>CAJQZP010000220.1:17262500-18462500 GCA_907164705.1 Parnassius apollo | reverse complement strand
TAAACAGTACTAATGTTGGCACTCGCCTAATTATTGGCGCTTTGTTATTACAATCTGAATATTAAGAATGTTTTCTTTTTTCTATCTCATAGCAATACAGATATTGTCAGGATATACAATTTATTTTACTAGCAACACGTATTTATATATTAAACACTCAACTATCTTCCTATAATGGCTGTTTTAAAAATGTGACTGGACAAGTTCGTTAAAAAGTCTATGGTGCTTTTGTGTAAGGTCATATGCAAGTTTTTTTTATCAATTTACCTCATTACGAGCAAAGCATATTAAAAGTTATTTTATCGTAGTAAAAAAGATACATCGGCTTTTTCATTGGTGCTAATGATTACTCTTTAATTTGTTTGACAACATAAGAATGGGCATATATGTCAATCACTATACTTTCCGACTTGAAGCTTTCTTTTGGCCAAAATCTTTTCTTGGCACTGGCCTCTTTCATATTTTAGATTAACGAATAATGCCTACAGTTGAGAAAAAACAACTGCAATATATACTTGTACATTCCACACGCGATTTTGAAGCGAACTCAAAGAATCTAAGAAGCTGAAGAGTCGTCCCAGCCCTGATACAGTTTTATCTAATATCGAAGGAAACTAGCTAGTAAAATGGATTAATAAATTTAGTAGAAAATATTTTTCACGACGTAAAGAAGAAGTCATAAAAGGTGTCAATAGTGTGCGGTTTTGGAATAAAACTCGCATACCAAACCGTTTTATAGAGAGAGAAACGAATGTCTATGAGGTGGATCATGCCTAATCGAAGTCTTGCATAACTGTCCTTTAGAGTGGGCGGTAAAACGACATCACTTATGATTATTTTCCCCTATAAAAAATGTGACCAGGCGTTCAAAAGTTTGTGCCTAGAGAAAGGGGTATTTACTACGTTACTTATGTTAGTTTCTTATCAGAAAATAGGTTGATGAAAGATGGGCTTTTAATCCATTACAAATAAAACGTTTTTACTAGACCTACAAAAACAGAAACAGAAACTTTTTCATTCAATGTAGATTATAACAATACTTATGGAAAGTCACTTTTTTAAAAACAATAAAGTATGTCATGTTTTCAGTGATTCTTTTTGTAGATCGTTTGAGGTCGTAAAAGCCACACCAATATTGAGCTGGCGCAACTTTACCCAAGTCTCGGCATAATACTCATAGTACCTTAGCCTGAATGCAACGCCACTATTGCAACCGGCTGATATCACTGCATTTGGGCCCATCAGAGCGATGTGGCGTAAAGCTGTCTTCAAATGACGGACATACAATTTGACAAAAACGTTACTAAAACAGATGTGGGGGGCATATATTGGCAAGACTTGCCGAATTTAAATAAAACCACGTTATGAAACAAGCTTCAGAGATTATTGTTGAGTATTAGAAATGAAACTTAACATTATGTTTTTCATCAACTAGGCAACATATTTAGAAATTGTTGTAGTTGACGTGGTAGAACCTCGTTGCAGCTATATTATGGTTGTAACACGAACCGGTCGGCTCGACCTGGGTAGGATCACGCTCTCACAGAATACCAGCGTAAAATAACAGCTCAATGCTGCTGTGTTTCGTATAGTGAGTGTAGAGAACCGGAGACCCTATTTACTGGAAATAAAGCATTTCATCTTAGTCCTCACGGGTGACAACGCATCTGCATTTTGATTCTTTATTGAAGATAAATGTCGTTAACTATAATTACAGGCTGTGAGATATTCCATCTTAATTCTCAGAAGTGACGTGTTTACTTTGTGTAGTGAGTGTCAAATTCATCAACTATTTGTTTATTGAATGTAAATTATTAAGAATGGGAGATGTCTATAGACCACAGCATCTACTTACCATCAGGTGGACTGTGAGCTCGTTTACCATCCTTATTCTATAAAAAAGGTGAATGGGAGATACAAAATACAAAAACTTTTTAGAGAAAGCCCTAAAAATATTTATAGAGTTTTTGCCATTGCCAAACACCTATAAAAAATCATTTTGTGCTAACAAATGAAGATTGGCAATGTGCTGAGCTTGAAAAACAACGCGAAAATTGGGCAATAATGGAAAAGCAGAATTGTATCACTCAGCCATATATAGAAACAGACTACCAAATGAAATAAGACGAACAAAGTCGAAAACTTTTTTTTTTTGGTAAAACCAGTTAATACCACAAATTCAGAAAAAGTTGAAAGAATTACCGAAGACGAAAAATTTAAAGTGACTAGGTATCCATCTAACTACGCAAGAGGAAGAACAGAGACTACAGCTTTTATCTACAAAATATCCAGAGTACAGAAAGATTTTACTAAAACCGGAAAATTTATAGAGAAAATGGATTACCAACACATCATGGAACAGTAAAAACCGAAGTAAAGGTATATTTCTACACAATATCGAGAAGACACGAGTTTTTATTAAAAACTTACTTTTACTAAAAATAATAATAATAATGATGGACCAACAAAACCAGTTTCAGATGATGATCTAAGAAAATTTTTTGAAGAAGATTTGTTAAAAAAAGTGTAATAATAAAAGGATGGAGCGTAGAAAGATCTGTATAACTTTTAAGACTTCCAATAATGCCAATTTGCTTATAAATTTTAGGAAAAAAAGTTAATTTAAATCTTTTAAATAATTAAACATTTCTTTTTAAACTTAAAGCTTCATTTTATTGGTGACTAATATATAAACTAAAATCGAAGAAAACGATGAATAATATTACAAATGTTTTCCACGCGGATGAAGTCCCGGGTAGAAACTAGTTATTAATGAAACAAGTTACTGTGGAATCATTTATTATTATATATCTGTATTTATTTTTGCGGAGAATAGGTAACATAACCGTACATTTACTTGTTTAAGTTTCTTAAACTTTAAATTTCGATAACTATTATTATTGTATTAGTACATTTCATTAAAAATATGCTGTACCTTCTTATTATTAATTTAAATAAATTAAAAAGTTGATTTTAAAACTTTCAATTTATTTTATCTCGTCTTATTTTATCGCTTTATTTAAATTTAACGCAACGCACTTGTTCTCTCTTTCTTTTTCGCATGTATATAGTTCTTCAGTCTTTTCCGCGAGATAATTCGCTACAGTGTCACGGGCTTAAAACATTTTAAGCTTTTGTACTGGACGAGCATTTAATTACTGTCTTAATTTTAGTAGTTCATGTTCAAATAAAACATGTGTAGCGACCTACCTTCTGTGTTCGCGCGGTTGGTTTTTTATCATAGAATAAACATAGGTAGAATGATCAGGAGGTAATAATAGATTGTATTGTTAGTATTATTATTAGTATTGTATGGAAGAAACTGTCAAGAAAAATTGTACCAGTTCCTCTTTTAATTTTCTCATATCTTTTTATTTATCATTATAATGACAGAAACTTTGTAACAACTTGCAGACCACCATGACAACCGCCGTAACTACGATTACACCCCCCAATTCAACCGTCATGAAAATAGATACGACAATCAATACAGGAACAGGCAGAGACAGGATAGGGAACCAGAGAACAAACCTACCGACAGGCCAGTCAACACATCGTTCAATCAAAAAAGGCCAGGCGATAATTCTGAAGACAAAAGTGAGAGCGACAGGAGATTCGAGGGAATAAACAGAAATAGAAATGTAAACCCGATTCCGTTTCAGTACAGGCCGCCGTATTTGTTTAGACAGGTGAGATTTTTTTTAAACTGATTTATTATCGACTGTAAGTGGATACTGTGACTCAGGCGGTTTACACGTATAACTAACTTTGCGGAATGCCGGTCATATATTCACAAATGTAAAATATCTTTAATTGCTTACATTTGCCATCACAATTTTCACAAAATTCGCAAATATGTCGAATTGTCTCGGTTTTTCGAAGCATAACAAAGCGCGCGATTGTTGTCGTTTCTTCCCCACTTGTCGTTGCTTTGACTTCTTTTTTGTCTGCGTCAGCGGGGACTAGCCGAGTTGACATTCCACAATCGTTAACGCTAATAGAAAACAATTAACTAAAACATAAAAATGAATGAAACCGACGATAAGTCACAAGAATGTCACGTGCAATAACGTTGTGATATGTCCGTAACCGTTACACTCTATAACAATCCATTGCTGAACATCGGCCTCTCCCATAGATTGCCGTAGATTGATTTGATAGGGGGGATATTTGTCATAGTTGCCACGCTTGGCAAGTGGATTGGACCGTAGTTTTTTTTTTATTTTTAGTCTTTATTGGGAAGACGCTGCTGCCCATCTCCTGATTAGTTTCCCTCTGTCGCCTCTTACGACACCCACGGGATGATATGGGGTAGTGGATAGTCATACACCGCCACTACATGGTAAGAGATTTTGATATGTCATTACCATTAACCTCTCAATCCCTTAGCGGTCTCACGAGATCGCGGCTATATTCCGTCAAATCCCTAGCAGTCTCATGAGGTCGCATCCATCCACAGCACTTTAACCCATAAAAACTTTTCTATAGAGACTACTTTTCTATGAAGAAGTTTGGCATTATATAATCAATATGAAATACTCTATCTTCTTGTGCAATAAAAAACTGTTATCTTATGAATATTTATTAAAAATCTACGTTCATTCGTACGCCATTTTCGCGTGAATGTTATTGTTGATTTTTGGATTTTTCTAATGTTTTAGTATAGGGTTTTATTATAAAATTGTAATGAAAGTTTTTGTGTTAATGGCGATTATTCTATAATTTTTTGTATTTGAATAAATAATTCAAAATTCTGTCATGCTTCATTCAGCGTACACACAATTAAAAATTATTTTATTATGGCCGGATATCCGACACAATATGGCGGCAGTACGCCAGTACAATATGGTGTCAATTGACGTCGTCGTGTTGTATTCGGCAGTATTTTTATTTATTTATTTTTATGTAGGATAGGGTGACAAACGAGCATACAGTCCACCTGGTGGTAAGTGGTTGCTGTGGCCCATAGACATCTACATCTTTCCTCAATTACTAATCAAAATGAAGATGCCTTCTCACCCGTGAGGACTAACATGGAATGCCTCGTATCCAGTAAAAAGGGTCTCCGGTTCTCTACACTCACCATACGAGCAGCATTAAGCTACTATTTCACGCTGGTATTCTATGAGAGCGTGGTCCTTTCCCGGTCGAGCCGACCCATTCGTGCTACAACTAACTGCCGGCTCTACCACGTAAGTATACTGGAAACGTTTCGGAACATACCCTTTATATGAATCATTACAAATTAAGCTATTTAATTCTACTTTAAAAATATACAATTCTATTTTATAATATTATCAATCACATTTCAAAATTGTATGACGTAATTTTGCCAGTTTCTTCTACATAAAGGGTAAGGAATATGAAACCATTATATAAAAAGGTATTTGTTTTATTTGCATAACAATACAACATAACATCAAAACCTATTAAAAAGTCACACCCGTCAATACATTTTTTTCACAAAACCAACTGTTTAATATCTACCTCCTTTTACGCGGACAAACAAAAACAGGTTAAGGCCCCAGTCTTGTAAAAGTTAGTGTTCTCGCAAAATTTACAGCAAAACAAATATTTTTATAGTGTATAAAAAAGAAAAAGCGAAACATATTTTACATTTATTTAAAGTGTAGGATTTGATATTTTTGAAACTATTTTTTAATTTTATTTTGGTGTTTAAATTAATAGCTCTATTAGGCGTTAAACATGCCTATGTTTAGGTTACATGCGTAAAAGGTCTTATTAAAGCCTCTGCTATGTACAAACTATAACAATATTAAGAAAAGTATTCAGATCACATTTATTTACTTCTTTTTTTATAAATGCTTTAATTTTCTTATTTGAAGGGCTTAAAAAGTTGTAATTTCATGATTTTTTTACTGCAAATATCTATTTTTTTTTTCTATTAGAAGTATAAATGTATCAAAGTCGTACTTCAAACCACATAAAATAGAACTATTTTTAAGTGAGTTAGAAATAAATAAAATTAAAAAAGTATATATTTTCGTACTTTTTACCTATATGCCATTTATAAACCAGAAACGCCTTAAAATTCTCTCAGTTCCGCTGGGATTTCTCGGCGTTCAGACGTGTGCAGTGTTGCTTAATGTTACTTTACCTCTCGCTCACACGGTTGATCTCTTTCCCTCGCGCAGCTCTTATGGACTGAGCGGAGCATATCATGAAAGTTGCTCTACTTAAATATATATATATTATTTTTATTTGTCATGTTAGTTCTAGTTTTTAGTGTTTATATTAGTATTAGATTAATTGACTTGGACTTTTATATTTGGTATGTTGTATATATTTTAAGTTTTATATATCATTTATTACAAAAAAAATGTAAAAAGATGGACAGAAAAAAGAAGAAATATCCTTGTGTCAGTAAAAATAGTAGTAAAGTACAAAATGTACAGGGTAGAGGCGAAATTTGTATGAAGAGGCAGTTTTTATTTTCCTTCGGTTGTATATACCCTTTTTAAACCTATACTCCGTATAAACATTACTAAAAACGACATTTATGAAATATAAAAGGGCAAAAATTATACTACCACGGCAAAAGTAAAATGAATATTTTTGGAAAAAAAATTAATAAGTTATATATTTAATGAAGTAGAGCAACCTTCACCTGCGATCTCGAACGTATTTATACACATGGGAGAGCGCCCCCTCTAATGGCTGGGAATATAAACAGCAAAGCTAGACGGAAGCCTTAAAACAATCGAAATTTGTATGCAGTGAAGTTCGCTTGAGACCAGTGGCGAAGCTTCCATTAAAGCCGAAAAGCCGGGCTTGCCTTATTAAAACTGAATCAATCAATAATATCAACTAATAAAATAACTCATAAACTGTTTCAAATTATTTCAATTTTCCCGCGCACTCCACTGTTCGACACATGTCGACCGATGACTTCGTATTGCCTTAGCGATACGTTTATACAAAGGTACTCTGTGGCGATACTGCTGCTGTCATAAAGTGAGTTTAATAGAGCGATTAGTTGTCTCCCTAGCTCGTGTGCTTGGCTTGGCGTGGTGGGCTTTTTACGGGGCTTTCGAGAAGACGATCGCTCTCTTTCTAACCTATGGCAAAATATTCTATAATGAAATATAACTACGAAATGTTTATATAGCAATTACTATTGAGCCAACAAGCCTGGCTTTGACATGAAGTTGTTTAGGAGTGCGTTAGCGACTAGCGAAGTAGTTGCGGGCCCCTCGTATGCAAGTTCACTTCTCATTTCAATGTTTAAGTTTGTTTTTGTTGTGTTTGTTAAAAATTTATGCTTTTTCGAAGATTTTTAGTGAAAATGGGAGGATAATAGTGTTCATTGTGATGAATATAAGTGTGTTGAAGTGCTAATCGGCGAGGAAAAGGTAAAAATCTTTAAAAATTAAATTTAATATTCAATAAACATTTCTTCATACTTTAAATATAGGTACAGGACTCTTTAGTATTAAAGTTTAATTAAGTTAGGCGTATTTAAAGGTTTAATAACTCAATATTTATATTACTGTTACGAGCTTGAGGTTCATGACAATTAAAAATTGCCGATAAAATTACCTAAATTAACACTTTAATTTACTGTACACAATTAAAGTTAAAACACTAATAATTTAAACACAATAATTCACTTAATTCCACTCCGAAGCTTCGCTTGTGTCGCCGAGTTCACTCTGCCTCCATCGCATCTTGCAGCGCCTATATATTTAAATTAGCAAAGAAATATCCAGAATGTTCAAGTAAACACGCGGAAGCTACCGAGCGTTCGAGTTTCGACTAGGCGCTGTCAGTTGAGTGATTTGTGATGTCATTTTCTCAATGCTCCCCTCACTCTCGTTCCTGACACTAGATGGCGCTAGTTGACTTATTCATGCAACACTGCCCCCTCCTAAGACATGCTCGTCCCGAGCATTATCGGTCCCATAATAACGCGCCAAGCGATCCACATGGACGATCTTAGGAGTCCCTCTTGCGCCTTTCTGTATCCGGTAGGTCACATCGTTGATCCTGGTTACAATCCGGTACGGGCCGTCCCATTTAGCTTGAAGCTTAGGAGATTTCCCTTTGCTGCGGACTGGATTGTGCAACCACACAAGTGAACCTTCGTCGAACCCTTTGTTGTTCATTTTGCGGTCGTACCGGGTTTTCATTTTCTCAGACATTTGCTGGCCCGATTGTCTGACGTGCTCATAAATGTCATTCATTTTGTTCCGCAAGTCATTTGCATAATCGGTTATACTGCGTGGGGCATCAGGTGGTATCCCGGTGATCAGGTCCGCAGGCAGCCGTAATTCTCTTCCAAAGTTTGCGAAAGCTGGTGTCACTGCTGTACTTTCGTGAACAGAACTTCGATATGACAACAAAAACGGTTGTATGTGCTTGTCCCAATCTCGTTGCCGATTGTCTACAACTTTTGCTAGGTACCTCTCCAATGTCTGATTAAATCGTTCCACCATTCCATCAGATTGCGGGTGATAAGAAGTCGTTCTTGTTTTATGAGTACCCATAACTCGGCAAGTTTCCTGGAATATTTGAGACTCAAAATTCCTTCCTTGATCGCTGTGTATCTCTAAAGGTACTCCAAAACGACAGAAGACTTCATGAACTAGTTTATCTGCAACTGTTGAAGCTTCTTGATTTGGAATGGCGAAGACTTCTGGCCACTTAGTGAAGTAATCCATCACAACCATGAAATACTTGTTACCGCTTTCACTCTCCGGAAACGGCCCCGCCACGTCAATGGCTATTCTCTCCCATGGTGCACCCACATTATACAACTTCAAGCCGATCTTCTAGGCTCTTTCTTTGCGTCTAACTCGACTCTCGATGACGGGGGGAGTACGCCGCCGACCATCCCGCGGTGTGAGTGCTCCATGCCGGAAGTGCAGTTCACTCAGCGCTCGGTTCGCAAAGCACTCCTCTCCCTGGACATCCACAAGTCGAGTGGGCCTGACGGAATCCCCCCAATTGTGCTGAGGACGTGTGCTTCAGAGTTGGCACCGGTTTTAACGCGTTTTTTCCGGTACTCCTACTCCCTAGGCGTAGTCCCAAAATCATGGAAGACGGCTTTCGTCCACCCGATCCCTAAAAAAGGCGACCGCTCAGACCCGTCCAACTACCGGCCTATCGCCATCACCTCCTTGTTCTCCAAAACAATGGAGTCCATTGTAAACTGCCAGCTCATGAGGTACCTTGAGGATCACCAGCTGATTAGTGACCGCCAATACGGTTTTCGCCGTGGTAGGTCAGCTGGTGATCTTCTGGTCTACCTAACTCACAGATGGGCGGAGGCAGTAGAGTCCAAGGGGGAAGCATTGGCCGTTAGTTTGGACATTGCGAAGGCCTTCGATCGGGTTTGGCACAAAGCGCTTCTTTCGAAGCTCCCTTCCTATGGGCTTCCCGAGAAATTGTGCGATTGGATCACCAGTTTTCTTGCAGATCGGAGCATCAAGGTCGTTGTAGACGGTGCAAGCTCCGATTGCAAGCCTATTAATGCTGGTGTTCCACAGGGCTGCGTGCTATCGCCAACGCTGTTTCTTCTGCATATCAATGATATGTTGCAGACCCGTAACATTCATTGCTATGCAGATGACAGCACTGGTGATGCTCTTTACACCGGCCGAGCCAATATTTCTCGGGAAAACGTCTCCGAGTGCCGGGACAAACTTGTGTCTGAAGTCGAGTCTCTGCTGGACAGAGTCTCGGATTGGGGGCGACTAAATCTAGTCCAGTTTAACCCCCAGAAGACACAAGTTTGCGCGTTAACCGCTAAAAAGAACCCCTTTGTCGTATCCCCTCAGTTTCAAGGCACTCCCCTTGTTGCCTCAGCCAGTATCGGAATCCTCGGCGTCGACATATCGAGTGACGTGCAGTTTCGTGGTCACTTGGAAGGGAAGGCCAAATTGGCCTCTAAAAAAGCTTGGCGTGCTCAGCAGAGCGGGACAGTATTTCATGCCGGCACACCGCCTGCAACTTTACAAGGCGCAGGTTCGGCCGCACATGGAATACTGTTCCCATCTCTGGGCTGGGGCTCCCCAGTACCAGCTCCTTCCACTTGACCACATCCAGCGCAGAGCGGCTCGAATCGTCGACGACCGAGTGCTTTCCGATCGGCTCGATTCTCTGGCACTGCGAAGAGATGTTGCATCCCTTTGCATTTTCTTTCGCATATACCATGGAGAGTGCTCTGAGGAATTGTTCGGATTAATCCCAGCCGCCAAATTTCGTGAACGCACTACGCGGCAAACGTCCCGATACCATCCACACCATCTGGATGCTTGGCGGTCCACCACTGTACGTTTCAAAAGGAGTTTTCTTCCGCGTACAACCTCTCTGTGGAATAATTTACCACCAGCGATTTTTCCGGACCGATACGACCTGGGGACCTTCAAGAAAAGAGCTTACTCCTTTCTAAAGGGCCGGCAACGCGTCTGCAATTCCCCTGGTGTTGCAGTTGATCATGGGCGGCGGTAGTCACTTAACATCAGGTGAGCCACATGCTCGTTTGCCCCCTCTTCTATAAAAAAAAAAAAAAAAAAAAAACCTCTACTACGAGTCTGAGGTCCCTTTACAGCCGCACAACTTGTACATTTGCGACACCAGTCCTCGACATCGTTTCGACAGTGGACCCAGTAAAACCGTTCTCGGATCTTCAGTAGAGTTCGTTTAACTCCCAGATGGCCTCCTGAATAATCATTATGGTACAGCTGTAGAACATCCGGTACTTTAGCTTTAGGGACAACCATTTGTAAATAACAGCTGTCTCCCCGAACATTTTCCCATTTACGGCACAGAACTCCATCCTGAAGCAGCAAGCTGTCCCACTGGGCCCAATAGCTTTTAGTGGTTGAACTCATTGCTGAGACGTCGCTCCACTTAGGCTTGGGAGCACTGGCCCTTATCCATTCCAGAATCGGCTTGATGTCCGGATCTTCCTGCTGTGCATGTTGTAAGCTGTTCTTCCATTCGTTGCTGAGGTGGTCCGTCCTGAGCATCCTCACGGATACCTCTTCCTTACTCTCTTGCCTAGTACAATGGTTGCAATCTTCAGGACAAGGTCTTCTTGACAATGCATCTGCGTTGCCGTGAGATTTTCCGCTGCGATGTTCGATCTCAAAGTCGTATTCCTGCAGTAGTTCAATCCACCTCGCAACTTGTCCTTCTGGATTTTTAAACTGCAATAGCCATTTTAGTGCAGCATGGTCAGTTCGTAAGTGAAACTTTCGTCCCAGAAGATATTTGCTAAAATGCTGCAACGACTTTACCACAGCGAGCAATTCGCGTCTTGTGACACAATAGTTCCTTTCCGGTTTTGACAACGACTTGCTGAAGTACGCTATTACGACCTCTTGGTCACCATTCCGTTGAGACAACACACCGCCGAGTCCTATATCACTTGCGTCTGTGTCAACTATAAATTCTTTGCTTGCATCAGGGTATCCCAAAATAGGTGTTTTGCACAGACGGTCCTTGAGCTCCTGGAATGCGATATTGCAACTTTCATCCCAGCAGAAATGTCGCTTCTCCTCGGTTAGCTTGTGCAGAGGTTTGGCTATATCTGCAAAGTTCTTCACGAATCGCCGGTAATAGGAGCACAAACCCAAAAATGCTCTAACCTGCGTCTTGTCTTTTGGAACCGGCCAATCCTTGACAGCGGCGATTTTCTCTGGATCTGTGCGGATACCTTCTTCCGATACTACAAACCCCAAAAAGTTAACTTGCCGTTGAAATAGTGAACATTTCTTCGGGCTCAACTTGAGGTTGGCACTCTGAATCTTCATGAGCACGCGTTCCAGGTTTTGAAGGTGTTCCTCAAACGTACGGCCCACGATGATGATGTCATCCAAGTAGACCAGACAGGCATCGCCAATTAGCCCGGTAAGTACAAGTTCCATCAGCCTTTCAAACGTTGCTGGAGCATTGCACAACCCAAACGGCATTACTTTGAATTGCCACAGACCCTTTCCCGTCGAGAACGCAGTTTTCTCCTTGTCCTTAGGGTCAATTTCAACTTGCCAGTAGCCACTTTTTAGATCCAGCGTGCTAAACCATTTTACTCCTGTAAGCATGTCCAGCGTGTCATCAATTCTTGGCAAGGGATAGCTGTCCTTCTTTGTAACGTCGTTCAGACGGCGGTAATCAACACAGAACCGCATGCTGCCATCCTTCTTTTTCACCAGCACCACTGGTGAACACCATGGACTAGAGGAAGGTTCAATAACACCATCCTTCACCATTCCTTCAATCATGGTTTCCACTTCCTTTTCACGTGCTACCGGCAATCTTCTTGGCCGCTGACGGATAGGCAATTCCTCTCCTGTGTTTATTTTGTGTTGAACTAGGCCAGTCTTTCCTATGTCAGCATCATTTGATGAGAATACATCGGCGTACTTGAGTAACAACTTCTTCGCCTTGACCAATTCGTTCGGGGACAGAACACTGCGACAGTCTTCCAAAAGTGTGGTCACTCTCGTTTCTGAATCCTTGCTGGGGGTCCCACTCGATATATATTGGCACTGACGTAACCAATCCACTTCCTCACAAGTACCAACCAGTGTGCCTTTTTCTATAATCTGTTCCCGGTCGCAAAGGTTCAGCACACGTACTCCTGAGATGTCAGTGGTCCTGACCAAGGTTCGAGCTACTTTCCATGGAAGGTCATTGTTTACCCTTTCCACAAGTACACAACGGTGAGCTTGCCCAGCGGTTCGAGGTAGACTAACCGGAATAATCGTTTCCGATCTCGGCGGAAGAACAATCTTCTTGATGCTGTACACGTTCCCTGGTAACGCACCTTCCATAAAAAGTTCCTCCTGTCCACATTTCAAAACACCTTGCTTAACGTCGATCTCACAACAATTATTCCTCATAAAGTCTAGGCCTAAGATGCAGTCGTCCATTATATCAGCCACGATGACATTATGCAGGTAGATCACGTTACCTAGCTTCAACTCCATCTCCTTCTCTCCACGGACGGGTATACGCTGACCGGTGGCTGTTACCAAATTAAGGCGTTCTCGGTTGTATGCGGAGTCCCCAAGGAACTGACTTATAAGTTGGGAACTAACAACCGTACGAGAGGCTCCAGTGTCTATGGTCAGCTTACACGGCATTCCGTTGATCTCGCCCTTTATGATTAGGCTGTTCCCATCATGGGTTTGTGAGATCGAGATCCTTGGGGCTCTTTTAACATCAGCCAGCACCCGCCCCGCAGTTCTGGCTTTTACTCGTTTCCCTGCTGCTGCTGGGCGGTGCTGTTGGCCGCACTACCCTCCTGGGATCGTTCACCTTCCCTTTCTAGGGTTCGCTTAGGGCAGCTGGATCGAAGATGGCCCTTTTCCCCACAGCCATAGCACCTAGGGCTGTATCCTTTGTTGCGGTCGCGAACTGTAGCTGCTGCAACCTCCCTGACGCGATGGGAACGATGATCCTGCCGCACGGCTTCTACCTCCAGTGCATGGGCCAAGGCGTCCTTAAGCGTCTCATGGTGCCCGAGCCTCACAGCAGCTCTGACTTCCAGGTCACGGATGCCGTCGATGAATGTCTGCACCAGGTTCCCTCCAATGAGCGCAGGTACAGACCGGTATGCCTTTCGCACCAGCTTCTCCACCTCTAGAGCCCACTGCTGCAGGTTTTCGTTGATGCGCTGCACGCGATCCTTAAGCTGCGCACGAAAGACGTGTTCCAGGTGAGCGTCGCCATACCTCGCCTCCAATGCCTCAAGGAGTTGCTCATAAGTCACTTCCTCGCCGAGAGCTTCCAGAACTGTTAAGGCCTGGTCGCGCAGGCCTAGTGTGAGAGCAGTCATGGCCTGACTTTTATTCCAGCCGTTCGCCTTCATAACAGCCTCGAACTGGATTTTGTAGGCTGACCAGGAAGAGGTACCATCGAACGGTGGCACCTTGAACCCACGTAGCGAAGGTGTTGTAGCTACTACGGGAGCTGTAGCTCCATCTCCAAGTTTGAGTTCGTCCAGTGATTTCTTCATGTCAGCCATTACGTTTTCAACCCGATTGTTTACTTGGTCGATTCGGGTTTCAGCTTTCTCGATTCGGTTTTCAGCTTCCGACAGGCGGTTGTCATGGTGAGCAACCCTATCCTTCACCTCCTTTATCTCCTTTCCGAAGGTAGCGTGAAGGTCCTTCATGAGGAGCATCTGTTCCTCCTGTCGGCGGGCCTGTTCCTCGTGTCGGCGGGCCTGTTCCTCCTGCTGCTCTTTCAACTGAAGGGCCTGTTTCTCGTGTCGGCGGGCCTGTTCCTCCTGCTGCTCTTTCAACTGACGGGCCTGTTCCTCCTGTCCGCCCCGCAGCTGCTGCAGCATCACCATCAGAGCACCTAAGTCAGGTGCCACAGACGTAGAAGCTGCTGACGGACCGGCTTCCGTGGCCGGCGGCTGGCCCTCAGACATCTGCGGCGTTGCACCACCAAATCTCCTCTGGTCCGTCTCCTGTTGGCGTTGACTTCGGGTACGGACACCCTCCGTTTCCTCCTTAGGTAAAATCGGCATTATTTTATCCCACTTCTGACACCAATTGTTACGAGCTTGAGGTTCGTGACAATTAAAAATTGCCGATAAAATTACCTAAATTAACACTTTAATTTACTTTACACAATTAAAGTTAAAACACTAATAATTTAAACACACTAATTCACTTAATTCCACTCCGAAGCTTCGCTTGTGTCGCCGAGTTCACTCTGCCTCCATCGCATCTTGCAGCGCCTATATATTTAAATTAGCAAAGAAATATCCAGAATGTTCAAGTAAACACGCGGAAGCTACCGAGCGTTCGAGTTTCGACTAGGCGCTGTCAGTTGAGTGATTTGTGATGTCATTTTCTCAATGCTCCCCTCACTCTCGTTCCTGACACTAGATGGCGCTAGTTGACTTATTCATGCAACATTACCATACGAATTAAAAATATCAATTTGAACAGCAGCATAAATTATGAGACCTAGGTTTAATTTTAGAGGAAATAAGTGTTACAATCTTTTTTTAACGTGAAGCCCAAATTTTAATTAAATAAATCAAAAGAATACAGAAGAATGTATTGAGGTTTTTAAAGAATAGTACTAATTTTACTTATTTCCAGTTAGGTTTCTATGTCTACTTTTCAGTATATAAAATTTTAATGGCGCCATTTACTTAATTCTATAGGTAAAGTCATTTTATCGAACGAAAATTGGTTGATTCTCACGATGGTACCTAAAGATTACGCTAGATGGTACAAATACGCTATCGGCTAATTTATGGTGATATATGAGTTTAAAAATATCATTGTGTACGGTTTGTTATGAATTGAAAATGAATAATTATAATTATAATAAATAGTCATTATTTTATGGTATAAAATTTACAAAGCGTTATCTTCTCATTATAACTATCTTAATTCCTGTCGTAATCTGTTCTTTTATGCATATAACTTAAACAAAATATAATTTCTAGGTTTCACATCTGCCAGGCGTCCCTTTTTTAACTTTATACATAGTTTGTTTGTACTTTGTTCATGCTTTTATTTTGTTCGTGTATTATATTGTTTGTAAATATCTCAAGCAAACCCAAACGGCTCTTTTCAAAACCACCGAAGGTGTGCAATTGCATATGTCATACAATCTATCTAGCGGTAGTATGCTTTCTGTGTGCTTTGTTAAACACGTCCTTGTCAGCACTGAATATCAAACTAAAGAGTGGAGACAGCTCAAGATTGGTGTATTTTTATTAAACTGCTAAAAACAATAAAACCATATCTTGGGCTTGCCCTAGCTTCGCCACTGCTTAAGACGCCACATTTCGGCCTTATCTTTAATCTATATTGTTCAAAGATTGCAATAAAAAACAAACAGCGTTTACTTTTTAATTTAATAGCGAGTCGCGACTACTTGCTAAATGGGCACACGGGGCTGGCTGACACATGGGCATGCATAAGTTGTCAACCTCGTCCAAGGTGCCATGACACTTGAGGGTATTGCATAAAGTCTAAAAGATTTAAATAACATAACATAATAACAAATTGTCTTTCTATAATTCTTAGTGTCTTTAACCTGTTTACAGATGTCACCTGGGACATGGTGCAGGCGGTCGCCAGGTCCAGTGCACCCAGGTACGAATTCACGTTCATCGTTTAGCTTTTTCGAGTTTTACACATTACGACATCTTTTAATGGGATTCCCATTGTGACTGCCACATCATATTTTGAATTGAAAGGGCATATTTGTTGTCATCTAAGGACTAAGGTGGAATGTCTTAGAGGTCACTTAGACGAATGAATGAAAAGCGGAATCGATCGACTGACTTTATAATATTATAACTATTATCAAATTAGCTTCGCTTACGATTAGAAAAATAATAAGCCTATAGAGGGTTATTTTGCAATAACCGGCTAAATTTGCAGAGAAGGCTCAGAATAAGTAATATAGGCAAATAGTGAAGAAAAATTAATTTAAAAAAATCTCAAACTTTCTGTTTTTATTATCTTTGAAATTCAAAATGTAATGCATTATTGTAACTGATTTTACTGCGCACGCATATTCGTAAGGGTGGATCGGTAGGCCAAAACGTTGTAAACCATAAATCACATTCAATTTGGGATAAATTCAAATAAAATTAGAAGCCTTATTTAATCGTATTTTCAAAAAATGTAATAACATTACATATATAATTTTTTATTATATATTTGAACTTAAGTTTTTAAATTTGGTTACTCTTTGAAAAATAACCCTGTATACATCTGAATATATGCTTCGTCGAAGGAATGCTACAAAGCACGGTTAATATTGGCTTACATCCATCGACTTATTATCACTCCAACAAGTGGGGGCCCTACACTTGCATACCAGACAGTAACTGTTCGTTGTGTGATTGCTATTTTAACCTAGTGTACAAATACTTCATACCTTTTAAAATATCTCATTTTAAAACAAATTAAGCGCGGGGATTTATTGTGAAATTTATCACTTCTTTTTTTTCAGTATTAAATCATCCGAGGCGTCCTCATCCAGACACCAGAAACGGCCGACGTTAAATCACGCTCACATACAAACATTTCAACATTTGAACCAACAGCCACATACAATAGTGTTTAAATTGCATACATATCTGCACCGTACAGCGGATTTCACCCAAGTGTTAAAATACCAACACGTAGAAAATAATACCAAAAAGCAACTGTCTTCAATGGCTTACTGTACTGTGCACTTAAATACAAAAATGTTAATAAACAACGTATGTAATGAATAAAAAAATCTGTATGAAATCCTTGGTAGCTTACAGAACTATATTTTTAAATTATCAGTGGAATAAATTAAAGTAAGAAAAAATATATGTGTCATTAAAACCGTTTTCTCAGTGGAAGGACTAACTGTAAAAATATATGTCAACCTTTCTTTTACTAAACTATAGTAACTATATAACATTTTAAATAATAACTGTAAAGTGCTCGAAACGTTGGGTATATAAAAAAATAGTAGTGATATTTAAATGTGTGGTGTTCACGTAAATATAAGAAATCATTAAACATTTTAGTGCAATCCGCTGTACGAAATTTGCATGGGAAATTAATCAACTTCAAAAATATTCACTCATATAATTTTGTTCATAAATTGTCAGTCTTTATATTTTGCTTTAATTTCTCCTATGTTTGATTTTAAATAATGTATTTATTAATTCTTCAAAATACAAAAAAATCGTTGAGGTTGGTTAAATTTCTCATTTTCGTCCTACTTTGTTGATGGAATTATTGGGACTAGCAGTATGATATACTTAAATGTATTTAGCGGTACAATCGTATTAAATTTGTTATTTACAAAATGGCGAAACAAGAGGGAGTTGGGAAATATAAGGCCTCATTGGAGACAAACTTGAGTCCTGGTCTGGAAATTTAAGAAGCAATGAATGTACCATTTAAAATATAGATGTGGTTAATAGAAAAATCTTTCTAGCTTCTGACTCTCTTCGCTGCTCCCGTACAAACTATATAGTTAATTTAAGTAGAAGGAACCTTCGGACATGACAAGATCTCACATATAACGCGAACTAGTCATTTTTAATAAATAAAACAAGATGCAAAGCATAGACTTAGTGATATCTTTTTATTATTTAGTTATTTTCGGCTGTCCGCAAGTTTCCTTCCGCTGACACGGACTCGATATATAATTATAATTCCCTACTCATTTATTTTCTTAAGGTTTACAGATAAAAAATGTGAATTAAGATTTATTTTGGCGGGACAATACCACCTATACATAAACAACTTTTTCCTTTACAAAAACAAAAACTTATTAAAGCTAATTTTAATTACAATAT
This sequence comes from Parnassius apollo, assembly GCA_907164705.1. NCBI lineage: Eukaryota > Metazoa > Arthropoda > Insecta > Lepidoptera > Papilionidae > Parnassius > Parnassius apollo. Next base: position 18,444,202 of record CAJQZP010000220.1, on the reverse strand, counting down.
TTTGCTAAGTGGTTTTAATATAAATATAAAAAATGAAAATGAAATGTATAAGTTTTATTGATTTTCAACTTATTTTACGTCTCCTATTCTTGTAATGTTTGTTGATTATTTTTATTAAGTTCATCTCTTAAATAGGTTAGTTTTTAATTTGTCAAATCCACATAATACAGATTATACAATGTTCCCTTCATTCAACGATGCGCACAATACGATACAATTTTAAGACATCGCGGCTTAAATATCTGATAAAGAACCTCCTTGTGATTTATCATAAAATATTGATGTGTGGTTTGACAAGTTATATGACAACGAAGCTGCGCGGAGTTGTACATTTAAGTTTTTTACATTATTTTTTGAATCCTATATTCCAGAGTAAAGTTTGTGAAACTTAAAATATTTTAGGAGTTCATTTGACGCAAACGTTACAATAATTCTAAAATTGCTGTAAATTAAAAAAAAACGTACAATTGTGTATTTTGCTCTTTAAATAAGTGATACATTTAATTGTTGACTCTTAAAATATTTTAACGCTACTTCTGCAGCATCATTAAATTATAATAAGTTGTTAAAAACAATATAAAACATAAAAATATACTTCAATATTTAACTCTTGCGTAGTCGTCAATTACACGATATCTCAGTCTTGTAATAAATAGGTTATGAAAATGCACATTTGCGCAATTTTTGCGGTCGGTAAAACAGATAACTTGTCAATATCATTATCAAACATTACGTGAACTTAGCTACAAGTAGGCACAGTGAACTATGCAAGGGATTCTGTTACATTAAAGTTATGTTTGTGTATTAGTGTATGTTACATATTTATGTATAACCGTTTGGTATAAGATGCTTGACTTTTGGGATTTTACAGAAACTGAAATGAATTACTGAATACTTATAGCATTGAGTAATATATATTTACAATATGTACTTTTAAACAGCACCTGTGTGTCCAGTTTGAAATAGGTAAATTTTGTTGTTTATCTGGTAATTTTTTTATTAAATTATATGTATGTATTCGTTATCTACGTTATGTTATATTTTTAAATAAACTCTATAGTTTTATATGAATATAAATGAGGACGGTCGTTCGCGTTACTTTGTTTCACTATTATAATTTCGCTTTAGAACTTTCAATTACACAAATTAATTATTACATTACAATTATTTAAGTAATTCGTCTCAGTATCTGTAATCACTCTAAAAGCCAGGCATGTTCGAATTACCGAAAAGATCAGTTGACAGTAATCTTCATGGAATGAGTGTAAAAGTGGCGATGTCCCGTAGATTGTATAATTTATATGAAAGTTTATTGTAACTTGTAGATTATATCGTTGTTAATATTAAAGATTTTAGCCTATACATGGTGTGTTTTATTTTTATAAATCCAGGATCTTCGGGCCGAATAATTTTGGAAGCTGTTTAAAGAGCTATTTTTAACTCTGGTACCTATATTTAAATCTGGTAGACCATTGCACCCCGCTAATTTTAGATAGTTTTCTGCACTACCAACTCTCAGTAAAATTGAAAAAAAAAATATTTTGAATCAATTGTTAATCTTTTTTAATTCAAATAAATTACTCTATAAAAATTAATTTGGTTTTTCAAGGGGTTACGAGACGACTGGGAGAATTCACAAGATGCCCTGGGTATTTTTTGTGATCTGTCCAAGGCTTTCGATGGTGTTCATCATGAGATATAAATGAGTAAACTACAACATTACTGTGTCAAAAATATTGCGCTTAGACTTACTTATTTCATATTTAAATAACACAAGTTAAAAGTCTTTATCAATGGTAAAGGTTCCTCCGGATCGGTAGTATCAATGGGCGTTCCTCGGGGCTCGATTCTTGGCCTATTTCTGTTCTTAATTTATATGAATGATTTACCTTATCTTGTAGGGAACAATCACGATATAATATTATTTGCTGATGATACCTCTTTAATTTTCAAACTCAGACGGTAGTTAGTAAATTTTGACAAAGCAAATAATGCTCTATCGAAATTAGTACATTGGTTTAACGCCAAAAATTTGCTCTTAAACGTCAATAAGACGTGTTAAATTTACGATGCCTAACCCTAATGTCAAACATTCGAATACAAATGTGCCCTTAAAAAGGAAGGAGGAGTCTTGTGGATACCACTATTTTTCTTGGCATTACTATTGACGCGAAACTCGATGGAGCCCTATACACCTAAATTAGCAGGCAGACTTAGTTCTGCAGCATATGCAGTGACAAAGATTATAAGTCTCACCAATGTTGAGACAGCTAGATTATTTTAGATATGTACTTTCATAGCGTACCTAATATCTTATGGAATCGCACTACGGCGTAATGCGATTGCATAGAAGTCATATTTGTTTTGTAAAAGAGAGCCATACGGGCGATTTATAACTTAAATTTTAAAGAGTCCCTTAGACAAAAACTTAAAGAAATAAACATATTGTTGCGCGCCATAAATAATTCCCGGTATATAGCGGGTGATTATTAACGCCATCTAGTATCAAGGAGCAGAAATAGGAGCGTCATGATCTTTCTAGAAAACTCCACACTCGGAATTTCTACACCCAGTCGGTCGGGACCGGTATTTGCTGGAACATTCTAGATGTTTCGGTATTAAAGGCCTATATAACGCTGTTTGGGCCGCGACCGAGGCGGTATTGAATTGGCGACACAAGCAAAGAATTCGGAGAGAAAGTGAACTGAAGTGTTAATTGTGATTAATTATAAGTGTGTTTTAAGCATTAACGCGTCTTTTGCGGTCCTACTCGCTAGGTATAGTCCCAAAACCATGGAAGACGGCTTTCGTCCACTAGATCCCAAAAAAAGGCGACCGCTCAGACCCGTCCAACTACAGGCCTATCGCCATCACCTTCTTGTTCTCCAATCCATTGTAATCATTGAATCCATTGTAAACTGCCAGCTCATAAGGTACCTTGAGAATCACCAGCTTATTAGTCATCACCAACACGGTTTTCGTCGTTGTCGATCAGCTGGAGATCTTCTGGTCTACCTGACTCATAGATAAGCGGCGGCAGTAGAGTCCAAGGGGGAGGCATTGGCCGTTAGTTTGGACATTGCGAAGGCCTTCAATCGGGTTTGGCACAAAGCGCTTCTTTCGAAGCTCCCTTCCTATGGGCTTCCCGAGAAAATGTGCAATTGGATCACCATCTTTCTTGCAGATTGGAGCATCAAGGTCGTTATAGACGGTGCATACTACGATTACAAGCCCATTAACGCTGGTGTTCCACAAAGCTGCGTGCTATCACCAACGCTGTTTCTTCTGCATGCAATGATATGTTGCAAACCTGCAACATTCATTGCTATGCAGATGACAGCACTGGTGATGCTCTGTACACCGGCCGTGCCAGTATTGCTCGGGAAAACGTCTTCGAGTACCGGGACAAACTTGTATCTAAAGTCGAGTCTTTGCTGAACAAAGTGTCGGTTTGGGGGCGAATAAATCTAGTCTAGTTTAACCCTCAGAAGACACAAGTTTGCACGTTAACCGCTAAAAATAATCACTTTGTTGTATCTCCTCAGTTTCAAGGCACTCCCCTTGTTGCATCAGCCAGTATCGGAATCCTCAGCGTCGACATATCGAGCGACGTGTAGTTTCGTGGTCATTTGGAAGAAAAGGCCAAATTGGCCTCTAAAAAGCTTGGTGTGCTCAGCAGAGCGCGACAGTATTTCATGCCGGCACACCGCCTGCAACTTTACAAGACGTAGGTTCGGCCACACATGGAATACTGTTCCCATTTCTGGGCTGGGGCTACCCAGTGTCAGCAGTTGACCGCATCCATCGCAGAGCGGCTCAAATTATCGACGACCGAGTGCTTTCCGATCGGCTCGATTCACTGGCGCTGCGAAGAGATTGCATGAGGGTTGCATCTCCTTGCGTATTTTATCGCATCTATCACAGGGAGTGCTCTGAAGAATTGTTGGGATTAATCCCAGCCGCCAAATTTCGTGAACGCACTACGCGGCACAACCTCCCGATACCATCCACACTGTACGTTTCACTACGATTTTTCTTCCGGGTACGACTTCTCTGTGGAATAGTTTACCACCGATGATTTTTCCGGTCCGATACGACCTGGGGACCTTCAAGAAAAGAGCTTACTCCTTTCTATAGGGCCGGCAACGCACCTGTAATTCCCCTGGTGTTGCGGTTGTTCATGGGCTGCGGTAGTCACTTAACATCAGGTGAACCTTACACTCGTTTGCCACCTCTTCTATAAAAAAATACATTTTGCTTTATTTTGAGGGATAACTTCGACTTCACCGTCACAAAAGTTCATGAACAATAAAATTATCATCATAGTGACTAAAGTTGTGTAAAAATATTGGTATATGACGTGGTGTTCTGAGCTTCGAGCCACATGATTCATGACCAACACCTATAAAAATACCAGCGTACCAATCAAAATCATAAAAAGGATCTGATAACTCTATTTCACAAATATCACAAATAGTTGCATTTGAATGTGGTTTTTGTCTTCATTTGTTAGAGGAACTGGATATTTCTGAAGTCTATTCATGTCTTTTAAATTGTTAGATAAACTTTCCATAAACACTTGTATACTATGTTACATATTTTGATAATGTATCATCATATGAACATTTTATATAATAACCAAAACCATGTATTTCATCGTTCTGAATATTATGTGTGAAAGATTTGGATGGATCGTTAGAACATGACTCTTTTGGTTTTAAAAATTCTTCAAAATCAGCATAAACTACGAATGGTATCTTGAACATTTTTTCATAACTATCAAATTTAATTTTATCATTTGAAATAGGTTGACCAAACCAATTCTTTTTTAAAGTTTCACTGTTTGTTAATTCTGTATCAATGTATGTTTGTTAATCTGTACCAATGTGGGCACAATCGTATTGTTCGTGATTATTTAACCTTTCCTGAGATGTAAAATGAAGTAGACATGCTTCGCAAATGTACATGACGTGACCCTCTTTTGAAATTTTTTACTAACTAACCGCGATAAAGTTTATTAATTGAATTTTTAATAGTCGATAATGTTGATTTGATAGTTGAATAATGATTTTTCGTATCCTTGGAAAAACTAACAAATTGATATGTCTATCTTTACGACAATTTGTCAAAAATAATGGACCTACTATAGAATTACATCGTTTTTCTTTATTATATTCTAACCCAAAAACATTAATACTAATATCATTTAATTTTTCTATTTTTGCTATATCAGAAATCTTAACTGAAAAGTAAATACCATCAAATTTAAGTTATTTGCATGTTTAGTGTACGATGATACCCGATCCGCGTTTTTGTTTACAGAATATAACGCTGAGAGTAAGCCCATTTAAAACAAAAAGAATCTTCGTTTTTTTACATTTATAACAGCCTTTTTTAATTTTATGTCACAGAGAAGATCTATGTACGAAGTACCGAGAAGGGATTAAATTTATTAATATACATGTCTATGGATTTTATGGTTTTTACACTCCATCCACTATCTTTGTTTTTTAAATGCACTTATTTTAATAGTAATTGTTATAATTTATTATTATAATAATAATTTTACTAGTAATTTAAAGACGAAAGAAAAATATTTAAGTCGTCTCCTTGACAAATAATATAGTTAAATGTTTGAAAATCGATCGTATAATGAATATCTTTAGTTTGTTGAACAAAATCAGCATACAATATAAAACTACTTTAAAAGTTATGTGTTGACACTTTCTATTAAAAATAAAATATCATATTTGACGGAATTTCAATATAGTTCAGGAATTTTAAAATTTACTTCTGTCGAACGATCTTATTTTAGTAAACATCTGGTTGCGCGGAAAAACGGGTACTCTCGCATTATGTTTTAGATTAGTATCTAGCCAGTGTCTCTCTCCGTCCTATCCACGCATTCCATTCCACATGCACTGAAGAGGGGGGGGGGATGTGAGCCTAGAATGTGACGTGATTTTCGGCCAATAAGAAACGCAATCAGCCGAGATGGAAGTGGTACATATGGCCGACGAATAAAAGGGCCAGCTCTGCCGACGCTCGTTCTTCATGCATCGTAGTTGAAGAACAATGCTAGTTGTGATTAAACCTCCGTGGCAGTCGCGCCACAGAACATCTAGAAGTAACCGCCTCGCATAGTGCAAGTTATTGTCGCGCAGCACCACTCTCTTCCGATGCATCACAACACCAGGAGAGTTGTCCTCTAGGCCGGTAACCCCACCCCGGTAAGTGCTCCTTAGACTACTGCGTTGAGCTGTTTATTTACTTTACTACGTTTTCTTTTCCTTAACAGCTCAAGTAGAATCCCACATTTCGGCTAAATAATAGATTGGGTGATAGCGAGTGCATCGTCCCAGACTGCCACGCAAGTAGTTAGGTTGTACCAGTTCTGGCGCACGACGTTCGTCGACTCACAATCCTAAAAAAAAAAAAAAAAAAAGGTTCTGGCATGCTCTGATCGAACGCTGACGCTGACGAATCTGCGGTCCATTTTTAAGTAGGATGCACGGTTCCGGAGATGTGCAGATCAATTAACTCTTATCTAATTGATATCCGCTGCGAGCCTCAACCGTCATTAGCGCTCCATTGTCCTTATCTACTTATCAATTGTTGATTGACTACCGTCATTATCTATTATTCGTCAGCGTGTGGGTCTGCTTATGCTATTGTATTATACTCCTTTGTTCCTATCTACAACACTAATCTGAATCATCAATAAAACACATTACCTACTTTTGTTAAAATTTTTATTTACAAAATACAAAATCTTATTACTTATTATCTATAAAATAGGAGCGAAACATCTCATCCACTAACATATCGTTGTACAATGTGTTCTCTGTAAATATACTCGTAAAACTATGCATTGAACATCCCTGAAACTTATATAGCAAATACATTAAGCAATATTCGCCACAAACTGAAGTCCTATCAACATTCCAGTTCCATCTTTTACAATTGCGTACAGGTGCCCGTCCATATGAATCAAAATATTCACCGACGTCATTCGTATCGATATATAAAGCTACCCAATGTGACCCTGGTTTATCATCTGTACCCAAATTGCATATTACCTAGTCAGGTCATAAATTCTATCACATGTTTAATGTAAAATAATTGAAACAAGTTTATTCATTATGTAACCATTTATATACCAAAATGAACTTAACAAAACATAGATTCTTATGACACTATAGTTTATTCAAAATGACCTCCGTAATTTTGAATACAGGCCTTCAATCTGCGCGGCCAGTCGTCTATCTCACCACGAACGAGGTCCATGTCATATCGGCGGCTGTCTTAATTAAAGATGTCTTGAGTGACTCGAAATTGGGATGAGGCTTTGAGCACGCCTTTTCCTCCAAGTGTTACCATATCTTGTAATCTAACGGATTCAAATCTGGACTGGTCTTTGTGTCGGATGAAGTTGATTTCACGCGCCGCCAGCCAGTCTTTTTTTTTTGTTTTTAAAGAACGTTACCTCCACACTAGGTTTTTCTCCTGTATCGTGGGGGCAGTTTACAAACACAAATTTCACAAGGACAAACATCCAAACTCGGAACAATTACTTGTAGGTCGTACAAATACTTGTTCCGTGCGGGAATCGAACCCGCGACCCCCAAGCGCAGCCACTCATTGCTAAGCCACTACGCCACGGAGCTGTCAAAAGTCTTGTGTGCTCTTCGCTCTATGAGCTGACGCCGAATCTTGTTGGAATACCCAGTGCCTGTTATTGAACATGGTATGAGAAACAGGTTACACAAGGTTCGTCAGGACTGTATTTTGATACACAACTGCATTCGTTTTTAACCTTTCTCACAAAAATGTACTGTAGCCCCAATAAGAAACTCCCAACCATACCATGAGCGAGGATGGAAAATGACCTCGTTGGACACGCGGAATACGGTTGCTCGCTTCTTCACTACTGTGTGCGTACACCTTATCATTTTGTTTGTTGTAGCTCTCTTCTACGGTAAAAATTTTTTTATCCGAAAAAAGAATTTCCCGATATTTTTTTCCCGCGTACCGCTTCACCAAAGCGCGGTAATTCTTCAGTCTCAGATCCATTAGACGAGCATTCAAACGATGTCCTGTTTTTCTTCGATATGCCCGAAGCCCTAAGTCTTCATTTAACGCCGTGGTTCTGCTTAACCCCATCTGAAGGGCCAACAGTTTCTGCTTACGTTTGGGATTTCTTTGAATTCGCACCTTTACAGCTTTTATCACTGCTGTAGTCCTAACAAATCGAGGGCGACCACTTCTTGACCTGTCATCTACACTAGAGTCTTCATTGTATCGTTTGATGGTACGATAAACGAATCTTTTGGTTATATTCAAATTTTTCAGTATATCAAAAAATTTAATTGGCGCGTAATCGCAACTGCAACACGGTCTTTTTTAAGCGTCCACTCCATATGTAAAAATGAGTAAAATTCTAAAAAGTATACAGTTTTATTTTCATGAACAATTCGAATTCAATAAACTTTTTTGTGGCCAGCATTCTAAAAGAAAAGTTTTTACTGTGTGACAATACTTATGACCTGACTAGGTATATACGTTGGTACGTGGGTGTACATGGACAGTCTGTTAGCAGCATAAACATTATTTTCTAGACTGGGGTGAATCTTTTTCAGATGTTGTTGTACATCTAGTGTATCCATGATATTACTGCTATTAGTAGATTACTACAGTACAATCTACTCAATGACTAACATAGGAATGATCAATTACGTGATTTCTAAATATTAAATTACATTTTTTCTGTTATACAAAACGTATTTGAGTCATCAATACACTGAATAAGACGCAACACGAAGAATGTGAGATAAGGTTGTTGACGCATAAAGTTATTATCAATTCTACCGTAGAAATTCTTTAGATTAGAATTATTACTTACTGGTACTATATAAGACCAAGCAACTGCAGTCATGGAGTTAGTGTATGGTCGTTTGACCGCAGTGTATCTATCAATAATACATTTGCGTAACTTCAACGCATCAAAGGCCATAGATGTAAGTGTTTAATCTATTGACAAACTTACTTTTCTTTCTGTTATTTTTTTACGTGTGTATGATTTTGAACGACAGGCCTGTTGGTCTAGTGGTTAGTGACCATGACTTTTATGCCGGAGGTCGTGGGTTCGATTCCCACCCAGGACAAATGTTTGTGTGATGAGCACGATCATTTGTTCTGTGTCTGGGTGTAATTTATCTATAATATTTATGTATTTAGAAATATATAAGTATGTTTATCAGTTGTCTAGTACCCATAACACAAGCTCTGCTTAGCTTGGGACTAGATGGCGTTGTGTGATAGTTGTGGAATATTATTATTATTATGTGGGGTATCTATATAGTTTTCTCATCTGGTTGGGTTCTATAAATATATAATTATAAATGAAAATGAAAAGATAAATATACATAAACATCAATAACACAAAACAAATATAAAAGTACACAAATAAGTAAAAGCCCAACCAGATGGAGGCCCTCGGCAGGGAAGACCAAACGGCCGAGGGTTAGGGGGAAAGGGAAAGAAACCGGCGGACGATGCGGGCGGTATCGAGGAGCACCGCCTTCTGCATTTGAACCTGGAGCGGCCCACCACGTAGTCCCAGCCGCCTCAGATGACCCGAGAGGCTGACTGGGATTAGCCCGTTTGCAGAGACGACTACAGGAATAATTTCGGTCGGCAGACCACCCCACATGTCGGTCACCTCGTGAGCCAGGTCCAGATATTTTGTTTGCTTGTCTGTTTCGGCTTTCACGAGGTTCTCGTCATACGGAATGGTAATGTCGACCAAAAATATCCTTGTCTGTGCCCGGTCCATCAGCACAATATCAGGCTTATTCGCAAGAATAGTCCTGTCTGTGATGATGGCCCGGTCCCAATAGAGCCTGGCGCGATCATTTTCGAGCACGGCTTCCGGCAAGTACTTGTAATACGGCAATTTCCGATCCACGAGACCGTATTTCAGAGCGAGCTCCTGGTGTAGAATTCTGGCTACTAGGTTGTGCCTGTGCAAGTACTCAGAGTTAGAAAGCGCCGAACAACCGGAGATAACATGCCTAAGTGACTCACCGGGATGGCGACAAGCTCGACAGATGTCGACGGTGCCATCCTTTAGGATGTATCTCCGATAGTTGTTGGTCTTAATAACCTGATCCTGTATTGCACAGACAAAACCCTCGGTTTCCCCGAAGAGATCACCAAAGCGTAGCCAGTGGAGGGAGGCTACTGTGTCTACGAAAGGCTCATGTAGAGCCTTGTAGAACCTCCCGTGGAGCTCCTTCTCCTTCCATACGGTCTCCCGGTCGGAAATGCTCTGCACTGCCGGGTCTTGCCATTGCTCGTTGGCCAAGGATAGAGGGGTAAGCCCTTTATCACTAGAAATGACGTCATTATAGAGTGGATCATCCGATCTCGCCAGGAAGTAATTACGGAGGCTGCACACTTCACGATTATGCATAGTGAGCGCGCTTAGAAAGCCACGCCCACCATGCTTCCGCGGCAAGTACAGCCTCATTACCGACGATCTCGGATGATGCATCCTATGGGACGTCATGGTAGTGCGGACTTTTCTATCCAGGGCGTTAAGTTCAGTCTGAGTCCACCTGAGTATGCCAAAGGTATACATGAGGACAGGCATGACCCAACAGTTATATTCTTGTGCCTTATTCACACCGGACAAAAGGCTGTTAAGCACTTTGGTCAAGCGTGCATAAAACACGTCGCAAACTGACTGTTTCATACCAGCCTCATCGATACCGATGTTCTGTGACATACCCAGGTATCGGTATGTTTCAGCCTCGGAAAGGGTTCTTAAGTTGACGGGCATAGATAAGTCTATGCCCTCAGAGTTAGCAACCCTTCCCCTTTCAACATGGAGGACCGCACACTTATCCGTCCCCAGCTCCATTCTAATAGAATTGCTAAATTCACACGTGATGTTTAGCAATTCCATAAGATGGGAGCGACTGGAGGCGAATAATTTGAGGTCATCCATATAGAAAAGGTGGGTCACTTTTGTACCTCCTTTCCGAAGCTGAAATCCCCTCCCGGAGCCCTCCAGTAAAGTACTGAGAGGGTTCAAAGAGAGGCAGAACCAGATTGGACTCAGACAGTCGCCCTGGAATATACCCCTTCTTATCCTTATGCGGCTTTCCGCAGCCGTCATCCGCTCGCCTAGATGACAGAGGATCGTACTCCACTGCCCATACACTGCTCGAGGAAGTCTCGAACTGTACAGTCAATCTTGTACAGCTCGAGGACCCTCTTTAGCCATGTATGGGGCACCGAGTCAAATGCCTTTCTGTAGTCTATCCAGGCGGCGGAGAAGTTCCGACGGTTGCGTTTCACCACTTTGCCAATGACCGCGTCAATGAGGAGTGGTTCCTTGGTTCCACGACCGCCGCCCCGACATCCATTTTGAGCGCGCGACATCACCTGATTTAAGTCCAGGTGACGAGCGATTCTTGCGCTCAAAATGGATGTTAGTGTCTTGTATATGGTCGGTAGACACGTGATGGGGCGGTATTTGCTCGGGTCTGTGGCACCCTGATCTTTAGGAACCAAATGAGTGATCCCAGTAGTGAAGAGGCTTGGGAGCGACTTCTGGTTGAGAGCCTCTTGAAACTGTCGGGCGAGCACAGAGTGACACACCATGAATCCCTTCAGCCAGTAGTGATGCAGCCCGTCAAGCCCCGGACTTTTCCAGTTCGGGGCCCTACGAACCGCCTCAGCTACGTCATCCGGCGTTATGATGACGGGGTCCATGGGCGTAATACTCGCACACTGACTCGCCACAACTTCTGTCCAAGGGCCCTCGTTGTGGTTTATGGGCTCTGACCACAGGCTGCGCCAGAATGCGACCGTGTCGGCCTGATTTGGTGCTGGGCCCGTTCCACTTACTATTGGTCGCTCCAATGATTTATAGAGCCTCTTCTGATCACTCTGGAAGAGACGATTCTGGTTGAACCGTGTCGACCTCTCGGTATATCGCCGAATCCGCTTTCCCCAAGCAGCTATTCTTTGCTTCAAGTCGTCTATGCGCTCCGTCAGTTTTTGCATTATATCCGGCTGGGACAAACTAACATTTGTCCCAGCAAACGCCATCCTGACGGTGCGCACAATCCTTGGCCTGTTATTGCCTGACCTGAAGCATATCAGTCTGCCGATGAGGGCTCTAGCCTTTGCGATACGTTCCTCAATTCTTATTCTCCAGGCTGGGATAGCGCTACTTTGTCCAGTAGCGCGTCCAGCCGTGGAAAGTTTGGCGCCTATAATACGGCAGACTGCCAGTGCGGCGCCAAAAAGAATTGAGTCCGTCTCGCAAAGGTTGGCTTCCAAATAGGTAACCAGCATTGGGTTCAAAGCCCTCACGACAGCCCGATTCCGCTTGCTTAGGGCTATGCGGGGGAAGTCGCGGTCGATTTTCGAGAGTGCGTACTGCGCGTTTCCACAATCGCCTCTTCCAATGTACTCCTCATGTGCTCTAGTTCCAGTTCCTGGACGACTGTTCCATCATCGTTTGAATCAACCACAACTGGCGTATTCACGGCGGCATCCACGTTTGCCGTTTGCTCAGCAAGTTGTGGCGCATCCTCAGCCGCAGCATTTTCACCCGATGAAGGAACAGCCTCACGTCGTAGCCGTTCAAGTTCGGTGACATCAAATGTATTTGAGCGCAAGATATACCGAACTCGGTCTGCCAGGTTTTGCTCGCTGACGGTTACAGATGGATTTGGGAGATTATTATTATTATTATTATTATTATTTAGTGTTAACAAATTATATTTAAATATTTTGTGTGTGTATATGATTAAGCCGTGGTAGCTCAGATGGTTAGCGCAAGCTGTAAATTTTACACTACGTAACGCGGGTTCGATCCCCGCCGACACCAATTAAATTGTTAATTGCAATTTTAAGTGTTTATTCTATTGACACACTTACTTTTCTTTCTGTTATTTTCTTACGTGTTATGATTTAGTGTTAAAAAAATATATTAAAATATTGTGTGTGTATATGATTAAGCCGTGGTAGCTCAGATGGTTAGCGCAAGCTGTAAATTTTACAGTACGTAACGCGGGTTCGATCCCCGCCGACACCACTTAAATTGTTAATTGCAATTTTAAGTGCTGATTTACCACGTGCTCGGCGGTGAAGGAAAACATCGTGAGGAAACCTGCATGTCTGAGAAAATTTCGAAGGCATGTGAAGTTCGCCAACACGCATTGAGACCGCGCCGCGGACATTTCCTAGCCATAAATACAAAGACAATAGCAGAAAGTAAAAAGTTAAAAAATACTTTTTTAACAATGACAGTCATTAGTTGATCATTAGTGAATGTGATTCTGTTTTCTTAAATTACAGGAAGAAAAGAGCAGAAGGAAGAAATGGGGTGATGGGAAGTAATGAAGAATGAATTGTTATGTGAAGTTTGTTGGAACAAACATATTTTAGTCACGTGTAAATACTTTTAACATTTTGGTTCAAAATGACACAAAATCTAAAAAATATTAGATACATCATCGACATGGACGGATTTTACATTACATATCCTCATAAACATTTTTAATGTAGAGAAATGGCTATTCTAGACGTAAAACTATCTAATAAAAATGATTCGTTTATCGATCATTATTTGTTTCAGCCAAGTTATCCTTTCAATTATTTGTCGATAAAAGACAAAAAAACTGTTCGTTATTGTGAAATACACGTGCACAGCATTCCATATTTTGATGTGACCGAAGAATTAAAATGTGCCTACAAACAAGAGAACATCATTCCCATATTAAATTGGTATATTAGAAATTTGTGCAAAGACGAAGTGATCGCATACAAAGGTGGTTCAACAGAAAAACAATTTTTAAAAATGTTGACGACGAATGATAGAATTTTTAATATTGAAGAATACAAATGTCCAAAATACAATGATTTGGTAAATGTCATAAATTTAAACAAACGTTATGTGTGTAATAATCATATATTTGCAAAAAATAATCACAAAATTTTACATTGTTCTTGTGACGAAGTGTTGGGTTTCTTACAAGTGGTTATTGCTTGAAAATAAAATTTTAAATTAATCATAAATTTTGTTTGATTTCCCAAAAACATTAGTTATAGTTATTTATACAAAATTGGTTCAACAGAAAAACAATTTTTAAAAATGTTGACGACGAATGATAGAATTTTTAATATTGAAGAATACAAATGTCCAAAATACAATGATTTGGTAAATGTCATAAATTTAAACAAACGTTATGTGTGTAATAATCATATATTTGCAAAAAAATAATCACAAAATTTTACATTGTTCTTGTGACGAAGTGTTGGGTTTTCTTACAAGTGGTTATTGCTTGAAAATAAAATTTTAAATTAATCATAAATTTTGTTTGATTTCCAAAAAACATTAGTTTATATATAAACAAAATTGGTTCAACAGAAAAACAATTTTTAAAAATGTTGACGACGAATGATAGAATTTTTAATATTGAAGAATACAAATGTCCAAAATACAATGATTTGGTAAATGTCATAAATTTAAACAAACGTTATGTGTGTAATAATCTTATATTTGCAAAAAATAATCACAAAATTTTACATTGTTCTTGTGATGAAGTGTTGGGTTTCTTACAAGTGGTTATTGCTTGAAAATAAAATTTTAAATTAATCATAAATTTTGTAACTAATGTTTTTGGGAAATCAATCTTTACCAAATCATTGTATTTTGGACATTTGTATTCTTCAATATTAAAAATTCTATCATTCGTCGTCAACATTTTTAAAAATTGTTTTTCTGTTGAACCAATTTTGTCTAATGTTTTTTGGAAATCAAACAAAATTTATGATTAATTTAAAATTTTATTTTCAAGTAATAACCACTTGTAAAAAACCCACACTTCGTCACAAGAACAATGTAAAATTTTGTGATTATTTTTTGCAAATATATGATTATTACACACATAACGTTTGTTTAAATTTATGACATTTACCAAATCATTGTATTTTGGACATTTCTATTCTTCAATATTAAAAATTCTATCATTCGTAGTCAACATTTTTAAAAAATTGTTTTTCTGTTGAACCAATTTTGTATTATATAGTATACTATAACTAATGTTTTTGGGAAATCAAACAAAATTTATGATTAATTTAAAATTTTATTTTCAAGCAATAACCACTTGTAAGAAAACCCAACACTTCATCACAAGAACAATGTAAAATTTTGTGATTATTTTTTGCAAATATATGATTATTACACACATAACGTTTGTTTAAATTTATGACATTTACCAAATCATTGTATTCTGGACATTTCTATTCTTCAATATTAAAAATTCTATCATTCGTCGTCAACATTTTTAAAAATTGTTTTTCTGTTGAACCAATTTTGTATTATATAGTATACTATAACTAATGTTTTTGGGAAATCAAACAAAATTTATGATTAATTTAAAATTTTATTTTCAAGCAATAACCACTTGTAAGAAACCCAACACTTCATCACAAGAACAATGTAAAATTTTGTGATTATTTTTTGCAAATATATGATTATTACACACATAACGTTTGTTTAAATTTATGACATTTACCAAATCATTGTATTCTGGACATTTCTATTCTTCAATATTAAAAATTCTATCATTCGTCGTCAACATTTTTAAAAATTGTTTTTCTGTTGAACCAATTTTGTATTATATAGTATACTATAACTAATGTTTTTGGGAAATCAAACAAAATTTATGATTAATTTAAAATTTTATTTTCAAGCAATAACCACTTGTAAGAAACCCAACACTTCATCACAAGAACAATGTAAAATTTTGTGATTATTTTTTGCAAATATATGATTATTACACACATAACGTTTGTTTAAATTTATGACATTTACCAAATCATTGTATTTTGGACATTTGTATTCTTCAATATTAAAAATTCTATCATTCGTCGTCAACATTTTTAAAAATTGTTTTTCTGTTGAACCAATTTTGTATTATATAGTATACTATAACTAATGTTTTTGGGAAATCAAACAAAATTTATGATTAATTTAAAATTTTATTTTCAAGCAATAACCACTTGTAAGAAACCCAACACTTCATCACAAGAACAATGTAAAATTTTGTGATTATTTTTTGCAAATATATGATTATTACACACATAACGTTTGTTTAAATTTATGACATTTACCAAATCATTGTATTTTGGACATTTGTATTCTTCAATATTAAAAATTCTATCATTCGTCGTCAACATTTTTAAAAATTGTTTTTCTGTTGAACCAATTTTGTGTTATATAGTATACTATAACTAATGTTTTTGGGAAATCAAACAAAATTTATGATTAATTTAAAATTTTATTTTCAAGCAATAACCACTTGTGAGAAACCCAACACTTCATCACTAGAACAATGTAAAATTTTGTGATTATTTTTTGCAAATATATGATTATTACACACATAACGTTTGTTTAAATTTATGACATTTACCAAATCATTGTATTCTGGACATTTCTATTCTTCAGTATTAAAAATTCTATCATTCGTTGTCAACATTTTTAAAAATTGTTTTTCTGTTGAACCAATTTTGTATTATATAGTATACTATAACTAATGTTTTTGGGAAATCAAACAAAATTTATGATTAATTTAAAATTTTATTTTCAAGCAATAACCACTTGTAAGAAACCCAACACTTCATCACAAGAACAATGTAAAATTTTGTGATTATTTTTTGCAAATATATGATTATTACACACATAACGTTTGTTTAAATTTATGACATTTACCAAATCATTGTATTCTGGACATTTCTATTCTTCAATATTAAAAATTCTATCATTCGTCGTCAACATTTTTAAAAATTGTTTTTCTGTTGAACCAATTTTGTCTAATGTTTTTTGGAAATCAAACAAAATTTATGATTAATTTAAAATTTTATTTTCAAGCAATAACCACTTGTAAGAAACCCAACACTTCATCACAAGAACAATGTAAAATTTTGTGATTATTTTTTGCAAATATATGATTATTACACACATAACGTTTGTTTAAATTTATGACATTTACCAAATCATTGTATTTTGGACATTTGTATTCTTCAATATTAAAAATTCTATCATTCGTCGTCAACATTTTTAAAAATTGTTTTTCTGTTGAACCACCTTTGTATGCGATCACTTCGTCTTTGCACAAATTTCTAATATACCAATTTAATATGGGAATGATGTTCTCTTGTTTGTAGGCACATATTAATTCTTCGGTCACATCAAAATATGGAATGCCCTGCACGTGTATTTCACAATAGCGAACAGTTTTTTTTGTCTTTTGGCGACAAATAATTGAAAGGATAACTTGGCTGAAACAAATAATGATCGATAAACGAATCATTTTTATTAGATAGTTTTACGTCTAGAATAGCCATTTCTCTACATTGAAAATGTTTATGAGGATATGTAATGTAAAATCCGTCCATGTCGATGATGTATCTAATATTTTTTTAGATTTTGTGTCATTTTGAACCAAAATGTTAAAAGTATTTACACGTGACTAAAATATGTTTGTTCCAACAAACTTCACATAACAATTCATTCTTCATTACTTCCCATCACCCCATTTCTTCCTTCTGCTCTTTTCTTCCTGTAATTTAAGAAAACAGAATCACATTCACTAATGGTCAACTAATGACTGTCATTGTTAAAAAAGTATTTTTTAACTTTTTACTTTCTGCTATTGTCTTTGTATTTATGGCTAGGAAATGTCCGCGGCGCGGTCTCAATGCGTGTTGGCGAACTTCACATGCCTTCGAAATTTTCTCAGACATGCAGGTTTCCTCACGATGTTTTCCTTCACCGCCGAGCACGTGGTAAATCAGCACTTAAAATTGCAATTAACAATTTAAGTGGTGTCGGCGGGGATCGAACCCGCGTTACGTACTGTAAAATTTACAGCTTGCGCTAACCATCTGAGCTACCACGGCTTAATCACATACACACACAATATTTAAATATAATTTGTTAACACTAAATCATACACACGTAAGAAAATAACAGAAAGAAAAGTAAGTGTGTCAATAGAATAAACACTTAAAATTGCAATTAACAATTTAATTGGTGTCGGCGGGGATCGAACCCGCGTTACGTAGTGTAAAATTTACAGCTTGCGCTAACCATCTGAGCTACCACGGCTTAATCATATACACACTCAAAATATTTAAATATAATTTGTTAACACTAAATAATAATAATAATAATAATAATAATGGATGGATAAGATTGGAAAACGTATAGGGCCGCTGCCTGGGGGTCGCCGGGGCGCGTCTGGAGCTGGCGCTGGACGCGGCAGCATGCGGGCCGCCAGCCGAGCGCGAGGAGCTGCAAGATCACCTAACAGCCCCCCGCATCCATCATCCCCACCAGACGGCTTGATGTCGGCAGGGTCCTCTCGGACTCGGCAAGCGGCATCCGCCGCTGGTGGAGTGCGCCGCATGCGTTGGACAAGGGATATGAACGCAAACGCAATGCGGGCGTACTATAGGCCGAAAGGGGAAGAAACTGCGGGGATTGCGTATCGGGCTCGGATGCATTGCTTTTTTGCTGAGCTGGAGCCGTCTATTCCCGTCACGGAACAAAACCTGGCAGACCGAGTTCGGTACATCATGCGCTCGAAAATATTCGATGATGCCGAGCTCGAACGACTACGACGTGAGGCCATTCCCTCATCGAATGAATTGGCTACGGCTGGGGATGAGGCTCCTCAGGCGACAGACCAGCTGCCACGCGTAGAAGCCGCCATGGATCTTCCAGTTGTGGGTGATTCAGACGATGATGAAATGGTCTCCCACGAACTAGAGCAAATGAGGAGTATATTGGAAGAGGCGATTTTAGAAACGCGCAGCATGCCTCTCGAAAATCGACCGCGACTTCCCCGCATACCCCTAAGCAAGCGAAATCGGGCTGTCGTGAGGGCTCTTAACCCAATGCTGGTAACCTATTTGGAAGCCAGCCGGGACCTTTGCGAGACGGACTCAGTTCTTTTTGGCGCCGCAGTGGTTGCTTGCCGTATTATTGGCGCCAAACTTCCCATGGCTGGACGCGCTACTAAACAAAGTAGCGCCATCCCAGCCTGGAGAAAAAGAATTGAGGACCGTATCGCAAAGGCAAGGGCCCTTATCGGCAGACTGATAAGCTTCAGGTCGGGTAATAATAGACCGAGGGTTGTGCGCACCGTTAGAATGGCGTTTGCTGGGACAAATATCAGTTTGTCCCAGCCGGATATCACGCAGAAACTAACGGAGCGCATAGACGACCTGAAGCAAAAGATTGCCGCTTGGGGGAAGCGGATTCGCCGATTTACCGAGAGGTCAAGGCGGTTCAACCAGAATCGTCTCTTCCAGAGTGATCAGAAGAGGTTCTACAAATCATTGGAGCGACCAGAGGTATGTGGAGCGGGCCCAGGACCGGATCAGGCTAACACTGTCGCATTTTGGCGTGGCCTGTGGTCAGAGCCCGTAAACCACAGCGAGGGCCCTTGGACGGAAGTTGTGGCGAGTCAGTGTGCGAGTATTACGCCCATGGACCCCGTCATCATAACGCCGGATGACGTAGCTGAGGCGGTCCGTAGAGCCCCGAACTGGAAAAGACCGGGACTCGACGGACTGCATCACTACTGGCTGAAGGGGTTCATGGTGTGTCACGCTGTGCTCGCCCGTCAGTTTCAAGAGGCTCTCAACCAGAAGTCGCTCCCTAGCCTCTTCACTACTGGGATCACTCATTTGGTTCCTAAAGACCAGGTTACCACAGACCCGAGCAAATACCGCCCCATTACGTGTCTACCCACCATATATAAGACACTGACATCCATTTTGAGCGCGAGAATCACTCGTCACCTGGAGCTAAATCAGGTGATGTCACGCGCTCAAAATGGATGTCGGGGCGGTGGTCGTGGAACTAAGGAACCACTCCTCATTGACGCGGTCATTGGCAAAGTGGTGAAACGCAACCGTCGGAACTTCTCCGCCGCCTGGATAGACTACAGAAAGGCATTCGACTCGGTGCCCCATACATGGCTAAAGAGAGTCCTCGAGCTGTACAAGATAGACTGTACAGTGAGAGACTTCCTCGAGCAGTGTATGGGGCAGTGGAGTACGATCCTTTGTCATCTGGGTGAGCGGATTGTAATAGTGGAGACGAACTGTCCACTATTAACAGACTCCGAGTGGTTTTCTTTAAGGTGGAGAAATGAAACTACTGTTTATGTTTATGAATGTACTGTCGAATGGGATTCGGAATGGAATATCTTTTGCATCAACCTTGCCTATATTTATATGGCTGGCTCACTATTGATTTGCCAATGGTAACAATTAATATTTTGCCTAGCCAATTATATTGCTTATTTTATGACCAATGAAAACTATTTAAAATATACAATTATCTACGTTTCGTTTCCCGGCGTGAGACTTGTTTGTTGTTCACGAAGCTACGTCGCTGGACCGGGCTATATAAGACATGCAGATCGGTGCGCACGCGTAGTCGGCGGGCGGCGGCGGTGTGGAATACAGCTCCGGAACAGCAAGAGGAAACGAACTGCGGCGTTGGAGAAACGGCTCACCATTGGTCGACGGATACGTGACGATAGCGGCGTGTGAAGTCGGTGTGGCGCTGAATGATATTTGCGGCTGCTTCTTGTTTCTTTATAAGAACGTCAAATTATCTATATACAGTCCGCAGTATCTCAGTAGCCAAGAATAATTAGGAAATAAAATGTTTTTTTATTTATTCTCGCCTTCCGCGTTATGGTAGCAGCGGAGTATATATTATTTATTCCCGTTTAGGTTTGATTAATCTGGCTGCTACATCACTCTCCCCCCAGCGAAAGCGTACCGGAGGCTTGACGACTCGCCCGTATTTCGTAGTTTTTAAAATAGGTTTCAACTGGGTTGATGTAGATGATGAAGTTTCAAGCTTCCTCGCTGGTGGTTTTGATGATGATGATGAATCCTCTGCAGTATCCTCGTTAATAATATAGGCAGGCTTTAGTCGGTCGATCGATATAATCGTAGATTTCCTTCCGGGTATTTGTAGTTTAAAAGTCTTGCTATTTCTCTCTAATACTTTATACGGTCCATCGTAGGTAGGTTGAAATTGTTTTTTCATTGCGTCGTTTCTTACAAAAACTTGTTTGCATGTTTTCAAATCTTGGTGAATGAATACTGATTTATTATTTCTGTGTGATTGCATTTCGGTGCATTTCAACGATAAGGCTTTGTTAATTGATTCTCGAAGTTTAGTTACGAAATCGTAATCCATTTCTTGTTTGTTTGACGCTGCTGAACTGAAGAAGTCACACGGCAGCCTTATGCTGCAGCCGTAGGTTAGCTGAGCGGCGCTAAGACTAGTGTCTGCACGCGGTGTTGCTCGTAGTCCGAGTAGCACTGTAGGTAGCTCATCAATCCACTTTGTATGTTGAGATAAACGAGTTTTGAGTGCAGTCTTTAATGTACGATGCCATCGTTCGATTATTCCGTTTGACTGAGGATGGTATGCTGTTGTACGCGTCTTCTGTATTCCCATAGTTTGAAGAAGTTTGAGGAATAGGTTGCTTTCGAAATTCCTTCCTTGATCCGTTGTGATGGTTTTAGGTGATCCGAAACGAGTAATCCAATTTTCATAAATTATCTTCGCGACGGATTCGGCTGAAGTATCATCGGTAGGTATTGCTTCTGGCCATCTTGTTGTTCTGTCGATCATTGTTACGAGATAACGATGTCCTTGCGGTGAAGTAGGTAATGGTCCAACGATGTCAACGTGCAAGTGTTCGAATCTCTCCGTGGGTGGAAATGTAGCTAGACTACTTGATGTATGCCTTTGTACTTTGCATTTTTGGCATTGAATGCATTGCTTCGCCCAGTTGCCAACATCCGCTTGCATTGCAGGCCAAAAGAATTTTTCAATGATGAGTTTTCTTGTTGTTCTAACACCTGGATGACTAATGTTGTGCAGTGCATTGAAGACTTCGCGACGACATTCTTCTGGTATGTATGGTCGCATGGTTGTCGTTGAGGCTTCACAGTATATAGGTAGATGCGTCATTGGCATTGTAACTTGCTTGATGGACAAGTTACCTTGCTTCGATAGATGTTTTATGTTGTCACTATCTCTGTCTTGTGCTGCGGCGATCTTATGATAGTCGATTGATGTAGGGCACGTTACACTGTCGATTGGTACGCGACTGAGTGCGTCGGCAACTATGTTGTCCTTTCCACTGATGTGACGTATGTCGGTCGTGAATTCACTTATGAAAATAAGTTGTCTTGCTCTTCGTGGTGTTTCCGATAGTGATGGTTTCTTTGGAAGTACATATGTTAATGGTTTGTGGTCGGTAAAAACGATCAGGTTTCGACCCTCGAACGTTTTTCTGAAGTGCTTGATAGCCATGTAAATAGCGAGTAGCTCTCGGTCGAATGTACTGTAGTTACGTTGAGTATCGGAGAACTTCTTCGAAAAATATCCAAGTGGTTGCCATTTCCCATTGCTGTATTGTTGGAGAACTGCTCCTGCTGAGAGATCGGATGCGTCGCTGAAGATAGCAAGGGTTGCTTCGTGTGATGGGTGAGCGAGTAAAGCTGCATTTTGGATCGCAATTTTACAAGCTTCAAATGCCTTCGTGGCTTCATCGTTCCATTCGACTGACGTTTTATCTTTTTTCTTCGTGTTGTGAAGGTAGGCGTGAAGTGGTGCTTGGATTTCAGCGGCTTTAGGTATGTGTTCTCTGTAAAAATTTATCATCCCAAGAAAACGCCTTAGCTCTTCGATAGTTTTAGGTTTTGCATAATCGATGATTGCTCTGACTTTTTCGGCAGGCGGTTTTATTCCTTCCTTGCTGACGGTGAAACCAAGAAATTGAACTTCTTGCTGTCCAAATATGCATTTCGAAGGGTTGATTGTGATTCCGTTGTCTTCTAATCGCTGTAGCACGGTGCGTAGATGGGTTTCGTGCGTTTCTTTATCAGGGCTTGCAACAAGGAGATCATCAATAAATGCGAAAACGAAATCCAGTCCATGAAGTACTTCGTGTATGAATCTTTGGAAAGTTTGACCTCCGTTCTTTAATCCTGGGATCATTCTTGGGAATTCGAATAATCCCATTGGGGTAATTATTGCTGTCTTCTCTATGTCTTCATCGCGGACTCTTATTTGTTGGTAAGCTCGGTTGAGATCGATGGTGGAGAATATAGTCTTGTCTGATAGTTGATGAGTGAAATCCCTGACTCGCGGTATTGGGTAGCGGTCAGGAGTGGTAATAGAATTCAGTCTTCTGTAATCTCCACAAACTCGTAATTCTCCGTTCTTCTTCGGTACAATGTGAAGTGGTGATGACCAAGGGCTTTTGCTTGGACGGCATATTCCTTGCTCAATCATGTTTTCGAATTCCTTTCGAACTTGCTCGTATAGGTGTGGTGCGATTGGACGTGCACGACAATGAAGTGGTGGTCCATTGGTGTCGATGAAATGCTCAACGTCGTTCTTCGGTGTTAATTTCATTGAAGTTATTCTTGTGATACCAGGGTATTCTTCGAGGATCTTGTGATACGGTTGTTGCACATCTATGCTTCTTATTGTGGGCAGATTGGTTGCTTGTACAAAAGACTGAGATGCAAGATTGGTTTTCCCGTCGATGATTCTTCTATTTTTGATGTCGACGACCAACTGGTGATGTTGAAGAAAATCAGCACCGATGATTGGTTTGCTGACTTTAGCGACGATAAATCTCCATTTGAATGGTCGGCGTAGATTAAAATCAAGTTCCATTGTTTTTTCTCCATATGTAGGAATAACCGTATTGTTTGCTGCATAGAGTTGAAAATCTAGTGGCTTCAACTTCTGTCCTTGCTTCGGCGGTAACACTGAGATATTTGCTCCGGTGTCGATAAGTAAAGTAAGCTTGCTTTTTTTATCGGTGACGAAAAGACGGTAGGACTTTGCTGTTACGCTGGATCCCGTCGCATCGAGCGTACTAGTTAGTTTTCCGTATTCGTATTTTCATTTTTGAATGTACACGGTGCTGTGCATTTTCTTGCCTCGACCCCGAAACGTCGATGATAGTAGCAGTAAGGGGATCTTGATGTTGAGCTTATTCGACTTCTACTTGCAGAGCGGTTGCGACGAAAAGGTGATCTTCGGTGTTGCTGATTGCGCTGGTTGTACTGTTGCTGGTAAAAGGTATGATGCTGGGAAGCTTTGAGCGCGGCGACTTCGAATGATAGCTTCCGAATTTCTTCGAGAAGAAACTGGGTATCATTGGCCTTTGTTGAAGTGCCTTCGATGATCGATATGTGTGAGCTACTGCTGTTTTCGATCATCTTGTCCGCCAGGAGTGCCAGTTCGTCGAGCTTCGTCTGCGTGCTGAATGTTTCGCTGACTGCTATTACCGATCGAATATGTGGTGGTAGGTGGTTTACCCACATTAGCCGTAGTGTTGAATCCGGAACTTTATCTCGCGCCAAAGTACGCATTTTGCGTAGGAGTTGTGTGGGTTTCTGGTCTCCAAGTTCTATTTCTGATAGAAGTTTTTGTAGCTGTCGACTGTCGGATTCTTCGTATGCGGAGATCAGACGATCCTTCAGTGAATTATACTGGTCGACTGCTGGTGGGTTGTACAACAGGTCCGCAATTTGTTCGATGTCTTGTTTCTCAAGTTGGGCTATCACCATCTGTGCTAATTGCGCTTGGCTCTTCTTTAAACCATTCGTTGCGGCTTCAAAACTGACGAACCAAAGTCGTGGTTTGTCTCTCCAAAACGGTGGTATTCTTAACGATAGAGATATACCGGCGATTTCTGGTTCCTTTACCGGGTTTGATGTATATGTGTTTGCCTCCTGCTCCATAATGACGGCTTGATTACACTGATTTTGTATAAACTGAAGTCTTCCTTCTCGGTGTTCGTACGGGTTTCCTTCGCGGTGTTCGTGCAATAGTAGTGGTACGTCGCAGGGTGTTCCTTCTTGGTGTTCGTACCGGATCTTCCCCCTCGGTGTTCGTACGGGGTCACCACTGTAATAGTGGAGACGAACTGTCCACTATTAACAGACTCCGAGTGGTTTTCTTTAAGGTGGAGAAATGAAACTACTGTTTATGTTTATGAATGTACTGTCGAATGGGATTCGGAATGGAATATCTTTTGCATCAACCTTGCCTATATTTATATGGCTGGCTCACTATTGATTTGCCAATGGTAACAATTAATATTTTGCCTAGCCAATTATATTGCTTATTTTATGACCAATGAAAACTATTTAAAATATACAATTATCTACGTTTCGTTTCCCGGCGTGAGACTTGTTTGTTGTTCACGAAGCTACGTCGCTGGACCGGGCTATATAAGACATGCAGATCGGTGCGCACGCGTAGTCGGCGGGCGGCGGCGGTGTGGAATACAGCTCCGGAACAGCAAGAGGAAACGAACTGCGGCGTTGGAGAAACGGCTCACCATTGGTCGACGGATACGTGACGATAGCGGCGTGTGAAGTCGGTGTGGCGCTGAATGATATTTGCGGCTGCTTCTTGTTTCTTTATAAGAACGTCAAATTATCTATATACAGTCCGCAGTATCTCAGTAGCCAAGAATAATTAGGAAATAAAATGTTTTTTTATTTATTCTCGCCTTCCGCGTTATGGTAGCAGCGGAGTATATATTATTTATTCCCGTTTAGGTTTGATTAATCTGGCTGCTACAGGATGATGGCTGCGGAGAACCACATAAGGATAAGAAGGGGTATCTTCCAGGGCGATTGTCTGAGTCCAATCTGGTTCTGCCTCTCCCTGAACCCTCTCAGTACCTTACTGGAGGGATCCGGGAGAGGATTTCAGCTACGGAAAGGAGGGACAAAAGTGACCCACCTTTTCTATATGGATGACCTTAAGTTATTCGCCTCCAGTCGCTCCCATCTTGTGGAATTGCTAAAAATCACTTGTGAGTTTAGCAGTTCCATTGGAATGGAGCTGGGGACGGATAAGTGTGCGGTCCTCCATGTTGAGAGGGGAAGGGTTGCTAACTCTGAGGGCATAGATTTATCTATGCCCGTCAACTTAAGGACCCTTTCCGAGGCTGAAACATACCGATACCTGGGTATGTCACAGAACATCGGTATCGATGAGGCTGGTGTGAAACAGTCAGTTTGCGACGTGTTTTATGCACGCTTGACCAAAGTGCTTAATAGCCTTTTGTCCGGTGTGAATAAGACACACGCATATAACGGTTGGGTCATGCCTGTCCTTATGTATACCTTTGGCATACTCAGGTGGACTCAGACTGAACTTAACGCCCTGGATAGAAAAGTCCGCACTACCATGACGTCCCATAGGATGCATCATCCGAGATCGTCGGTAATGAGGCTGTACTTGCCGCGGAAGCATGGTGGGCGTGGCTTTCTAAGCGCGCTCACTATGCATAATCGTGAAGTGTGCAGCCTCCGTCATTACTTCCTGGCGAGATCGGATGATCCACTCTATAATGACGTCATTTCTAGTGATAAAGGGCTTACCCCTCTATCCTTGGCCAACGAGCAATGGCAGGACCCAGCAGTGCTTAGCATTTCCGACCGGGAGACCGTATGGAAGGAGAAGGAGCTCCACGGGAGGTACTACAGGGTTCTACATGAGCCCTTCGTAGATACAGTCGCCTCCCTCAACTGGCTACGTTTCGGTGCCCTCTTCGGGGAAACCGAGGGTTTTGTCTGTGCAATACAGGATCAGGTTATTAAGACCAACAACTATCGGAGATACATCCTAAAGGATGGCACCGTCGACGTCTGTCGAGCTTGTCGCCATCCCGGGGAGTCACTTAGACATGTCATCTCCGGTTGTTCGGCGCTTTCTAACTCTGAGTACTTGCACAGGCACAACCTAGTAGCCAGAATTCTACACCAGGCGCTCGCTCTGAAATACGGTCTCGTGGACCGGAAATTGCCGTATTACAAGTACTTGCCGGAAGCCGTGCTCGAAAATGACCGCGCCAGGCTCTACTGGGACCGGGCCATCATCACAGACAGGACTATTCTTGCAAATAAGCCTGATATTGTGCTGATGGACCGGGCACAGTCAAGAATATTTTTGGTCGACATTACCATTCCGTATGACGAGAACCTCGTGAAAGCCGAAACAGACAAGCAAACAAAATATCTGGACCTGGCTCACGAGGTGACCGACATGTGGGGTGGTCTGCCGACCGAAATTATTCCTGTAGTCGTCTCTGCAAACGGGCTAATCCCAGTCAGCCTCTCGGGTCATCTGAGGCGACTGGGACTCCGTGACGGACCGCTCCGTGCTCAAATGCAGAAGGCAGTGGTCCTCGATACCGCCCGCATCGTCCGTCGGTTTCTTTCCCTTTCCCCCTAACCCTCGGCCGTTTGGTCTCCCCTGCCGACGGCTTCCATCTGGTTGGATCTTTATTTATTTGTGTATTTTTTGTATTTATTTTATTTTATTGATATTTATGTATATTTATCTTTTCATTTTAATTTATAATTATATATTTATAGAAACCAACCAGATGAGAAAACTATACAGACACCCCAAAAATAATAATAATAATCGGCCGTCTGGTCTCCCCTGCCGAGGGCTCCCATCTGGTTGAATCTTATTTATTTATGTAGTTTTTGTATTTATTTTATTTTATTGATATTTATGTACATTTATCTTTTCATTTTAATTTATAATTATATATTTATAGAACCCAACCAGGTGAGAAAATTATATAGATACCCCATAATAATAATATTCCACAACTATCACACAACGCCATCTAGTCCCAAGCTAAGCAGAGCTTGTGTTATGGGTACTAGACAACTGATAAACATACTTATATATTTCTAAATACATAAATATTATAGATAAATTACACCCAGACACAGAACAAATGATCGTGCTCATCACACAAACATTTGTGCTGGGTGGGAATCGAACCCACGACCTCCGGCATAACAGTCAGGGTCACTAACCACTAGACCAACAGGCCTGTCGTTCAAAATCATACACACGTAAAAAATAACAGAAAGAAAAGTAAGTTTGTCAATAGATTAAACACTTACATCTATGGCCTTTGATGCGTTGAAGTTACGCAAATGTATTATTGATAGATACACTGCGGTCAAACGACCATACACTAACTCCATGACTGCAGTTGCTTGGTTTTATATAGTACCAGTAAGTAATAATTCTAATCTAAAGAATTTCTACAGTAGAATTGATAATAACTTTATGCGTCAACAACCTTATCTCACATTCTTCGTGTTGCGTCTTATTCAGTGTATTGATGACTCAAATACGTTTTGTATAACAGAAAAAATGTAATTTAATATTTAGAAATCACGTAATTGATCATTCCTATGTTAGTCATTGAGTAGATTGTACTGTAGTAATCTACTAATAGCAGTAATATCATGGATACACTAGATGTACAACAACATCTGAAAAAGATTCACCCCAGTCTAGAAAATAATGTTTATGCTGCTAACAGACTGCCCATGTACACCCACGTACCAACGTATATACCTAGTCAGGTCATAAGTATTGTCACACAGTAAAAACTTTTCTTTTAGAATGCTGGCCACAAAAAAGTTTATTGAATTCGAATTGTTCATGAAAATAAAACTGTATACTTTTTAGAATTTTACTCATTTTTACATATGGAGTGGACGCTTAAAAAAGACCGTGTTGTAGTTGCGATTACGCGCCAATTAAATTTTTTGATATACTGAAAAATTTGAATATAACCAAAAGATTCGTTTATCGTACCATCAAACGATACAATGAAGACTCTAGTGTAGATGACAGGTCAAGAAGTGGTCGCCCTCGATTTGTTAGGACTACAGCAGTGATAAAAGCTGTAAAGGTGCGAATTCAAA
This sequence comes from Parnassius apollo, assembly GCA_907164705.1. Taxonomy (NCBI): domain Eukaryota; kingdom Metazoa; phylum Arthropoda; class Insecta; order Lepidoptera; family Papilionidae; genus Parnassius; species Parnassius apollo. The sequence goes on along the minus strand of CAJQZP010000220.1, from coordinate 18,415,294 downwards.
GAAATCCCAAACGTAAGCAGAAACTGTTGGCCCTTCAGATGGGGTTAAGCAGAACCACGGCGTTAAATGAAGACTTAGGGCTTCGGGCATATCGAAGAAAAACAGGACATCGTTTGAATGCTCGTCTAATGGATCTGAGACTGAAGAATTACCGCGCTTTGGTGAAGCGGTACGCGGGAAAAAAATATCGGGAAATTCTTTTTTTCGGATAAAAAAATTTTTACCGTAGAAGAGAGCTACAACAAACAAAATGATAAGGTGTACGCACACAGTAGTGAAGAAGCGAGCAACCGTATTCCGCGTGTCCAACGAGGTCATTTTCCATCCTCGCTCATGGTATGGTTGGGAGTTTCTTATTGGGGCTTACATTTTTGTGAGAAAGGTTAAAAACGAATGCAGTTGTGTATCAAAATACAGTCCTGACGAACCTTGTGTAACCTGTTTCTCATACCATGTTCAATAACAGGCACTGGGTATTCCAACAAGATTCGGCGTCAGCTCATAGAGCGAAGAGCACACAAATCTTTTGACAGCTCCGTGGCGTAGTGGCTTAGCAATGAGTGGCTGCGCTTGGGGGTCGCGGGTTCGAATCCCGCACGGAACAAGTATTTGTACGACCTACAAGTAATTGTTCCGAGTTTGGATGTTTGTCCTTGTGAAATTTGTGTTTGTAAACTGCCCCCACGATACAGGAGAAAAACCTAGTGTGGAGGTAACGTTCTTTAAAAACAAAAAAAAAGACTGGCTGGCGGCGCGTGAAATCGATTTCATCCGACACAAAGACCAGTCCAGATTTGAATCCGTTAGATTACAAGATATGGTAACACTTGGAGGAAAAGGCGTGCTCAAAGCCTCATCCCAATTTCGAGTCACTCAAGACATCTTTAATTAAGACAGCCGCCGATATGACATGGACCTCGTTCGTGGTGAGATAGACGACTGGCCGCGCAGATTGAAGGCCTGTATTCAAAATTACGGAGGTCATTTTGAATAAACTATAGTGTCATAAGAATCTATGTTTTGTTAAGTTCATTTTGGTATATAAATGGTTACATAATGAATAAACTTGTTTCAATTATTTTACATTAAACATGTGATAGAATTTATGACCTGACTAGGTAATATGCAATTTGGGTACAGATGATAAACCAGGGTCACATTGGGTAGCTTTATATATCGATACGAATGACGTCGGTGAATATTTTGATTCATATGGACGGGCACCTGTACGCAATTGTAAAAGATGGAACTGGAATGTTGATAGGACTTCAGTTTGTGGCGAATATTGCTTAATGTATTTGCTATATAAGTTTCAGGGATGTTCAATGCATAGTTTTACGAGTATATTTACAGAGAACACATTGTACAACGATATGTTAGTGGATGAGATGTTTCGCTCCTATTTTATAGATAATAAGTAATAAGATTTTGTATTTCATAAATAAAAATTTTAACAAAATTAGGTAATGTGTTTAAAAGATGGAACTGGAATGTTGATAGGACTTCAGTTTGTGGCGAATATTGCTTAATGTATTTGCTATATAAGTTTCAAGGATGTTCAATGCATAGTTTTACGAGTATATTTACAGAGAACACATTGTACAACGATATGTTAGTGGATGAGATGTTTCGCTCCTATTTTATGGATAATAAGTAATAAGATTTTGTATTTCATAAATAAAAATTTTAACAAAATTAGGTAATGTGTTTAAAAGATGGAACTGGAATGTTGATAGGACTTCAGTTTGTGGCGAATATTGCTTAATGTATTTGCTATATAAGTTTCAGGGATGTTCAATGCATAGCTTTACGAGTATATTTACAGAGAACACATTGTACAACGATATGTTAGTGGATGAGATGTTTCGCTCCCATTTTATAGATAATAAGTAATAAGATTTTGTATTTTATAAATAAAAATTTTAACAAAATTAGGTAATGTGTTTTATTGATGATTCAGATTAGTGTTGTAGATAGGAACAAAGGAGTATAATACAATAGCATAAGCCGACCCACACGCTGACGAATAATAGATAATGACGGTAGTCAATCAACAATAGATAAGTAGATAAGGACAATGGAGCGCTAATGACGGTTGAGGCTCGCAGCGGATATCAATTAGATAAGAGTTAATTTTTTTTTTTTTAGGATTGTGAGTCGACGAACGTCGTGCGCCAGAACTGGTACAACCTTTCTACAAGTGCACCAGAACTGGTACAACCTAACTACTCACGCATACAGTCCACCAAGAAAATCGTTCCCGCATAATAAGGTTTTGGCTCGACCCGGGAATCGAACCCGGGACCCCAAATCCGCACCATTTTCTGGTCATTAACGCGACCAACATCACTTTAAAAAAATGATTAGCTAAATACCTTTACTTGATAAATATATGGCACGTTGGACATTCAACTTGATCATCGTTACCGACACTGTTCCCTGCAGAGGTAGACGCTTCTTCTTCCGTTCTTGGTTTTTTGATGATCTTGGGTTCTTCACTGCTCGTTCGTTTCATTCCTTTTCCAAGTTGTAGTGGTTGACTGTTAAAATGTTTAAATTTATATTAAGAATGCTGATTATAAATGCTGTATTAGTCCCTACTTTAACGTATGGTAGTGAAAGTTGGGTGTGGCAGAAGAAGCACGAGAGTATAATAAATGCAGTAGAAATGCGGTCGCTAAGGAGTATGTTAGGGCTGAATCTGAATGACAGGGTGAGAAACTGTGTGATAAAATAAGAGTGTGGTTTGCAAGATGATGCGGTAACCAGTATTAAGAAAGGAATTCTTCGGTGGTTTGGTCATGTAGAAAGAATGAATGCGGAAAGACTGACAAAGCAAATATATGTTGCACAAGTGAATGGAAGAGTCGGAAAAGGACGTCCTAGGCGGAAGTTCGTCGACCAAATAGGCGATATACTAAAAATTGGCCAAATTAAGAGTACCCTTAACCGACGAGCATGTATGCGTAGGTATATGGATGTGGAAGAGGCGAGAAAGGTATGTCAGGATCGTGCTAAATGGAAGTCTGTAGTCTCTGCCTACCCCTCTGGGTGACAGGCGTGAGTGTTTATGTTATGTATGTTATGTTATTAAGAATCGATATAAGACAATGTGTAAATTATGATCGAAATTTATGTTTATTTTACTTACTTAAACTGTGTTTCAACCATCGCACATTAATTATACAACCCATCATCATATAATGAATTGAACAGTTCACTTTTCTTCATTTCATCACAAACTTTAGACAACTCCTGATTTAATTCGCTTTTGAATAGTTTCATATTCTCTTCCATGGGTGTGGAAAAGCAAGCACCAGTGCTTAAAGAAGAAAATAGGTAGCAGAGTAAGTAACATTGAATAAAACTATTATTTACGGATTTTATAGCGTGTAATTACTACTTTAACTTATTTTTATTATCCCGACGTTTCGGGTGCTTTTGCGAGGATTTGTGGTTTATCAAATCTAATGTAATGGTGGGGACGATCTTGAACATGTTCGCAGATTGCAGATTTCCCGGAGCGGTCGGTGCTTCACGTCAGCTATATATTCCTTCACGCGGGTTTTTATAGATATTTTTGTTTGACCAATGTAAGAAAAAAGAGAGAGAAGTTTCAGTTGAAAGTGGTTTTGACCAACATCATTAGTTAAAACTACTTTTGATTTCAAAAATTAGTTAAAATGTATATAGGCCAACGTCCCCTTAGTCAAACTACTTTTGCCTAATTTTTGCAGTCAAAAGTAGTTTTGACCGGTTATGAGTTTTGACTCTGACATATACTTACACTGTACAAACGCAGACTAATGAAAATAATAAAAATTATCTCAAACGTTTATCGAACATATAAACTATAAGTAGATATTATTTAGCCATAAAATACTAAGTGAACTATTAATTGCGTAATATAAAAGACTATGATATCGTCTAAGCTTGGGTTATAAGACGTTTATGTCTCCATAAATTTTATTGATTCCTATATTATTAATATATCTAAAATAGACTTATCTCATTTAGTGCTTTATAAGCGATTATAAAGAAACTTATAGATAAAAAATGTAGCTTTTATCTAAAAGTAACAGCCATATACGTCTCAGTGACACAAAGCACAGACACAAGTATAGAGAGAGCTTGAAGCAGGGAAGTGTTCGTGTATTCACGACGTCACAACATGAAAACGATATGTTTTTATTTTTATTTTTAAAAGTGCAACCTGCACTGCATTGTTACGATGTTTTCCTTTAAAGCCGAGAACGTGACACTAGCTAGCTCTAGCTTCAGAGCTACCGCAGAGAGAGTAAAAAGAGCTAAAGCAATACTGATTCTGACTCTATTGTGAAGAGTCAAAATGTGTCAAAAGAGGCACGTATGTCAATTCACAATGCTGTGTTGGTCCCTACTTTAACGTATGGTAGCGAGTTGGGTGTGACGGAGTAGAATAAACGCAGTAGAAATGCGGTCGTTAAGGAGTATGTGAGCGCTGAATCTGAATGACAGGGTGAGAAATTGTGTGATAAGAGAAGAGTGTGGTTTGCAAGACGATGTTGTGACCAGGATTAAGGAAGGAATGCTTCGGTGGGTTGGTCATGTGGAAAAAATGAATGAGGAAAGAGTGACAAAGAAAATTTATGTTGCAGAAGTGAATGGCAGAGTCGGAAAGAGACGTCCTAGGCGAAAATTTATCGACCAAATTAGCGATTTATTGAAAACGGGGCCAATTAGGAGTATCCTTAACTGACTAGCATGTATGCGTAGGTATAGGGATGTGAAAGAGGCGAGAGAGGTGTGTCAGAATCGTGCAAAACGGAAGTCTGTAGTCTCTGCCTACCACTCTGGGTGACAGGCGTGAGTGTTTATGTGATGTAATGGATCAGACAGATCGGATTTTTTTAACAGAGCCTATGAAAATTTGTCTTTTCCTTCAAATAACCAGTACTTGCACTTTATTATTGATAATAACCATTAATCTTTTACTTTTTAGTGTTCCTTATCTTAAAAATAAAACATTGAACCTTTACATTATCATTTTTTGTCCGTATGTCAAGGCCGTTTTTTTTAGAAATTAGTAGGATATTAAATTCCGCGCCCCGTAGGAGGTGTAAAAAATTTAAGCTTCTAAGTAAACGCAATCAAAAGACCTTACGGCTATTTATGTTATTTAAACGGCGTGTGAATCCCACAAGAAACAAATGTTTGTTTATGGCGGACCTTCAAATAATTGCTCCAGGTATGGATAGAATTTATATATGTAAGCCACCTCCTCGAAATAGAAGAAAAAATTATCCAAATATGAAAGCAATATGAATTACTTAAATTTATTTTTATATTTGACTAGAATCAATATGGTAAGTACCTTGCTGCTTCTTACAAGTAAAAGGAAATGTCCGAAAATCTCAAGTTTATCCTTCAATCCGACTTTCTTTTTAAAATAGCAAAGTTCGGAGCTTACCTTATCTATAATACCTGTGATGAATAAAATATCAAAGAATATAAAAATAATTAAAATTAAATAATTCGCGCGAGTCCTACTCGCACTCGTCCGGTTTATTTAATTAATATAATCCGCATATAGGAATTCGATCTTTTCTTCTTTATTGGCGCTTAAAAGTTTACTGCTGTATATGAGCATGTTCTTCAGTAGAGATGGTTTATCTATAACGCCACGCTTGGCAGGCGGCGGATCGTCGACCGCCTCGCCGGTTTTGGTATCTTAAGAGTATAATGCCATCTGTCGAAAACTATGAATGAGGTTTTCGACATTTCCTTATAGTAGTATAGTGTCCCTATTTCCCATAGGCGCTTCTTACGACACCAATACGGCGAAATGGGAAATGGGTGAAGAGGGAATGCGAAACATATTGAATTATTTATTCGATAATTTTAAGTATCACATTTCCACATATTATTCCATATCTTTATTACCCACGACAATATCACAAAACAATTATATTTCACATAAAGTACATAGAAATCGCAATAGAAAAACAACTAAAACATTCATTTTATAAAGATATTATTTCATTACATAAAGAATTGATAAAATATTAAACTAAATATTACAATTTTACTAATTTCACATATTTTAAACAATACAATAGTTTAATGACAAAATTAAAACCTTTAATCATAATTAAAACTTTAATTTTCTTATACAATTTTATTATTATTTCGTAATTTTATTACTAAAATAGAATTCATTATTATCATTATACAAAATCTATCTTAAACATTCATTATATGCATTTTAATACATTAATAAAAGATATTATTTTAATTAATTATTCTTAAGAAACATTTCGGACTTGCGTTTTTCAGTTCTGCTAAATACTCGTGTGGGTTGACAAACTCATTTTTACACGACCCTCGCGATCAAATAGGAGGCCATTATTCCAGTCCAGCACTAAACTTTCCATATCTAATCTATTATTAAGACATTAATAAACATTACAAAACAGATGTTTAATATAAATGAAAATACTCTTAAATTCTTTAATTCGCATAACATAGCTGATTGCTATGTCTCTTAAGTTAATACAAATCAAGTTAATACAAATCTTTGTCTCTTATAAATTAGCATTTTATAAAATTAACATAAATTTGACATTAATCTTAAGAAACTATGAATCATTTAGTGAGATGTTGATCTTGCGTCGCCAACACGAGTTCTGTCGCGTTGTGAGATGGTGAAATTGTGCGGCTGGAGTTAGTCCGAATAATTCTTCTGAGCACTACCCGTGGTAAATACTATAGAATCCGCAAAGAAATGTAACACCTCTTCGCAGCGCCAGTGAGTCAAGACAATCAGAAAGTGCTTGGTCGCCGATGATTCGAACCACTATGCGCTGGATGCGATCAAATGAACGGAGCTGACACTGGGGATCCCCGGCCCAGAGATGGGAACAATATTTCTTGTGAGGCTGAACTGCGACTTGTAAAGTTGCAGACGGTGTGCTGGCATGAAATACCTGTCCCGCTCTGCTGAGAACGCCAAGCTTCTTAGAGGCCAGTTTGGCCTACTCCTCCAAATGAATACGAAACTGCACGTCATTCGATATGTTGACGCCGAGGATTACAATACCGGCGGAGGCAACAAGGGGAGTGCCCTGAAAATGAAGAGATACGACAAAGGGGTTCCTTTTATCGGTAAATGCGCAAACTTGCGTCCTTTGGGCATTGAACTTTACTAGATTTAGTCGCCCTCAATCATAGACTTTGTTCAACTATGTCTTGCCTTCAAACACAAGTTTGTTTCGATACTCGTTAACAATTTCCCGAGAAATATTGGCACGGCCGGTGTATAAAGCATCAACAGTGCTGTCGTCCGCATAGCAATGAATGTTACCGGTTTGAATCATAATATAATTGATATGGAGAAAAAAGAGCGTTGGTGATAGTACGCAGCCTTGGGAACATCAGCGTTAATACGAGGGTGGATTGAAAAGTGCTCGGCCTAACACAGATCCATTCAATTCTAAAAATCAAATCTACCCACATTATTTAGTTCAGTTCAGACTAGTTCATTGTGTGAAGTTCGAAACGTGTGCGATTTTATAAATTTATTAACAAAGTAATCGGACATAATTTCCGCGAATGGAGCAAATCGAGCAGCGTGCCGTCATTAAGTACCTCCATAAGAAGGGGCTATCATCAAAAGCCATCCATGATGACATGGTCAGTACATTAGGCGATTGTGCTCTGTCATATTCACCCGTCAAAAAATGGATAGCAGAATTTAAGCGTGGTAGAGAGAGTGTGAAAGATGAATCCCGCTCTGGAAGGCCTTCGACGTCAACTACTGACGAAAATATTAAAAAAGTACTTGATTTAATAATGGGAGACCGCAGATTAAAAATTAGAGAGATAGCCAAGATTATAGGCATCTCTTATGAACGAACTCAAAACATCATTGTCAATGAGTTGGGTTTCCACAAGGTGTCTGCGAGGTGGGTTCCGCGACTGCTTTCAGTTGAACAAAAAAGGACGCCATTGACTATTTCACGCGACTGTTTGGAGTTATTTGAAGCCGATGCAGACGATTTTTTGAATCGTTTTGTTACTATGGACGAAACATGGGTTCATTACTGTACACCGGAAACAAAACAACAATCAAAACAGTGGAGAAGACCTGGTTCACCACCCCCTAAAAAGGCTAAGTCGATTTTGTCGGCAAATAAGGTGATGGCTTCAGTATTCTGGGACTCGAAAGGTGTGATTATGATTGATTATCTTGAAAGGGGTCAGACTATAAACTCTGATTACTACTGCACCTTACTACGTCGTTTACGAGAGGAAATAAAAGAAAAACGTCGAGGAATGCTCAGAAGAAAAGTCCTGTTTCATCAAGATAACGCTCGTGTTCACACGTTAGTACAGTCAATGGCTGAAATTCACAACTGTGGCTTTGAACTGTTACCGCATCCGCCGTATTCACCTGATCTGGCACCATCAGACTTCTTTCTGTTCCCTAATCTAAAAAAGCACTTGGGAGGTCAAAGATTTTCGACAAACGACGAGGTCAAAGCAGCTGTAGACGCATATTTTGACTCTAAGGAAGAATCATTTTTTTTCAACGGTCTAAATGCTTGGAAGGGGAGGTGGCAAAAGTGTATTGAACTTGATGGTGATTATGTAGAAAAATAAAAATATAACTGATTTAGTATGTGTTTATTTTCTTGGTTAGACCGAGTACTTTTCAATCCACCCTCGTAGGCTTGCAATCGGAGTATGCACTACTACGACTTACCTACTACGATCTTGATGCTGCTATCGGCCAGAAAACTGGTGATCCAATTGCGCAATTTCTCGGGAAGCCCATAAGAAGAAAGCTTCGAGAGATGCGCTTTGTGACAAACTCGATCGAAGGCCTTCGTTTTGTCTTAACTAACCGCCAAGGTAACGCATGAGCTGTCTGTTAATAATAGACTCCATTATTTTAGAGAACAAGAAGGTGATAGCGATAGGCCTGTAATTGGACGGATCAGAACGGTTACCTTTTTAGGGATCGGGTGCACGAAAGCTGTCTTTCATGATTTCGGAACTACGCCTAGGGAGTAGGAGTACCGCATAAGACGCGTTATAACCAGTGCCAACTCTAGATCACATGTCTTCAGCACAATTGGGGGAATTCCGTCAGGCCCACTCGATTTATGGATGTCCAATGAGAGGAGTGCTACTATATGTACTGAGTACCTACTGTGTGAATTGCACATCAAACATAGAGCTCTCCACCACGAGATGGTCGGTGGTGTATTCCCTTCGGCACCGAGAGTCAAGTTGGACGCAAAAATGACAGCTTAAAAGGTTAGCTTTGGCCAGAGATGGTAGTGATGGCATAAAAAAATTTCCTTGCACAGCCTTGGCGAGAGACCAAAATGCACGGGTTCCCGAAGGAAGGCGAACTAATTTCACGCCAATTCTGCCAATGTGCTCATACTTTGCCTTGGCAATAACTCTTTTAAAAGACCTAGAGGCGAAGTTATACTTATTTTTAAGCTTGCTGGTGTTTACATTCCGAGCCGCCGAAGCGTCAGCCCAGGCCTGATAACACTCTTGTTAATTGCTTAATGTAATCTTAAAGGAGCGATCAAACCAAGGTTGAGATTTGTCATGGGTAGGATGCAAAGAAAGACCGCAGACCTGTAATGTCAAACATGGCGGCACCTTGCAGAGCGCAACTGCGAAGGGAACGAACATGGAACCACACTTCGGATCAGACAATGATTCGAAGAGCCGAGAGGAGAGCGTCGATGGAAACCTGATATCCGTCCGGATGAAAAGTCAGCAGAAGATCCAACAGGGAACGTGTATGATCTTTCACATCTGGAATCGGCGTTAGAGAAGTAACCGGTTGTGCCAGACCACATGCCAGCACAAAGTCCTAATAAACATATCTACCCGCATGATTGGTTAAACTTGAATCGAGCCATTTGGCGTGGTGGACGTTAAAATCTCTGCGGATGGGATCTGTTGTGGGATTTGCGCCCCCTCCCCCTCCCCCCGCAGAATACGCAGGGCAGCCTGAGCACCCACGCTCAGGCAGAAACCGGTACCTAGATCGTGGATGCTGAGGGATTCTCCATGCTATAGTAGTGTCTTTTATTTATAAATTTCGCTACCACGTTACGGGCGTCTCGCTTGGTTAGTGCAACCAACCGTGCGAAACGTAGGAGTATAAATTCTACTTCACGCTGGTGTTCTGTTCGGTCGTGGTACCTCTCCGGCTCGAGCTGGCCCATCCGTAGAACAGCCAAAGCTGCCGCGTGGCTCTGGCACTCTTGATAACTTTTTATTTACTTTATGTCATTTACTAGATGTTATATTATAATTGGAAGTTTCTAAAATCAATTAGTAATTCCAAAATGAATCTCTTTTTTGAACGTCACACTTAAAAAGTCGATTGGTTATTGGAGAGTTATTAGAAGCTTGATTTTGCATTGATACACTAGCATCAGTTATACCGCTGAACAGTTCATTTATTCATAATGATTTCTTATATTTACGCGAACACTACACATTAAATAATAATAAAAAAGCTGAAGGTACTCCGGGTTAACATTGACGTCATTCACTTCAGTCCCCCGTGACCATGGGTGCTGGAAAGCACCCGAAACGTCGCGTATTAAAAATCATTAAAATTAAACGCGATAAAATCCGTAACGGTAGTTTCAATCAATTTCATTTATTCATTCATTTGGCATAGTTACCACGATTGGCATGGGGTTTGGCAACCGCAGTTTTGCACCATAGCAAAGCAGGAGAGGTTGGGCTTTACGGCCAACTTGATAAGGTCACGCTTCCCACTGTCTAATAACAATAAAGTTAAAAAAAATTATATTTTTACAACTGGTTTAATGAGTAATTGCTGGTGGTAGCGGTTTGTTTCCCTCTGTCGCCTCTTACGACACCCACGGAACGATATGGGGTAGTCAGTGGGTATTCTTACATCGCAATCACACGGTCAAATTAAACAGTATTATCGAATTGGGAATTAATAACCTTTTGGTCGGTTTTTCTGTTTATACAACCTGAAGGTAATGAGAACATAAACCCACGCACTCAGAATGGGGAACCAAACATTTCAAGTTATGCACAAATATAGGTTCTGAATGAAATTCGAACCCAAAACTAACGAGAGACAGGTATGCTGGTCATAAAACCTGAATTGGCAATGTATTAAATGCATTGCAATATTTAAAATTTGGTTTTAGTTTCACAATATTTAAAATTGACCACTAAAGCATAGAAAAAAAGCTCGAAAGACAGTTTCTTAAATATAACACATATTTTATTGACATTCGGAACAACGGCTCTAAAGTCTAAACACGTAATGATTATTCCCTGAAATGTATTGTCAAGTTTTGGAAAAAAATGTTGAGAAATTTTCGACCAGGACATCTCAACAAAACAAATAAAAAATAATTCCCTCTTAATACGTCCCTGGTCACTCATCGAGGACAACAGAGAGTTGATTAGTGCTGCCGACTCCGCTATCCTTATTCCTCTTACCGCATGAATTTATCCATCTCACTTGCACAGACAGTAGCTCCACCGCAGCCATTGTTGATGCCGCGAAATCTTGGATCCATTTGCGAAATATGTTTTTATACGGCAATATAAATACATTAATTAAATAATGGTACATAATTTCATTGCGTTTTGTATATAAAGGAGTCACATTTATGATGCGCATAATTTAACATTTGGATTGCGATTTCGTTGTTATTAATTCAGTGTCTTTTGCCTATATGCAATCAGTCTAAATACAGAAATAAATAAAATAAAAAAGTTAATTGTTAAATACTTTAAGTATTTAATAATTAACTTTTTTTATAAACTTTTTATCTATAAAACAATTTCCGAAGCAAGTTGGCTGTAGTAGAAATAACTCTTTGCCTAAAAAACATCCGATGTCAAATTGGTCTGAGAAAACAAATATGCTTTAATCATTAGAGTAAAACATTAAAAATTGGGCAGACAGCGAAAAAGAGAAAATGCTAATCTTAGATATATTCTACCCAATTTTATTTCAAAAAATGAACCAAGATGCAATAAATTTTGCTAGCATATTATGGTACCTAAATGTGCGTAAAAGACTTAAAAGTTACCGCCTATATAGGCTCACCTACCTACTTACATACCACTGTTGGGCACAAGCCTCCTCTCAATACTTAAAATTGTTTTACGGCTAGGAAATGTCCGTCATTCTGGCCCAATGGTTGGCTAACTTCACATCATCGATTTTTTTTTTAATTTCTCAGACATGCAGATTTCCACACGATGTCTTTCTTTAAACACGAAACAATCGAACACTTAGCGCCTGAGCTATCACGGCTCTCCACAAAGGCTTTAAATTAATAATCTTTTGCATTCATTTTGTATGCTTGTATAACAGAAAGTTAAATAATCTGCTGTTACATTTGAGAGGAAAATAAAAAATAGAGCCTCTAAATGATTATAGAAATCGAATCCGTATTCACTCAACTTCTACATATCCAGAGTGAGAGATAGGTATATATAAATACTGCGTGAGTTAACGTCTTTAATTTGTTCTTCTCTCTGTCGCCTCAGATGTAGTCAAGCAGCTAAAGTAAAATTATTTATTACGCAATTATTTAGTAACCAGTCACAGTTAGTAAATATCTATAATAGTATGTTCATTAATATAAGTAGTTAATATTTAATTGGAGAGAATTTTTGTGTCTCTCTTCTTCTTGTTACGTTTTGTCTTGGTTTCCCTGCATAAAAACGTCATTTTGATTTACAAGTTTTATCGTCTGAGGCAAATGCCGAATCTTCTCTTTTCTGATATTTTCAAATTCAACGGACTTAAGAACTATGCCTATCTATGACTTAAGAACTATGCCAACCTCAAACATATGTGATACACTCTGACTTAAAGAACGAGGCTCTGGCGACTACTAAAGGAAAAAGAATGGTATATCTAATATACATCCTTTGGTGATACATCACGATAATAAGCGAATGATATACTTATATAACGATGGTATATGGATACTAGCGTTTTATATCAATAATAACTTGCGTACACCCGCTTCTTCAGCGTAGTAGCAGATAAAAAGAGAGTGGTCAAAATCAGCCAGAAGAACATCATCATCATCAATGTGTTGTGCCAATATACTTATTACAGATTTTAAGCGTTGCGTCGGTTACAGGCACAGAAATCTAAATAATAAGGGTCACAGGTATAATGAAGGCGCATGAGTTCAGCGCGTTATTAACTTTTTATCTTCGCACATTTGATAACTTCCTACTATTTGGAAGTTGCTATGGTGTTCGAACATCAGCTAGAATGACATTGTGAAATAAAGACATTTGTGGTTAATGTTATAATAATGCTAAACTTAACCGCTAAATATGTATATAATCTTTAGTTTAGTAAACGAACTTAGCCAACTAAAACGGAGCTACATTGCAGAAATAATGGATAAAATAATTCCATCTCCTAGACTAGCTCACGGCACACGTACAAGCGTTGATAGTACGTCTCCACCCTGCTCTTAATTGCAATAATTAGTGAAAATGGGCACTTATTGCAGTCGCTGCTCGCGAAATTGCGAGTTGTCGCTACGCTACTGGGAGTTGCTAAATAAATGTTATTACATATGTACATTTATACATACTCGTATTTGCGTTTATTAATGTGTATATTATTTATACACTTCATATTTTAAATACAAATAACTAAGTATCTAATTAAAATAATAAAGTAAAAACAACTATTAATAACGATTATTATTAATTCATACTACCGATATAATATCAGTATGTTACTAAGTATGTTATATATTTATACACAATGGAAATAACATTTATTTTAGTTAATTATATTAGTATTGTATAAAATTTTAATTTTAATATAAGTGAGCTATGTCAGAAAAAAAGAAATAAATAATACGTTACACATTTATACATTTTTTAATCTTGAATCAATGAACATACACATTTGCATTACAAGTAAACTCTTTTTTTATGGGATAGGGTGACAAACGAGCACACAGTCCACCTGATGGTAAGTGGTTGCTGTGGCCCGTAGACATCTACATCTATCCTCGATCACGAATCAAAATGTAGATGCATCGAAAATTGCATGCGTTATCACTCGTGAGGACTAAGATGGAATGCCCCCTTTCCAGTAAAAGGGTCTCCGGACTCATCATACGAAACACAGCAGCGTTAAGTTGCTATTTTACGCTGGTATTCTGTGAGAGCGTGGTACTTCCTACCGACCGACCCGACCCATTCGTGCAACAACTATACAATTATTATAGCTGCAGCATAGCTCTACACAAATAAAAAATATCTACACAACAATTAGAGTCGAGTTACAATTTTCAATAAGTAAATTGTTCTCAAGCATTGATTACATACCTGTCTGTAGAAAGTAGTGCTGCAATCGCAACAAAAACAACAGGCCAGTTTTGACAAGTAGGTATATAGTTAAAGTAGTATCCTATACCTTTAAACGAATATTTCTTGTATATATATATATACAACATGTAACATAATTAACGCACATCCTGGAGGTAGTTTGTTCAGAATCGTTTACTGAATCGATTCCTATCATTTTTAATATAGGTAATTTTTTATCCCAAAAATAATTATAACTACGTAAATTACAGTCACACTAAATCTGTACAGTCGTGCAGTTTTATTTGTATTATTACTAATTCTGTCATTCAATAAAAATAAAGAAAAATGAACTTATTTCAAGCATGTTAAAGGCTTTGCGTTCGTGGATTTGTGCTGTCTATGTCAGTTTGTTTTGACTTATTAAAACTAATTAAACCCAAAAATTTTAACCTATATTAAAAATGATAGGAATCGATTCAGTAAACGATTCTGAACAAACTACTTTCTGAAAGTGCGTTAATTATGTTACGTGTATATAATCGGAATCTTGGAAACGGCTCCAACAATTTTCATAAAATTTAGTGTCCGGGGAGTTTTGGGGGCAATAAATCGATCTAGCTAGGATTTATTTTTAGAAAATGTCTTTTTTATCCGTGTTTTCAGGCAATGAAAAACTGCTACAATATAAGAAGGTAAATTTTGACACTGTGTTAATGATCGTAATAGCTCAAGTGGATATCGAGCGGTCGTGAAATCTTAATGCCTTGGTTCGCGTCCTGCCTTCGGTCCGACTTTTTTTTCCTTTTTTTTCAAGTTACCTTCTTTTGTGAGAAAATCTATTATGTCGAACCCTTTTTTTTAGTATTTTTTTAAATACGAAAACTTTAATTAAACTAATTGCACTCATGATTTTTTATTCAAATTACCAGTTCAGTTTATTTTATTATGTCAATAAGATCTAAAAATATTATTCATGTAATTTGTATCAAAATGTATCTAAAAAAAAACCGAGCAAAGCTCAGTCATCGGGGTACTTTAAGTTTAAGCGTTCAGAATTTACGTAAGAAGATTAAAATAAAAGAGGCTTTTAGTAGACCGTGTTTTGTGACAGTCTTTGGATAAGCACGCTGCCCCCCGCCTGATGATTGATGATGATAGAACGGAGGTGGTAGCAATCCTTTTCTGTCCGTCTGCCTACGCCAAGTAGCAGTGTTTGTGCTGCTATGTTTTGGCACAGAATGAATAATAGTACTACGTGATTCTGGTTATAAAGGGTAGGATGAGATCCGGTATATATATATATATATATATATATATATTTATATATATATATATATATATATATATATATATATATATGATATATATTATACTGCTAATGTTGAATAAGCTTTTTAAAGGTTTATTACATATATGTATGTGTGTACGTTTGAATATGTATGAACTACAGTAGTCATTTTCCGTCAGGTGTACTGTAAGTGCAGTTTAATAAAAAATAAAATACAAACCCAATGATAGGCTATGATAGCTAAGATATGCCGATTTTTGAGTTAATATTTTAAGGTAGGTATTTCAAAAAATAAAAAGGGAATAATAATATTATTAAATATTTAATGAATTAATTAATTTAATTTAATTTTATAAAATTTACCTACATAACATTCTGGTTATAATTTTCGGAAATAAAAATCCAATAATATAAAAACATAGTCACAATCTATATATATCTCATGAGCGGTGATGATTATAGTAAGGATACTGTCATTTTCATGAAAGTATTTTGTCTGTAAAATTCGTTAAAAGTGAATTACAAAATTCCATCACCTCCATACATAAGAACATGCAGGTTAAGATAATATTTAAGCGTGTAATAAAACTGACGTATATTTAAAAAAATGTGTCAAAATATATTAATCATTAAAAATAAAACAAAATGAAAATTGCTATATCAGAGTCCGAGCCTGTGCTCCATCCAATTAGCGACCAGATTAAAGATATGCCGGGGGAGCCATTACCCGGCAAATTACGCTCCACGGCCGACGCCACGCCGCCCGCGCCTCCCCCGGCCGACGGATGGACGAGGGACAAGCGATCAGCGGAAATTAAATTACATAAAACATTGTAGAAATGATATACAATCTTTCTATTATCTTATAACACAGATACGAGTAACGGATGAATGACAAACATATCCGTAATATAATCTAAGAAATATCCACATTTCTTTCCAGTTTTTTGAAGTGAAAACTTCTTTAACGGCGTTGGACACTTTTTCTGTAATGGGTAAAAATTGTTAAACTCGCGTCAGGGCACGTGACCCTGATCGAAAATACGTAAGACTGACGGCGTAGGAGGGGAAGTATCCCCCTCTCTTTCTACTGCGCGGCGGCCTGCTGTTTCTGTTAGGCGGCGCAGGGCGCTTGCGTGAATATAATATAAATTGTCATAATGATTTCTTATATTTACGCGAACACTATACATTGATTAAAACTACTTTTACGGATTTTATCGCGTTTTTTTTTATTTTTTTAATACCCGACGTTTCGGGACCCATTCTTTCCAGCACCCATGGTCACGGGTGACTGAGGTGACTGACGTCCCGATGTCAAAGTTAACCCGGAGTACCTTCAGCTTTTTAATTATTGTCTTTGGTCCGATCTACGCAGAATGATAAATTAGATAAATTGTCATGTTTGTGTACGATAGCGCAATAAATAAATATTATATTCTACCACATAAATGATAGTACTTTTATACTGATAATTAAAGCAATTCGTGCAAATTATTCCCTAATCATTCCAAAATATCAAAAACGCACAACGTTAATATTCAAGTTTTTACTTTTGCCGGCACTCCCGGAGTGCAACCCGTCGTTTTTTTATGTATTTTGTGGTTTTTATGAAATACTAACGATCCACCTCGGCTTCGCACGAATAATTTCTGGAAATCGACAACAGTGCCACAGGGTTCAATTCAACAGGGTTCAATTATGAATCTAAACCATTCGAGGACCCACTCAAACGCCCACACAAAAAATTTCATCAAAATCGTTTTCTAGCTTTGGCGAAGCTAACGAACAGAAATAGAGAAGACGTATTCAGGAAAACAATATTGCATTCATTTAAAAAACCAATATACCAAATAATTAATTTTATGTAATTATTATTAATATGTGGATCAAATTTTAAGATAATAAAACAAAATTTGGGAAAAGACCCTGATCACAGATAGCCGGGGCGATTTCTAACTTATGACATAGTTAAACATGGTCCCCCGTGACCATGGGTGCTGGAAAGCGCCCGAAACGTCAGGAATTAAAAATAAAAGTAAATAAAAAGTAAAAATAAACGCGATAAAATCCGTAAAAGTAGTTTTAATCATGTATAGTGTTCGCGTAAATATAAGAAATCATTATGACATAGATTTGGTGATTGGCTCTAAGTTATATCAAGGTGACATTAGAAAAAGAAAGAAGACGAGATAATTAAAAAAAAATATGTTCGCATTATAAAGTTAGGGAAGGAGATTCAAAGACTAAACTGTAAAAAAATTCTTACTCACTTGTCACTCAGGCCGCACCCCAACTCTCTCCGTTTCATCCCCGGCTAATTGTTTTAATCGCACCCACTTACCTATCGTTATGTATTGTTGTACGATCCGCTTTATGTACATCATTGTGTACGCACCCTTATGTCTTGAGGTCTACTCATTTCTTTACTCAAGAACGCCAGAAGTTGCTTAAGTTACGAAATAATCATTAAAAATTTTACCATATTATTAATTTTAAAATTAAATTAAAATACAATTATTTAAGCCAAGAGCCGTGGTAGCTCAGATGGTTAGCGCTCGTTTTAAATTTCACAGTACGCGAGCAAACCGGGTTTGATCCCCGCCGGCACCAATGAAATCGTTAATTGCAATTTTAAGTGGTGATTTACCGCGTGCTCGGCGGTGAAGGAAAACACCGTGAGGAAACCTGCATGTCAGATAAATAAGAAAAAAAATATTTCGAAGACGTGAAGTTCGCCAACACGCATTAGGGCAACGCGGCGGACAATTCCTTGCCCTAAAACCCTCTCAGAAATGAGCGGAGGCCTGTGCCCAGCAGTGGGACGCATATAGGCTGTAACTTTACTTGACTTTACTTTTTATAATTATTTAAAGTGTAACAAGAAGTATTATAAATATTAGAAAAAATATCAAATTAAAACTGTCGAAAATTTATTTGCTAAAATAACAAAATAAAATGATGTGTCTACATAGTATAATGAGTACCTCCCGCCCTCCCTCAATTGCGCGCATTATACCTGTCGCCACTAATCCCAGCATCACCACTACACTAGGAAGGACATACCACCTACGAAACGACACGTGTTTCGCCTCTACACGAGGCACTCTCAGGTGGGGTAGACTCTGCGGTGTATGACCGCTAAAACTGGCCTGGGACTTGCTAAATAAATGTTATTTAGCAAGTAGTATATATAGTAATAAAGTGCACGCAATTGAGAGGTGCTCTTTAAATTACGAAAAACACACAGACAGACAAAGACATCATTTTATATTGTTACGCGGATCTTAGCAAAAGCTAGACATTTTTAATATAAAGGATTTCCGCAAAGTAACGCCTGATTCTATTAAAAAATCGATTAATAGCAGCGTAAGACAATTCACTTCTCCATTTCCCCCCTTGGGTGTTGTAGGAGGTGATAGAGGGAATGGCTACAGGTGAAGGGCAGCAGCATCTTCCTGAAAACTCCTAATAAAAAAGCTGCGTTCGCCTACCCGCTTGCCAAGCGTGACACCTTCGGTAAATATCCTATGCGGCATTCTATGGAGGAAGCTTTTATTCATTAGTGGTTTTTTGATATGCAGTAATGAATGAATTAATATCTTTTTAATATTGCTGTTTTCACAATTTAAAAGGCATGATTATTAATTCGTAAACTGGCAACAATTTCGGTATATGATTTTATCGTAGACAGAGAAACCTATAGACAAATTGACACCTTCTTTCGCATTCGCACACGATAAAGATAGATTTATGCATACCTCTTGCATAGAAATGAGACAGAGTGGTGTGATTGTTTGTCCCTTTCTCCGTGCCGGTTTTTTTGTTTAGCAAACTGCACTTTGCTAAACAACGTTGACAGTTCGTAGCGATCTAAGTAGTTTACAAGTTGGTTTAAGTGAGAAAAAAGTGTTTTGTGAGCTTAAGATTGGTGAATCTTGTTCAGTTCAGTTCTTATAACAGTTAAATTTTTTATCTAAATGTGTTTAAAAGTCATAAAGATTATTGTATAACCTAACACTACGTTATCGCCCTTTCTCACTCGAGGCCACGCTAATCATTAGTCTATTGGTTTCTCTGTCTACGGATTTTATCGATGTTAATAATTATACACAATTTGTATAATGTATTTTTATGCAATCCATGTTTATAGAAAAAGGAAAGTAAATTCTTTTTAGAAGGTAGTTGCAAAAAATACTAGGTACCATATATACTATCGCGTCTGTCAATAACATTTTCGCATAAAAGTTACTCTTAATTACCAGGCACCGTCCAGAATAGCGTATCTGTGGGACTGATGGATTGAATTTAAATGGAAATTTACTTAGGTAGGTCATGGTCATGGTCAGGACCGGTTAGGACATGGTCGATAAATCGAGCAGGAAGATCGTCATTAATCCTAATCCCTAAATTATTATTGTTCGTGTTTTTGTTACGTCATGTGTAACGTCCATGTAACACTTGTGCCGGTAGTTGTTGGGAATACTACGCTCTAAGTTGTTGACGAGTATGTTTCCTTGGGCAAATAGTCCGACTAGGTAAGTCCAACATCGAGCGAGAGTTCAATCGACGAATTCAACTCGACTGGGTAGCGTTTGAGAGATTATCACACATCTTCTCGTCAGTTATACCTTAAAACTTCAAAACAAGATTGTACAACCAGTGCGTGTTGCCAGCGATGACTTATGGTTCTGAGACTTGGTCCTTCACTGCTGGACGTACGAGGAAGTTCAAGATCGCTCAGCGGACTTTACAGAGGGCTATGATCGGGGTTTATTTCTGCGTGATAGACTTAAAAATGAAAATATCCGCAGTAGAAGTACAATCACACCGCAGAGTTAAAGTAAAATAAACACAACGGAATAGTAAGCTAAAGTGCCAATGGGTCGGCCATGTAGCTCGAAGAACCGGTAACCGATTATCATTTTTACATGATAGAACCATGCTGCAGTTATATTAGTAGTACAGTTGTAGCACGAATGGGTCGGCTCGACCGGGGAGCGACCACGCTCTCACAGAATACCAGTGTGAAATAGTAGCTTAATGCTGCTGTGTTTCGTATGGTGAGTGTAGAGAACCGGAGACCCTTTTTACTTGAAACGAGGCATTCTATCTTGGTCCTCACGGGTGATAACGCATGTGCATTTTGATTTGTAGTCGAGGATAGATGTAGATGTCTATGGGCCGCAGCAACCACTTACCATCAGGTGGACTGTATGTTCGTTTGTCACCCTATCATATAAAAAAAATCAAGTGGCGAGTTAAAGTTTTCTCTGTTTTAAAAATCTATTATATATTCTTAGAAGCATTTCTCATAACCTAATTTTTCAACAGTCACCATCGTATCATGTATCAAGAATCGACTGAAAGGGATCTTATGTACTAATATATTAATTCTTTCTATATAAAAAAATGTACTTATCTGTGGATGTAATCGAAATAATTCATGTATTATTTTATTGGATATGTTATCTCTTTAACTTCAATATACAGTAGCACTTACTGTCCATTAGCGTTTAGGCTTTGATAATGTCACCGGATTAGTTCAATGTTTGATATTAACTTCGAAATATGTTCCGCGCCGCGTTTCAACTGAATTATTGAGATTGAATTTAACCGATTATTTTTGTTACTGAAACGGCTGGTTTTAGCTGCCTATTTGGACGTCTAATAATCGGTTTCTTTCGTAGCCTTTTTAGTTCACTGTGTATGTTTTTTTATAGGGATAGGGTGACTGCTCCATTTAGCGGACTTTACATGTCTTCGAATTATTTTTAATTATTCAGACATGCTGGTTTTCCTTCACCGCAACGTTTTCAATCACCACATAAACTATTTTATTCGCGTCGACCAGGTATGAACCCGTACTAAACGCAGGGTTGCTCGCGTTCTGTGCGTTCTGTGCAATGCGCTTAGAACTTAGATTCACAATTTCTTGCAAACCCGCTCAGATCTACATCCCATCCTTACCTCAGCTTAATAATGATTAATGACTAAGGATCTATTTTCGATATGACTGTTATAAATATATCGAAATGACTATTTAATATATATCAATCAGTTCTGTATCCTTTTTTGTTTTCCAAAATGTCGTAGGTCTAATATATAATCTTCTAAAGCCATATATAATTTTCTAAAGCTATATATAATATTTCTAATAAAAGAAAATCTTCATGGACAGTTGTCGTAGGTACTTGATGCGTAAGATACACACTTTCACTTTGGTGTGAATTATTTGATTTCGAAGAGATTGTAATATTGGTTTGTTTTTGCTAAACTAATTTTTATTATGTATTTAATTGAGTATTTTTTAGAATAATAGAAAAGTGTTAGTAGTAGTAGAATTTATAAGAATACTAGACAAACGATTAAGAGCCCTCTTACATTTCGGCGCTACGCATGTTTAGGTATTTTACGCTCCGAGCGGGCGACGACCTACGCGAGCGATACTTTATTTCATATATATTCACTTGCTCGCACTATGATACTGTGAGTATAGCGACTAAACGATCTTGATCTTCCATTATACAAGTTTTCCTAGGATGGAGTTTAGTGGATGAAAAATTTTTGGTGTGTCATTTTTATGTTATCAAATTAATTTATTAAAATCTATTTGATATATTTTTCATTATTTATGAACCTCAGTGTTACAATAAGTACACATAAATATTTTAATTGTTTCGCAGTTATCGATTGTTAACCAATGTTGGTTAATAATCGATTATGTCAACTAACGGTAGCATAGTGGTATAAATAAATAAATAGCGCGGTTGCAACCTGTTTTAATAAATAAAATAACCAACTGTAACTAATATTATTTTAATCGGTGCTTAAAGTCAATTACCATATGTTTTATTATAAAAATATTTGCCACAACGGCATTGACCGAGCTTATCTGGAGTCAATAATTTCAGGCAGTACACACTTTTTTATAAAACGCTTGTAACTTGGGTAACATATTCAAAATCCAAAATTTGCATAATCGTAGTCGAGTTATATTTCGGAACTCAGGCCAAAATAGCAGCACCTATAACGGTATAATATATATATATATATATATATATATATATATATATATATATATATATATTTTTTTATATACACATAGTTTAAACAAATGTTGATGATTATTTTAAGTTAATTTTACGTCAAAATTATGTAAAACTTCAGAGATATTGAGGCTTGTATCGCTTTTTCGGTATTTAATTGAATTATATCCATTTTGTTTTACGTACGTGAAAGGCATATAACGAAAATGTATTTTATCATTATTAAAGTATAGGGTATTTGTGAGATAAAATATTTTTTGATGGTCGATATTCAATAAAATCTTCAAATTAGAGCTCCCAAATCATGTTTCTCAGAGGTTTGGCCTAAACATGCATCGAGAGAATGATTATTACTAAATAAATAAATAAGTTATCTAAAAATTGCCCTGAGCTTATTGTAGTAGAGAAAACGAACTATTTAACCAATTAATTGTTATTTCAAGCAACGAACGGAAAACATAAAATTTCAACGAGGAAACCTTACAATTTTCCGTTTTTGTAATACTCCTCTTAACGTTACTAATTAGTAATTATCCTGTTATTACGAATTTCTAATTTGTACACTCTCATAGGTTTTATTATAACTCAAATCAACCGGACACATACGTAAAAATACGAAATTATTTGCAATGATGATATCAAATACCGACTTTTTCCTGATGTTTATGGTGGAAAATTCAACATTGACAGCGTGATTTACAAATTAATGCAACTGAACTAAAAAAGAAATTGTATACGCTTCTGAAGCTGGAGCCACCGCGCCTGCTGCTGGCATTAAATTTGTTCTCCTTTCGTTTCTGGTTAACAATTCACATTGTAAAAATTCTATATCACTTTTTAGTTATAGTAGTTTCGTAACGTAATTTTTTTTTATAGAATAAGGCTGACAAACGAGCACACAGTCCATTTGATCGTAAGTAGATGCTGTGGCCCATAAACATCTGCATATTATATCCTCGATTAAGAATCAAAATTCATATGCGTTTGCCAGCCCTGAGGACTAAGATGGAATGCCTTCTATCCAGTAAAAAGGGTCTCCGGTTCTCTGCACTTACCATGCGAAACACAACATTGAGATGCTATTTTACGCTGGTACCCTGTGAAAGTGTAGTGCTACCCCTATAGAGCCGACTCATTCGTGCTACAACCATAATATAGCTGCGGCATGATTCTACCACATAAAAACGAATCTATTAAATATTATATAAACAGTAGAATGACTCTGCCACGTGTTATGGTTGCAGCTTGAATAGTGTGCTGAATTTTTGAGTTCTGTAAGTTTCAGAGAGTGAGGGGGAATTCATCTGAGCTACCACGACTCCTTCTTAACGTATCTTTTAAATAGTTACGTGAGGGTAATATTACCTTAAGCTTTGCCGCAAAATAAAACCAAAACTTGGAGAAGGACAGAGACAAAAACAAAAAGTCGTAAACTAATATATTAAGAAAAAATAGCAAACAAGCTATGGCAATAATTAGCAACGCTTTGAAAAATCAACCAAAAAAAAATCTAACCACACAACACAATACTAAAATTGACTAAAATATTTACTATAATGTTAACTGTCAAAATGGAATCGATGAAGCCCTTTGAACCTTTAATATTTGATTGACTGGTGATGAAGAGCATTAGTATCACAGAGTCATCTATGCAAACAAGGTTTTTTTATAGAATAAGCGTGACATACTAGTACACAGTCTATCTGATAGTAAGTGAATGCTGTGGCCCATAGACTTCCTACATGTATCCTCGATTAAGAATGAAAATGCAGATGCTGTGTCACCCCTGAGGACAAAGATGGAATGCTGGGAAAAAGGGTCAGCGGTTCTCTACACTCACCATACGGAACACAAGTACCGTCGGTATTCTGATAAAGCGTGGTCCTACCCCAGTCGGGCTGACCCATACGTGCTGCAACCACATGTGCTGCAACATGGTCCTAGTTTAGGAGTTATAAGAAAGTGACCATATTACCCTCACGTACTATATCAGAAAATTAGGGCAATCATCCTACAGCGTGTTACGGCTGTAGCATGAATAAGTTGCACAAAAATATAAACGAAATAGTACTTAGCAGCCTAATGTATGTTAGTTGTACTATATCATACGGTAAGCGACGAGAACTGGAGATATTACTTACTGGTAATGAATAAGTCAATTACCATCAGGTTGCCTGTCTGATCGTTTGTCGCCCTTATTATTATAATAATAATAAAATAAATCAGTTACTGTTTTAAGTGCAACAACGAACAATTGCGACAAATTACGTGTTATGAATCGGAGCCATAATCTCAATGCGGTAGCAATTGTTTGCGTTCACTTAGCGTCACTTACTGTCAATTAGGCAACGCCGATAAAACAGATAAAATGTTAAAAGCATGTGAAACTAATACATGGTACGTTTGCATAGTTTCCAAAATTATTATCTCAACATGTATTCAATCCCAGGGGATTTATTACACATAGGTGTATACTTTCTCAAAATACTTTTAAATATTAAAACGTGAGTGTTCTATGAGATCATCTCTAACAAAAACTAATCAAGCATGGTATTACAGTAAATGTAGGTAAAAAGGGTTCCAGTTCGTTATACTCGTCATACGGAACATAGCTATGTTAGAGAACAGGAGAACGATCACTACGTACTAAAGCATAGCCCGCCTGTCCTTGAAAATTGTAGAATTTGTAGCGGCGCTGACGTCGGTGAGTAGTGACTGCTTAGCTGTTTATGAGTACAAGTAGATGCAGTTAGTTGAATAATGTACAAATTTTCTCCGCGGCATTGGTGAGAAAATTTTCATGCTCCGTAATTTTATAATTTTTGACAAAAAGAAATATTAAAAAATGGATAAATATTTTATTGTGCGTGGATGTGCAAGTGGTTTAGCATCTGATCGGAAAAATAGACTGAAAATGACTTTTATTGAACGAACTTAGCGATCACAGCGCCTCACTTATGGTGTCCATATTTCTGGGACACTATTTTCCACGGCGATCGTTCTCCTGTTCTCTCACCTTCATGGCTGTTATTCTGTACAAGCATGGGTCCTACACTGGTCGAGCTGACCCATTCGTACTACAACGATGATATAGCTGCAGCATAGCTCTACCACGTATGATGTATATCTTCGATCTTATGATTAAAAAATGATGACGGGATGTAACTGCTTCATAGTCATTATTAGTGGAGTAAGTGCGAACATATTGTTAATTATTTTGTGTTTGTTACGAACTTTTTAAAAAGTTTGCTCAACTCGCTGAGTATTAGAGTTGTATTGTATTAGTACGGTGAGGGTAACAATATATGCAACAGGGCTTTACCTTATTTGGTTATTTTTTACTTTTTAGTCTATCAGTTAGTTGGCAAGGTGTAGTTGATACTCGGTAAAGAGTTGCTAATCTTCCATCCAACACCAACACCATGAGCACAGAATCATGGAGTCGCCCTCCACTTTTTTCTTGTTCATCAGCCCATTTACTCCACTGGACATGGCCTCCGCCGTCGTTGGTTGTATTTGCCTTAATCGTCAGACTTAATAGGCAGACTAACCATCACAGTATCAGACGGTCCTAGCCGGTCGTGGTATTTTATGTCTGGTGCAAACAAAATGATTATACCGCCATCTGTCGACAATCCTAAGAATGTTCTATCATTTCTCTCAGTCGCCCGTTACGACATCCATGGGACGAGATAGGTCGATGGAAACTCTTACACGGTCACGCCACTACACGCCCTCCACTAATGACGTCTAATTATAATCAGAATAGCTTAACAGAAGCCTTCTAGAAGACCATCGTCGTACCTAATAACATTTATTTGCAAACTAATAAACAAAATACAATAGAAAAAGTTTCAAATATTTTTTGCTAATATAAATCATTAATGGCGTGTGAATATTTTTGTACGAATTTGGACTTTCATAGTTATCAATATTTATATTAATATGTTATTAAACATAAGGGCCGTGAGAGAATTCAAAATTGTCAAAAAAATAATAAATTACTCTGTCAAGATAACTGTGTGCCTAAATTATTGCCCTGAGTTTACCTAGACCCTTGTGTTTGAGTAAACTATTTAAAACGATTATTATTGATATATTCGTCTCTGTAATTCACCAACCTGTTACTGTCAGAATTAATCTATATGTTTACTCTAAACTGGGATAACCAAATTAAACTGAAACATGAGACTTGTCCTAATAAATATTTACAGCTTTTTACTAATTTTAAGAAGGTTTCTGCTTTCTAAGTATTTTATGTATGTTTTACATAATTATATGACAGCGTATGCCATGTTCAATGTTATTGCCGTATTACAAAGTATAATAGTTAATTTTTAAGTACCTATTTTAATTAAGTGCTTTAAAAAGCTATATTTAACACAATGTTAACACTTAAAAACATAATTTCATTGACAGCTGTGGTACAATTTTTTTAAGTTGTGATATTTTTGGAAATCATTTTAATAATTCTTAACTAACCTTAAATTTCGTAAATATTAAAATAGGATAATAAATAAATCCATTCGAAATTGAAAATCGATTCGCTGAAGAAATACTTAACTTATTTTCGATTTGAAAAGGAATTTCTTAAAAATTTTCACAGTATCCGTTATGTTTGAAGTTGAGATGTTGTCTCCTATACGGAGCCCGTGTGAACGGCCGCGGTCGAGTTTATCGCCGTATTTCGCCAAAACACACAAACAAACACGCAAAGAGTCAACATATTATGGCTTTGATAAGCCCTGGTGCTGTGGGAAAGCACTTCATAATTATTCCTACATTTTCAAATATTAGACGAGGAAAAAGTTCACACTATGAAAAAAGGAACGAGATAACAACACAACGTATCTTGCCTACAGGAAATTGAAAAATTATAATTAATCTCGTCATACAGTATTGGAGCATTTTAGGAGAGGTCTATATCCATTATATAATGGAATATTAAAGCTGGCTTAGGATTTAAAGAGAAGAACAAGAAAATTAATATTTTTCTAGCTGGTAGCACTATTTTTCTGTGGACTCCGTTTGGGTAGGTTAAAGATAAAGTTAAAGTTACAGCCTAATATACGTCCCACTGCTGGGCACAGGCCTCTTCTCATTTGTGAGAGGGTTGAGGAAGCGTCCGCCGCGCTGCCCAATGCGTGTTGGCGAACTTCGCATTTATTCGAAAAAAAAATTCTTATTTCTCAGACATGCAGGTTTCTCACGATGTTTTCATTCGCCACCGAGCGCGTGGTAAATCAGCACTTAAAATTGCAATTAATAATTTCATTGGTGTCGGCGGGGATCGAAACCGGGTTGCTCGCACACTACTGTGTATACAGCGAGCGCCTTGAACGAATTAACCACTTCAAGGCGAGCGCTAACCATCTGACCTACCACGGTTTTTAATTATAGTGGTACTTTTTCTTTTTATAGGATAGGGTGATAAACGAGCACACAGTCCACCTGATGGTAAGTGGATGCTGTGGCCCATAGACATCTACATTTATCCTCGATTACAAATCAAAATCCAGATTTGTTGTCACCCGTGAGGACTAAGATGGAATGCCTCGTTTTCAATAAAAAGGGTCTCCGGTTCTCTACACTCACCATACGAATCACAGCAGCATTAAGCTACTATTTCACGACGGTATTCTGTGAGAGCGTGGTCCTTCCCCGGTCGAACCGATCCATTCGTGCTACAACTATACTATAAATATAACTGGAGCATGGCTCTACCAGGTATGAAAAATTATTCTGCCACCTCTTAATTATTCTGCCACCAAATAGTTGTGCGTGCATTGCTGTGTTGACATCTGAAGAATATAGAGACATAAATATAAGCTGTGAGGCATTCCACTTTAATCCTCCGAGGCGTCAATACATCTGTAGCCCTCTTGTTTGAAGTTAGCTGCAGATACCAATGGACTGCCGTAGCTAGCTTATGCCATTTGGTGGACTGCAATTTCGTTTGAAATTTCATTTTTTTTTTAAATAATTTGATTTTCTTTTTTAATGCTGGTGCTTTAAATTCAGTCACGCTAACTAACAGGACGCGACCCGATCTCTTTTTATAGAATAGGGTGACAAACGAGCACACAGCCCACCTGATGGTAAGTGGTTGCTGTGGCCCAAAGACATCTACATCTATCCTCGATTATACATCAAAATTCAGATGCGTTGTCACCTGTAAGGACTAAGATGGAATGCCTCGTTTCCAGTAAAAAGGGTCTCCGGTTCTCCACACTCAACATACGAAACACAGCAGTATTAAGCTGTTATTTTACGCTGGTATTCTGTGAGAGGGTGGTCCTTCCCCCGTCGAACCGACTCATTCGTGCTATACCTACACTACTAATATAACTGCAGCATGGCTCTACGTAAAATACACATATACATACTAGAACAGCGCCCTGAATTCTTCCTGTCGGTGATCAGCCATGGAGTATTTATAAATTGTTACTTTACTCAGTGGAATACTTATGAATAAAAACCGGATGAGAACAAGGAGGATTCACGCCCTGATCCCTGAGGGCTCAGGCTTCTGAATAAACTTAATTATGTATATAGATAGTTCATCCGTCCCCGAAAGCAAGTCTCGACGATTTTTGCCTTTTAACGAGCCGTGACTCTACCATGTAAAAAATTTAATAATTCAATTTTGATTAACAATGTCAATAGCGCTTAACTCTGTGTGCTACTGTGGTTTGCTTTTACTATTATGAAATAGATTTAAGTTCAGAAATTGATTGTTTTCATGTCAACTTAAATTTATGGCCATCTAGTTTCGAGCCTTGGACAGGAACGAATTTGCCTACGTAAGATTTACATGAAATGGAAAAATGATACAAAAACTAATTTTTACCAGATACTCTGTTTTATTCATATCTATCACCACATGTATTTTATCATAAATTTTCACCTGCAAGTTAGAGCTTGCTTAAACTATACTGCAGCCTTTATGCAGATTTATGCAGAGCCATGTTGCAGCTATATAATGGTTGTAGCACGAATAGGTTGGCTCGATCGGGGAAGGACCTCGCTCTCACAGTATACCAGCGTAAAATAGCCGCTTAATACTGCTTTGTTTCGTCTGGTGAGTGTAGAGATCCGGAGACCCTATTTTACTGGAAACGAGGCATTCCATCTTAGTTCTCTGGGGTGACAACGCATTTGCATTTCCATTCTTATTTGAGAATAAATGTGGATTCTATGGGACACAGCATCCACTTATTATCAGATGGACCGTGGACTGTGTGCTTGTTTGTCACCCAAAGCTATAAAAATACTTATGAATAAAAATCGAAAAAGAAGGACTCACGCCCTGAGCCCTGAGGGCTGAAGGTTCTGAATAAACTTAATTATGTATGTAGATAGTTCATCCAGCCCTGAAAGCAAGTCTCGACGATTTTCGCCTTTTAACGATAATATCGATATCGATACGAATACCGTAAATTTACAAAGATTATTAACGATTTTTTTTAAATTTGTGCTATAAGACCTTGTTTATTGCCAAATTCCATGGTTCTGCTCACAAATGGATTGTTTTCATGTCAACTTAAATTTATGGCTATCTTTGCGTTTTGAGCGTTGGATAGCAACGAATTTTCCAATTTAAGATTTACAGGAAATGGAAAAATGGGACCAAAAAGAACATATTATCAAGATAACTCCGTTTTATTCATATCTATTACCACACGTGTTTTATCTGAGAGCCTGCTTAAACTATGCTGCAGCTTTCTACGTGGTAGAGCCACGCTGCAGTTACATTGTGGTTGTAGCACGAATGGGTCAGCTCGACCGGGAAATATGTTTCGTATGGTGAGTGTAGAAAACCGGAGACCTTTTCACAGGCAACAAGGCATTTCATCGTAGTTCTCGGGGATATAACGAATCTGCATTTTGATTCTTAGTCGAAGGTAAATGTACTTAGAAGTTTTTGGGCTACAGCACAGCATCCACTTACCATCAGGTAGACTGTCTGCTCGTTTATCACCCTCGTTTTATATAAAAAATACACATTATATGTTTGTTTTTAGAGATCTCGTGATGAGTCAGCCAATCAGTTATTTCGCTATGTATACCTATTATATAGTGACCAGACGGCGACAAGTCTTAATGGAGACTAGCTATTTACGCAGGACAGGGTTAAAGTACCCTAGTGGACGCGCAAGCACAATTGCACTCTGTTCACTGACTAGGATAGGGTGACAAACAATCACTCAGGCGACCTTACAGTAAGTGAATGCTATGGCCTACAGACATTTACCTATATTCATCCTCAATTAAGAATCAAAAGGCAGATGCGTTGTCACCCCTGAGAACTAAGATGGAAAGCTTCGTTTCTAGTAAGTATAAAGGGTCTCTCGCCATACGTATGCATGTGGTCGATATTGCCATACGAAACACAGCAGCATCAAGCTGGTCCTACCTGAGTCGAGCCAACACATTCGTGCAACAACCATAATATAGCTAGCGTGGGTTACCTTTCAAACATGCGTTGGAAATTCCAAACGTTTATCAAATAAACACATCCGTACTTTATCTGGCACAAACGCTAGCAAACAAGTTAAATAGTGTCGTAACAAGCGAGATTACGTTATCAGCAGATAGTGGCATCTCAAAACATCGATCTCACTGAATCACACCGTTAATTTCAGAATCATCGACATCATTGACAGATGTCTAAAATGGCGTCGGATCTCTCGACACCTGTCAAAGATAACGTCAGTTAAGTATGAATTATTTGCTTTTTAAAAGCGTGTTTATCTCAAATAATCGAAGTTTGGGATTCAGTAATTTAATACCGAAGTGTGTCATATTTTTATTTGGGACTGCATTGCAGTTTTAAAGGCACTAAAACGATCTTGTAACTCGAGCTGAAAGATTTCGGGACTTTGAGTTAGAGCACGAGGGGGACGGAGCATTGACTTCGTTAGATGTGACCTCTACACTTCACGTTTAGGTTCAGTGTGACTCTCACCATTTGGTGATCGCTGCCAGTTTTCACCCTTGCGATCACTGAGACATCACTAAACAGTTGTCGTCTGGTCGTCATAATGAAATCAATCTCATTTTTGTCGAACTTTCGGAGCTCGACCAGGTCCTCTTTCCGTTAGGCCTCTTTTGGAAGAAAGCGTTCATCGTAAAGAGTTCCTCTTTCTCCATAAAGTCGGCCAGCTGCTGGCCCCTTGGGTTTCGTTGCCCTATTCCGAATTTCCCTACTTTCAGCTCACCTATCTCTCTTAGGTATGCCTAGTTTTGCGTTGATGTCTCCTACTAACACCGTATAGTGGGTTTTGGAGGAATTCATGGCTCTAGAGATATTCTCATACATTACCTCCCTCCACCTTCTCATTGGGATGTCCTGAGGTTGGTGTGTAAACCTGTATGACCTGCAGCGAATACCGTTTAGTGATTATGAGTATAAGGTACGCAACCCTCGTCGACACACTCACAATCTTTACAACGTTGTTAACGAGAGACTTGTGGATGACAAATCTGACACCTCCTTGGGACAGATGGTCGCCCTCCCGGAGATAAAACAAGTTGCCGGGATTGAAGATTACTGTGTCCTACCCCTCTCTTCGGACCTCAGATAATCCTATTATTCCCAGCACAACTTGTCTATCTCCTCTTCCAGCTCCAGGATCTTCTCTTAGGTCGAGTCGTCTTAGGTGGCAGCCGATCCTCCACCGGAGATTCATAGCTCTCCCTGCGCACCTTTACCATGGTAACCACCGTAGCCAGGAATAGCGGAGCCACCGGGGACAAATAAACGGTGCCCACGTTTATTTGTATCGTTGCTCATGGGGGGTATATTGCCATAGTTGCCACGTTTGGCGAGTTGGTTGCGACCGTAGTTTTTTATTGCTACTTGCTGTTATCAGAAAGATACCGCTGCCCATCTTCTGCCTCAGTTTCCCTCTGTCGCCTCTTACGACACCCACGTGAAGATATGGGGTATTTTTACCCATCACTAAGCGGGAGAAGGTTTTAGGGCAAGTTAAGGGCGCTGCGCTGCCATTATGGGTGTTAGCGAACATCACATGTCTTCGAAATATTTTTTTTCTTAATTCTCAGGCATGCAGGCTTCCTCACGATGTTTTCCTTCTCCGCCAAGCACATAGTAAATCAACACTTAAAATTGCAATTAACAATTTCATTGGTAGCGGTGGTTGCTCGCGTACCTACTGTGAATTTTACAGCGAGCGCCACTAACCATCTGAGCAATCACGGCTTTTATCAAAAAATTAGGTACGCAGAGCTGTAATGTTGGTCATAACTAATGGCGAAAAAGAAGTTGTACCTTCATAAGTATATAATTAAGTACCTACTTAATAAAAAATAAATATAAAAACTTAAGATTTCAGAGATCACAGTTGAGGTTAAGTAGTTAATACTCCGTAGGTAATTTAACTTTAAGAGAAGCCGTCAACCTATATAATATAGAGGCTAATGGGCAATTTTCTTATTCAATATTACTTAAAAAAATTATATGTTCTTGTCGTTATTATGTAAAATTGTTACAGCTTATCACTAATAATTAAATAGGTAAGTAATTTGTCAAATAATTAATCCCCTTATATACAATGAGCAAATGTCACTTTTAATTTTCTATTATATTAGTCAACTCGACTCTTACAGTTCCATTGAATAAATGGACTTAAATTAATTCGCGCCCGCCAGGCAATTTGGGAGACATTATAATCGTATTTAAACGTCTGGAGTCCAATTTGCGCGCGAAACTTTGTCCATAAATAACATCCGCCATGTTGTTTTTGCGTTTGGAATTGTGAAGATGCTCACTACACACCTATAGAAAATATAATTTTGTATTAAATAATGTATTTTTATGATATTCTGTTTTATGGTATTGATATTATATTTTTATAGTATAGTGGTCTTAATTTGCCTTCGAATTAATATTTGTTATTTGTTAGTAAATAATTTGACGGCTTAAGGTGCGCTGCGTCGCTACTTTGTGACAGTAGTTGGTACGAACTGTCTCCCCCATCCTTGAGACTGGTCGGATACGAAAGATTGTGGAGTACCGATGTTATCTTCTTCTAACAGATGAGATTGCAGTCGTAGCCCGCATAAACCGTAAAGAGTTCTAAAGTAAATAAAGTTTCATACAATAAGTACCTAAGTGAG
Organism: Parnassius apollo; assembly: GCA_907164705.1. NCBI lineage: Eukaryota > Metazoa > Arthropoda > Insecta > Lepidoptera > Papilionidae > Parnassius > Parnassius apollo. Next base: position 18,381,445 of record CAJQZP010000220.1, on the reverse strand, counting down.
TATCTATAGGTATTATATTTTTGCAATATTTTTTATTCCTTGGACATTCGGGTTCCCCACTATGTTTCCATTTTCAAGGTTCTAAATATGCGATTAACAAGTTTAGTTGTGGCGCCAGAAATCGAACCCTATTTGTAATTAGGTATGGCTTGGTGCCATTTGACAATACCACCAAAAATCCCCAATGTAAGTTTAACGCAATCCACAACTAGGTAGGTACTTTCCTACTAGAAAAATAGTCCCTGAATTTGTTTTATTTCGTAGCAAGTTGGCGTCGATAATATTTAAATAGGTGGCTAATACCTACAACACTTAATTTAGGTAATACCTTTTGTGCCGGTGGCCTAAATTATTTACCTATAATTCTGTAAACCAGATAATTAGAAGTTAGTAAATAGTTAACCAAAAGCTTAAACCAAGTAATAAAAAATCTTATTCTAAGAAAGGCTAAAAATAAAAAAGTATAAAAATGAGATCAGTAAATGCAAGAAAGTCTAAAAATAAAAAAATGTAAAATTAGGAACTTATTTAATATGTTATACATAAATTATAACGAGAAAATAGCTTATTAAGACATTATACTATTTATATTTAAAAAAAAACCTACAAACGCAAAATTTCGATTAAAATAATATAACATTATACTTAATGTTCACATGTTTACTATAAGAGCGTTAGGCGGGGGTAACCACTAACCAATCTATTTAATTCGGTTGGCGGCAAGTGCATTCGGAAGTTATTCATCGTGAGTCAAAGCTATAAATATGTCAAAGAAAACCTTTTCTTCTCTCTGTCTTTGTTCCAAAGTAAAGTATCCTCCATCTTTCTCCAGCAAACAGTGCGATTGGCTTAAAAAGTTCGCGCGCCGCCCCTCATTACGGAGACAATGGAGTGAGGAAAAAAGAAATAAGTATAGTCGTCCCTATCTATCGGGTACGTTCGGAAAACGTGTGCAAACGTTGTTTTAAGTAGGAATTTCTTGGTTTAATGAAATTATTTGATTACAAGATTCGCGTGCGTCGTATGAATTTGATTTTGAACGCCAATAAATTTTATGAAGATTTCAGAAAAAAGTACTTATCTAAGAATATGGTATATATGTAGATATTTGTACACATACTAGAAGTCTTTGAGATTTGCTGAGGATTTGCAGCATGTATGGTTTCAAATATTGTTTAATGTTCATATTAAAATTAAAATAGATTTATTATATTTAAACTAAAATGCCAGAAAAAAAAACAAACATAATTAAATAGTACCTAATTTTAGAGACGCGGCGGCAAATTGAGTCTTGGGTACCTACAACAGACATCATTACAATTTATTACTTAGTACCCAATTATTAGGTAAAGACGCGGTGGCAAGTTGTGTCAGGGGTAGGTATTTGGTTAGTCAAGTTCAATTTCACATGCTGATTTTCCACGTGCTCGGCGGTGAAGAAAAACGTCATAAAGAATCCTGCATGTCTGAGGAAATGAATATTTCGAGGAAATGTAAACGTTAATATTCAATACCCCCACAAGACCTATTACGCACCATTACGGTGCGTAGGTACCTAATAGGTCCGCAACCATCTCAGAAATGTGAGAAAACTTGTGCCCAGCAGTGTGACATAGGCACTTCATACGATTACAAGCTATTAGTACCTATAGTAAAGAAAAATTTTTCAATTGAAGAACGTCGATAACGGGATCTCTAGTTATTTTGTTACCAAGCTCACACCCGGTAAACGTCACAGTCGTTTACCTAAAGTCACCTTAAACTTTTCTTGAATTAGGCATCACTTCAATATAAAACTTAAGATGGGGAAGGATTGTAGATACAGGAGGATGTAAATGAGGATATGATAACTGGGAAAGAGATCCAAAGGTAATATTTGAATGTCTTTGATTTGGAAAAATAACCAGTTAGTACTGAACTTTCTCTGATGGACAGACGAGGCTTAACCGAACAACACTACGTTCAAAATGTATGCTTTCTTAGCTAAGATATTTATCACACCTAAGTAGGGGGTATGGTTTCTTTTCTGTGTAGGAGTCCATCTGGATAGGTACCCCACTCTGACCTAACTCTAAGTCTAAAGTCTTTCATCTTATTAAGTACTTACTCAGAGGGGACAACACATCTGTAGCCTTCTTTGTATAAAGATGTTGACAAGAAACCGGTTTCGGCCGGTATTTTGTATTTGATGAAATTGAGATGGTTACACTACCATACCTATTCAACTGTTGAGAGTGGGTCAAATGTGTTAAATATCAGATGCTATAGATATGTAGTATGTTGGCGAAGAGGCGTAGCATCCAAAGAATTGAGATTTTTCTGCTACGTTTGCCAAGCCGTTTGCCATCTGCCGAACGAGATTCGAATAGAACTATGTTAGGTATATTATTCATTTTATCCATTACAGCCTATAAAAGTATACTGCTGAACATAGGCCTTTCTTATAGATTGCCTCATTGGGGAAATTCGCCATAGCTGTCACGGTTGGCAAACGGGTTGCCAACCGCAGTTTTTTATTATTTTGAGTTGTTATCAGGGAGATGGTGTTTCAAATTCCCTCTGTCACATTTTACGACAGCCTCGGGACGATAATATGAGGTAGGTAGTGTATATTCTTACTCCAAAATTACACGGTCAAGACCTATGTTCATTAATATATATCTAATATTTACAAAAGGATACATATAAGTTTACTGATGTACTTAAGTATATTCTTAGGAAAGTTTAGTTTGAAACTATTTAAGAATAAGTATAATTTTTTGTTTCACTGTGACAATTTAAACGACATTTTTATAGTATTACATGAAAGCGTATTTACCTAAATGGCAAAAAAAACTGTAAGTGTTCAAAGTACAAACAATGCGAAATCCAGTATCGCGGTTAAGCAGTCAACATCCAAGAATACAGCGAGTCATGCGTAAATTTCATCGTTCCGAGAGTAAAAGAGACTAATGATGCCTAAAAGAGATAGAAGAAAAAAGGGTGGGGCGTAACTTTTCCAGCATTGAAGGAACTTCGTACTTGAACTGTATCTGGGCATCTGTAGATCGAATTAAAATGGTTGTACAGTACCGCCCCGTCGTTTTGTCCACATACGGTACAATATGGGATGATAATGGATGATAGCAGTCGCTAAAATAATCCAGTTGTTTGTAACTACTGCTCGCGACTGGATTTCCTAAACGCGTCGCGCGAAAATCGACAACGCGTGTTCCTTTTTTAATTGTATAATTTAAAACAGAATACAAGTTAGTGTCAAATTTATTTTTTTGAAAAAAAGAAAAATAACTTTTTGTGATGTGTTTTGGAACGTGTTCATAGATTTCTTTTATTTTTTAAAGGTAAGTCATTTTATCTTATTATAATTATATATATATGAAGTTGTGACTTTAACTGAAAATTTTTATATAATACCTACCTATGTGTTTGCTATTTTTTGAGAAATGTTAACAAATCAGTAATGTTATAGTAAATTTCGACACTAATTTAACCAAGCAGCTGCTGTATTTACCACAGGAAGTAAGAAAAATTTAACATCATCACTAACAACCATCATAAACCACTGCTGAACTCTGGTTTCTCCTGAAATTAAAGAGTTTTACCTACATAAAAGAAGTTTTCTACGATGAAATTCTATATATTTATGATTACATTTTCGTGAAAAGCTGGTACCTAGGTAGTAGGTACCTAGATATATAAAGTTATTGAAATGGTAGGTAATCACAGCAAATTCTAAAACGACTTGGAAATTAATAAGCAAGGGTACTCTCGTCCGCTTATTAATAAATATTTACTATAAATATTTACTAATCTGTATACAAAAATTAATGTTTGTTTGTATTTTATGCGCTACCGTTCGTCAGATTGTGGTAAGACTTTGTCAACTAATTGCTTGTACTTGCGCCAAAGTAATATGCAATTATCTATAATTAATTGACAATCATTATTGAATCGACAAATTTATTTAAAAGTTCCATATTAATCAATTTCAATGATTGTATTATCATTAATAATTAAACAATATAAATTTTCTAAGTTTAAAACGACATTTTCACAATTATTTCTTCTGCGGCAGCAACGCTTATTTAAAAAAATACTTATAAAATATTAATCATATTAAACAACTAGCTTCTGCCCGCGACTTCGTACGCGGATCCTGTTGCTTATGCCAGCGACAACGGGGTCGTCAAAATCGAAGATCTGAATCCTAACAAAATAGTCATAGTATAACAGCATTTTATTAAAATGACGTAGCGCAGTGCTAAGTGCTTTGCTGCGGTACCACGGGCTGCAGGTTCGATTCTGTGAGAATACAAAAGTTGGTATTGTCAACTAAACCTAATAAGGCTGATTGTTAATCAACTTCCAATTTATTTACACGTGTAAAAGGCCCACAGGAGAAATTTCTGATGTTACGACATTAAATTTTGACTAGAACTTAGATTTGGACTATTATGTACAAAGAAATATTGTAACAGTATCGTATGGTATTAAATACCTGTGCGTAATGGATATGAAACCACCCTAACTCGGGTGAATTGAAATGTTATCGTATCCAGGTGGGCTAGAGACATAGACAATTATCGTAAGAGACGGCTATAGTGAAGGACGTCGATGTGTGGTGGGGTGGTATCGTAAGAACACCCACTGCCCCATACCATGCCGTGAGTGCGGCCAGCAGCATGTTCCTGCTAGCAACTAAAACAATAAAAAACTGCGGTTGAGAACCCTCACCCTAAGCGTGGAAACTACGGCAAATATCATCCCTAATGACGGCTCCGTGACTCCGTGGCGCAGTGGCTTAGCAACGAGTTGCTGCGCTAAGGGCCGCGGGTTCGAAACAATTATTTGTATGACCTACAAATAATTGTTCCAAGTCTGGATGTTTGTTCTTGTGCAATTTAAGTTTGTAAATTACCTTCACGATACAGGAGAAAATCCTAGTGGGGTAACTTTATAAAAAAAATAAGAAGAGTAAAAAATAAGAATAGGCAATTCATAAGTGAGGCCTTTGTGCGGCAGTGGACTTTGATAGACTGTGATGATGATGATGATAGCACATAGTGTATCACTTCAACTTTCAGAGTGGATTGAAATACAATAATCTCTAATACTTAGTGTGCCATTTCAACACCATAACTTGTATATCACGTTATGGTGTTAAAATGGCTGCCAGTGGTGACGGACCGGCAACGGTTTCGACTCAGACTTATACCTAATTTGATATGATGGACTATAATCACCACTTTACGGGCACTTGACAGCGATTTAAGTTGCGTGAGTGAGACAGATAAATGATGATGATTATACCACATAATTTGTCACTTAACTTTTCGGAGTGAATTAAAATACTATACTTAGGTACCTATAGTATTTTAATTCACTATCTATCTACCTGTATATCTATCTATATTTATTTATTTATTTATTTATTTATGCTTTATTTGCACACCGAGTACAAAAAGGCGGACTTTGCAACAAAGCATTCTCTACCAGTCTACCTCCAGGTTAAGCAGAGAAGATATTGTGGGTGCAAAGTGCAACTGAGTTAAAACATCTTTAAGTAGACATACACATTACCTATTGCATTACATGTTATAAACATAATTATACATATATATTTTTAATGCTGGATATGCATACATATATATATATATATATATATATATATATATATATATATATATATATATATATATATATATATATATATATATAGTACATACATAATTAAATATAGCTGTTTCTGAATCAAACACCTATAAAATATTAGTAATAAAAACAGGAAAAGGGAACAGTTAGAATTTAAGGATATAAAAAAATGATAATCCACAAACTACTCCTACAACGCCAGAAAATGATTCCATAGCAAGCGTTTGAACGATGCCCTGCTCGTGGCTGCACGTACACTGCTCGGTAGCTCGTTCCACAATCTTACCGCGTGAGACGTAAAAGATTTATACAAGAAGCTAGTGTGACAGAGGGGGACATGGAGATTAGACTTTTCCGCAGAACGGAGACAACGATTATGAGAATCACCCTGATACTGAAATTTACATTTCAAATATTCAGGGACAAACGGATCGTGTAAAACTGAAAATAATGTGCAAAGTATTCTGAAATATCTGCGATAGCGGAGAGGTAGCCATTTAAGCTGAGAACGATAAGAGGAGATGTGGTCGTATTTACGTAAACCGAAAATGAAGCGTATACAATTATTAAGAAGTCGATCCAGTTTGTTTAGAAGTTCTTGAGAGGCATCAGCATAGCAAACATCTGCATAATCTAAAATAGGCAACACTAGAGTCTGTATTAGCATAACCTTAGTCCCTATTGGTAAAAAATTCTTGAGACGATACAGATAACGCAGAGTGTGAGTGACCTTTTTGCTCACTTCATATATATGCGGTCGCCAAGTGAGGGTGTTGTCAATAAATAAGCTAAGGTTGTTGTCAATAACTATATGTACGTTACATAAAATTATAGTGTCTGTAACATTAGAATAACTGGCTTCTCTTAAACTCAGGGGGTTATTTGAATGTTAAAGTTAAAGTTACAGCTATATACGCCCCGCTGCTGGGCACAGGCCTCCTCTCATTTCTGAGAGAGTTTTAGGGCGAGGAAGTGCCAGCCGCGCTACCCAATGCGTGTTTTTTTTTAAATATCCTCAGTTCATCTGCTGTTATTTATTTTACAGCACCCTTGTTTTCTTTTTCTTTTTTAGTCTATTTCAATTGATGCTTTTATTGTTTTTTTTGTTGCGTGCTCGTTGCGTTTTCCCCAATGCGTGTTGGCGAACTTCACATGTCTTCGAAATATTTTTTTATATCTCAGACATGCAGATTTCCTCACGATGTTTTCCCTCACCGCCGAGCACGTCATCATTCATTCATTCATAAATCAGCACTTAAAATTGCAATTAACAATTTAATTAGTGCCGGCGAGGATCGAACCCGGGTTGCTCGCGTACTGTGAAAATTTACAGCGAGCTCTTACCATCTGAGCTAGCACGGCTGTCACGGGTGTTTGCATGTTATTAAGATATAAATAGTAATGTTTAAAAATGTTATCTCTCTCTAAAGGGCTAATTTTCGGAATGGCTGAGCCAACTGTAATTAAACTTAACGAAAAGATACAGATGAGAGGGATCTATGCTGCATTTAATCCGAAAACTTGTTTATTTTGGTAATCCAAAAATTTATAAAGGAATATATAAAAAGAAAAGAAAGATCTATAATCTAAAATATAAAAATATTTATAATTATGCAAACAAGTAAAAAAAATATTCTAACGTCGAACGAAGCTCTGTCGCCCAGGCACTATAATTAGGGTTGCCGTATGGTCGGGATTCGCCTGGATTTTTCCGACATTTTAAATGATCTCCAGACTCCCGACAAAAACTCAAAATCTCCAGACGAACAGCTTCTGTTCAAATCAAATGCCTTTGAATAAAAGCTGAGTTAGTATTAGACTGAACTTTGAAGTAAATTGTTTGAATTTTAAATCTCTTCTGAATACTACAAAAGGATTCAAATTGATGTACTCAGTTATATGGCAACCTAAAAATTAGCGTATTTAAATTTGTTATGTGTCAATAATATATCTTTTTGTAGCCCATTTATTAAAAAAATAAACTTTTTATCGTATATATTAATTTATTTTTAATATTTATTTCTTTCGACAACAGCCCTAATATCCCGACAATTTTAAAGTTTTGTCCAGATATTTTGGTTTTCTATCTGGTATCCCTAACTACTTATAATATGCATAATATACGCTACGGTTTTGAAAAATGGTTGCTGGTAGTGATCGATCGGCATTGATTTCGATTCAAGTTTTTTCTTTGTATGTACTTAAGTAGCAAACGAAACTTAAGTGGACAGTAGATGGACCTTATAGTAAGTGTGGCTACTGAAGAGCACGGACACCTACAGCCAATTTTAAACGAAGGATGTAACAGCTGATGCGTTTAACTGTGAGCACTAAGATGAAATGCCTCACAGACTGTACATTATACCAGCTATCTGTACCCAAAGATTTAAATAGTTAGATGCGCCCTTACCATAGTATGACCACTCCGAAATGTGTCTATTCTCAAATGAGTGAGTTCACTCATTCGAAATCAGTGCTCATTTGTGCGACAGAGATAGTTGTATACACAATTTCTGTAAGATAATAAGAGATGACACTATTACAGTAGTGTGCGCGCGTCAGCGTCTTGCAAACGAACACATCCAAAAATAATGCCACAGTTTTCAAGGTGAAGGCGCATCTAGCTATTTTAATCTTTGTCTGTACCGTTCAGGATATTTTGCGGCGGAAATAAACTTGTTTTTACAGAAAAGGGCACTACCACGTAATTGTTCCACCTTTACCTCATAGAGCCACGTTTTTTTTTATAGGATAGGGTGACAAACGAGCACACAGTCCACCTGATGGTAAGTGGTTGCTGTGGCCCATAAATATCTACATCTATCCTCGACCACGAATCAAAATGCAGATGCGTTGTCACCCGTGAGGACTAAGAATGAATGCCTCGTTTCCGGTTCTCTACACTTACCATACGAAACACAGCAGCATTAAGCTACTATTTTACGCTGGTATTCTGTGAGAGCGTAGGTACTTCCCCAGTCGAGCCGACCCATTCGTAAGAAATAAAAATATAAATTTCTTCGCAATCTTCCGCCAAACAAATACAATGATGTGTCTTACCTGGATTGAAGAGCACCTCCCGCCCTCCCTCAATTGCATGCACTAACTCCGTCACCACTAATCCCAGCACTCCCAACATCACTATTCCTGGCAAGACACACCATCGACGATAATACGATACGTGTTTCGCCTCTACACGAGACATCTTCAGGTAATGTAGGCTGATAGGTATAGGTGAACGCCTGATTCTATCAACGACCCATTCGTGCTACAACTATACCACTAATATAACTGCAGCATGGTTCTATCACGTACGTATAAAGCTATTGGAGCTATATTAGTAGTATGGTTGTGAGTCGGCTCGACCGAGGAAGGACCACGCTCTTACAGAATGCTAGCGTAAAATAGCAGCTTAAAGCTGATGTCCTTCGTATGGTCAGTGTAGATAACCGGAGATATTTTCACAGGAACGAGACATCTGCATTTTGATTCGTAATCCAGGATGGATGTAGATGTCTATGGGCCGCAACATACACCTACCATGAAGTGGACTGTGTAGTTGTTTGTCATCCTTAACCTACGAAAAAATACTTTTATATAATTTAATATGTTGCATCACAACCAGCTTTTTATGGGCACTTTAGAGCGATTCCAGTTGTATGACCCATTTAGGTACACGTTCGAAAACACGTCGCTGATTGGCTCCAGTCAAGGGTAAATAGGCGAACACATAGTTAAAGTCAAGACCTTGTGGACTCTACAATGTAGAGTAGTCTCTACCAGTTTTTATACATAGTAGAGCCACTCTGCAGCAATAAGTTGAATTGTATTGTAGTACAAATGGGTCGGTCCAAAGAAAGAGAAAGTAGAAAGAAAGAAAGAAAGAAGGAAAGAAAGAAAAACCTTTATTCACTGGAACTGTACACATCACAAAAATAAAATAATAAACAGTTAAAATTTAGCAGATTAATATTACAAGTGATGGGGGGTGTATCGAGCCAGTGAAAAGGTTATGACTCAGCGTAATGCTGCAGGGTAACCTACAGCGCTGATGATTCTGTCATAACCACAGATACACGCACGATCTGCCTGGGTGTATTTTATGAAATACGTTTCCATAGTAAATTAAAACTAAACGTTGCTCGTCAATATACCTATATATAATTAGTCCCACGCATAAGTACATTAGAGATACATACATACGTAGAAGACATATTATACACATAAATTTAATATAAAAATGAAAAAATAAAAATTTTTAAATACGTACACTATATACGTATACACAGACACATATATAACACACACACATACATACACATACATATATATATATATATATATATATATATATATATATATATATATATATATATATATATATATATATATATATATTCGGTAAATACATACTACGAAACAAACATATAATGCTCAACGATACTGGAATAAACATCTGCTCTAGGCTTAAGGTTGAGCTTTTTGTAAGTGTAATTAATGATTTTTATAGTGTGATTTAAAATGATACCTTGAATTACACTCACGAATAGGTGGAGGAATGTCGGTCCAGCACCTAGTAGCTATATATTTGAAACTACCTCTAAAAGCCGCAGAACAGTAAGTGGGGTTGGCAAGTGGGTTCGTACAAGACCTGATGTTTTGTCGATTTCTCCATATAAGTTTACTATATAAATATAGTGGCGACTTAGTTTTCACAACATCAAACAGTAAATTAGCTAGGTGTAGTTTCTGCCGCGCTTTCATTTTTAAAATGCCTGCTTCATTGAAAATAGGTGTTACATGAGACCGTTTCGGTATTGAGAAGCAGTATCGTGCACATGCATTTCGTATACGTTGAATTAGACGTTGTGACTTTTCCAAAATACAGGGTCCGTACACTGCAATGCAGTGGTTTAATTTTGATAGAACGTGAGATTCACACAGTCTAATTCTTAATAGCAGCTTTTTACCCTTTTTACTGGATGAATAGAGGCATTCCATCTTGATCTGCGTTTTTATTCTGAATCGAGGGTAAATGTAGATGTCTATGGGCCACAAAATACACTTACCATCAGGTAGACTGTGTGCTCGTTTGTCGCCCTCATTCTATAAAAAAACTACACTACACTCTACTTATTACAATAATAATTCAATTTTTTTTTACTATTTTGTTTGACATTCTTTATTTAAAGCATGAAGAAAAAAATAAAGCAGCCAGTAATTAGAGCCAATAATCTTATAATAATGCATATCAAAGCGTCGCGTGTCAGTCGATGCAAATGATAACATAATATTAAAATACTATGATGGCTTTATTATGAAACCACATTTGTTGGATTTTCGATATAACTTAATTAACAGGTAACCACTCTATTATTATTATCATCGTTATCTATTTCATTAAAGTTAGATAGTGTCAGTTTATTAATTCAAAGATCTTTTAAGCTTGAGTTCATGTCATATTCGTTAAAAATTGTTCTACAAGCGTCATTTGAATTTAAAAACGAACAAAATGAAATATTAAAAAAAAATAAAAACAATTATTTTGATGTTTAGTTTTCTTGACGTCTCGTTAATATCCATAAATAAACGAGCTTTATTTTACATTAGTAGGTACTATTATTTATTCTGTGCATTTATCCTGATCATGGGGTCCTGGGTTTGAATCACGAGACGGACCAAAAAAAGATTAAGTTTTTCCGTCAAAAAATTCTCATTATCTGCCCGGAGTCAGGAAAGTTGGCGGTGCCTCACCTACGTGCCTCGGAAAGCACGTAAAGCCGTTGGTCTGGCGCCTGATCTTTCTTCGGTCGTGTAGGTCTACCGTCCCATCGAATTATGAGAGTGAGGGAATAGAGAGTGCACCGGTGCTTGTGCGTACACTTGAGCAATATAATCTTATCCTGCGCCGATGGTTAGACTCCGTTAAGGCTGATTAGGTACTGTGAATTTCGGTCTGGAGAACATTCTACCAGGAGAATGGAGAAATGTCTACCTGAATCCCATAGATAATTGAGAGCAACAGATCGCTCAATGTGGTGAACATGAGGAATTCTTTCAAAAATGCATGACAGCTAGCATGTATGTTCGAAATGCATATATTAATTACTGGACTTAAAAAGCTGACTGATGACGCTGTGATGAAACTGTGATGGTGATAATGATGTATTGATGAATGAATTAATATTTTAATTTATTTTATTTGTAATAACAAGGGCTTATTTGATTCGAAATCTACTGGTAGACGAAGTTGAGATACCTACTCATGTTACTTGATTACAGTGTTTTTTTTAAATGCGTTACATACCGCACATTAGGGGTTTTCCTGTCCCTCAGAGGCAGTCAACATACATAATCTTTGTTTGTTTTTGATCTCTTCTTTTTTAACGTTACCTCCAAACTAGATTTTCTCCTATATCATGGAGGCAGCATACATAAATTTCAAAAGAACATCCAGACCCGAAACAATTATTTGTAGGCCATACAAATACTTGTTCCGTGCGGAATTTACCAGCTGTTACTCAATGCCAAGTTACGGTGCCACGGAGCCGTCGGATAAATTGCACCAAGACACACATCCAGAGCCGAAACACTTATTTATAGGGTTCCATGTGGGATGCCAGCCCGTGGCCCTTCAGCACCACGACCAAACGCTTAACCACTGCGTTACGAAACCGTAATTTAATTGTTTTCTACTGCTAATTTTGAGAGTAAAATATGTCTTGCATTTAAATTGAAATAAATAAGAGAAGAGCTGTAATAGCTTGGAGGCTAAGTGCTCACGACTAAATGTCACGATACGTAAGCTACCCAGGTTCAATCCTCGCCGGCTCAATGAAATTGTTACTACCACGTGCTTGACGGTGAAAGAAAACATCGTGAGCAAACTAAGGTTATTTTAGGAATAAAAATATGTCCAAAACGTTGATTAATAATTAAAGTTAATTGCTTTATAACCTTCTCATAAACGAGAGCAAGCCTCTGTCAAACGGTGTAAGTTGCGTATCTTTAAGAAAGTTTTTATATTTCCTCATATTCTTTATTCTTCATTTAACTTCTTTATGCAGATTACAATTAAATTAACTTTTAATGACTAGTAATTGACGAGCAAATTGATATCCCTATATAGAGATGTAAATAAATTGATAAAATCACATTCGCGACTCCTGCAGCCTACTTCTCTTCCAACCAACATTAATAAAAAAAACGCTACATGTGCATTTTGACCCTTATGGACTAAGGTAAAATGTATTACAGCCTACAATTATATTAGCTCTTTTACATCGCAAACCGAAACAAAACAGCACATTCACTACTATTTGCCGATAGAAATGGTAAATAGGATCAAAATACATATGTGTTGTCATTTCTCAGGTCTCAAATGGCAGATGACACTCCGTTACCAGTAAAAAGGAATTCGATAACCATAATTTACTAAAGGAAATACATTAATATCTCGATATTATCGTGATCCTTTCCCGATGCAATTATATCGTGTAACAATACAACTACTGCTTGTCTCTACTACTTTTATTTTCCTATTCTTTTCAAACATTCAATGCTGTTTTCTATTCTCAATTCTGATTGCAACCACCTAATCGACGAGATGAAGTGAAGGTTTGTTATGTATAAGTAAAGTAAATTTACAGTATAAATACGTCCCACTGGGGACCTCCTCTTATTTTTTGAAAGGTTTTAGGGGAAGGAAATATCCGCCACGCTGCTCCAATGCGTGTTGGCGGGACTACAGATGTGTTCAATTTTTTTTTTAATTTCTTACATATACAACTTTGACGCGATGTTTTCGCCGAGCATGTGATCATCAGCATATAAAATTGCAATTACTAATTTCATTGGTGCCAGCGAGCACCTGACCTTTGCTTGCTCCCGTACTTGTTTACAGCGAGCAGCGAGCCCCGAAACTACCACGGTTCATTGTTATGTTTTTTTATATGATAAGGATGACAAGCGAGCACACGGTCTACCTGATGGTAATTGGTTGCTGTGATCCATAGACATCGACATCTATCCTCATTTGCGAATCAAAATGCACATACGTTGTCACCCGTGAGGACTAAGATGAAATGCCCCGTTTCCAGTAAAAAGGGTCTCCGGTTCTTTACACTCATCATATGAAACACAGCAGCATTAAGCTACTATTTTACGCTGGTATTCTGTGAGATGATGTGTAATTAACAATAATATATCTGTTGCAGGGTTGTGATGTAAATTGCTGATAGCGGAGTCAACCTTAGAAGTCATGTCCTCACAAATTTTACCGCAAGCTATGTACAGACGAGACTCAGAGGAAATGCAGGAGAAGCCCCTCGAAATTGACCAGGACTCCAATCCCGACCCCAGTCGATCGAACAGTCCAAAAAACATGAAATATTACGAAGATAAAACTATAATAAATCAAGGAAAAAAGTCTTTTTGCATAGATGCCCTGCTCTCACGTCACATGGAACCAGAAAGTTCGATTCAAGAAAAGATGGCTCAACAAAAATATCTGTCACTTATACAAAACAAAAACTACATAGCGAGATATCAGAATGAAAATTATGAAGCGCAAATAGAGCACAACATGATAAACAGGTGTCAGAATCGCAGTTCGGAAGGGTTCGATAGGGTTGAAAGTGAGAGTCCACGTTCGGGACAGAGCAGTCCCGAACGGAGTGGGACGCCGGGCTCCGATGACGGAAACAGGTCAGAGAGCTACAGTCCACCGATTTCACCGGGAGTCGAAGTTGGAGCTGAAGAATATGAAAGCTATAGACCTGGTAAGCTATATGTATATCTAACTGTAGATTTTTGATGCTGGGACGTAGGCCTTCTCCAAGTTGGCAATCACTTTTTTAAATGTTACTCCATGGTTTACATATATGACAAGGATAAATATTCATACCCGGTCTAATTGTTTGTAGGCGAAACAAATATACTTGTTCTGTGCGAGAATCGAACCCGCGACCCCAGCGCCGCAACTCATTACGTAATCACTGCGCCACGGAGATTCGCGTATTGAATAAAAGTATATTATAGTAGGTACTTAATATATTCTATACCTTTAAACGAGCAATTCTTGTATATATATATATATATATATATATATTCAAGCATATATATTAAAAAACGTTATATTTAATTAAATTTTGGCCCGAGAGTCCTATGCTTTATATACTATTATACACATTAGGACCGGTTTATGTTGTATATAAAGGAATCTCGGATACGGCTCCAACGATTTTCATAAAAATTTGTGTCCAGAGGGTTTCGGGGGGAAATAAATTTATAGGATTCATTTTTAGAAAATGTCGTTTTGTCCGTGTTTTCAGACAGTGAAAAACTGCTACAATATAAGAAGGTAAATTTTGATACTGTATTAACGATCGTAATAGCTCAAGTGGATATCGGGCCGTCGCGAAATCGTAGTGCATTGGTTCGGGTCCTGTGTTCGGTCCGACTTTTTTTTAATTTTTTTTTCAAGTTCCCTTCTTTTGTGAGAAAAACTATTATTTAGAGCCATTTTTTAGTATTCTTTTAAAAATACGAAAATTTAAATGAAACTAATTGCACTCATGATTTTTATTCAAATACTTAACTAGTTCAGTTTTTTCTATTATGTCAATTACATAAAAAATATTATTCCTGTTTCATCAGTATGTAATTTGTATCGAATTATCCAAAGCACACGATTTCAAAAAAAAAACCGAGTCATCCAGGTATTAGTAGGTACTTAATAAGAGATTTTTGCAACAATTCTTAACCAAATTATTTTCATATTAATGAATTTGATAAAATATTAGAAAAATGGACTCCATTACTATATGAACCTAATAAAATGTTTATCACCAGGTATAATACCGAAGCCGGGACTCCTGCCACAGAATCCGGCTTTAGTGGCGGCTCAGTCCTCGTTGTTCAACTACCCCCAACTATCACAGCCCGGGGCGATGCCTCCGGGTGCTCCGCTACCGTCCGCTTTCCACCACCCGGGCGATCGAGTGCTGCATCACATGCAACTAGAGTGGCTGGCGCGGACTGGCATGTTTTACCACCGGATACCTGAGCTTGGAGGTATGGAATATAGATAAATTTTTTGAGCTTTCTGTACTTTTCGGTACCCTTTCGTCTGAATATGTATAAATACCACAGATAGTTCTTAAAATACTTTTTCACGTAGATAACTTCTGTAAACTTTTATTCAAATAAACAATTAGGGTCAAAATTCGAATTTTTGCCTCAAGTAACCCCTTGTTTTAGGAGAGAAATAAGAAGTTTCAAAAGATTATTAAAGGACCAATATGAGTCGTTGAGAAAAAGGTGTAATAAATCAATGATTAAGACACTGTAACTTTACGAAGTCATATATTAAAATAAATTACTTTCAGCAGTATCTAAAAATTGCTGGGTTTATCTTTTTAAAGTAAACTTGGATTTTATATCTTCAAAAATACAACAAGAAATTTCATGACCTGACACAATTCCTACAGAAAAATCATGAGTTTATAATGTTAATTAAACGTCAAATTACTTTTAATAAATAACATTTACGATCTTTATTAAATTAATAAAATCTATTCGAATGTCTATTTATATGTTTACACAGTTCCCTTATTATATTACTAAGTTATATTTAGCGCTATTGGATTAAAGAAATTGAAGTAATATCTACTCGTAGTACATAATAGCTCAATGATTAAAGATGACGTTTATTTAACTATTACATAAATCTGTAGTCGGAATACCAGACAAATACGTCGGGGTAATAGATTCGAAACGGGACAATGTATATTGTTGCTTTCTTTATTTGGAGATGATTGCAAGTGTTCATGGGCTACAAACAGTTGTCGAAGCTGCCGGGTGGTATTATTTAATAAGCTTGTTTGTTACTCTAATGTTCAAAAAAATACATTGTAACTAACGATAACAAACATGTAATTAATAGTTCATACTGAACAGTAATTGAAAAACCAACAGTACTTATTAAATTTATTACAATCTAACATTAAAATACATAGATCAATGGAGCCGATGGGGCGTCAGAGAGAAACAGGTGACATGTGTGGACAGTAAACAAAGCAATGCGTGAAGGGTGCATTCGTAAATAGTGAGCCTTAATCCGCTCCCTGATTTACTGACTGTACAGTTACGATGTAGTGTTGTCAAAAAAATGCAGACCTTGCAAGTAGTTAAAACGAAAATAAAATAAACAAGTGATAAAATTAAAAATTTTGTACAACCGACTTCAATATAAATAAAATGAGAACATCATCAATGTAGTCGAAGTCAATTAAATACGCATTATTAATATTGAAACTTACGGCGGGCGTTCAATTCCAGAGCTACGCCGAATCTCTTTATTCACCACCATCATGATCATCATCATCATCATTACAGCCCTTCACAAATCCACTGCTTAACATAGGTCTTCCCCAAGGAATGCCACAAAGCACGGTCCTGAGCCACATGTATCCATCGACAGCTCTATTCTAAAGAGTATATAACCACGACGTTATACTTTAATACTACAAATATATGTAAATAAAATTAGAATGTGTTTTTTCGTTTCGTGCTATAATGACTTAGACCATTCAACCAAACGATTCGGCGGAAACGATTCTTGTTATGATAACATTGATTCCGTAAACAGTTTTTATAAACTTACAAGATTTTTCGATTTTTCATTTTCTTTACCATCATCTAAAAACTTTTGTTTACAAAAAAACTGTTGTGTACTACCATCGAACCCCCACGAACCCTCAAATGTACAATATATTATGTTTTTCTGCTTTTGTTAGCAATTTTGTGAAATTTTTAGTACTAATGGTGTGTATAAACTGTGAAGTGAGACACTTGCTTCCCTTTCAGTAGTTAAAATTTATTCTTAAGGAGATCACATTTTTTTGCTACTTTTAATTTATAATATGAAGGATGAGCTAAGAAGCCTCTGTCTTTTTTAAATCCAATACCTTGGCAGAGATGAATAGTCATGCGAAGCGACTCCATTGGGTTAAATGGTCTGTCTAAGTTTAATGACGATAATCGGAATTTTGAATTTCGCCCCGTATTTTTATATTTATGGTTAATATTTCCAATATGGACCATCGATTTCAAAGCCCATATTTTTTTGTAGATACTACTCACTAAAAGAAAGCGTTTTGCAAAGTTTTAGGTTGCGGAAACTTACGGTACATGAGATATATTTTTTTAAACTTTTGATTCAAATTGGCAAATAACACGCAATTACACCAATTACAAAATGAATTTGACAAATCATTGATGTCAAACGTCAATTAGTGTAGGATTCCGAATATTTTGAAAGTATTGATACGTACTCGATACCAAGTATCGTATCAAAAGTATCAATACTACTTGGTATCGAGTACATTTCGTTAATTTTGGAGACTAGGGGGGTAAGAAGCCGGGAAGTTGTGCTCCGGCGCTCCGTGGCAGCTCCGTCGCTGCGGGATGAGCAGTGCCTCCGCCCTAGCGTAGGGAAGCACAGGCACCTGGGCTCGCCTTCGCAGCTTCGGCTTTTTGGTCGCCTTCGGCGACCAGCCTCCGCCGCTACGGCGATCTCGGTGCCTGCGCTTCCCTACGGCGGGCGGGCACTGCTCTTCCTCCTTTTTTTTTTTGCGCCCGAAGCAATTAAAGGGCTACCCTATACGTAGGGAGGCGGAAAATGCATTACGCATACCACGATAGCCGGTCTATCGTGGTTATGAGGGGCTCACTGTCCTACCGGGGACCCTAAGTGATACCCTCTAAATACCGCCTTTGGGGACAGGCATCCGGATGATTAAGCTGTATTGTGCCTTATCATGAGCGACCCTCTTTTGGGAAAAGAGGGCGCAGGCGGCTAAGTGCCGCTGAGGGAGTGCCTACGAAGGCAAATTAATGTTAGTTATTACAATAATTTAATTTAATTAGAGTTGGCCTGAGCCGTCAGGAGACAGTTCAGGTCGTTTGACAGTTTATTAGGCGGGTCCGAGAGAGAGTTTCTCGGCCTGCGGACACAATAGCGAGAGGGGGGGTGGGGCTGCATAAGAAGCTGCCTCACGAATTAATTGGCTTGGGTGCGACTCTGAGGCTTTGAAGAAGTTCTCAGAGAGTTTTTTTAGAAATTGTTGAATTGTTGGGAGCTCTAAGTCCCGAAGAAGGTCGGCATTACCGACGTACCAAGGTGCGTTCGCAGCTCGACGACAGAAGAAGTTCTGAACTATTTGGAGTTCATTTATAATATTAGGGTTTGCGTGGGCAAAGACGGGGCCCGCGTAGGACATGACTGGTCGTATACAGACCTTGTAAAGGGTACGCTTGTTTCGAAGGGACATTTTACTGTGTCGGCCCAACATACTGTTGAGCCTACTCAGATAAAACCGTGCGTGACGGGTTACTCTTTTGACGTGGGGCCTGAAAGTGAGCCCTGTGTCTAGAGTGACACCTAAATATTTGGCGGACGTATGCCAAGGGACAGGGGTCCCTAGCATACGTATTGGTGGAGTGTTTTTGAGACGGCGTCGTTTATAATCGAAGTGAACGGCGGAGCTCTTCTCCGGGTTCACATCGATGCGCCATTTTTTGAACCAAGCTCCTAGGTCATCAACTGACTTTTGGATCTTGTTCCGTATGAAGGGTAGTGAGACACCTTTGCAGTAGATGGCAGTGTCGTCTACGAAGAGGGAGAGTTGAACACCTTTCGACGGGATGGGAATGTCGTTGGTGAACAGGATGTACAGCAGAGGAGCAAGTACTGAGCCCTGAGGGACACCAGCCTTGATAGTTCGCTGTGAAGAAAGCGTGCCTTCGTGTCTAAAACGAAAGGTACGATGTTTTAAATAGGAGACCACGAGACGAACTAGACGATCGGGGAGACCTATTTTGTAGAGCTTGTAGATGAGGCCTGTGTGCCAGACTCTATCGAAAGCTTTAGCTATATCGAAAAAGACCGCGATGGTCTTATGACGACGAGGATAGAAACCGCTGAGGATATATTCCACAATGCGGTGAACTTGTTGGGGACATGAGTGTTTGGCTCGGAAACCGAATTGATGGGGAATGATAAGAAGGTCGCCGTCTGTGGGAAACAGATAGCGCCTCATACGCGTTTGGATGACTCTTTCGAAGAGCTTGCCCATTGCCTTGAGGAGGCTAATGGGGCGATGGCTGGAGGGGAGGTTGAGAGGCTTGCCTGGCTTGGGAATTCCAATCACAGTAGCCTCTTTCCACGTAGTGGGGAAATAACTGAGGTTGAAGCAGGCGTTGAAGATAATAGATAAAAAGGTTAACACCTGCTCAGCTCTCCCTCCGCGCCTCCGGGCTCTTATATACACTCTAGGGGTAGGGCAGACAAGACCACGTGGATAGTTGGGTGCTCTGATTCGGTTTTGGGTACTTTTTGAATATTAAATAAGTAAGTCAATAAGTAAGTAAACATTTTATTGTAGTAAGAATTAGATAATACAGAAAGTTGCAAACAATAAAATAAAAGTACAAAAGCTGTACTAATTAAGAAATACAAACAAGTTGCAAACAATGAAATACAAGTACTAAGGTGGAACTTAAATAGAGTAAACTTTATTCTACTTTATATACATATATAATTGCACTTATCAGCTCTTCCTATGCATCTAATTGGTTTGTCATAATTTTTCGTCTCCAAAATTAACGAAATGTACTCGATACCAAGTAGTATTGATACTTTTGATACGATACTTGGTATCGAGTAGGTATCGATACTTTCAAAATATTCGGAACCCTACACTAACTGACGTTTAACATCAATAATTTGTCAAATTTATTTTGTAATTGCGTGTTATTTACCAATTTGTATGAAAAGTTTAAAAAATATATCTCATGAACCGTAAGTTTCCGCAACCTAAAACTTTGCAAAACGCTTTCTTTTAGTGAGTACTATCTACAAAAAAAATATGGGCTTTGAAATCGATGGTCCATATTGGAAATATTAGCCATATTTATTATTATATTTTATGCAACCTAATTATTGACATTCAAATGTACAACAATTTCAACTGGTCGCTTATTTAAAGGCATAAAAGTTCCCTTCCCATAGCAGGTTGCTATATTTGACGATCAATTAACACTAAACTGCGACATGTGCGAGTGATCATCGACGGCGACACCCTACAGTAAATAAAATAATTTATAAACCGCGTCAGGGGACGCAAAGCTCGCCGTGTTGAAAGTTAAGCAAAATACAATATGAGGCAAGCAAAATAGTTTTTGTCTATATTACCGTTTGGTTTTTATCTTATAGTTTTTCAAGTAAAAATTGTTAGTGCTGGTTTTGAACAATAACAATATTAATTTACAATTTCTTTAACATTTGATCCACTCAAACTCTAAAATATAACTCGTCATCGATACGTTACAGTTTACTTCTGAATATTGGTGTCGTCGTTGTATCAAATAAAAGGCTTACTATTTTTAGGCATGTTGAAATATAGATATTATTTATCAATTCGTTTTCGTTTTTATCCTATGAAAAAAAAATCGAACAGTTTAAACACTCGTGGCCTGCCAGTATCCCCCGAGACACTTTCGAGTACTTACGAGGCTTGCGAGTAGAGTTTTTTTTAAGTAGTTACAAACTAAATAACTTCAAAATCACTCAATAAAATATTTGATCTGTATTGAATTTAAAGTAAGTATATTGTAAACACTTTATCGCACACTCATCAATCATAAATCTAAAAATGAGCACGTCGAAATTCTGAGATGTATTAAATCCATATAACACGATAACGTCAGAATTTTACAATAATATCTGCTTCTATAAATAAAATATCGTTTAGCGTATTCTTAAAAGCGATATTTTTATTCGTTTTACAATGTTCTTATAAGCACTAATAACTATAGAATAAATAACTATAACTTTAGACCACAGCGTCCACTTACCGTCAGGCGGACTTGTAATAAGCTCGTTTCTCACCATTATTCTATAAAAAAGACTAACGTCTATCTCAACCTTAATGTTGACTCCATAGTTACATTAAGAACTCCATTCCCTATTTTGCCACCTTGCGTGAAGTTTTTTCTCCACATTTATATGAAACCTCTAAGGTATATCAAAAGGATCATAAAAATCGGTTCAAATTTAACGAAGACATATATACATACAAAAAATATACAGTCGAATTAGAAATTGTATGCCTCGTTTTATTCTTCTTTTATTGAAGTCGGTTAAATATAGTAAAAGGGTTGCTCAAAGTCTTGTTTAATGGTTCCAGACAGTGTGGACTAGCTTTAAGTATGGAAAGCACCATTTGATGATTACAACCGTCACATATGGCGGGTTACGGCACCGCTTTAGGACCGGCTTGATAGCCTTTTATTAGCGGGGTGTTGAGAGCAAATCTTGCGTGATTTATTTGCCAAAAATTGGGGCCTGGCGAACCATTAATGTTAAAGTGAGCGATAAAATTACTAATGTCTATTACTTAAATAAAATTTAATAAGCATCTACATAAATGAAATATTTTCTCGTTCAGGAAATAACATGAGACCTATGGCATAATTTGTAAGCTGTTTATTTTTATTTCGTAGTAAAATTAATGTAATAAATTAAATTGCACTAATTATTTATTATATGTTTGCATTTAATCGTTTAAATACTACAATATTTTATTATTATTTATAATAAAAATCTTGTGTAAAGTCCTATTATTTACGAGTTTTTTTAACGAATTAGATAAAAAATACGATTGTTATAATTGTTAATATTACAAAAAAACGAATGTGCCTATGAATACACGACTGAAGTAAAACTTCTTTAGCGCCGAATCTTGTTGGAATACCCAATGCCTGTTATTGAACATGGTATGAGAAACAGGTTCCACAAGGTTCGTCAGGACTGTATTTTGATACACAACTGTTTTTACACCTTTCTCACAAAAATGTACCTCTGTTAAGCCCCAATAAGAAACTACCAACCATACCATGAGCGAGGATGGAAAATGACTTCGTTGGACACGCGGAATACGGTTGCTCGCTTCTTCACAACTGTGTGCGTACACCTTATCATTTTGTTTGTTGTAGCTCTCTTCTACGGTAAAAATTTTTTCATACGAAAAAAGAATTTTCCGATAATTTTTTCCCGCGTTCCGCTTCAACAAAGCGCGGCATCTCTTCAGTCTCAGGTCCATTAGACGAGCATTCAAACGATGTCCTGTTTTTCTTCGATATGCGCGAAGCCCTAAGTCTTCATTTAACACCCTTTTCACTGTGGTTCTGCTTAACCCCATCTGAAGGGCCAACAGTTTCTGCTTACGTTTGGGATTTCTTTGAATTCGCGCCTTCACAGCTTTTATTACTGCTGGAGTCCTGACAGACCGAGGGCGACCACTTCTTGACCTGTCATCTACACTAGAGTCTTCATTGTATCGTTTGATGGTACGATAAACGAATGTTTTGGTTATATTCAAATTTTTCAGTATGTCAAAAATTTGAATTGGCGCGTAACCGCAACGATGCAACGCAATAATTGCAACACGGTCTTCTTTGAACGTCCAATCCATATTTAAAAATGAGTAAAATTCTAAAAAGTATACAGTTTTATTTTCATGAACAATTCGAAATTCGAATTCAATAAACTTTTTTGTGGCCAGCATTCTAAAAGAAAAGTTTTTACTGTATGACAATACTTATGACCTGACTAGGTATAAGCATATATGTATAATATATGCATGTATTACATAATATATTAATTTTCTATAAATATTTAAATTTATTATCGGCTTCCTTCCATAATTTGTTATTATTTATCCAAAATTTCACAAAACATGAACTTTAAAATAAATTTGGAATTTTATTCACTTTAAACGTATTTATTTAATGTATGTATTGAACAAAATATTAATTAATAAAATTGTTCAAAACGAAATAAAATTACGAAAAATAACTGCCTATGCGAGAAAGAGAGAAATAAAATGTGCGCGCGCACTGCTCTTTCTTGCTTATATCCCCCACTCAACTCCCGTTCACCTCGCACGACCACACTTTTCGTAACGCTTTCGTCACGCGTTCGCCAGCTTACTCCCCAAGTCGAGCGTGCGTAGAGAAGTTTTACTTCAATGAGTTTTATGTACTTACCTACTCTCCTTATTATTTTACATACCTCACCAGCCTGTCAAAAGTTCACTGCTGAATCTAAGCCTCATAATAATATAAGCATCGTAATATTGCCTCAATTAAAATAATTTCAGGTTAGTGACCATGACCATTTTTTATTTTTAGTTATTATTAGGAAGATGCTGCTACTCTTCTTCTGATTTATTTCCCTCAAGTAAAGGTTAATATAGTAGTGCACGGGATGATATGGAATAGTGGATGTTCTTACACAACCACTACGCAATCGGTTATTTTAAATAACCGGGGGTAAAATTAATTTCTGATTAATTAACTTTGAATTAAAAATTTAAGTTAAAACAAATTATTAAAATTGACAAAATTGAAAAAATAATAGTTCTTCCTAAATACTTTCTATATAAATTATTTTAAAGGGAAAAAAGAATTCACACTATAAAATTTAGGATTTATCATCATAAACGCACAGCGAATGCAACCTTCACCTTAAACGTATTTATAATGGTCTAATTTTTTTGCTTCTTAACTTCAATTAATAAATTATTTATTATTTATTCTAAAATGAAAATCTACAGCTATTAATCAGGTCTCTCTAAAACGACGACTTGCTTAATTAAAACATTTTCACGTATAAATTTGATTTAAAATTATCAGCGACCTAAAATTTTAAATCCAACACTAAATGTTGACGTCGGACTTAAAGCGGTGATTTATAGAATTTAGTATTTTAAATAACATTACTATCAAGTCTTAAAAAAATTGGAGTTTTTTACATTAATTCAATAAAACCATTGTATTTATAAAACCTGATTTTAGTATACAAAATATTTGTATCGTAAAAAGAATTGAACAATAGATTTCCACCTTATAATATAAAAAAGCCCATAATATACGGTTTCTTATAGTAAGTGTCGTGGGTCAGAGACGAATTTACGTGTATACATAATATGTGTTTACACATGATGCATTCCATCTCCAGGGTTGACAATGTATTTTCCATTTTGATTCCTAAATAAAGATTGATATAGGATTATGGACCACGGCCCCAACACCTACTTGGATGTTGCCAACGCTATAAAAGTAACAAATAAAAAAAACTACGTCCATAAGTTCCTATATTTTTTAATAACTAGTTGTATCATTATTGTACGTATTAAAAATATATTTATTTGTACGTGTTAGAGTCACCCTGCAGCTATATTATAGTTGTAATAATAATAATAATAATAAGCCCCCTAAACAACCACACGTCCTGATTGACCATCTAATCACGTGGGGGGGCGGACACACGAATGAGAAATTACTGGCGTGGCTAACGTGGCTCTGGAAACCCATAAATAAAATGGAGACTCGTTCTAAAAGTAAACGTATAGGGCCGCTACCCGGGGGCGATCGCCGGGGTGCACCTGGAGCTGACGCTGGGTGTCACAGCATGCGATCCGTCAGCGGTGAGGAGTTGAACAGGCGGGCTCCCACCCACAAAGATACTACAGCCGAACTCATTGACGATGGTGACAGACTGACGGACAGGACAGACACCCCTGTAGAACCATATAGTCCAAGCACAGTATCATACACACCCTCGAGGCCAACATCACCATCCATACCATCGTCACCAACACCTCCATCACCCCCTATTACTAGTTTAAATACAGTTCCACCTACTCCGACCTTGAGTGCTGCGCGGGAGGTATCTACCTTCTTACCCGCGTCCACCAAGGCTGGAAAAGCAAGAGTTCGAATGAAATGGAGTAAAGAAGTAAATCTATTTATCATGAGAACTTATCTATACATTACTAAATTAGAGACCGATATGACCACGTACAGACAACAATTACACGCACATTTCACTCGACAATATCCAGAAATTACTGTTTCAGAACAAAGAATCTCAGACCAAAGAAGAACCATAGTTAGGAATAAACTTCTATCCCAAGAAGTTATAGATCAATTAAAAGAAGAAGTACGAACACAATTAATTCAAGAAGAAGCGACTAACAGCTATGTAGAAACTAATATCACACAAAACACAAGTGAAAATGATCGCCAAGTACAACCACAATTGCTCAGTCAATCACAACTCATTTATACACAATCTCAGCCATGCGACCATTCACAAATATCACACACATCCACACAAACCGAAACCGTAATCCTAACGCTAGAAAATGATATTGAGACCATAGTTGTCCCAGATCAACACTTAACAACAGATACATATATCCAAGAAATCAATGAGAAATTTAGAACAACAATAACGTTATACTCTGGGATGGATCCCGCAGCGCGACCAAGATTACCTAAACTTAAGTACACACCTAACCTGTTTCGACTGGTTAATTTATTTAATGAAACTATACTCACACAATATATATCTGATGACACACAACTTATAGACATACATTTACTTATATACTGCACAGCGATAGTAATATCCGAAGAATTGAACTTTAAAATCACAGACAATGCAAGAACTACAAGAACAAGACAAAATACAGAACCAGCATGGCAACAGAGACTAGAAAAAGACATTGAAAAATTAAGAGCAAACATAGGTAGACTCACTCAGTATATTAACGGTTGTAGATCTAATAAACTAGTCAAAAAAGTAGAGGTCATATTTAGGAATAATGCTACGCATACCAGACACGAAAAAAGTAACACAAGACCTGAAGAATTTTTAGACACGTTAAAACAAAAATTAGCACTTAAAGTTCATAGGCTCAAAAGGTATAAAAAAGCACAACAGCGCAAAAAAGATAACGTCAGATTTGCCACAAACGAAAAATTGTTTTATAGAAACTTACACAAACCACAAACAGACATAATCGATGAACGTAACACACATACACCTAACCTACCTACAAAAGAACAACTAGAAGCATATTGGGCGAGTATTTGGGAAGAGAAAAAACAACATAACGACAAAGCATCTTGGATAATTGAAGAGGAAGCAAAATGGAGAGATATTGACGAAATGGAATTCGAAGAGGTAACAGAGTTAGACATAACACTCATTACAGCTAGGTTACATAATTGGAAATCACCTGGTATAGACAAAATTCATAATTTTTGGTACAAAAAATTAACGTCTCTACACAAACCTTTAGCAAGAAATTTAACAGATATAATAACAGGACAACAGAACACTCCCGAATTTATTGCAACAGGAATTACTTATATGCTACCTAAAACAAAAAATTCACCTCAGCCTTCCCAATACCGACCAATTACATGCCTACCCACAATTTACAAAATATTGACATCTGCTATCACAAAGAAAATTCAGTCGCACATTGAACACCACAATATAATAGCAGAAGAACGGAAGGGATGTAGACAGGGCCACATGGGATGTAAAGAACAGCTGATAATTGATTCCACTATTCATAAACACGCCATCTCTAAAAATAGAAATTTACATTGCACCTATATTGATTATAAAAAAGCGTTTGACAGTGTTCCTCATTCATGGTTATTAAAAATATTAGAAATTTATAGAATAAATCCGAAAATAATCGATTTCTTACGCCGAATAATGTTACAATGGAAAACAACACTACAAATAAATTGTAACCAAAATACTGTCACCACGCGACAAATCTCAATCACAAAAGGCATCTACCAAGGTGACTCCCTGAGCCCACTGTGGTTCTGTCTCGCCCTAAACCCTCTGTCTCATTTGCTGCAGAGCTGCGGGGCCGGATATTGCCTCAAACTTAATACAGACGAAACAACAATATCGCATCTTATATACATGGACGACATCAAATTATATGCAAAAACAGACAAGGATATGAAGAAATTAATAGATATAACAACAGAATTCAGTAGCGATATTAATATGCATTTTGGTTTAGATAAATGTAAAACACTTCACATTGTAAGAGGCAAAGTAAGGCCCGGCGACTATGTGGTAAATGAAACGGAGGCTATTACAGCAATGGAATCGACTGACTTATACAAATATTTAGGGTATGTCCAACTTAAAAGTCTTGACCACGTACGAATTAAAAATTCTCTCACTACGGAATACAAGAGAAGACTTAACGCCGTTTGTAAAACTCAACTTTCAAGTAAACATCTCATCAAAGCCATTAACACCTATGCCATCCCCATATTAACGTACTCATTCGGAGTTATAAAATGGTCCAAAACTGATGCAGAACAATTAGAGCGAGAACTACACGTACAACACTCACGAAACACAATAATCTACACCCTAAATCCGCCATAGAGAGACTAACAATAAAACGAGAACATGGAGGGAGAGGCCTAATGGATATCCAGCACCTATGGCGGAAACAAGTTAGTCGATTAAAATCATTCTTCTATACAAAATCCCATACTAGCAATATTCATAAAGCCATCGTAACGAATGATATTAACTACACTCCACTTAACTTAAGCAATCAGATTGAATCCCAAAACACTACTAGTGATAACCCACAGACACACAAAATTGACGAATGGAAGAAGAAAGTTCTCCACGGTCGGCACCCTCATGACTTAGAGCAATCCCACATAAATAAGTTAGCTTCAAATAAGTGGCTGAAAATAGGCAACTTATTTCCAGAAACAGAAGGATTTATAATAGCTATTCAAGACCAGATCATAAACACAAAAAATTACAGAAAATATATAATCAAAGATCCTACAGTAAATAATGACAAATGTCGCAAATGCCACACACATCCAGAAACCATTCAACACATCACAGGCGCATGCACAACTCTCACACAGACTGACTACACTCACAGACACAATCAGGTGGCCAATGTCATTCATCAAAAACTAGCACTCAAACACGCACTCATTCCAGATGCCAACACTCCGTACTACAATTATACACCAAAACATACTCTAGAAAACACCACACATAAACTTTTTTACGACCGCGGCATTCTCACCGATAGAACAATCCACTATAACCGACCAGATATAATTCTACAAGATAAAATAAATAATATTACTTACCTGATAGACATTGCAGTCCCCAACACACACAACTTGCAGAAGACGATAACTGAAAAAATTTGTAAGTACGCAGAACTTAAAGATGAAGTGACTAGAATCTGGCAACAAGAAAAAGTATATGTGGTCCCTATAGTCCTCTCCACAACAGGTGTCATCCCAAATCATCTCCTCCGTAGCTTAAAATTATTACAACTAAAAGAAACTCTATATATTACACTTCAAAAAGCAGCTATATTAAATACATGCAGAATAGTTAGGAAATTCATGCAGATAGAAGAAAACGAAATAGGACCTCATCAAATCACATGAACTACACTACACACCACACGCTGCATTTGCTTTGGCTTCGGCCCGTAAATGTAGTTGAAATCCAGCCTAGAGCTGAGAAGTGAAAACACTTACCGTAAATAATAATAATAATAATAATAATAGGGCGTAGGGAAGTGACGACCCCATCGCCCGTTGACGTGACGGTTATGTGACAAAACCGCTACGTCCGCGCAGTCAGTCAGCACCTTGCCAAGAGGTGTGAGCGCCGTGCCTCGGCAAAAATTGATGGTGCAAGGGCCCGCTTGTGCATATGGCCTCACCATGAAACGGCGCCGGGTCTGGGCGTCTCCCGTTAAATGACGCCCTGTATGGATGATGGAACATAGAAGATTGCGCAAAGGGCCGCTGCCTGGAGGTCGTCAGGGCGCGTCTGGAGCTGGCGCTGGACGCGACAGCATGCGAACTGCCAGCCGAGCGCGAGGTGCTGCACGACCACCCAGCAGCCCCTCGCATCCATCACCCCACCAGCTTGCTTGGTGTCGGCAGGGTCTTCGCAGGCCCAGCAATCGGCACCCGCCACTGGTGGAGTACGCCGCATGCGATGGACCATCAATATGAATTCAAACGCATTGCGGGCGTATTTTAGGGCGAAAGGGGGAGAAATTGGAGGTTTCGCGTATCGGGCTAGGATGCATCGTCTTTTTACTGAGCTGGAGCCATCTATTACTGTCACCGAGCAAAACCTGGCAGACCGAGTTCGGTATATCTTACGCTCAAATATATTTGATGGCGCCGAACTCGAACGGCTACGACGTGAGGCTGTTCCCTCATCAAATGAAAACGCTACGACTGAGGGTGCGGTGCCACAAGTTGCAGAACAACCCGCACACGTGGATGCCGCCGAGAATACCTCAGTGGTTGCTGATTCAAATGATGAAGGAACATTCACCCAGGAACTAGAAATAGAGCAAATGAGGAGTACATTGGAAGAGGCGATTATGGAAACGCGCAGTACGCCTCTCGAAAATCGACCGCGACTTCCCCGCATAGCCCTAAGCAAGCGGAATCGGGCTGTCGTGAGGGCTCTGAACCCAATGCTGGTGACCTATTTGGAAGCCAGCCGGGACCTTTGCGAGACGGACTCAATTCTCTTTGGCGCCGCACTGGCAGTCTGCCGTATTATAGGCGCCAAACTTTCCACGGCTGGACGCACTACTGGACAAAGTAGTGCTATCCCAGCCTGGAGAACAAGAATTGAAGAACGTATCGCAAAGACTAGGGCCCTCATCGGCAGACTGATATGCTTCAGGTCAGGCAATACCAGGCCAAGGATTGTGCGCACCGTCAGGATGGCGTTTGCTGGGACAAATGTTAGTTTGTCCCAGCCGGATATAATGCAAAAACTGACGGAGCGCATAGACGACCTGAAGCAGAGAATCGCTGCTTGGGGAAAGCGAATTCGGCGATATACCGAGAGGTCGACACGGTTCAACCAGAATCGTCTCTTCCAGAGTGATCAGAAGAGGCTCTATAAATCATTGGAGCGACCAATGGTAAGTGGAACGGGCCCAGTACCGAATCAGGCCGACACGGTCGCGTTCTGGCGCAGCCTGTGGTCAGAGCCCGTAAACCACAACGAGGGCCCTTGGACGGAAGTTGTGGCGAGTCAGTGTGCGGGTATTACGCCCATGGACCCCGTCACCATAACGCCGGATGACGTAGCTGAGGCGGTCCGTAGGGCCCCGAACTGGAAAAGTCCGGGACTCGACGGGCTGCATCACTACTGGCTGAAGGGGTTCGTGGTGTGTCACACTGTGCTCGCCCGACAGTTTCAAGAGGTTCTCAACCAGAAGTCGCTCCCGAGCCTCTTCACTACTGGGATCACCCATTTGGTTCCTAAAGGCCAGAGTACCACAGACCCGAGCAAATACCGCCCCATCACATGTCTACCGACCATATATAAGACACTAACATCCATTTTGAGCGCGAGAATCACCCGTCACCTGGACTCAAATCAGGTGATGTCGCGCGCTCAAAATGGATGTCGGGGCGGCGGTCGTGGAACCAAGGAACCACTCCTCATTGACGCGGTCATTGGCAAAGTGGTGAAACGCAACCGTCGGAACTTCTCCGCCGCCTGGATAGACTACAGAAAGGCATTCGACTCGGTGCCCCATACATGGCTAAAGAGAGTCCTCGAACTGTACAAGATAGACTGTACAGTTAGAGACTTCCTCGAGCAGTGTATGGGGCAGTGGAGTACGATCCTTTGTCATCTGGGCGAGCGGATGATGGCTGCGGAGAACCACATAAGGATAAGAAGGGGTATCTTCCAGGGCGATTGTCTGAGTCCAAAATGGTTCTGCCTCTCTCTGAACCCTCTCAGTACCTTACTGGAGGGCTCCGGGAGGGGATTTCAGCTACGGAAAGGAGGGACAAAAGTGACCCACCTTTTCTATATGGATGACCTCAAGTTATTCGCCTCCAGTCGCTCCCATCTTATGGAACTGCTAAACATCACTTGTGAATTTAGCAATTCCATTGGAATGGAGCTGGGGACGGATAAGTGTGCGGTCCTCCATGTTGAGAGGGGTAGGGTTGCTAACTCTGAGGGCATAGACTTATCTATGCCCGTCAACTTAAGGACCCTTTCCGAGGCTGAAACATACCGATACCTGGGTATGTCACAGAACATTGGTATCGATGAGGCTGGTATGAAACAGTCAGTTTGCGACGTGTTTTATGCACGCTTGACCAAAGTGCTTAACAGCCTTTTGTCCGGTGTGAATAAGACACAAGCATATAACGGCTGGGTCATGCCTGTCCTCATGTATACCTTTGGCATACTCAGGTGGACTCAGACTGAACTTAACGCCCTGGATAGAAAAGTCCGCACTACCATGACGTCCCACAGGATGCATCATCCGAGATCGTCGGTAATGAGGCTGTACTTGCCGCGAAAGCATGGTGGGCGTGGCTTCTTGAGCGCGCTCACCATGCATAATCGCGAAGTGTGCAGCCTCCGTAATTACTTCCTGGCGAGATCGGATGATCCATTCTATAAGGACGTCATTTCTTGTGATAAAGGACTTACCCCTCTATCCTTAGCCAACGAGCAATGGCAAGACCCGGCAGTGCAGACAATTTCCGACCGGGAGACCGTATGGAAGGAGAAGGAGCTCCACGGGAGGTTCTACAAGTCTCTACATGGGCCTTTCGTAGACACAGTAACCTCTCTCCACTGGCTACGCTTTGGTGACCTCTTCGGGGAAACCGAGGGTTTTGTCTGTGCAATACAGGATCAGGTTATTAAGACCAACAACTATCGGAGATACATCCTAAAGGATGGCACCGTCGACATCTGTCGAGCTTGTCGCCATCCCGGTGAGTCACTTAGGCATGTCATCTCCGGTTGTTCGGCGCTTTCTAACTCTGAGTACTTGCACAGGCACAACCTAGTAGCCAGAATTCTACACCAGGAGCTCGCTCTGAAATACGGTTTCGTGGATCGGAAGTTGCCGTATTACAAGTACTTGCCGGAAGCCGTGCTCGAAAATGATCGCGCCAGGCTCTATTGGGACCGGGCCATCATCACAGACAGGACTATTCTTGCGAATAAGCCTGATATTGTGCTGATGGACCGGGCACAGTCAAGGATATTTTTGGTCGACATTACCATTCCGTGTGACGAGAACCTCGTGAAAGCCGAAACAGATAAGCAAACAAAATATCTGGACCTGGCTCACGAGGTGACCGACATGTGGGGTGGTCTGCCGACCGAAATTATTCCTGTAGTCGTCTCTGCAAACGGGCTAATCCCAGTCAGCCTCTCGGGTCATCTGAGGCGGCTGGGACTACGTGGCGGACCGCTCCAGGCTCAAATGCAGAAGGCGGTGCTCCTCGATACCGCCCGCATCGTCCGCCGGTTTCTTTCCCTTTCCCCCTAACCCTCGGCCGTTTGGTCTCCCCTGCCGAGGGCTTCCATCTGGTTGGGCTTTTATTTATTTATGTATTTTCGTATTTATTTTATTTTATTGATATTTTTGTATATTTGTCTTTTCATTTTCGTTTATAATTATATATTTATACATCCCAACCAGATGAGAAAACTATATAGATACCCCACACATAATAATAATAATCCACAACTATCACACAACGTCATCTAGTCCCAAGCTAAGCAGAGCTTGTGTTATGGGTACTAGACAACTGATAAACATACTTATATATTTCTAAATACATAAATATTATAGATAAATTACAACCAGACACAGAACAAATGATCGTGCTCATCACACAAACATTTGTCCTGGGTGGGAATCGAACCCACGACCTCCGGCATAGCAGTCAGGGTCACTAACCACTAGACCAACAGGCCTGTCACAGTTGTAGCACGAATGGGTCGGCTCGGCCGTGGAAGTAACACGCTCTCACGTATTACCAGAGTAAAAAGTAGTTTAATACTGCTATGTTTAGTATGGTGAGTGTAGAGAACCGAAGACCCTTTATTACTAAAAACGAGGCGTTCTAACTTAGTCTTCAGGGATGACAACGTATCTGTATTTGGATTCTTAATCGAGGATAGATTTAGATGTCTATGCACCACAGCATCCACTTACCATCAGGTGGATTGTGTGCTCGTTTGTCACTCTTGATGTCATCCCCATCGCCCATCAGTCATGAATAGTGTCGCATTATGTCAGTTTTTTATTTCATAAAAGAACATAAAAAAAATTATATACATTATTATTAGCACTTTACACTCGCTGGCAGTGTGTCGGTATCCGAACACTGGCTCCTAGGGGGGGACTTAAGCCAATTATCAGGCAGCAATTTGTTCGCACAAACAAAGGGTCTGTGCGGCCCTTGACAAATTAGATCCACGTGTAGTGCCGCAACAAAGAGATGGACGGTATTTTATCTAAACATTATTGCAGGTTTTAAAGTGATTTCTTATAAAAATTACAGTTTGTTTTAAAATAAATTAAATTCACACTCAAGTAAAATTCAAGCAATATTTTTAACTTCTCTCATTAACTACTCCGAAGAAAGGCTTTACTTCGGAACCGATAAATAGGAATATTTTTATAGTAATTGAGTGCCTCTGTACTGGTATTGGAATAGAGATTAGAATATAATATTTTTATTCCGTATAAAATATAAATAATAATTTTTTTTATATGTTACTACACTAAGATTTTCACTCGTTGAACAAATATCTAGACGATGACGAAACCATTTTTTGTAGACAATACAACAATATTGTTCTGTTATATACAAATATGATTCGAACCTATCACTATTGAAAGTCATTTTCATACAACAGTTATAGTAAGAACGACATTTTGACATTACAATTGATCAAATAGGTCATATATATACATAATATACATACATTTTAAATTATATTAAAACCTTTTCAACGATTTGATCCTACAATTAAATATACTAAACACTAAACAAAAAATTATCCAACAAGTATTTACAAAAAACTATTTCCGTTAAAAAAAACATTTATTTTATTTTAGAATTTTTATGAATTAAATACCAATTCGTTAAGTAAGGAATAATACTCTCGAGATATAGATAAGACCTTATTCATATATTGTACTTTTATAACGTACTAGTTTCCCCACAAACATTTCAAAATCCTCTCCACTGAGGGAGAGGCTCACTGAGGTACAGCTGTGAACTTTTACTGGAATTTTACGGGTAGAAAAAAAAGACCATTAAAATAATTAACCCTTGAAAGTTTTTGTCGTATGTCTTTTTTTAATGGCATTTGGTGACCAACGAGCACACAGTTCACCTGATAGTAAGTGGATGCTGTGGCCTGTAGACATCCACATTTATCCTCAATTAAGGATCAAAATGCAAATGCGTTCCAAAAAAGTTTCTCCGGTTGTCTACACTCACCATACGAAATACAGCTATTTTACGCTGGTATTCTGTGAGAACGTGGTCCTGCCCTGGTCGAGCCAACCCATTCGTGGTACAACTATAATATAGCTGTAGCGTGGCTCTACCACGTAAAAGATATCTTTATGTTGGGTTTTCATTAAAATAATTATCATAATGTAACAAACATAATGTTAAATATTTTTAACATCAGAACATCAAATATGTTAATCGATCAATCATAATTTAACCATTATATGAGAATATGCATGAGGTATGATGAAGTTAACATTCTATCCATAGAATAAAAGCTGTCACATGAACTATTCCATCGACATTACACAGTACAGCCCTAGCAAACGATAGCGTTAAGTTGGCCGAAAAAGGGACAATTTAGAGTGGATTTTCAGTAAGGAATCTATTTATTCAGCACTGGGCAACGAGTCATTATGTTCTGGCTTCTGCAAATTTTATGTACTTAATACATACTCAACCAATTTGCCCATTTTACAGAGGCTAGGGCTCTGGTGTTTTCGTTATATAGAACTATAATTTTATTTCCACACATATATACCTATGATGTCTTATTACTATCTTTTTTAATTTTTTTTTTGGTTAAGTAAATACTGAGTTCGATTATCCTATGGCAACAACATTATTGCAAAAACTCAAATTAGTTTTAGTATCTGATTATGTTTAGATAGTCACCGTGTTTTTGATATAGCATATAGACAAATCTTCAATCTAATTTCTATCTCGTAAAGAATGTAGTGTTAAGATCGTAGGCTTAGATCTTTGAATAGCGGCGCGTTTGGCATACAATTTTGGCGAATGCATCTCAAGACGGTAAATAGAAAATCATGTCTTTCATATACGCCAGCCCCACTAAAGGCTCTATAAATGCTCGGTAAAGCAAGTAGTGGCTAAGCGTTTGGTTGTGTAGCTGCACGGTTTCGAATCTTGCACGAAACAAGAGTTTGTTCGGCCTACAAATAATTGTTCCGAGTCTGGACGTTTATCTGTGTGTAATTTACGAGTTTGTAAACCAACTCCAAGATACAGGAGAAAATCTCAGTGTGTCCCAATTTTCAAAAAAGTTTCCGAGAAATTGGTGCACACATAAAAAACTTATGCGTCGAATATAGTACCTACCTACTCGTTTTTGAACTCAGTTATTAGACAGTAGTACGAAGCATGCGCGGAGTGTCACGCCCTCTTATTATATGTGCGTATGTATATAAGAGCTGTAGGTAAGATTCGAACAAACCCTATTACTTAATTACTCAGTTCAAGATTCATCCAAGAGTTTTTATAAGATTTTAAAAATTAGAACCCAGTGATTGAATGAACACAAAATAGTTCAATAAGTAATAGAGTAGTATTATCAACAAAACATTAATAACTTTATAAACTTTATAATAATCTTTAAAAACAAATAGGCATAATATATCGTTTTTTTTTAATAGGGTAAGCGGAGGTGAAGTCAGTGATAATCGAGCATACAGTCCACAAGAAGTAAATGCTGTGGCCCATATCTTCATTTATATTTGATCAAGAATAAAAAGCATATGCTTTCCTTAAAATAAAAATGGAATGATTCTTTACTTTTAAAAAAACTTTTCGATTCTCGTCCAAGTAGGTTTGGCAGATAAAAAGACCAAAATATCTGGACAAATTTTGAAACTGTCGGGATTTTGGGGTTGTTGTCGGGAGAGATAAATATTAAAAATAAAAATAAAAAGTTTATTTTTTTGAGAAAAGGTAACAAAAAGTACCTTAAATAAAAATTAATATTTAGGTTGTCACATGTTTTTGCCATTGGACTTTACTAGAGTCCACCAATTTGGATACTTTAGTTGTATTCAGAAAATATTTCGAATTCAAACAATTTACTTCGAAGTTCGGTCTAATTACCTACTAACTCAGCTTTTATTAAATCAAAGGCCATACTTTAACTTTCCGAGAAGTTGTTTGTTTGGAGATTTTGTCAGGAGTCTGGAGATCATTTGAAATGTCAGAAGAATCCAGACGATTCCCGACCATCAGGCCACCCTACGTTCAAGCCATATAAAACACGGTAACATAGTGCTGCAGTTTTACGTTATATTATCTTGTAATATAGATTTTATACATTTTGTTAAAAGTACTTCATATGAGAGTGATATGTGTGTGAGTGTGATGTGTTGTGAGTGTGATTCCGTGTGGTAGCGTCGTAAGAGTTATTTTTTTCTTATTTTTTTTTATTTCGTCCAGAGGATTAAGCTTAGGAGGGGAATCTATCTGTGAATTGATAAAAACAGCTAATAGCTTGCGATAGATAGGGTCCAGATAGCTCTTTTTCGCCAGAGAAAACCAGGTAAAGATCAATCCCCTGCCAATTATGTCTTCCAGTGGACTTTTAGAGAATGATAAAGATTACCAATTTATTGTGACTTTTTTGATAGTTGCAATTAAATTTCAAATTAATAATCTATTACCAATTTTGACAGTAAACTATAATTTGGTAAAGATGGTTATAAAAATGCTATATATTAAAAAGAACCGACGAATCAAGAATATGTTTAAAAGCTTCAAAGTAGAAATTTAACGACAGTTCGTTGTAGCGCAACTATTTCAAAAGAACTTCCATATTTTAAATCATTTTTCTAAACATATATTGTTCTTGTGCAAAATTTGACTCCCAGAATTTAATTTCAAGTTTTATAATACGATTAAAAGTAAATATTTATTGTTGTAAATATAATTAAAAAACGAAATGTGAGTGAAATTAAAACAAAAGTTTAAATTAATTTTTGACCAGTTCTATTTAATATTTGCCTGTTGAAAACTTAATTGTTTGAACTTATAAACAAACAAATTAACGAACAATAAACAGAAATAAATTTCGCGCCTGCCCAGAATTTAACGACCCCAACTTTAAGGGCATTAAACTAATCACCCCAATAAATATTAAATAAAACCACCCCTCTAATACTTCTGAATAAAAGTGACCTCTTCTCGTAGCTAATATTAATATAAGCGCGTATCAAAGTAAAATGGATGTTGATTGGGGTGATTTTTTTCTATTAAGGAGGCAACATACGATCAACATGTTAGCATTTAACAAGTGAAGGGATGGTTTCGCTAATTTTATGGTAGATTTACCAAGCATTATAAAAGTTTCGGGATTATTTGAACCCCTATACTTTTAAATATTGCTAGTTTCTAATCGTTTTAGCAACGGTTAAGGTTTGTTCGAAATAAAGCATATCTGAAACGAGGTGAAGGATGCGATTTCGCGCAATTCGCTCAACATATATGTATTTCGAACTTGATAAAGTTTTTTGAATATTTAGATTCTACTATTAGACACTACGCATTTCTCTTTAATCGTTACAAGATTTTTGCAAATAACACTTAGAGATATTCCATTATAACAAAAGCGACCCCGAGTAGACGTGTGTTCAAGCGTGAATGATTCATTGAATTGACCCGGGGCGAATTAAAGTATTTATGTATGCAATTACATTTTTTTAAATTCCGGATCGAAGGATTAACAGGACCTACGACCAAAGAGTATCCGACGACCTAGAAGTAAGATAATTCGAAATAATCCATTTGTATGATCGATCCGAATGGCCCGGTTCGTAAGACGAATCAATACTTGAATGATCGAGTCACTAGAAATGAATGAATGACCCATTTCTAATCCCAAGTAAATTAGACATACACAATTGACGTGGCTATTCGCGTCAGTTTATTACAACAATAGTAGCTTGCTAATGCAATTGGTCGAGCAAATCACTTCCCGTTTTCAACGTGGGAGTCTTGTCGTTTTGTTTTTAGATAGATTAGGGGTCACAAATAGGCACAGTCCACCTGATGGTAAGCGGACACTGTGGTCCATAGACATCTACGTTTATCCTTGATTAAGTCAACCCTGAGGACTAAGATGGAATGCCTAATTTCCAGTAAAATGGGTCTCCGGTTCTCTACACTCACCATACGAAACACAGTAGCATTAAGCTGCTAATTTACGCTGTTATTCTGCGAGAGTGTGGTCCTTCCCCGGTCGAGTCGACTCATTCGTGCTGCAGCCATAATATAGCTGCAGCGTGGCTCTACCACGAGAAAATTACACATGATGCTGGTGTTTCTTAGACTACGGTGACTGCTTCAGGGTGTATAGTAAGCCGAAATTGTAATGCTTCTGATACATCCAAAATACTCTACTACTCTTTAGCTGCACAGATATTAACTCTAGATTAAATTTAAACTTTACACCCCGACTGTAAAAACAGGTGCACTGACGCTCGTTTTTATATATTAGAAATATTTCGTATTGGCGCTATGTTACTACAAAAATTTAAGTAAATTTTGTAATCAAAGTTATTTTAGAAAAAAAAAATTGACCATTTACAAAAAGTAATATTTGCGATGTCAAACCACCGAGCAAAGAAGTGTGAATTTTAAGTCAACAAGAGTATAACTTGTCACCGTCCATAAAGCGGATTAATTGAGGAAGATAGATTCAGTATTCCTTTCCCCCTTTTACGGGGTTGCCGCACTATAAAAATAAACTATACATATCTCAATCCGGTTATATGTTATACGGAGAATATGTACGTACCTATATAGAGAGAAACATTGGAAATTACATGCAAGATTTTTGTAACAATGATTTAAAAATGCTGTTTCAAGCTATGGTAGTCTAATGGTAAAGGGTACAGACTGCGAAACTAAATAGTCTTGGGTTTGAAACTGCCTTTCGTCTAAATAAACCACTCTTATACAAGCAATTTTCAACTTAGTATTGTTAACGGAAATGGTAATGCCTACTGGTAATAGCGTTATTTTTTTTTAAATTTTGCATACAAAAATATTGCCAAAGGATACTTTTAAATGAGTTTCATATACAGTTACCAGCAAGTATTTAAATGGCTCAATGGCGCAAGTAACATACATTGATAAAACTAAAAAAAACGACTATCGTATTCTGACTAGCATCTAATACCTACCTACTCTTAATATAAGGGAAACCTTTTACTGTCAATTTCCTTCTATGGGGTGACAATTGACCACACGCGCATGTAGTAATAGGTTAAAGTAAATGTCAGATTAGGGTAATCCCCTTTTTCATCATCATTATCATCATCATCATTACAGCCCTTCACAAGTCCACTGCTGAACATAGGCCTCCCCCAAGTAATGCCACAAAGCACGGTCCTGAGCCACCTGCATCCATCGACTTCCTGCATGTCTTACCAGGTCGTCACTCCATCTAGTGGGGGGTCGCCCTACACTACGCCTACCGGTACGAGGCTGCCACTCGAGAACCTTTCTTCCCCATCGGTTATCGGTTCTTCGAGCTATATGGCCGGCCCATTGCCACTTCAGCTTACTAATCCGTGGGGCTATGTCGGTCACTCTGGTTTTACTGCGGATATCCTCATTTCTGAGTCTATCACGCAGTGAAACTCCGAGCATAGCCCTCTCCATAGCTCGCTGAGCGACCTTGAGTGTCCTCATACGGCCAGCGGTGAAGGACCATGTCTCAGATCCGTAAGTCATCACTGGCAACACGCACTGGTTATACACTTTAGTTTTCAGAGATTGAGGTATACCTGACGAGAAGATGTGTCGTAATTTCCCGAACGCTGCCCAGCCGAGTTGAATCCGTCGATTGACCTCTCCGTCGAAGTTGGACTTACCTAGTCGGACTATTTGTCCCAGGTAAATGTACTCGTCAACAACTTCGAGCATAGTGCTCCCAACAACTACCGGCATAGGTGTGACATGGACATATTTTCTGAAAAATAATAATAAACGGCGTAAATCCCATATCAACCCATGAGATGTTGCAAGAGACGACTATAGCCCAATCAGAAATACGGAATATGGTCTCCGATGGATGGCTTTATACCATCTATACCATTATTCAGCCTATATGATACACATACTCGTATAAGCTGAATGTAAAATACCCAGACCGATAACTGCGAACAGCTTTAAAGGTGCGAGGTATCCATTATTAAACGTGGCGATTTGGATCAATCTTTTCTACAGAGGGAGAAACCCGTCTCCAGTTATGAATTATTTACGGACGGATAATGAAGGAGATATATCTAAGTGTTTTTTTATAGAATAAGGGTGACAAACGAGCACACAGTCCACCTGATGGTAATTGGATGCTATGGCCCAAGTGTGGCTATAGACATTTATATCTATCCTCGATTAAGAATCATAACGCAGATGCGTTGTCACCCCTGAGGACTAAGACGGAATGCCTAGTTTCCAGTAAAAAAGGATCTCCGGTTCTCTACATTCACCATACGAAACACAACAGTATTAAACTGTTATTTTACGCTGGTATTCTGTGAGTATATTGTAAGTTAATTTTATTTGCTCCGAATAAAAGTAATACATATGATCACATATTATGTCCATCTACATGGCAACATTAATTTCGTTTTCTATTTTGTAAATAAACAAAAACTAACCGCAAGCAATTAATTTATACAAAAACAGTCGTAAAAAAATATTTCCTATGTTAGGTATGTCTCTCTAACGGCTCAGATTTATAGCTCTCACCATAACCACGCCGCTATTTATATATAATTATTAATAACTGTATCACTTAGTTGGATTAGGGCAAACACAGACGTACGACAATAAAATTATGACGCTCCGTTGAGCGCAAGACTTGCAATCAACGTAATTCGGTTTGCTGCCGGTCCCCCGCCGGCGAGCTATATTAAAGATATAAACAGGGCACTTCATGTGTTATTACAGATATATTATATATAAGTAACAAACTGGTTTCTGAAAACATATTACGTAAAATTGTAAGGATGTATGCTTCATTTTTCTCTTTTTCGAAAACAATATGTTCTATTAATGTTATAAGAAAATATAATAGGATAGTTTGTGGGAAATGCGAGACAAATATTATGGTTTTCGATATATTTATACGTGGTGGAGCCATACTGCAGTTATATTTATAGTATAGTTGTAGCACAAATAGGTCGGCTCGACCGGGGAAGGACCACGCTCTCACAGAATACCACCGCGAAATAGCAGCTTAATGCTGCTGTGTTACGTATGGTGAGTGTAGAGAACCGGAGAGACTTTTTTAATGGAAACGATCTGCAAAAAAAATTATAGAATAATGTCGATAAATGAACACACAGTCTACCTGATGGTAAGTGGATGATGTGGGCCATAGACGTATACATTTATCCTCGATTAAGAATCAAAATGCAGATACGTTGTCGCCCCTGAGGACTTAGATGGTATGCCTCGTTTCCATTAAAAAGGGTCTCCAATTCTCTACACTCACCATACGAAACGCAGCAGCATTAAGCTGCTATTTTACGTTGGTATTCTGTGAGAGCATGTTCCTATCGGTCGAGCGGACCCATTCGTGCTACAACCATAATATAGCTGCAGTGTGGCTCTACCACATATAGAAATGGCGATATAACCATCTAGTTTACGTCAGACGTAAAATACACAGAGACCCATGCTCTGTGTATTTTACCATGTGTATTGTCGAGCAGTGTACTTTTTTAGCCAATAACACAGAACAGAACAGAACGTGTAGTTACGACGATCATTCCCCTCAATCAACACATTTGGTGACTACTGATCCTATAAAAAAAACTTTTTGTTCAAGAGTATATTGTTTGGAGACGGTTAATTTTAATATAAAAAATAAACTTAGGTAGCCGGCTAAGGTTAGGTATTTTTGTTCGTAGGATCGACAAAATATTAAATGCAATAAACTTTTTCATTTTTATCTAAATAATTTACATAAAAATTTAAAAAGGAATTTTCACCCGTTTCTAAATCGAAGCAGCGAGTGCAGCAAAATATACTCCAAAGTTTGCCGTCTTTGCTAATTTTACGTTTATTATTTCACACTAACAAAAGCTATGATAGAAACAGTTCAAACAGAGATCCTTGTAAAAATAAGTAGTATCTAGCTATATAAAATGTGGAGATGTTTTTGAATTTGAACCTTCCAATAAGAGGTTATTATTAAAAATATTTGGATAGAAAGAATATTTATTTAGTTTCATTCAACTAGTTTTGGTTACTATAGTGTTATATTATTTATGGTCACTTCTCAATCCAACTTTACCATAATATTTAAGAAAAATACGAATACGAGAAAATATTTAATAATCTTAGCTTCAATTAATTATACCCTGCTCGATTTCACAGCTGCATGGTTTTCCAAGAATGCGCCTGTTGGTAGAGCTACTTAGGAAATACGCACTATACTGGGCAAGTGCTTTGGAGAGATGACACTCTCATGCTATTAATGCTACTACCCATCAACAGTCTGAGAACTTTGGATACAGCTGTTGTGAATGGATTTGTCCACATCATTAGGCAGCGGAGGTTAGCATTCGAAGAAATATTTGGCGTACTCCTACTTAAATCCTGTATATATGTAATTTACAAGATTACATATAAATTATAAACTTCTCAATTGTCAATTGAAACATAAACAGTTTTGAAAAGTAAATAATACCAAATTCTTGGCAACAATAGGTAGCGTCTTTCCGATATTAATGTCCTCTACGAGCGCTGGTGGCATGACGCTCTACATTTTCCATTTGCTAAGGTACAAGTTGCTCTACTTCAGTATGACTTCCCAAATTACTTTTCTCGACTGTTTTAATAAAAATAGGATGTACTATTTAGCATTTGTAGATATCTGGTAAAATTTTGTTTTGATAGTGAATATGTTTTATAACTAAATAAAATATTAATTTTTAAGTTTATAGGTAGTTTATCAGTCTGGTTAAGGAATAACTTATGTACATAATAATAACTAAAAATCATTAAAGACATTTTGGCGTAAAGCTAACAAAGGCAAAAATAAGTTCAATTATTAATTAAATAAAAAAAATTACTATAAATTTTATCTACTCATATATTTTGATAAACGATATTCCGGCCAAAAATTTTATTTTCATTTTATTTTAATAAGGATAACAACAGCGTATATCACTAAATACAATTTTCAAATTTACCTCAAGTGTGCCAATAACACTTCTCCACATATTAAATATAAAGGTAAGCTAGGTGGTAAAAAAGTCGTGTCGTCCTTCAACGCCCATGATATTATGTCACTAATAACAATTAAAAAATACACAGTTATTGACGTTTGGCTAAGGTATTTTGGTGTCCTCGATTATTTGTCAGATCGCACTTAGGAGAACATCTTATTAGATATATATTGCCTACAGAATGGAGACGTTTATCATAAAAGGAAAATAATGTAGAGCAACCTTAACTATAGAGCCTGCCGGGAGATAAGATTTACGTCGTTTGCTGGCGGAATACAAGCTAGCGATTACGTAGACTTTAATCTGAAAACGTTAGGGCTTCTTTATAGCTGGATTGATTTATTTGCGACGTATGTGCTGCCTTTGGAAACACAATTGCTTCAATGCCATTAAAACAAATTTGACAAATCAATTAAGTGTTTTTATGTTAAATTAAAACCATAAGTGAAAAAAATAAGGATTACCTAATACTAACATTAT
Organism: Parnassius apollo; assembly: GCA_907164705.1. Lineage (NCBI taxonomy): Eukaryota > Metazoa > Arthropoda > Insecta > Lepidoptera > Papilionidae > Parnassius > Parnassius apollo. The sequence goes on along the minus strand of CAJQZP010000220.1, from coordinate 18,337,004 downwards.
AATAACAATAATTTAGTATTTATTTTCTACTACATATGATCAGTATTTTAGAGTAAACTAAGTAATAGTAAACTTATACAGCTAAATAACAGCTGTAAATACTAACTAAATAAGATCTAGGTGGGAGACTGGTGCCCAAACTAGGTTGCTCTGTGCTGTGGGATCACCAGGTCCCTCTGTGTCAACAGACGTGATATTGGTGTAAAACTCTTATTAAAAATTACAACTACATACTTGTAAACAAAAGTACATTAAAATAGACTTGTTCAGTTTGGAGAAACTGTTTAAAAATTAATAAAATATATTAAGTGTAGGTACATAAAAAGAAAAACCTGTTTTAAATACTAATAAAGGTAGGTAGGTCTATTAAGTGATATTAATGTGTCGGTTGTGTGTATATGTGTAGTGTATAATATATATTGAAATTTTAAACAATACGTTCAAAAAGTTTTTCTGTCTATTCGTAGTCTAATGATTGTGTCTCCCTCTTAATTAACGGATATATATTTAATAATTTGTTAGCAAGATTATATAAGACTGAAGCTCCGTAATTGAAAAATTTTCAAACAAATAATAAATTAATAACCGGTAGAGAGTGCATACATGATGCGGAAGTCTTTTGATTTGATTAACATTAAATAAAATATTTATTTTTCAATCAAAAATAATCTGAAAATAACCATAGGCACTAAACATAAAACAAATGGAATGTTTTTCGATGTACTACTTGGGCCAAAAGTTTTAAAATATGTATTTTTTAACTATTTTTGTTATACTGTCCAATAATATGTTACTATATTTATGAGAAATTTTAGGCGATTTTCATTTCATTTCATAATTTATTAAACAAATCTTATCTTTACAAACGCTATTTGAAATTAACGACCAATTTACATCGTTTTAGTCAAACATTCAAATTATACCATATTATAACTTTAAACATTTTAAAACACCCATTAGGAGTTTAAAGAAAAGTCACGTACGGTCAACATGACAATCTTTATTTATTGATTTTCAATTTCGACTCTTAAGCACGATCTGTTGTTAACTTGAACGCGTTGCCTCGTAATGTATTTTTAAATATTTTTCGAATGTTTAAACTTCATCCTGGGGAGGCTGCCTATACTCAAACAAAACCAACAGGACATCAAGTACATCCTTTTTAATTCTTCTTTAAAGGATCTGAAATTGCTTGCTTAACGAAATATGCGTGCGTGCGAGTGTGCATGTGATTATCTTGGTTTCATTTCGTATCGTATGCAAGTCATGTAAGTAATACCTATGATTAAAAAAATTACTTCAGTCTTGAGTAAATTATGGATGTTTGTTTCCTAATTTAGGTGCCTTTTCTTCATCCACAAGAATATACCCCATTGACTTTTCTAAAGTTGGCCGCCTTAGCTAAACTGTAATATTTTTAACGTAAACACCACTTAGTAAATTATATAAAGCGCACTGCTAATGGGAACCTCTTACGATACGTCACAATGATAGATTCCCGCCGAAAGTTGACAGATGCGTGGATTTGGACGCGCATTTATCGGTTTGTGCAAACATAACCAAATGTCGCGTCGGAGCCAATCCTGTTAAGCTAATTGTTAATTATCATTTTTATAGGCTTAGTATTGCGGCGGTGCGCTTTGTGTGTACATATTACGATAAATTAGATTCGTAATTTCACATCCCGCTATTGGCAATTGACATAAAATGCAGGACGTTGAGTATTTTATCGAATAAAGTACGTGAGGGTAATATGGTCACTTTAAAATTTGCCGCCCTATAAAACCAAAACTAGGAAAAGGAGAGAGAAAACACACAAAGGAGAGAGAAAGCAAACAAGCCTTGGCAATAATTAAGATTAAAACTGTTATTAACATTAATAATCATGAATTTAAGAAAATATTAAAACAATCTCTTAACGGCTTGAACACACACACACACACACACACACACACAACACGGCACACACACACACAACACACACACGCACACGCACACGCGAGACGCGCACGCACGCACGCACGCACGCACGCACGCAGCGCCACGCTGAGCACGCACGCACGCACGCACGCACGCAAGCACGCAAGCAGAGCGAGCACGCACGCGCACGCACGCACGCACGCACGCACGCACGCACGCACGCACGCACGACGCGCACGCACGCACGCACGCACGCACGCACGCACGCACGCACGCACGCACGCACGCACGCACGCACGCACGCACGCACACACGCACGCACGCACGAGACGAGCGACACACGTGCGCGCGTGCGCAATTTGGCCTTACAATAGGATTAGTACCATATTATCACTTTTTTATTTTTATTTTATTTTTTAACTAACAAATTCTCTTTATAATGATAATATACATTATAATACTTAGACAATAGATGGCGAAGTCTGAGGCCTCTAGCACAGTTTTTAGGTACTAACGCAGGCTTCAGAGCTGAAAACTAATTGTATCTTTAACGTAATGTATGTTTATAAATTTCATTTCATTTAAGAACACTTCGTAAAATCCACTTAAAACTACTATAGTACGTGAGGGTAATATGGTCATCCGGTTAATATGGTCACTTTCTTTTAACTCAAAAACTACAGCCTTGTTTGCATAGATGACTCTGTGATACCATAGCTCTTCATCGGTCAATTAATTAATAAAGGGTCAAAAGGGCGATGCTTTATCGACGCTATTTTGACAGTTGACATTATAGTAAATATTTTACTCGATTTTAGTACCTATGGCGTAGTGTATTTCCTTTTTTTAAGTACATTTTCCGAAGTGTTCCTAATTATTGTTACAACTTGTCTGCTATTTTTTTAATATATTAGTTATAGTATACGACTTTGTGTTTTTGTCTCTGTACTTCTCCTAGTTTTGGTTTTATTTTGCGGCAAAGCTTAAGTTGACCATATTACCCTCACGTACCTTATACTAAACTATACCATACTAAAATCAACTAAAATATTTACTATAATGTCCACTGTTAAAATGGCGATACAGCATCTCCCTTCTGACCCTTTATTATTTGATTGACCGATGAAGAGCTGTCGTATCACAAAGCCATCTACGCAAACAAGGCTGAAAGTTTTAAGTAACAAGAAAGTGACCATATTACCCTCACGTACTATATTTGTTTAGTGATGTTCCATAATCCTTATAAATACATAAAATATTTCACGTTTTCGATATATCCATAAATAAACTTATATGTAAAACTTCGATATTAATATATTTATAATGATTGATGTATCGAAAATCCACTATTTAAAAAAATATCAACAGTTTTAGTTTGAACTGATCAGTTGGAATGATTGGGAATGATCAGTTGAAGTGACCGTGTGTGGCGTCCATAACAGTTGGGAAATGAATCTAGGTATTTGTGCCCGCGCATTCTACTAAGTGACGGTAATTTTATCTATACAATATTCCAACTTCATACAAACGGACGAAGCGAGAGCTATGCCTACGCGCCTCTATCTCGGCATGCGCTCGGCATGCAGACAGTCAAGACTGTGCCGCAGTGATGATTTTGTGGAATGTATAAAAAAATGGAGGAAATAAATAATAGAATAGAAATAAATAGATAATAAATCCGAACTTCATTTAAAACCAAACATATAAATTGTAAAATATCTTTTACTTGGTTATAGAATATAGATACCTCTATAACCAAGTAAAAGATATTCCTTTTCTCCACCTTGTCCATGTTCCATGTCCCAAAAAATTTTTAATTAAGCTTTATATTAGAATGCGGATTTTTTATACTTAAAAATTTAATAATAAAGCATTTCGTACGTCTCAGCCGAGGCGCAAATATTTTCCGGTCGCAAATTCATAAGACCGATTCGTTATTCAAACATAAACATGGTTTTTTAATTAAATCTACCAATCAAAAAACGACACGCATTTTTATTGAACACTTCCTATTCAATTCACGAAGTACCTATTATATTTGTTTATATAAAAAAAGTATAAGTATATTTACAATCATAAAACTAAATGGAAACACAAAGTAGGCAAATGTAAAATTGCTGGAGGCAGGCAGCCCTATCGTATGTTTACGTACCGCGCGGCTGTAGGCATTTATTTCAAAGATACAGCCGAGTTACAATACTGTATAGATAATATTACCGTGACTAAGTCTGCCGAACAGTACCTACTTACGATTGACCTGCGCGGGTTTTAAAATACTTGTTTTACTAATTTTAGCTGCCGTTTTCGAAAGATATAATATCTTTAATGGTGAATTACTGTTATAGTTATATGAGTTACTGCGTAAAGTTGAATTCAAATGACTGCCATATTAATGTTTTCCTCATTTTTTTTTTTTGATATAATTGTTCATCCGAATGCGAGTACACTACATAGTTAAATTTAGCAATCGAAAACTGAAAACATCTACAAAAAGAAAGTGTCTCGAAAATATTTAGCAGAGCAACACTTATAAATGTATTTTAATTTGTAGTAATAAGAAGTCGACTTCAATGCGACCGAATCAATATATTCGAAGTCAATTAAATAAGCCTTATTAAAGATAACTCAAAAAATACTAGTCAGATCTTGATTAAATTATATGGAACCACACGACAAGCACCAGCTTTCAGATAAAAAAAGAATCTTCAAAATCGGTTCACCCAGAGAAAAGTTATGAGGTAACACACATAAAAAAGAACATACAGTTGAATTGAATACCTTCTTCTTTTTGAAGTCGGTAAAAATGATCTTGTTAGATAAATGTTTTTAACTTATAAGTACGTACATAATGTAGATAAATATTATTGAGCAGGTACCTATTATAACATCCAAAATGATTTTACTATCAATTTCGTGACAACCCCTAGTATATTTGTGACGACGGCGTAGATAAAAGGTAAATATACCTGCGTGGGCAGCGCCATCTGTTGACATCACAAGCGTTTCACAACTGTTAAGTCTTTAAGCTGTGCCATTTTTCTGTGATATATTCTGATTTAAACAAATTCTTTAACAGGCGCGCCGCACGCACTTTTGGGGAAGACCAGGCGTCCTCGAACCGCTTTCACTTCTCAACAGCTATTAGAATTAGAGAAGCAATTCCGCATGAACAAATATCTATCAAGACCCAAGAGATTCGAAGTAGCGACGAGCCTCATGCTGACAGAAACGCAGGTTAGAAGAACAAATAAATAATAAATGCATACCAATATATTAGGAATGTTTCGCCTTAGATAAGTTTCCATTAAAGGAGCATAATTTTTTATTTAATTGTATACTCGTAATGAGTATACAATTAAATAAAAAATTATGACGACGGCATCCTACTTACTTAACAATTAAAGGGAGTTATAAACTGCGCAAACCTGTTGCCACTAACTTTTCTCATCTCAACCATTCAATGTAATGCAGGAGATAAGATCGGAGGTAGTCTCGGACGGAGTGTTGAAGATCGAAGTTATGTTTCTGTAATACATTCAGACTCGTAAAAGACGTTCCTATTATTGAACGAATGTTTGTTCTGGCTAAGCCAGCACCCGAAACAGTAGATTAGAAGACCTTAGACTTACAAAGAAGAATAGGCTATAAAAAGATACTTAAAATGGATAATAAATCTTTCTTAATTATTATATATTACCAATCATTTCTTGAATATATTTGTATCTATTTAAGGTATTTAATACAAATAAAAAATCAAAATCCTAATGTAAAAATAAAAAATCCTAATGTAAAAATAAAAAAATCCTAATGAAAAAATGCTTTTTGCAACGGTACCATAAAATATTTTCTATTTGGCACTAAAGACAACAAGGACCGAATGTCAAGCTGAGCGATGCCCGGATTTGAGCTTACAAATGTCCCAACAAGATTATGGGGGAGGTAAACGTTACCCATAAAGTTTATTGCGTAGGGCGTTTTATATGGGTTTAAAGATTAATCTCTTCGCACCCACGTTCAGTTTTTGCATTATGATAAATTATGCTGATGTGTTGTAACTTGTAATATTGCAAGTGGTTTCGAGTATATACCAAAAAGCAAATTTTATGTACTTATGCTCCTAGTAACATTTCAAATGTCAAACTGTCGTAGACAAATTTGAAGCTTGTGCAATAAAACATTAAATATCAATATCTTTTTCTGTAGGGAGAAAGTATAATATCGCGTACATACCTAATTAATTATTAAAACCTTGCCAGGCACCAGACCTTCAGTTTGTATATCTTAGGAATCCTAGTCTAGACATCTGCAATCTTATTTCTTAGCAATTTCTTCAGATACAAGCACCCTCGGTTAACTAAGTGCAATTGTGTAAGTGCGTACACTTGTAGCACTATCTGCCCTGTGCAGTTGGGATGAGTAAAGTTAGTGGCCTCCGATAGATTTGGAATGATTTTGCCATTATCTCATTCCTTTAGGATCATTACAGCCTATAAAGTCCGTTGCATAACATTAGCCAACCTATAGATTGCTCATTACGGGGATATTTTCCTTGTTTAACACACCTGGCAGGCGGTTCCCATTAGATGATATGGAGTAGCAGTGGATTTGCTTAAGCTGGCACTAAGGAGCGGCGGCGTAGCAGGATATCTAGATAATCACAAAAATTAAAAAAAATACGTGTGGCACTCGGTGACTGCCGCGGTAAAGCTATTGCATAGCATTTTTATCAACTTATGCAATTATAATTATTTATTTATTTTATTTATGCAGATAAGTCTTTGATATTAAATCAAGTTACACTTTTTGAGCGTGGGGACCGATAAGAAAACAATTTTTTTTCTCTTATTGAATAAATGAGAAGTTAATATTGTTTAAAATGTTTTTAATATCTTACAATACATGTAGGTTATTCAGGAATTTTTATCATTGAGTTAGCAGTTAGTGTACACGCATACGTCTAGTCGCACGCACACAAACACCGTGCCGAAGTCTGCCGAGTGCCGAAGTCTGCCGAACTGAAACGACGTTAGACGATGCACGGCTTTCAACGCCACACCTCCGTGCCCGTCGGAGTGGGGAGCGTGAGGTTTTTTTTCGTTACGGAATTTCTGGATTCGGTCCCCGCGCTCAAGGCCCGCGATAGAAGCTATGCAATAGCTTAATAGTGATATTTTTATGTGGTAGAGTCATACTGCAGCTATATTAGTAGTATAGTTGTAACAGTAATGGGGTCGATTTGACCGGAGAAGGAGGCCACGCTCTCACAGAATACCTACGTGAAATAGAAGCTTAACGCTGCTGTGTTTCGTATGGTGAGTGTAGAGAACCGGAGACCCTTTTTTCTGGAAAAGAGGCATTCCATCCTAGTCTTCAGGGGTGACAACGCATTTGCATTTTGATTCATGATCGAGGATTGATGTACCTACATGTCTATGGGCCGCAGCAACCACTTAACATCAGGTGGACTATGTGCCCGTTTGTCACGCTATCCTATTAAAAAATCCTTATGTCTTCCTTATATCTAGATAATTATTAAGAGGATATATAGATATCATTATTTTAATTTTTCTGATTATTTGTAATAATTTTTTTATCGGTGTTTGATTTATTGACTTTATAAATCTTTCTTTCTTTCAGGTAAAAATATGGTTTCAAAACCGAAGAATGAAGTGGAAACGATCAAAAAAGGCCCAACAAGATACAAAAACGAAAGACCCTCATATCGCGCACCAAGCTGACGAGAAGAACAAGCCAAAAGACTTACCTCAGCCACCTTCTGAATCTGAAAAACAACCGCAACAACACATGGCCGCAGATTTGACATCTGTCAAACCTCCACCGTTGTTAGATAGGGAGAGGATTATTGCGTTAGAAAGAGAGAGGGCAATGGCTGCGGCAAATTTCAATTCAAATTTAGAAAACAATAGGCGCGGATTGGTTGTTATAAACCAAGAAGGCGGTAGGCCAGGCATGGATATGTTTAGGCCATACGTAGTATGAAAGTGAAATATTTTTTATTTGTTATTTATAATTTATAAGACCACAATAAAGTGTTATGAACAAACATAGGTTTGTTAAAAAAGGCTGCAAACCTTCACTGAGGCAGTAATACGATAGGGTAAGTTACAATGTTCCAAATAATAGGGTAATATCGTGTATACGTAGTATTGTACCTACTGTACAAACATAAGAAAATAGAAAAAAAGTAAAATTTTAGAGAGAAAGGTACCTATGAAAACTATTTAGGGCTCAGCTACTTATAAAGAAAAAAAGGTCTGTAAAATATTGGTAACCTAGCCTCTAGTTAAATTAAATTAGCCAGTACATTCATATTAACATTCAAATTTAAATGTCAATACTTTTTTTCTAGTCAACATTGCTTTATCTATTGTACTCTCTTCCTTATTCTTTTCATTTAAAGGCTTGCGCATACTACAGCCGCGAAAGACCGTAGCGCATCTTATTGCAAAATTGCGCCAAAGCACTTTAGAGCGAGTTTACACGTCGCGTTGCGTTGCGTTGCGTCGTTTCCGTCCACACCGGCGTTGCGTCATCGCAGCGTTCCTACAACGCAGTTGTAACGTTCCATCTTCGCAGCGGCAACGCACAGTTGCGGTGAGCATTTTGTAAAAGCATCGCAGTTTATTCGAAAACATGGACCGAAAAAGATGTTTAGCATTGCTCATAATACTACGTCACCGCCGAAATCAACGCAAAATCACAAGACCGTATTAGACCTGTTCCCTAATTTCATTTTGAAATAGTGATGGACAGTTTTTTTGTTAGAATATCAGGAGTTTCTGTTGGACGAAAAGAAGTTTTACAATTTCTTTAGAATGAGTTGTCCAGCTTCGAATATTTATTGAAGTCCTTAGAGCCAAAGCTACAGAAAAACTATACTGAGGAATGAGGAATCCAGTAGAGCCAATGAAAATGTTATAATTTTTTTTTGTTTATTTTATAATGTTTATAATCAAAAATTATCATAAGTCATTAAAGTTTAGAGAGTCGTTATCAAGTAATTATATATTTGAAAATTTCCTGAATTAATGAAATGAAGTAATCTATATCAATTCTTTTAATGGTACTTATTTTACTCCGCAAATTAAACTCAAAGGAAAAACGAAATTAACTTGCGTACTATCAACGCACAAACAACTGAGCGCTGCCGCTCCGACGTCGCAAGCAGTATACCCCTTCCCCTTCGTCTCGGGGGCTTTCAGTCAGTAGCGTTCGCGTTGCGTCAACGCAGCGCCCCGTGTGAACACTATGATTATTAGTATGTATGTAAAACGACGCAGTGACAGCGCTACGTCAACGCAACGCTGACTCAACGTGCCGTGTGAACCTATCCCTTAGGAGTCCCATCGGGGCGCGCCGCAACGCAATAATTGAACCAGTCAACCGTTGCGTTGGCAGTCCAAAGCGATGTATGGGTGGAAGTTTTATAACTCTTCCTATTTCATCCCAAATGTTATTCCTTCTTTGGACATTATCATAGAGTGTTGTAGGTCGTACAGTTCCTTGTACTGTTCTACTAAATAAATTAGCAACTATTTATTCATTCCGTATAAGCTTTTTAATAACTAACCTATAACACTAACACCATGCGTGTATTTAGACAGGGTGTACCATTGGTGTACATGAATAGTTAAGCGAAAAAAAGGGTAAATAATTAAACCTAAATACCTAATTTACTGTTGTTGCAAATCGGGCGAGCGTGGCATGTCCGTTTACTTCGCCTTTTAATTTCAACGCACACTGAGGCGGGAAGCATAACATCACCGCAAAAATAAGATTAGCAAGCGATCCGCCAGTGCGTTGCACTGCGGCCTGGTGCGGCCGTTCATATAAAATGTACGAAAGTGATGTAGGAGGAGTTTTGTTATGCGATGTGGTGCGGAGCGGCCCGCTCTAATGTGCGCGAGCCTTAATCGTTATAAATACTAAAATCAGAATTGAACTTAAAAATAAAAAACCGCACATCAATCAAAACTGAGTTTTTATGACATATAACATGACAATCAAATCAAATACAACCAAAATCACCTTCACATACATTGTAAAACTTTATTTTTACTGTATACGGATTATATATATTTTTTAAGCTATTGCATAGCTTCTATCGCGGGCCTTGAGCGCGGGGACCGAATCCAGAAATTCCGTAACGAAAAAAAACCTCACGCTCCCCACTCCGACGGGCACGGAGGTGTGGCGTTGAAAGCCGTGCATCGTCTAACGTCGTTTTAGTTCGGCAGACTTCGGCACTCGACAGACTTCGGCACGGTGTTTGTGTGCGTGTACACTAGCTGCTAACTCAATGATAAAAATTCCTGAATAACCTACATGTATTGTAAGATATTAAAAATATTTTAAACAATATTAACTTCTCATTTATTTAATAAGAGAAAAAAAATTGTTTTCTTATCGGTCACCACGCTCAAAAAGTGTAACTTGATTTAATATCAAAGACTTAACTGCATAAACAAAATAAATAAATAATTATAATTGCATAAGTTGATAAAAAATGCTATGCAATAGCTTTACCGCGGCAGTCACCGAGTGCCACACGTATTTTTTTTAATTTACTTTGGAAACATCCTCAATATTTATAGTAGTAGAAACTTTTTTTGCTTTGGATGTCAAAGATTAAGGTTCTACAGATTAAGGTCTGTTCACTAGCCAGAAGTCGCACGGCGTGACTAATAAAAAATTAATAAGAAAGTACATAAGCATACCTTACTCAATTATGTAATGTATTAGATGAAGAGTATTGTATATGTCACAGTCATCATCATCATCATTACAGCCCTTCAGCTTACAGCCTACAAGTCCACTGCTGAACATAGGCCTCCCCCAAGGTATGCCACAAAGCACGGTCCTGAGCCACCTGCATCCATCGACTTCCTGCATGTCTTACCAGGTCGTCACTCCATCTAGTGGGGGGTCGCCCTACACTTCGCCTACCGGTACGAGGCTGCCACTCGAGAACCCTTCTTCCCCAACGGTTGTCGGTTCTTCGAGCTATATGGCCGGCCCATTGCCACTTCAGCTTACTAATCCGTTGGGCTATGTCGGTCACTCTGGTTCTACTGCGGATATCCTCATTTCTAAGTTTATCACGTAGAGAAACTCCGAGCATAGCCCTCTCTATAGCTCGCTGAGCGACTTTGAGCGTCCTCATACGGCCAGCAGTGAAGGACCACGTCTCGGTTCCGTAGGTCGTCACTGGCAACACGCACTGGTTGTACAACTTAGTTTTCAGGTTTTGAGGTATACCTGACGAGAAGATGCGTCGTAATTTCCCGAAAGCTGCCCAGCCGAGTTGAATCCGTCGATTGACCTCTCGGTCGAAGTTGGACTTACCTAGTCGAACTATTTGTCCCAGGTAAACGTACTCATCAACAACTTCGAGCTTAGTGCTCCCAACAACTACCGGCATAGGTGTGACATGGACATTAAACATGATCTTTGTTTTGTCCTTGTTCATCTTAAGACCTATCCGTTGGGAGGCACTATTGAGGTCATTGAGCATAGTGTTTAAGTCCTCCAGCGATTCTGCCATAAGGACTATATCGCCGGCAAATCGAAGGTGAGTGATCTACTCGCCATTGATGTTAATACCGTATCCTTTCCAGTCCAGTAGCTTGAAAACGTCTTCCAATGCAGCGGTGAAGAGTTTCGGGGAAATAACGTCACCCTGTCTTACACCTCTCTGCAGTTGGATAGGTTTCGTACTCTGGTTCTGTACTCGGATAGCCATCGTAGCCCTACTGTACAAACACTTCAGCACTTCAATATACCGACAGTCAACTTGGCACCGCTGTAGAGATTGTAGCACCGCCCAAATGTCGACGGAATCAAAGGCTTTCTCATAGTCCACATACGCCAGGCAAAGTGAGTTTACTTTTCGGACTTCTGTACAATTTGCCGAAGGGTATGTATGTGGTCTATGGTACTAAAGCCTTTTCGGAAACCGGCTTGTTCGGGAGGCTGGAAGTCGTGGAGTCTGCGTGCGAGACGATTCGTAATGACTCTCGAAAACAGCACATAGACGCGGCTCAGAAGGGATATCGGTCTGTTGTTCTTCAAGAGGGCATTGTCACCTTTCTTGAAGAACAAGACCACCGCACTTCTGCTCCACGCCTCCGGAGTAGTGCCACCATGGAGGACGGAATTAAAGAGCCTCTGAAGGACTTCAAGTACCGGTTTCCACCCGCTTTCAGAAGCTCCGCTGTAATTCCATCCTCGCCCGGGGACATGCCGTTTTTAAGGTGCTGGAGTGCCATTATAATCTCGCTCAGACTGACGTCCGGATAGTTCGGAATATCATCGGAATAGTGTCGGATAAGACTTGCTCTTGGATCGTTACTCACACTTGCGTGTGGCTCCAACGATGATGTGTACAGCTGCCCATAGAACCTCTCAATCTCACTCAGAATCTCAGGTGGCCCGGAAACGATGTTGCTACACTCAGTCTTCAGCTTTGACAGTTGGCTCTTACTGACAGATAGATCTCTGGCACAGACTTTGGAGCCCTGGTTCCGCTCGATCGCTTCTTCAATACGAGCAGTATTGAAGTTGCGCAAGTCTCGCCGCATGCATTTGGAGATCTGTCTGTTCAGTTGCCTGTATGCTGTCAAATCTGTTGACGATTGCAGCCTCATCTCCCGTCTAACAGCCATGAGATTAAGAGTGTGATCGGAGAGTTTTTTGTGTTCTTCTGCGGCGGGTCTTGCAGAACTTAGCTCCGACCGCATGGACAGTTTCCACGAGCTTGTCATTCATATCGTCCACTGCATTGCAATCTTCTAGGCACTGAAAGCGGTTACGTAACTCGAGCTGAAAAATCTCGGGATTCTGGATCAGAGCACGAGGGGGACGGAGCGTTGACTTCATTAGACGAGACCTCTCCTACTTAACGTTCAGGTTCAGTGTGCCTCTAACCATTCGGTGATCGCTGCCAGTTTTCACCCTTGCGATCACTGAGACATCACTGAACAGTTGGCGTCTGGTCGTATGTCACAGTGCGAATTTTTAATTAGTCGGGTTTTTGAATTTCTACATTTTAGACCTAAAGAATAATTAAACCAAATTACTTAAGATTTTAAGAAAAGGGCAGGGCCTTTATTGAGTTAATTTAAATTTGGAAAACTGTCCGTAATTTGCTAGGGTTATCATCTTAATATATATAAATTACGTGTCACGTTGTTTGTCCGCGATGGACTCCTAAACTACTTAACTAATTTTAATCAAATTTTCACACCGTGTGCAGTTTGGTCCAACTTGAAAGATAGGATAGTTTTTTTTGCCCATGAGTCACTCACAATTTTTTTTTTGCGAATTTAAGGATTTTTAATATGTTATGACAAATTGTCGTCGAAAAGGGCAGAACAACATCTGCCTGGCAAGCTAGTATCATATATATTTCCTAGAGCTTTGGTGGTAGTTTTAATTTAAAATATTGTTTAAGATTGAATTCAATTATATCATTCTAAAATTCCACCAGATGTAGGCGCCATCGTGTAGGAAACCTGTTAGTGTTGTGAGAAAGATAGAAAAACTGCCTATAAATGCCTTGATTACTCTTGATTCAGCCATATTAAAAGTTTCACAAGTTTGAGTCAACCCAAACATTAAATATTATAAAAAGTAAAACAACAATTTACGCATGCATACGTCACGCTGATGGACACAGGTATTTTTTTCGTATCTGAGACGTTTTTTGGGGCAGAAGAGTACAGCACCCTGCCCGAATTTGAATGGGCGACCTTCACAAAAGCACAATATCTCGGACATGCAAACTTACCGTATTTTTCTTCTGTTTAACATGTTGTGACAAAACAACAATTAATTTTACTATAAGTAATATTAGTGATGCCGGCGGAAGTCGAACTCTGGTTTAAGCGTCTTACGAAACATACGGTAAGAGTCCAGCCCCTGAGACACCTTGGTTATGAGAAATATGTATAAATTGGTATATATTGTACAGTAAATTAGACCATCTTATACTTTACTCATAAATATAGTAATTACTTTAACTTTGAATTAAATTCCAGAATTTAAATAACGGGCTTGTCTAAAAAATGTGAAAAATCTGTTACTTAACAAACTAAACGAGACATCTTTCACATCAGTATTACTTTTAGAATAGATTATAAATATTGTTTATTAAATGTCCCACCACTAAAAATCATAATTTTGTTTTGATAGATTTTAAGTAAAAAATGAACACGAGCTTTTTTACGCACTAAGTTTTATTTTAGACCTTAAAATCAATTTCACATTGATTAAGAGAAATATAATGTACATGTTATCCTAAAATTTAGATGTAGAGTTGTAAATATGTAAAATTGACGTTATTTATTATATTTTAAACAAAAAACTCCGAAAAATTGTAATGCTTTTTATGATAATCCTCTATTTAGATAAATGAGGTATTTTATATTAACATTTCAAATACAACTCTGAAGTTGTGTTACGGTAACTTAACTTTAACATAAGAAAATTTTAAATGAACGCTCAACCTATAAAATCAGCAATATGCATGTTCAATAACCGTATATAAATATATATATATACAATATAAAAGAAAAAAATCTTAATAAACCAACAACAAGTTCTTTCAATTTTTTCTATACATTTCATCTTATATATTTTTTGTGTTCACTTAAATTTAAGAAGTATTTTCTGTTTATATATATATATATATATATATATATATATATATATATATATATATATATATATATATATATATATACCTAGTAATCATATAAACTACGACTCACCGCTATTAAGCATTTAATATATCTAGATCTCCTAGAAGTAAAATATACTTGCCAGCATTTGAAAGTTTAGTTTATCTGAATATTAATACGATTGTAAATATAAAAAAAACAATACACATAAATATATAGATCTATGTAATTTACTTTCAAAACATAATTATGTGTATACTATTTTCTATCAAATAAATGTGAAGTGTTTTTGTATTATATAATTTTACTTCACGTAATTGTAGTAAATAATTAATTATGTGCAAATTTATGAAAATATAGTTACTATGTTGAAAATAAACGAATTTTATTTAATAATTACCTCCATACCAAATCATTTCCAATTATTTATTGCATTCTTGAAACTAGAATATAATTCCTCTGCTTCTGTAATTTTCAAGAAGCAATTCGCATTCGATCCCAGCCAACACCACTGAAACTGTTAGTCGATACTGTAAGTGCTAAATTACCACCCACTCGGCCACATAAGCATCGTATGAAAATCTACATGCTATTCAGTGCTCCAACTTTACTGGTGCGGTAGAATATTAACTAAGTACAGTCAAACCTTGGTAAGCGAGAACTGGATAAGTGGGAAAACTCTATAAGTGAGATTAATAGCCACGACTCGTCATTTTAAGCTCCCAAAACCTCTTTTAGCGAGAAGCAGAAACCTCTGTAAGAGAGAGTCGTTTTTCCCTCATGGACCTCCGTAAGTGAGACTGCTACTTATCTATACCTCTATAAGCGACAGTCCAGCTTTATTTATTTATATTATTTAGGAGGAACTATAGCTACAATAAAAATACATACATACATAAAAGATACACACATACAGTAACAAATGACAAAACAAATTACAAATTTAGCATCTGCTATTTTATGACTCATTCTTAACTTTCGTGGAACTTCCTACCATTATTTTTGTATTGTTTTCTCGTCAATATTGTACCTATTCTATTTCGTGGAACTAAATAACGTTGTTATTTTATCGCATTATTTTCGAATGGACACGTGTGCCTGTGTACCGTCCTGTTTGTCGGACTTATACTCAGTTTATAGTTAATCAATTAAGCGAAGGAAAGTCTCTGTTCTGCATCATGTCAAAACGGAAAAATAAATTACTTCATTAAGCGATAAATTAATAGTGATATGGTTTGAATCCGGAAAATCGCGAAATGAAATTCAGAGGAAGTTTAATTTATCAGAATCCACCTATTATAAAATTATAAAATCAAAAGATACCCTTATGAAGTACGATACACATTCAAATATATATGTACATAATAAATATATGTTGTGCACATTATTCACCTAATTTTATCATATTACATATTTACTACATTCGTACCTCTATAAGAGAGAAACGCTACCCATGTACCTGCATTAGCGAGAAACTTCGGTTAGTGAGAAACCTCTATAAGTGAGAATGAGATTGTGCTCCCTTGAACTCTCGCTTATCCAGGTTTGCCTGTACTTCTTACCTATAACTCTTTCTTTTCTAAAACGTGACGAAGCCTGTGCCTTGCACTGAGGAGGAGCCTCCATAATTAAAGGGTCATTATCTGTCAGCCTTGCGAACTCCAATACAAAAGATTTAAATAAAAATACTGAACATTTCAACCGAAACCTAAAGATGTCAATGTACGAATTTATTTACTTATATATTATCGTAAACTGTAGTTACAATAGATTGTATTTCACTAATAATTGAGATAATCTACCGTTAAAAAATAAATATTGTACCAGAGCCTAATGATGTGGAGATAATTCCCTCGAGCTCTTTAGATACAATTAAACTTCTCTTATCGTCCATTGACGAAAAGAAATTGAAATTTGTAAATGATGAACTAAATAATAATAAGGACCAATAATAATAATATCCTCCAGACTGAATTTCGGTCACGGCGGCCAGCCTCAACGGAGGTTAGCCATCGGCGCAGGACAGGATTATAGTGCCCAAGTGTATGCGCAAGCACAGGTGCACTCTCTATTCCCTCACTGTCGTAATCCGATGGGACGGTAAACCGACACGACCGGAGAGAGCAGGCGCAGGACCAACTGCTTTACGTGCTTTCCGAGGCACGGAGGTAAGACACCGCTAACTTCCTGACTCCGGGCAACTACTGAGAATTTTTTCTTGACGGAAAAACTCAATAATTGATTTTTTGACCCGACCCGGAATTCGAACCCAGGATCTCATGATCAACAGTTGCACTAATACAACCACTAGACCAACGAGGCAGTCATCTCCCGCCAGGCAAAGTGTTCTGCCCGGGGAGCGGCCAACACTCCAAGGACAATACAAGGAGATTAAAACAGGGATTGGCTGCTTGTAAACCAAAGCTTCAAAAGAAACACTGACCTTTAATCTAGAACTAAAGCCCTGTTTACCGCGACTACCGACAAGCATTTTGTTACAAATGGAAAAGGATATTTCCATATTTGGCTACAATAAGAAGCTGGACGCGGTACCCGAGAGATGGGATATTGTTTGAAATAGTTTATTGGCACGCATTTAAATCCTGAAGTAACTCAGACGATGAGCCAGCAGTCCATTATTTCTCATACTGCCGTACAGTGGTGTCCTTCTCCTCCAGTCCTCTACTACATGTCATTTCATCCGATGGGTTCATAAGTGGCAACAAAGCAAAAGGAAACAGGAGAGCCAGCAAGTTTTCCCCGACAACAACTTACAGTAATAAACGAACTGCGGTATCTAACCCGCCGGCAAAGTGTTGCAACTGTGGAAAATATTTTTCCTATGCGGCAATCTATGGAGGAGGCTTATGTTCTTTTACTTTTGATAAGCTCCAATAAACACATTATTGAATGATGCCACTTTACATTTTTTTGAACTTTGAACTTTTTTCTTCATCATCAGCCTGCAGGAGTTCAATTCTGGACCTGGGTCTCCCCGGGCTCCCTCAAGATTTGCTTTAGTCGTCACGCTTGGCAGGAGGAATAAAGATAATCTGAGTGTCCCGCAACTTCGACGCTACTAACATACTGGCTATCTCTACTATATACTCTATCATTTTAATGAATGATTGAACAAATTGAGATTGAACGATTGAAAGTCGTAGAAAGTTTGGAGTGAACGGTGGAAGATGTTATGACAACAGATATTTTTACGTGAAATTCTTCACCTAAAAACTAAATTTTCAACCTATGCTATATCCACAAGAGTATAACAATGTCCTCTAGAGCGCATTTCGGTCACGGCGGCCATTCCCAAGGGAGACTAATCATCTACGCAGGACATAACTATATCGCGCGTGTGTATGCTATCATAGGTACGACTATCATAACCAATGGCACAGAAATCCGACACATCCGGAGATGAATCAGGAGCAGAACCAACGTACGACTTTACGTAGTACTTTTCGAGGCACCACAATACTGACTCTGCAACTAAGTATTTCTTGACAGAAAACCGTAAAACCTAGTATAATATTTTTGCTTCGACCCAGTTTTTGAACCTGGGACCACTAGACCAACAAGGCAGTTAGTCGTCAAATGTCAGTCGAGGCCACAAGTGTATATTTTAACACCAACAAGCCTACTCGCTTTTACCCTAGCTGTAACGCTTATGCGGTAAGATCAAATTCAGGTTAAGATAAAAAATCAGAGCCGAGGCGTCTACCTAAATTATTTTAGCATTTGCTTACCAAAATAAATCACTACTACAGTTACTAAAATATTATAGCAAAACCTTTTCAAAATAATACAGCTAGAAGATAGTCTTCCGCAATGCAAGCCAAGTAAAGTTTTTAAGTAAAAATGAAAGTAAAGTAAAGAAGTTATGGTTTGGTAATATAAGAAAATATGTATTGTTTGTACAATAATAATATATATTCGCTCATCTTTATTCAAAAACAAGATTAACCTCATAAATTGAAGCTTTAAACATAAAAGTATTTTGGGTTTTTCTATAGTGTAGGGGTGGCAAACGAGCACACAGCCCACCTGGTGGTAAGTGGATGCTATGGCTCTAAAATGCAGATGCGTTGTCACCCGTGAGGACTAAGATGGAGTGACGGAGGAGTCTCCGGTTCTCCACCCACCAAACGAAACAGCAGCGTTAAGCTGCTATTTGACGATTGTTTCTGTGAGAGTGTGGTCCTTCAACGGTCGAGCCGACCAATTCGTGCTACAACTATAGCAGTGATATAGCTGCAGCACGGCTCTTCCACGTAGAAAAAAGTTTACAATTTAATGTGTGGTTTAAAACAACACAACAAAACACACACAAAGAACACAGTCCATTTAGGCACACCCTAGACTAGTCTATTTCATGACACCGTTATGACATGCAACAATTTAAAGATCTATACAATTTACGGAAAATTCAACAAAATTAATAAAAAAAACTTAAATAAATTTGATTTTTCATTGATTCGATTTGATTGATAATGAGCTGTGATGATCCTGATAATTATTTTATTTTATTGTAGTGATTCCGATCAGGGTACTTGTATAGTTGTTAAATTGTTTTATTGTCATCGATTCTTGATAAGAGTGAAAATTTTCAAATCAATCAGCCGTCTACAAGTTTGTAAAAATTACATTAAAAGATTCTGTTACATAGATAGATAGATACCCGCGAAGCTAATAAAAGCGTTTTTAAAATATATGTATACGTTTTATTATGATTTATTATGATGCACAACCCACTTGATGAGAGAGCACAGCTTAGAGCAATAACTTGCTTTAGTTATGACAAATTGACAGTTTTATTCCTATCTTGAGTGACCTGAGTGAGAAAGACTGGAGAAACTTCATACAAGCACAATACAAGGCGCGAGTTCACTTACAGAAACAGCAGAGAAAATAATGGCACGACGAATTATAGCGCTATTTTCTCTGGCGGCTAGTACTGTAGGTTAAACCCGCGTTGTGAGCGTGCGTTGCGAGATGCCTTTTTCATAGAATATGGGTAACAAACTAAAACACTGTCTATCTGATGGTAAGTGGATGCTGTGGCCCAAAGACATTTTCATTTATCCACAATTAAGAATAAAAATGCATATGCGTTGTCACCCAAGAGGACTAAGATGAAATGCCTCGTTTCCACTTTCCAGTAAAAAAGGGTGTGGCAGAGTCCCGTTCTCACTAACATACGATAGCTTTACGGATCATAGTATAGGTCAATGAACTGGTTGTCGGTTTTTGGAGAAAGATCAAGATTGGAAATCTCGTACCAATGAGCAAAGTGTAGCGGCCCCTCATTAGATGGAGTGCCGGCCTGGTAAAGGATCAGAAAGTCAATGTACGCCAGTTAAGCTCAGAACAGTACTTAGTGGCATTAGGTACTTGAGGGAGGCCTATATGATGATGATGGGAATGATATTTTTAGATGGACAGTTTTTCAATCATCCTGATTTATGATTGAATGATATAATATGAATGACTGATGCTGAAATAGCTTGGTGTAAGAAACAGTTAAAAGAACAAGTTTCAGCTTACTTTAGTTTAAGCTCCCAACGAGCCGGCTTATGTGAAGAATATTAGGAAAGTGGGTTAATCCAATTCTTCGTTTTTAAGTATTAGGCGTTTTTAAGTATCTAAGACTATTACTATTGCGATGTTATATACAACGCTCATACATATGTGCTGGGAGCTCAGCGTGCTGCTCATATAATACTGTATTGTGTATATGTTATAGTATTCTATGGTGCTGCCAAATTATAGATATATCACTGGAAAACTTGAAATTATAGCTTTTGGAATATTGGGTGTACATTATTACTCAAAATATAACGGTAATAACTGGACTAAGAAGGATGGAGGGTATAAAAAACAAAGCTAATGGTTATGCTAGAGAAGCCTGGATTTCCATTTAAAACTGAACGCACTCATGACTCAGATTATGCTAACAGAGGATTTAATTCATCCCCTATTTAAATCTATTACAAATAAGATTGTTATTGTAGTAACCGTTTAACCTAAGCATTTTTATGACAAGCTGTAATTGATCAGTTTAAGAATTTATAAATTTTAGAATTCATTGTCAATATAATAAGGGTTAAGTTTTGTGTTGTAGGTACATACTTACGAACGAGTAAAATATATGTCAAGTGAGCAGCCAGTATTAGGTTATATCATCAATATCTGTGAGTTTTTTTAAAAGAAATTTATATACAAACGACCAAAAAATAATATCATTATTTTTATAGAATATATAATAGAGGAGCGCGAAAACGCCTCCCCTACTATAGTACTGCGCTATGTTGCTAAGCTACATCCGGCATACGTCGCACATCTTGGCAGTCGTAGAGTTTTTCAATCGCAAATCTGCTAATCATGTTAAGAAATCTTATACATGAGAGTACATTTCTTTATTCATTATCCAATGATGACAATATCCTTTTTTTAATTTTTTGTTTATTTATTCTTTATTGCATTCCTTATTAATATATAAGAATATAAGGGCGGACTTAATGCCTTGAGGCATTCTCTACCAGTCAACAATAGCCTATCAATTCTGTATCCACTGCTGAATATAGGCCTCACCATAAATAGCCTCATAATGGGGATAGTACCTGGATGACCGAGCTTTCCTCGGTATTTTTTTTATTACATACATACTAATGAAACAAGAATAATATTTTTTGATCTTATTGACATAATAGTAAAAACTGAACTGGTTATTTGCATAAAAAATCACGTGCAATTAGTTTAATTTAAATTTTCGTGTTTTTAAAAAAATACTAAAAAACAGGGCTCGAAATAATAGATTTTCTAACAAAAGAAGGGAACTTGAAAAAAAAAAGGCAATAAGTCGGACCGAACATAGGACGCCAACCAGTGCACCTCGACTTTGCGACCGCCGGATATCCCACATGAGCTATTACGGTCATTAATACACTGTCAAAATTTACCTTCTTATACTGTAGCAGTTTTTCATTGCCTAAAAACATAGACAAAACGATATTTTCTAAAAATGAATCCTAACTAGATCGATTTGTTGCCCCCGAAACCCGTTGGACACTAAATTTTATGAAAATTGTTGGAGCCGTTTCCGAGATTCCGATTTGTATATATATATATATATATATATACAAGAATTGCTCGTTTAAAGGTATAATAGGATTTGCCATAGTGGGCACGCAGCTGTTTATTTTGTAGTTGATATAGGAAGACGCTGTTGCCCCTCTCCTGGTTTCCCCTGTCGCCTCTTACGACATTCGCGGTGGTGGTCACTCACATATGGTGAACTGGATATTCTTACACCGCCACTACACGGATATTTAAATAAATTACCTATGGATTTAATTTTATAACATGTTCAACAAAACTATTAACTCTACATTGATCTTTCTTTAAAAACACAAAAATGTAATATCTTTAACAGATTTAAATAAGTCTGTAGAAGATCAGATACAACGTAAAACAAAGGAGAAGTCTGCTTTCGTCGAACATTAGGGTAACCATGAATCTATGCAAAATATCTGTACTCAAAATAGATCTCTACAGTCGATCTCTCTCCTCTTGTTTTGACTTTTGCTTAACAAAATATCTTTCTGATTATGGGCAAAGTCAATTTCAGCTGAAACTAAGGAAATAGAGCTTTTTTAAGTTCTCCTATACTCAATCACCACATGATTGTATTGATTTATTTTGTAGCTAAGTATAAACTTGCTTATATATTTACCTAACACTTCCACTCTCATATTTTATAAGCAATAATTGAAATAAGGCCGACTTCACAGTTCGCCTTGTCACCCTCATCTACGTATCTTATCAAACGGGGTGTCAGTGTAGACTCCGCTGGAAAAACTCATTCCATATTCCCGCCTTGTGCCGCAGAGTGGGATGGCTAAAGTGCTGTTATCTCTTTTTGCGCCTTGTGTTTTGGATCCCGTGCTTTATTCATAGCCAGACTTAAGGGGATAGAGTAAGTCAGCTCAAATTCTAATTTCGTCCCCACTTGCCCGCGCGTCGTATGCTATGTACCGACATGTTTGTAATCACTAATAATGTAAGTAGAAAGGTCGTTAGAAACTTATTTCATTAGGTTTATCATATTTATGCCTGTTTCTTAACGCTAAGCCAGTCACTTCTTATTTTTATTACGGTTATTTCCTATTTTAATTTTACGTCGTCCTGTTGCGTATTGTATATTCTGATCGTAAGCGACACAACTTCCCCCTTCAAAGGCCGAAGCGAAGTGATCGTGCGGCAGGAATCACGCTTCAAAAGGCTGATAGTTTAGGTAATTTTTTTTATAGTGAATAATGGTATTTAAAAAAAAGGTAAATAACGTAAGCACTGCTTTATAGTTAGTTCAGTTAGTATGCAAAGTTTCATGATCTTATTTAAAGTATTTTATGAATAACAGCGGTTTATTGTTTATTTTGGAGTTAACTTTAGATTTTTTTTTCTATCTAGAAAATTTTACGAAATCTTTTTTTCGTCTAACATAATCCTTAACATTAATCCTCAACTTTACCATATATTTATTTCAAAATTAATTCTGCAATATTTTCGGTATAACGAAGGATCTTGCTAAGCCATTTGAGATTATATTTCCCCTTAAATATAAGTACTGAATAAATAAATATAAGTAGTGTCTTCTAAATATTTTTTTTATTTATACAGTCATACGGGTTGGACAGAAATTAATAAATACAACAACCTAAAGCCATTGGTCAAATATAACAGATACTAGAGCAGAGTAGAACTCTAAATAAAAGTATAAGCTGTGGTAGATCAGCAGAGCAAGTGAGCAAGACACTAAACATTCAAAATTTCACAGAATGCGAGCTACCTGAGATCAAAACAGTGCAGTATTTAAATTCAATTATTAAAATAAATTAAATTTCAATTTACCACACAAAAGTAACGACAATATTAGAAAACTTTAAATTCTAATAAATTTAAATATTTCAAAGACGTATAAAGCACCTATACCGAACACACGTGGACGTGGTAGGGTCACGCTTCAACTACGAGTATATTGTGGGTGTACCACGAGTGGGCCGGCTCGAACTGGGTAGAATCACGCTCTCACAGAGTACCAGCGTAAAATAGCAGTTTAAATGCTGCTGTGTTTCGTATCGTGAGTGTAGAGAACCGGTGACCCCTTTTCTTAGTCCTCGGGGGTGGCAACGCAACTGTATTTTGATTCTTAATTGGGAATAGATGTAGATGTCTATGAACCACAGCATTCACTTATCATCAGGTGGACTGTGTGTTCGTTCGTCATCCTTATTCTTAAAAAAAAAAAACACTTTGAGCAGTTGAAACGCACCCGCATCAATTCTATCTATTTTCCCAAAATTAAACAAAAAAAAGTGTTAAATTTGGCTTGTACGCAACCATCGGACTTATGTTACCAAAATTCGTGTTAAACCTTCAGATTGCGATTACAATTGAGGAAAATATAAGCTCCACTCTTACTGTAATTATTTTTTTAATTTCCGTCCTAAGATAACTATTTGTTTTATTAATTTTACGATAAACATCAGAAATAAATACGTAAAGGGGCAGTTTTCACTCATAAGTGGCTTCGATTTAACGCGATGTAGTTTGTACGTGACTATAAATACGAGGCAGGGTGGAGCCCCGCGTGATTGATGCCCTTTGTTTAAACAACTCGCGTCTCGACATTACGTTAGATCGCAGTACCGTCGTGTATCTAATGAGCCAATTCGCTGTAAGGAACTTCTGTTGCCTAGCTACGTACTTCTTTCCTTCAAATATTTATTAACATTTTTGAGGTCAGAGCTCATTTTAGAAATAGAAATAGTTTTGTTTTAAGCGACAGATTCCAATCTTTGTAAGTGGTTGCGTGGTTGAACCATGCTGCAGTTATACATAAGTAGGTGTTAGTAGTATAGTTGTAGCACTAGTGGGTCGGCTCAACCTGGGAAGGACCACGCTCTCACAGAATACCAGCGTAAAATAGTAGCGTAATGGAAATGGAGCTTTTTACTGGAAACGAGGCATTCCATCTTAGTCCTCACGGGTGACAACGCATCTGTATTTTGATACGTAATCGAGGATAGATGTAGACGTCTACGCGCCGCAGCAACCACTTATCATCAGGTGGAATGTGTGCTCGTTTTTCATCCCATCCTATAAAAAAAGTTTATAACTTGGTAGAAATTATACTGGCAGTTGCATGTTCAACGTGGCAGATCTATGCTGTAGCTATATTATGGTTGCAGTAAGAATGGGTCGGCTCGACCAGGGATCCAGCTTTCACATACTAGCGTGAAACAGCAGAGTAATGCTGCTGTGTTTTATGGTGAACCCAAGACCTTCTTGACTGCTAAGGAGTATTCCATCTTACTCCCCAAAGATCTTATTGCGGATAGATGTACATAGATGACTTAGGATCAAAGTATCCTTTAAACACCACGTAGACTATGTGATCACTTGTCACCCTTATTGTAAATGAAATGTACGTACGGTTGTAACGTACTGTAATGTAGTAATTTTTTTTAGGGTAAGGGCGACATACGAGCGCACAGTCCACCTGATAGTAAGTGGGTGCTGTGGCCCGTTGATGTATTTTTTTCTTTTAAACTATAAGTTGTTTTTTTTTAAATATATTTATACGAGTAGTTGAAATGTCAAACTAACTTACAGTCCACCTGATGGTAGGTGGCTACTGCTACGAATGGACACCTGCAAACTACTTCAAAAACAATTGCTACAAATGTGTTGTCACCTCTGAACACTGCGATGTAATTCCTCACAGCCTTTTTTTATAGAGTAAGGGTGAAAAACTGTAACGGCTCGACCGGGGAAGGACGACGCTCTCACAGAATGCCAACGTAAAATAGCAGCTTAATGCTACTGTGTTTCGTGTGGTGAGTGTAGAGAACCGTAGACCCGTTTTACTGGAAACTAGGTATTCCATCTTAGTTCTCAGGGGTGGACAACGCATCTGTATTTTGATTTCTAATCGAGGATAAATGTCTATGGGTCGCAGCAACTATATACCATCAGGTGGATTGTGTGATCGTTTGTCACCCTTATACCATAAAAAAATTAAAAAAAACATTTAAAGAAAAAACCTAAACGTTTAAAACTTTATTTCTTAATACTAAATAAGTATGTAGTATTCTAAATATCAATGGAAGCCTCTAGAAATCGGGGTGTATAAAATTGCTATAAACACAAATATTGTAATAAATACTTAAGTCATTTGTTTATAAAGCTTATGTGTAACTATTTTAATATTTTTAAAAATAAGTTACTAAGTGAATATTAAAATTCACATTTACAATCACATAGCCGCAAACGCGGGCGGGGCGTTTTCGTTACAAAATCAAATATCAAATATTGATATTCGCTCCTCGATTTTGTATTCTGTTTGAGGTGCGAGATACTATTTGCAGTTCTACTTGGGAAAACGTTTCAGATTTCATCTGTCATCAATGGCTGCTACAGTACTTCAAGGATAAAATATTAAATCCGTTAGTAAAGATAAAAAAAATTAATACTGTTTAAATGACATTATTAAAAAAATAAGTTACGAATAGGAACTTGAGTATTTTTTTAGTATTGTAAATTTTATTTTATCCGTAACTACATGATTATTGTTTATGTTTGTACAATTTTTTAATAAATACAAAATTCTCAACATAATAAATAGAAAGTAACTAAACTGTATTCATGAGTGTAAGAAACTTTTCTGCTTGCGTGTACACTAGAATATGCTCAACGCTATAGGTAGGAAAAAGTAAGATAACTTCCATGAAACGATATGACAAGACCAGATATGACAATGAATAGCTGTTCCCCGCGACTTCAGCCGCGTGAAATTTACCTACGATTGAATTTCGTGGGTTTTTTTGCACTCAACCATAACTCTTTTTCTAAAATCAAAAGTAGCCTAAGTTACTCCTTATAACATCAGCTATCTGTCAGTGAAAGTCCCGTCAAAATCGGTCGAGCCGGTTTAGCCATAACAAACAGACAGACAAAAATGTTAAAAATTGATTTAGTCATAAGTACCTAATAATATAGGTACCTACTTACATATGCACTCAGTAAAACGCGATTATTTTGACACTACAAACAAACACTTCAATTTTCTTTATTTGTATAGTTGTGACCAGGGAATAAAAGTTTTTTAGTTCGTACGAGATCTTTGACACACTAAACTTTAGTTTTTTATTGCTACTAGTACGAGATGTAAAGTAGCTAAGTACCTACCTACTTTTAAACTTGAAAACAATGATAAGTTAAGAAGTCTACATTTTTTAACAATAAATCTTTAATATAAAATACTATATCTGTCCATCGAGTTTTGAGCTCGTCAGGGAAGGTGGAAGATGCGTAATTACCTAGATTACAAATATGTGAAATGCTTAGAGCCTTATTATAGCTCCGTTTCATTATCCTTCAAACTGAACTCATCAATGGGTGTCTTAGGTCACATCCCTGGGCAACAGTCAACAGCGAACATTTTAGACTGAAGTCTGCATAGGCATTGGTGTTTTTTTTCAAATGAGCACACAATCCACCTGATTTTAAGTGGATGTTCTGGCCCATAGACATTTACATTTATCCACGATTAAGAATCAAAATGCTGATACTCTGTCACCTGCCACCCCTGAGGCCCAAGATGGTGGGCCTCGCCTCCAGTAAAAAGAGAATCCTGTTCTTCACACTCACCATATGAAACACAGTAGCCTAAAGTTGTTATTTTACTCTGGTATTCTGTGAGAGTGTGATCCTACCCCGGTCGAGCGGCACCATTCTCTCTACCACTTAAAATAAACGAAATGTTATATTACCATTTCTAATACCACCATTGATAATACATCGATCATCACTACCGTACTCGTGAACATTAAGACATCTCGAGAAGGATATAAAGCATTATGAACTTTTGAAAAAGGTAGAGGCGCGCTACTTCGGTGTTGGCTGTGGCATGTGTGTGTATGTATGGGATTACGTTAACACAAACATCAGCGTTTACTTCTGCTGCGTTTTGTATGGTGATTGATGAGATTAATAAAATCATACTTGATTTCATGTATTCTGGTAGTTTTTGCAATGAAAAATTAAAATAGGTTGTATTTAAAGGCTACTGTCTATATAAGAAAGAAATGAGGGTGTAATATTCTATAACTGAAAAAATAGTTGCGCTAATAGACACAGAAATAGAATAAATAGAACACCTATCTAGCACAAACACCCTCATACAACGGTAACAACCTACACTATAATATTTGCACTAATATTTTTAAATTATAAAAATACGTAGGTACTTTTAATATTTTTATCATTAACTTTGGTAAAATGATAATGTCATTTTATGCAAAAGATGTTTCGTACCAGACTAAGTCAAAAAAGATGAATCAGTCTAAGCCAGGATAAAAAAGCAAAAGTGGTACGCATTCACGTACACGTCCGGTGGCTGCCCAACAACGCAGAAGGCGGGAAGACGGCGCTCGTTGATTGGTGCAAATTGAATTTGGAATCAAGGAGCGCGGGAAATGCGCGGGGCGGTGAAACTGTGAAGGGAGGGGGCGGGTGGTATTGTCGTGTTGGCGATCGCTCGCTGATTGCTCGTTTGTGGTACGACTAAAAATGTGGATATGACGAGGAATTTCAATAAAAATTAAAATAATCCAAAAGAATGTGCACAATAAATATATATAGGTACGTTGTGACCTCGTCAAAAAAAGGTTTCTAGCATGTCTTCTTCGCAACATTGCGAGGATATCGGCTCTACGCTAAATAATTCGCCTGTCCAGCAATATGGTTATGGGCATGGTGCCACTTGAAACATTCTTGAAAATACATAGTACGATTCGACCTGGGGACCTTCAAGAAAAGAACTTACTCCTTTCTAAAGGGCCGGCAACGTATATGCATTCCCCTGGTGTTGCGGTTGTTCATGGACTACGGTAGTCACGGTGAACCATATGCTCATTTGCCCCTCTTCTTTAAAAAAAACCGTAAGTCTAACAGCTAAATCCAACAGCTAAAATGAATGATAGTAGTTGATATTAAGTGCGGTACAATTAAACAATCATTGCAAAATACAGCTTGGGAGCGATCACCTCATTCTGATTGAAAGCTTTTTCAAGATTGGTGATAGAAAGACATAATAGATTTACAGAGTTTGTGATGAAAGCGTGTAGGCTGAATGAATGCAATGAATGAAATGAAACAGCAAGAATTAATTAAAAAAAATATGGAGTACAGAAAATGATAATAAAGGTGATACTTGATAATCAAAAATAACAGGCAGTGATAAGTTAATAATAAATTATTTTTAAGTATACATTATTGTTTTCGATGAAGTAAAGTAAGGAAATGGTTAGAAAAGTTTAATGCAGACATAGAATTTCAGTCCTTACCGTGTCTGACTTCTGACTTTTATTCAAAAGTGTTTATACGTGGTAGAGCCATGCTGCAGTTATATTAGTAGGTAGTATAGTTGAACGAGTGGGTCAGCTCAACCGGGGAAGGACCACACTCTCACAGAATATCAGCGTAAAATAGTAGTTGAATGCTGCTGTGTTTCGTATGTTGAGTGAAGAGAACCGGAGACCCTTTTTACTGGAAACGAAGCATTCCATCTTAGTCCTCACGGGTGACAACGCATCTGCATTTTGATTAGTAATCGAGGATAGATGTAGATGTCTATGGGCCACAGCAACCACTTACCATCAGGTGGACTGAGTGCTCGTTTGTCACCCTATCCTAAAAAATAGAAATATCTTTCTCAAATATACTTAATTATACTAAAAGAATGTCATGTCATTGGAGGCTACGATCAAATCTGGACAAGGCCTGTGGGACTGGAGTTTGATATTAATTTGTGGGCTTTGATAGTAATTTTCTCAGTGTTTTTATTTTGATCTTAAAGTCAGAGCATCATTCATATTGAAATGAATAATTCATTCTAAAAAATGAAAAATATAAAATATTGAATGTCCATATTTTTCTCTCTTAAGAGTTACCAATGTTCGAATGATTGTGCTCCCGGCACCGTTTGACGAGGTATAGCAACACCGCATTGTTCCGTTAACCAACAATTTACGCAGTTTGCCTGCTTAGTTTACGAATCACGGGAAGCTTAGCGGAATATTGAGGGACTGAGTGGTGCGGTTGTAAGAACTTTTGGATAGTTTAATCAGATAAAGTTAACGAGCTTTTTTTATAAAAACAAATTCGTGCACCCTTACAGGCATGTAATGGCGGCGATAAAGAATCCCATTTTGCCTAGTGGGAATCATAATAGTCAAAATCAGTGATTCCTATAACAAACAATAATATATTAAAGATAGAAAACAGACAAAAATATTCTTTTCGATACTCTTTATTCGATCTTAATCCTTAACCAAAATGGATTGGGCCGTGAATAATCCTGTATTTATGCTATATGACTATATGACTAGGTATATATGATACTATATGATTGCCTCGTTAGTCTAGTGGTTGTATTAGTGCGACTGCTGATCATGAGGTCCTGGGTTCGAATCCCGGGTCGGGCCAAAAATCAATCATTGAGTTTTTCCGTCAAGAAATTCTCAGTAGCTGCCCGGAGTCAGAAAGTTGGCGGTGTCTCACCCGCGTGCCTCGGAAAATACGTAAAGCCGTTGGTCTTGCGCCTGATCTCTCTCCGGTCGTGTCGGTTTGCCGTCCCATCGGATTATAAGAGTGAGGGAATAGAGAGTGCACCTGTGCTTGCGCATACACTTGGGCACTATAATCCTGTCCTGTGCCGATGGCTAGTCTCCGTTGAGGCTGGCCGCCGTGACCGAAATTCGGTCTGGAAGACATTATTATTATTATTACTTATGCAATACCGTTCTTATACAGTACTGTTATCGTGTAAGCCTATCAAAACACCATATGCTCTCTGCTGACCATAAGTCCGTAGATTGCCTTACTTCTTTATAATAAGGGTGACAAAAAAGCGCACAGTTCATCTGAAGGTAAGTGGATGCTGTGCTTCATGGACATCTATATCTGTTGGCGATTAAGAATCACAATGCAGACGCATTGTCACCCTGGAGGGCTAAGTTGAAACGCCTCGCTTCCAGTAAAAAAGGGTCTCCGGTTTTGTACGGTCACCATACGAAACACAGCAGCATTAATCTGATAGATATATCACGCTGGTATCACGTGAGGCGTGGTCCCCGGTCGAGCCAACCCATTCTTACTACAATTACCTATACTTAATATAGCTGTAGCTTTTTTTATAGAATAAGTTAAATGCCGTCATTAAGAAGTATGCTATTCGACGTGGTAGAGCCTTGCTGCATGTGAAGGATCACGCTCTCACGGAATCAGCTCAATCCAGTGGTGTTTCATATGGCGAGTGTAGACAACCGGAGACTTTTTACTGGAAAAGAGGCTCCGGTTCCATCTTAGTCCTCAGGGGTGACAACGCTCCTGCATTTTGATTATTAATCCAGGATAGATGTAGCTATGGGAGACAGCATCCACTTACAATCAAATGGCCTGTGTGCTCGTTTGTCACACTTATTTTATTAAAAAAAAAACTTAAAAGCTTGGTCAGAAGGGTCTGTCGATAAATAGAGATTTTTGTTAATATAAGATGGCCTAACACTCGTTTAATAAAAAAAACCTTGACATCTTTTCCAATAAGACCAATCTTTTGCAGATCGATGGACAGTCTAGATTAGATAGTTCTATAACTGACTCTACTACAGCTTAAAATGTTTAGCTTTTGCTACAATGAAGAGCCGTGGTAGCTCAGTGGTTAACGCTCGCTGTAAATATAACAGAACGCGAGTAACCCGGGTTCGATCCCCGCCGGCACCAATGAAATTGTTAATTGCAATTTTAAGTGCTGATTTACCACGTGCTCGGCGGTGAAGGAAAACATCGTGAGGAAACCTGCATGTCTGAGGAATAAGAAAAAAAAATATTTCGAAGACATGTGAAATTCGTCAACACGCATTTGGGCAGCGCGGCGGACACTCCCTTGCCCTAAACCCTCTCAGAAATGAGGGGAGGCCTGAGCCCAGCAGTGGGACGTATATAGGCTGTAACTTTACTTTTTTTTACTTTTGCTACAATGCTGCTATTATAAGTCCAAGGTTGTTAAAAGTCAGTTCAATACTAAAACAAATCAGCGAAATAAGTTCGAATTCTTATACAATTTGACAACAGCATGGATTAAAGGTTGTAGTGATAGGAATGAGTAGAAAATAAGAGAACAACAAGAAGTGAAGGTAGAGCTCTAATCTCTCACTCGTTTTGGTGGTAAAAATTATGGAGCAGGCGAATTGATTATTTATTCTATGGGCCAATCGGTGTCGTCATTCTGTCCGTCGTAGTAATCCTTCTAGTTCAAGCAAGGGTCGTGTTGCTCGTATTGCTGCCCTGTGTCACATCATTTAAGCAGTACTGCTATTGGTTTGCATACCTACTCTAATTTGGTGTTATTGTGTGACTACGTCCATTACTAACGACCACACAGTCTACCTACGTCTGTTTGGCCCATAGACATCTACATCTGTTCTCGATTAAGAATCAAAATGTAAATGCGTTGCAAATCCTGAGAACTAAGATGTAATGCCTCGTTTCCAGTAAAAAGGGTCTCCGGTTCTCTAAACTCACTATACGAAACACAGCAGCGTTGAGCTGCCATTTTACGCTGGTATTCTGTGTAAGCGTGGTCCTACCCCGGTTGAGCCGACCCATTTGTGCTATAACCATTATGTAGCTGCACCATGGCTCAACCACGTGAAAACCACGTTACACCATTGTGATTATGACTTTGTAACTGATCGATATTGAATATATAGTTCGGTAAGCTGTTTAATTACTGATAGTGATTATTTGCGTAAACAAAAGAGCAAGTAAAATATCCGCTCTCGCACTATTTTATCCAAGACGGAACGAAGGATTGAGAGAGAACATTAAGGGTGAGAGGTTGTTTGTTTGTTTAAACGAATGATCCCATTTATCTACAAAACGATTTGATCGATTTAGATACGGTGTTCTGTAAAGGGTTTGTGATTCTTAGACGACGGTCCTGAGATAGGTGTTATTGCGTTAACTTGCCAGGAGGCGCTGCAATAAGCATATTTGTGTTAACTAATGTTCCCATTTATCTCCTAAACGGTTAGACACATTTCGATACGGTTTTTTGTAAAGGGGTTGGCGATTCATAGGCGATGGTTCCTAGATAGATGTTATGATGTTACTTTACCAGGAGGTGCTGCAATAAGAATATTTATGTTAACCAATGTTCCCATTTATCTCCTAAACGGTTAGACACATTTCGATACGGTTTTTTGTATAGGGGTTTGTGATTCATAGGCGATAGTTCTTAGATAGATGATACGATGTTACTTTACCAGGAGACGCTGCAATTGGCATATTTATGTTAACCAATGTTCCCATTTATCTCCTAAATGGTTAGACACATTTAGATATGGTTTTCTGTAAAGGGTTAGCGATTCATAGGCGGTGGTTCTTAGATAGAGGTTATGATGTTACTTTACCAGGAGGCGCTGCAATAAGCATATTTATGTTAAGCAATGTTTCCATTTATCTCCTAAATGGTTAGACACATTTAGATATGGTTTTCTGTAAAGGGTTGGCGATTCATAGGTGATGGTTCTTAGATAGATGTTATGATGTTACTTTACCAGGAGGCGCTGCAATAAGCATATTTATGTTAACCAATGTTTCCATTTATCTCCTAAATGGTTAGACACATTTAGATATGGTTTTCTGTAAAGGGTTGGCGATTCATAGGCGATGGTTCTTAGATAGATGTTATGATGTTACTTTACCAGGAGGCGCTGCAATAAGCATATTTATGTTAAGCAATGTTCCCATTTATCTCCTAAATGGTTAGACACATTTAGATATGGTTTTCTGTAAAGGGGTTGGCGATTCATAGGCGATGGTTCTTAGATAGATGTTATGATGTTACTTTACCAGGAGGCGCTGCAATAAGCATATTTATGTTAACCAATGTTCCCATTTATCTCCTAAGCGGTTAGACACATTTCGATACGGTTTTTTGTAAAGGGTTTGTGATTCGTAGGCGATGGTTTTTAGATAGATGTTATGATGTTAACTTACCAGGGGGCGCTGCGAGAAGCATATTTGTGTTAACCAATGTTCCCATTTATCTCCTAAATGGTTAAGACAAATTCAGATACGGTTTTCTGTAAAGGGTTTGTAATTCATAGGCGATGATTTTTAGATAGATGTTATGATCTTAACTTACCAGGGGGCGCTGCAATAAGCATATTTGTGTTTAATAGTGTTAAAGGGTTCGTGATTCATACGCGATGGTTCTTAGATAGGTTGTATGGTGTTTACTTGCCAGGACGCTGCAATAAGCATATTTGTGCAATCTAATGTTCCCTGTTGTTTACTGAAAAATTTTGTAAATATTCTGAAATTTTGTTGTATTTATAATGTTTTCGAGTGATGGCAGTTAAATTTATGTTGGGAACTATAGCGGGTACCGGAAGACTGAAGATCTTCTAAAGCCGACTGACTAAAAGCATTATAATAAGTCTAGTTGGTATTATAAGTAAGTTAAGTCCCAATATATACGGGAAAATTTTCACAGCAGGACTGGTAAAAAACTATCGTGGTGTCAGCCTGCTAAGCATTCTGATTAAACTGTAAGGTGTTAATTAAAAAATTTGTGAAAGAAACTGATGAAAAAGTTTGGGATGTGCAAGCTGGATTTAGAAAAGAAATGGGGTGTACGGATCAGGTCTGTTCCATGCGTATGATTGCGAAGAACTTTTTGGCCAAACACCAGAAAGGTTTTTGTGCGTTCATGGACTTGGATAAAGCTTATGACTGAGTGGACGGGGATGTGTTATGGTAAACACTGAACTCATTTGGGTTGAGTGCTGGGTTGATACAAGCATTAAGGTCTCTTTATAGGGGCTTTAGTGTTTGTGTCAGGATCAACGGGCCTACTCGGTTTGGCATCCATAAAGGTGTCAGATAGGGCTGCGTAGCTTGCCCGTGGCTGCTCAAACTATTAATGGATAATCCTTTGAAAATTTTAAAATTTAAAAAATATGGGTTGAGAATCAATGAGTTAACCGTCAAATGCCTTTTGTACGCCGATGAAAAAGTTATATTTGCGACGTCGGCAACCAAGTTGCAAATTATGGTTACATTAATGAACAGATCATTAAAAGAAAGGAGAATGAAAGTGAACGCAAGTAAGAGGAAAGTGATGATTTTTTGAAAGAAGAAAGTAAAAAGATATGTAAAATAAAAATATATGAGGGATTGGTTGAGCAAGTGAATGTGTTTGTATATTTGAGATGTTTATTTAGCAGGAATGGTAGATATGATGAGGAATAGAACGACGCATAAAATAGACCAAATTGGGACTCTATACTATATTATAAAAAGGCAGAATGTATCAAAAAAGGCACGTATGGCAATTCACAATGCTGTGTTAGTCCCTACTTTAATGTATGGTGGAAAGTTGGGTGTGGCAGAAGAAGGACGAGAGTAGAATAACTACTGTAGAAATGTGGGCATTAAGGAGTACTATACCAGGGGCTGAATCTGAATGACAGGTTGATAAATTGTGTGATACGAGAAGTGTGGTTTGCAAGACGATGTGATCAGAATTAAGAAAGGTATGCTTCAGTGGTTTGGTCATGTAGAAAGGATTAACGAGGAAAGAGTGACAAAGTAAATCTATGTTGCAGAAGCGAACGGCAGAGTCGGGAAGGGACGCCCAAGGCAAAAGCTTAACGACCAAAGTGGCGATATATTAAAAATAGGCCAGGTTAAGAGTACCATTAACCGACGAGCATGCGCTATATGGTAATGAAGGAGGCGAAAGAGATGTGTCAGGATCGTGCCAAATGGAACTCCGTAGTCTCTGCCTACCCCTCAGGGTGACAGGCGTAAGTGTTCATGTATGTATATTATATAAAAAAAAGTTTTTCTTTAAATGAAACCATCCGAAGGGCTCTTGTCTCCATAAATATCCCCTCGGTTTTAGAGCCTTGCGGGAAATTTAGAGACGATGGCAAGAGACGCGACGGTATGACTTTGGTCCCTTGGGAGAGAAGTAAAGTCCTAGTGCGGGGTGCTACTTGCGTTGACACTTTAGCGGTCTCTCATCTCAAGGGTACCTCTTTTAGAGCCGGGGCGGCATCAGAGGCAGCCGAATTTAGTAAATGTCTCAAATATGAGTCTTTGAGAAATGACTACATATTTGTGCCATTTGCTGTGGAGACTATCGGTCCGTAGAGTCCACGTGCAGTGAAGTTCCTAAAGGAACTGTATCCACGGCTTGTCGTCGCTGCTGGTGACAAGAGGGCTGGTTCTTTCCTCGCTCAAAGGCTAAGTATAACTACTAGGCTGTTCAACGAGGAAACGCAGCCAGCGTTCTTGGCACTATACCACGGGGAGCAGGACTTTTGACAATTAAAATTTTCAGTGTTAGTTTTCTATATTATAGTTTCTTTTTTATATTGTGGATAATTAATATTAATTGTAAATATTATAATTTTAATTATTATTTTTGTTACAATTTATAATATGTCAGTATAGGTAGTAAGTACATGTTGACACAACTTATGTAATATTTCTAAAAAATAAAAAGGTTTATGTAAAGAATTCTAGGGTGGATACTATCGAATAGTTTAACTAAACGGAAACAAATATTTGTTAAACGAGCACACAGTCCACTTAAAAGTAAATGGATTCGATTAAGAATTAAAATGCAGATGCGTGGTCACCCCTGAGGACTAAGATGGAATGCCTCGTTTCCGAGAAAAGGGACTCCGGTCCTCTGCACTCACCATAAAAACACAGCACCATTAAGCTGCTATTTGTCGCTGGTATTCTGTGGGAACGTGGTGCTTTGTCCTCTACCATGTAAAACACTTTTGTGCTAATGAATCAATGAGCGTATACCTAATATAAATTATAACTAATGCATAGATAATACCTGTAATATACAACTCACGTTATTAATCGTCTATTTATCACAGAATCACTTGTGATTCCAAAATTAAATCACGGCTATCACCACCTATTAAAACACAGTATTAAAAAGTCTTATGAATATAACATGAAGTACCATCGTATAGATGGCGCTGTAGCTTATTTATTGCTACTTTTACTGTTACGACCACTTTACCCGCGTTTCGCAGGCTTTTATCTAAATTAGTCTCATTTCATTGTTGCTGGGCATTTCTAACATATTCGTTCGGATTACATTTGCTGTCGTAATTTGCCTAATGTATCATAAAGATTTTCAGTCGATTTGTTTTTTTTAGAGCTGAGAGGGTAAATATACAATAATAAAAGATATCTATGTTGGACTTGCGTTCACTGGTTGGCCAAAATAAAACTATGATAGTGCTTATAAATTGTCATTTGAATAGTTGAATTTTATGATAAAATTTATTAGATTTTTCTATACACATTGTTAGTTGTTAATCAGTTTGATAATCACTTTGCTTGTGATTGGCAGCATAGGGAATCCTTCACTGCATGCCATCCCGTGGGTCGCATCTTCGGTACCGCTATTCCTAGAAGTGGCAACTACGACTACGAGGCAGGAGATGTGATGAGTGTCCGGCGGAAATCCACTGCTGCATATCAGCCTCTCCCGTTGTAGAGTAATAACTTTTATTAATCTGTGGTAATAGAGACGTGTAAAACGGAATTGAGTTGAGACTTCAACGCAAAAGTAGGCTTAAGAAAACACGGTTGACTGAAAGTAAGAAAAAAAAAACAACAAACCCAATTGCCAAGTCAAGAAGAGGATTTTTTATGGTTGACATAAACATAAAAGGAACAATAAATAATAAGGCTGCAAAACTAAAAAGTCGTGGTAGTGTCTGATGAAATCAATGATCCATCTCCGTCTTGCTCAATTCCAAAGCCCGGAACACTTTTAACTGGAATATTAAAATAGCTTTCAGTGCTTAAAAACAGCTTTGCTTATACAAATTAGTGTTGCATGACTTGAGATATAACGAAAAAAGAGTGTGTACCTATATGATGATTAAAGGTAGGAATAAAACTTCTGATAACATCCCATTATTAACTCTAAAGGGATTATTCTTAAGTCGTGTAACACAGTTTAAATATCGTATATATCGACCTAGATATAGAAAGCGAGCGCAGGGTATTGTCTGCGGGTAGTACCTAATATAGGTTAGGTAGTTCATAGGTTTGCTCGTTGCACAGCACCAGTCCAAATTACTTTATTCAAAGCCTACAGCTACAGCTATCGTTTTACACGAGAGGTATTTGGACAAACTTCCCCCAAAAAGCATACAAGGTCATGCGAATTCAATACAGTAATGTGTTCAGGGCCTTATTGGGGTTTCCAACTGAAGTGCGTCAAGTATGTTTGCAGATGCAAAAACGGACGATGTTTACGATAATAATGAGAAAAAAGTGGAGTCTCTTGTATGACGCGTGCGAGGAAACCCAAACAGACTTCTGCGGATGATTAGCAACAGAGTGGATTCTAATCTGCTCGCAAGGTTTATTGAACTACATGTTTTATGAGTTGTATAAGCCGACAAACCAGATGTATAGTCTCAGTAACAAATTTTATATAGATTTTGATCAGCTTTTACTAACACACTCGTCCTATATTAATGCGCTTCACAGATATGTCACTGCGCTCAACTGTTTGGTTTAAAAAAACAATGTTAAAAGGCACCTCGTTTAAATTATCGGAATTCCTTACAAAATACAGGCAAGACTTATTTCTTCAAGCCCGTAAGCATTTTGGAATCAAAAAAGTCTGGTCATTCGAGGGCAACATAAGCCGTAGACTGCCTGACGGGTCTCGACGTCACATCTTTAGCGCTAATGACCTGGATGCACTACTGCACGATTTTCATAAAGGTGGGTGCAACGAGGAGCCGGAACAAGTGAAGGCAGGAACTAGTAGTGTAGTTTCCCGTAGCGAGCAGCCAAGAACCCGACGAGCATTCAGAAATAAGTAAACATTCTCGGGTTGGTGGTAATACTTTGTTTACACTTCGACGGCTTATTAATTACTACTACTGCTGTGTGTACTGTGTACGTCACGTAAAAAAAATTGTACCAATACTAATATATTGTATGGACCTAAGTCTGAATATAAATGTTTAATAAAAAGGCTTATAAAAATGTACAATATCAACGGCAAACTCCTATAAACTGCAGTGGCAGTTCGAGCTATTTGCAAGACCCGTTGCATTAAGACCCCAAAAACTCTACGAATACACTCTTCATCTTATTGCCGACTGACAAATAAATACTTGTAAATGTTTTATTTATTGAATAATGGTAACGAACATCACAGTCCACCTAATGGTAAGTGGATGCTGTGGCCCATAGACATCTACATCTATCAACGGTTAAGAGTCAACATGCGGAATGCTTTGTCATTCCTGATGACTAACATAGAATTAACTTTAACTTTAACATGAAAGGTCTTCGGTTCTCTACACACACCATAAGAAACACTAAGCAACACTAAGCTCCTTTTTCACGCTGGTATTCAGTGAGAGTAGAGTCCTTCACTGATTAGCTGACACATTCGTGCTACAACTATAATATGTATAACTGCAGCATGGTTCTATCACGTAAACGTAACTGGCGAAACTTGCACAGCCTAGGATGCAGCTCGTATCGAAGAAATTATTTAGTGGAATCCTAGCTCCAAAATCAGTGCCAGAAATTTGTTTACCATATAAATTAAAGAACGAACTTTCGAAGATTTGGAAAATCCAAAAGTGCACACCTCGAACGTATCAATTTACTTTCATTAATTACAGAAACAAAATATAAAAAACTTAACACCGTACTTAAAATTTAACTCCATCACCTTTATAAAATAATATTAAAAAAGACTACAGAACGTGTTCTCAGCCAAATATAATATTATCGTCTTCCATATAAAATAAAATCTACGCCATACAAAACTAAGTCTAGGACTTTATATTATTCGATTTTTTTATATAAAATCGGAAACAGTGCGACTCCGGACAGACGTTCTAACCAAAATATCAGTAACGCTTGCTATACTGATTCTGCAATGGGATGAGTTTGTTATGGTTTTCCCATGACAGAAGAATAGACACATCACGTATATATGATCAATTTTTATAATAAAAACATTAACAACTTAGTGCTTGTACTTAATATATCTAATAATATCATCAGTGTTCAACAGTACATAGTTAAAACCATAACACCAGTGTTTAAAAATATAATTGTGTAAAAAAAGGTAAAGTTACAGCCTATACAAGTCCCACAGCTGGCCACAGGCCTCCCCTAATTTCTGAGAGGGTTTTAGGGCAAGGAAGTGTCCGCCGCGCTGCGTGTTGGCGAACTTCACATATCTTCGAAATAATATATGTTTTCCTTATTCCTCAGACATGCAGGTTTCCTCACGATGTTTTTCTTCACCGCCGAGCACGTGGTAAATCAGCACTTAAAATTGCAATTAACAATTTAATTGATCCCGGCGGGGATCGAACCCGGGTTACTCGCGTTCTGTTATATTTACAGCGAGCGTTAACCATCTGAACTACCATGGCTCTCCATAATTGTGTAATAATGTTTAATTTTCGTTCGTATACAAATAAGGACAAGATTATGGAAAATAAATAGAAATAACTGAATAAAATGTGTATGATGTACTAATAGGTTCAGATTTCCACTAAAAGCCCAGTACAATTTCCAGATAGTTAATTTATTGCACGACTGGTGATTCCACTCGGGTTTAACTGCGATATATGTTACCCGAATGTCTTTTTTATGTAAACGAGCTCTATAGTACGTATGTTGAATACAACAAGATTTCTTTGTGAATGGATAGGGCGTAACGCTACCTTTATAGGGCTGTTGACACCGCTCATATTTTAAACTTAAACTCTTACATGTAGAACGATCCTGACACGCCAATAATTATAACTATAGTACGTGCCAAATCGATTGAGAAGAACAGACAATGACCTCAGATATGAGCCGAGTGTCAAAAGGCATAACTTATAAAATGTCAATTTAGATGTGATAACAATATTTAAATATTGATATTATTCACACTTCTAGGTCAGCACATATGTTTTGTTTTTTGTTTCTTAAATAATATTGTCTGTGGTTCCTATAAACATCGTAAAATCTTACGGTACATCGCGAAAAATGTGTTATGTTTTATATTTCAATTTATGATAAGTAACGCAGCAATTCATTTAATAACAGTTTCATATTTAAAAAAAATATTTGAAGCAATATAATCATCATATTGAGCTTTTGCAAATTCATCCCTTTAAAATAAACAAAAGCGCGTTACGTCACTTCGTTCTATAAGAAACGTGACAATGGCAGCCAGAGATGCGTTACTTTTTTGGGCCGGTCCGCGTGCAGTGAATAAAAATAAAGTTTTATCTTTTGAATAAGTACGTACTTATTCGGTGTCGTTATCACTCAAATCTTTATATGTGTTATAAATTAATGCTTTTGTTGTTAAATGAATAAAGTACTTTATAACAATAGATGATTTTTCTTCTACAGTGATCTTTTACATAACTTTTTAATAATAGTTAATAAATATGTATTATATCAATCGTTATAAAAAATAATTAAAAAAAGCATTATATATAAAGAAAGTACTACACATAAAAAGTGCCTATATATTGAAGGTTTGTAGCCCCTGATTAAATGACCGAAAGGTCATTGTCCGTTTTTTCACACACCTTGAACCACACTGTGAATAGAAAAAAGACTCATACAGATAGATATTTAAACGGTGATTCTCATCACCTAACTGTAAAGGATAGTTGTGAGAATCTACAGTTCTACTAATACTAGGCTGCACTAAAAGTATCGGGAATGGAATATTTCCACTGTTCCTGTCATATTAAAATCTTTTTAATTGAAAACTCCTTGGTTTTAAAAATCGAATACCATTAATTTATTTAAAAAAAGATTCTCGGTCTTGTCACAAGGTTTTGTCAAACTTGTTTAGTCGTTGAGAAAATGGAATTGACTCGAGAAAATTCAAGAGCGATGATTTATTATGACTTTCGAAGTGGTTTAACACAAAAACAGTGTGTTGACCGGATGATTTCTGCATATGGTGATGAAGCCCCATCCAAAACCACAATTTATCGCTGGTTTGCTGAATTTCAACGTGGACGTGTCAAGCTGTCAAGTGTCAAGATGATCCCCGTCAAGGTCGTCCAAAAACTGCAGTCATCCAAGAAAACGTTGATGCTGTGCGTAAGCTGATTGAGGAAGATCGACATGTGACATACCGCGAAATTCAGGCAACTTTAGACATTAGCATGAGTTAAATAGAAATAATCTTGCATTAACAATTAGGTGTAAAAAAGTTGTTTTCCCGATGGATACCGCATTCGCTCTGTGAAGAGCAAAAAGCGGCTCGCGTTACTTGGTGCGTCAGAACTCTCGAAAGATTCCACGCAGGATCCTCAAATGCTGTATACAACATCGTATCAGGTGACGAATCCTGGATATACGCA
Organism: Parnassius apollo; assembly: GCA_907164705.1. Lineage (NCBI taxonomy): Eukaryota > Metazoa > Arthropoda > Insecta > Lepidoptera > Papilionidae > Parnassius > Parnassius apollo. Next base: position 18,294,838 of record CAJQZP010000220.1, on the reverse strand, counting down.
TACGAACCCGAAACAAAAAACCAGTCACGAGTTTGGGTGTTCGAAAATGAGTTAAAGCCAACAAAAATTGTTCGTTCACGGAGTGTTGCAAAAAAAATGGTGGCCACGTTTGTCTCCAAAACCGGCCATGTTACGACTATTCCTCTTGAGGGACAAAGAACGGTTAATGCAGAATGGTATGCTAGCATTTGTTTGCCACAGGTGGTTTCTGAACTCCGTAAAGAGCACTGCACCGGCGCATCACCTCTATCACGACAACGTGAGTTCTCACACCACACACAGAACAAAAGAGTTTTTAGAGCAAGAAAACATAGAATTATTAGACCATCCGCCGTACAGCCCCGACCTAAGCCCTAATGATTTCTATACTTTCCCTAAAATAAAGAATAAATTGCGTGGACAGAGATTTTCATCACCTGAAGAAGCTGTAGACGCCTACAAAACGGCCATTTTGGAGACCCCAACTTCCGAATGGAATGGTTGCTTCAATGATTGGTTCCATCGTATGGAAAAATGTGTCAAATTTCGCGGAGAATACTTCGAAAAGCAATTAATACATTTTTAAATAGTAATGTTGTGTCACTTCCTTGATTCCCGAAATTTTCAGTGCCGCCCTTCTATCTGGCTACCGAGAGAAAATCTTTGTTTCATAGAGTACGAGGAATCTGTGACAGTAAATACTTGGCCGCCAAGCAAGTTTTGCACGACAACAAACTTCGAGTCCTACGCCTATGTCACAGTGAACGAGTGAAACCGACCGCAGTTGAGCGTGTGCCTGTTGTACTTCCACATGTCAGAGGTGTCACTGAAAATTGAAATAAATTTCAATAGCCTTACGCCTAAAAGATGGCTGATTACATCTGCTTGAGATCCTATAATTAATAAAATTAAATCCAAACCTAAGCATACAACCGCAAAACTTCAAGACACTATAAGTTGATACTACGTAGATAGGACCAAAAATTAAGAATTTCAATCTGAAGGAAGCCGTTGTTGACTATGACAGGACGTCGAACACTTCTATCACCCCCGTGACCATGGGTGCTGTACAGTGCTCGAAACGTCGAGAATGTAATTTATGTAAATATATACGCGAAAAAATCCGTAAGAACTAGTTTTATTTCAACGTTCGCGTAAAAAAAAAACAAATCATTATGAAACACCATTACCGTTATATCTAAAAGTCCACTGCCGAACAAAGACCTCATCTATAGATTTAACTCATAGGGGGATATTTTCAATAGTGACCACGATTGGCGGACGGGTTGGCAACCGCAGTTCTATTTTTTATTTTTAGTTATTGTTAGGAAGACGTTGGTGCCTATCAACGAGTTTATTTCCATCTGTCGCTTCTTACGACACTCACGGGATGATATGAGGTTGTCGATATTCTAACAACCCCACTACACGGTAAAAATAAGTTAAATAATAAGAAAACAATATGCAAATATCATCTCTCTATATTGTTTGAATTTAATTCAGTTAATGTTTTCCGAATTATTCGTAGTAACCAAATCTTTTTCAAAGAAATTTACCAAAATCTATGTGTAAAATGACCATTAAAGCAAAATAAACTAACAAATGTGTATATTAAATACTGCGAATTTAAAAAGAGTATTAATTTTTATTTTTTACCGTGCTCTCAATAAAACGGTACTATTTGATAGTCTCGTAGCTAAATGCGATCATAACGACAATCGAAAAAAACTTCCGAATATTTTCCGAAACCAATAGTCACGAGTGACATATTATTGTATTTTTTTATATAAAATAAGAGTGACAAACGAGCTCACAGTCCACCTAATGTTAATAGGATGCTGTGATCCAAAGAAATCTAAATCTACACCTAATTATGAATCGAAATGCAGATGTGTTGTCACCATTGAGGTCTAGAACGGAATGTCTCATTTTCAGTAAAAAAGGTATCCGGTTTTCTACAGCACTAACACAGCGACAGTAAGCTGCTATTTTATGCTGGTTTTCTGTAAAAGTGTGATGTTTTTATGGTTGAGCCGACCCATTCGTGATACAATCATAATACTTATAGCTGCAACGCGACTATCACATACGAAAAAAATGAACTTCCTAAGTATGTAGTACTTAGAGTTATGATGTACATGAACGAGAGTAGAAATATATTCTCAAACTTTGAAATTAATAGAGAGGTATGAATACTAACATCCCTATTCCTATTGTAGTAGCATGAAGGTTAGAGAACAGGAGAACGATCACTACGTACTAAAGCATAGCCCGCCTGTCCTTGAATTGCAGAATTTATAGCGGCGCTGACGTCGGTGAGTAATGACTGCGAAGTTAGCTGTTTATGAGTACAAGCAGACGAAGTTAGTTGAATAATATACAAATTTTCTCCGCGGCATTGGTGAGAAAATTTTCATGCTCCGTAATTTTGTAATTTTTGACAAAAAGAAACATTAAAAAATGGAGAAATGTTTTATTGTGCGTGGATGTGCAAGTGGTTTAGCATCTGATCGGAAAAATAGACTGAAAATTACTTTTATTGACCGAACTTAGCGATCGCAGCGCCTCACTTATGGTGTCCATATTTCCAGGGCACTATTTTCTACAGCGATCTTTCTCCTGTTCTCTAACCTTCATGTGTAGTAGTCTGCATTACCTATGTGTGACGCTACCAGACGTTACTTTACAAGATATGACGTCTTTAATCTATAGTGAATTAGTTTGTAATGTTAGCAACAATCGACATCGATATATTCGTTTTTGTTTAGTTACCTATTTTGATCACTTTATTACCTATATGCTTAAAAATATAATGAAAATAGGACTAGACTTGTTCGAACGATCATGTAAATTGTTTTCTATATCAAGTGATAGTAATTATTACATTTCGAATATTAGTTTGGCTTTAAAAACGAATAGTCAGGGACGAATGAAGACTAAGACTTGACTAAAACACGGTAGATAAGCGAGTTGGATACCATTTGTAATCCCCATTTTATATGCTGACTTCGATCCGCCCCGGCTTCGCACGACTGTTTTCTAGTTCTTGACAACAGCGCCACTTACCGGACCCATTTGTAAGTGAGAGTGTTTATCAAAATCGATCCAGCCGTTCTCAAGGGATAATCTTTCATACATGCGGCATTTGATTTTTATGTATATAGACTTACCACTTGCTCATCGGAAATAAAATAATAATAATGTCCTCCAGACCGAATTTCGGCCACGGCGGTCTGCCTCAACGGAGGCTAGCCATCGGCGCAGGACAGGATTATAGTGCCCAAGTGTATGCGCAAGCACAGGTGCACTCTCTATTCCTTCACTCTCATAATCCGATGGGACGGGAAACCGACACGACCGTAAAGAGATCAGGCGCAGGACCAATGGCTTTACGTGCTTCCCGGGGCACGGGGTTGAGACACCGCCAACTTCCTGACTCCGGGAAACTAATGAGAATTTCTTGACGGAAAGACTCAATAATTATTTTTTGGCCCGACCCGGGATTCGAACCCAGGACCTTATGATCAGCAGTCACACTACTACAACCACTAATCCAACTAGGCGGGAATAAAATAATCGACTATATTCAACAAAGTTTTATATGCTTGGATGAATATTTCTAAATCATGAAGTTAAGGGTAGAAGCTTTAAGATCTAATACCATCCCGTGAGTGTCGTAAAAGACGACAGATGGAAATGAAACAAAAGATAGGCAACAGTATCTTCTTGAAAAAGACCTAACATCCATGTTTAGAGAGAAGGAGAACGATTGCTACGTACTAAAGCATAGCCCGCCTGTCCCTGAAAATTCTTCGGTAAGTAGTATCTGCAAAGTTAGCTGTTTATGAGTACAAATAGATGAAGTTAGTTGAATAATGTACAAATTTTCTTCGCGGCATTGGTGAGAAAATAATCGTGCTCCGTAATTTTTTAATTTTTGACAAAAAGAAACATTAAAAATGGTGAAATATTATATTGTGCGTGGATGTGCAAGTGGTTTAGCATCTGATCGGAAAAATAGACTAAAAATGACTTATATTGAGACAACTTAGCGATCGCAGTGCCTCACTTATTTTGTCCATATTTCTGGGACACTATTTTCTACAGCGATCGTTCTCCTTCTCTCTAACCTCCATGGTATGGAGTGTAGAGGCAAGGAGAACAGACTCTAAAAAAGTGTCCGTAGGAAAGCGCTAAATAAGGGTGGCACCACTGTAGCTACAGCATAAATTTTAAAGAACTTTTTATAATTTTTTAATGCACAGACTCACCATAATTCTTTTTACAATAATTATTTTATTGCTTTCAAATTTTTGATTTTCAAAATCACTTTCAACGTATTCTACGGTGATTTATCATACCCTGTAGGTACTCGAGCACTGTTGTGGAGAGTTTTGGAACTGTTATTTACTGCTTACCGATGGACACATTTTCAACTATTCTCCTATGGGAGATTGTCCTCCTTACCTCTATACTCCATGCTCCATGGAAAGAAATCATGGAGGTTAGAGAATAGGAGAACGATCGCTACATGTTAAAGCATAGCCTACCTATCCTTGAAAGTTTATAGAATTTATGGCCACGCTGCCGTCGGTAAGTAGTTTTTGCGAAGTAATTTTTAAATTTTTGACAAAACAAAACATAAAAAAATAGTGAAATACTATAAATAATAATAATAATAATAATAAAATGGCACTGTCGAGCTTTTCGCCATCCCGGGGAGTCACTTAGGCATGTCATCTCCGGTTGTTTGGCGCTTTCTAACTCTGAGTACTTGCACAGGCATAACCTAGTAGCCAGAATTATACACCAGGAGCTCGCTCTGAAATACGGTCTCGTGGACCGGAAATTGCCGTATTACATGTACTTGCGGGAAGCCGTGCTCGAAAATGACCGCGCCAGGCTCTACTGGGACCGGGCCATCATCACAGACAGGACTATTCTTGCGAATAAGCCTGATATTGTGCTGATGGATCGGGCACAGTCGAGGATATTTTTGATCGACATTACCATTCCGTATGACGAGAACCTTGTGAAAGCCGAAGCAGATAAACGAACAAAATATCTGGACCTGGCTCACGAGGTAACCGACATGTGGGGTGGTATGCCGGCTGAAATTATTCCTGTAGTAGTCTCCGCAAATGGAATAATCGACTAATCCCAGTCAGCCTCTCGGGTCATCTGAGGCGACTGGGACTCCGTGACGGACCGCTCCGAGCTCAAATGCAGAAGGCGGTGCTCCTCGATACCGCCCGCATCGTCCGCCGGTTTGTTTCCCTTTCCTCTTGACCCTCGGCCGTTTGGTCTCCCCTGCTAAGGGCTTCCATCTGGTTGAATCTTATTTATTTATCTATTTTTTGTATTTATTTTATTTTATTGATATTTATCTTTCATTTTAACTTAAAATTATATATTTATAGAACCCAACCAGATGAGAAAATTATATAGATACCCCAAAAATAATAATATCTTATATAATAATAAATCAATAATAATTAATAATTTTCATTTATATTAATTTATAATATTTATAATAATCAAAATTATTGAGACAACTTAGCGATCGTAGTGCCTCTACGCTGGACTGGCTATACCATACAAAATGACTGTGCCAATTTGAAGCGCCGCTAAAGGATGTCTTGAAAAATAAAATTGACATATTATGCCACAGTATGTCGTCTTATTCATATTGTCATGTTTAATACGTCTGTATTTTGAACTTTTAAACTAAAAAACACGAAAGTATTTTATGTTGTTTGATTGTGTATAATATTAGTTACATAATAAGAATTATTTTCATTTATAATGAGAGGGTGCGTAATCTGTAAAACTGGTTACCAAAAGGGAAGTGGTATAACATTTCACAAGTAAGTGAATTTGCAGTAAATATTAAACAAATTAAAACTATTTGATAATATAAGTACTTAGAAATTTGTTACTAATCTTAATATCATATATACCAACATGATTAGCTGTATATTACTGAGTTTTGATAAACAGTAAAATTCAATAGGGTTGTCGAGTTCCTTGTCTATAATACTTATCGATAGTCTTTCCTACCCATATCTGTTAACAAACAAAGTCACCAACAACAGATGATTATCAAATGTTTATTAGGTTTCCAACTGAACTTAAAATCATAAATATTGTGTATACGGTATTAACGTCAATGTCGTGTACGTCACTCACCTTCGATTTGCCGACAATATAGTCCTTATGGCACAATCGCCGGAGGACCTGCGCACTATGTTCAATGACCTCAGTAGTGTCTCCCAACGGATAGTTCTTAAGATGAACATGGACAAAACAAAAGTCATGTGTAATGTCTATGTCACGCCTACGCCTGTGGTTTTTGGGAGCACTTAGCTGAAGTTGTTGATGAGTATTTTTACTGGGACAAAGAGTCGATTGACCTGTCGGCCGAAGTTCAACTTGTTTAGCTCAATCGACGGATTCAACTCGGCTGGGCAGCGTTCGGGAGATTACAACACATCTTCTCGTCAGGAATACCTCAAAACTAGATTGTACAACCAATGCGTGTTGCCAGTGATGAAATATGAATCTGAGCCGAGGTCTTTCACTGCTGGCCGTATGAGGAAGCTCAAAGTCGCTCAACAAGCTATGAAGAGGGCTATACTCAGGGGTTCAAACATAGTAATGAGGATATCTGCAGCAGAACCACGAGTACATCGACTGACATCGCCTAAAGGATTAGTTAGCTGAAGTGGCAATTGACCAGCCATATAGCTCGAAGAACCGAATACCGATGGGGAAAATAGGTTATCGAGTGGCAGCCTCGTACTGGCAAGTGAAGTGTAGGACGTTCCCCCACTAGATGGAGTCAAAACCTGGTTAGACATGCAGGAAGTTGATGGATGCAGGTAGCTCAGGACCGTGCTTTGTGGCATTCCTTGGGGGAGGCCTATGTTCAGCAGTGGATTTGTGTAGGGTTTTAATGATGATGAATGATAATGGCACTATATTAATATGGTAAATAAATAGAAAGGACGTTACGAGTAGAGTCCATCTATCCATAGAGTCCATTCTATTTATTTAGTATAGGTAGGGTATAGAATTTTTATCGATATAATTTGGTACACTGTCTTATCCCTAGTATTAGTTCCGTAGACGTGCACTTCTGATATCAGCGCCAAAATGGCGGAAATCAAATCGCTTCATCATGTTACGGTGTATAGCCAGTCCGGCGTACTTGTATATATAGAGGTCAGTGTTCATGACACTTACCATCATCAAGGTTAGAGAACAGGAGAACCATCACTATAATATTATATTATACGTACTAAAGCATAGCTCGCCTGACGTCGGTGAGTAGTAACTGCGAAGTTAGCTGTTTATGAGTACAAGTAGATGAAGTTAGTTGAATAATGTACAAATTTTCATTCATTTTTAATGAGAAAGTGTTCATGTTCCGTAATTTTGTAATGTACAAAAAACAAAACATTAAAAAATGGAGAAATATTTAATTGTGCGTGGATGTGCAAGTAGTTTAGCATCTGATCGGAAAAATAGACTGAAAATTACTTTTATTGACCGAACTTAGTGATCGCAGCGCCTCACTTATGGTGTCCATATTTCTGGGACACTATTTTCTACGGCGATCGTTCTCCTGTTCTCTAACCTTCATGGCTCACTCAAAGGTGACAATTGTCTGTCAGCTGTCACAGCCATCTATGTTAATGTCATGTCTAATCGTTGCATGAAGGTTGTTCTCTAACCTTTATGCATCACAGGAGCAGGAGTATATTACGCTACTCCATAGATAAGCTAGTAGCTCTACCCTATGAGCAGGAGCAAGACAGCTGAAAACAAGAGTTTTGAACTTGGCCGACGACGGACTGTCGCTCCTGTTTTGTCACTTGAATAATGGTTTGAAGTGGATTTTAATTCCTAAAAGTGATGTGATTTTGTGAACTAAGAAAACGATGAAATAAGTGCTTTGGTGTTGATATAAACCTCTAGTTAATTTCGTCGCTTGGGCGCCTTATGAACTTGAGTGGCTGTCGTCATCTACAGTCCGCTGGGTTGAGCAGTCTTCAAAATCTCCCAAAAACTTCGCAATGTGACACATCAGCATATTATGAAGAAAAAATATTTAAAATGAAGATTCTGAAAGAAATGATAGGCTCAGAAGGGCTAGTACCCAGAGCCGTAAAGCCAGTTAAATAAAAAAACAGCTGAAAACAGCTCATAGATATAATTGTAGAAAAGGTTTGATGTTGTGTCGTGAGGTGTATTTATGAATTAAAAAAAATTCTAAGAATTTACAATGGTATCTAATGTATCGAAAACACATATTTTATCAATTTATAAATCCTTAATGAGGGAATCTGCGAAATTTTCTAATTATAATTTCAGGTAAGTATTGCACAGTAAGATTTTTTTTTATTTTTTACATATAACCATGAATTGCTTGATTTAATGATAATGTAAATGTAATATTTAAGTAAAAATAATCAATTGTTCCAAAACTGATACAATACTGGAGTCAAATTTATAATCCAAAAATAACTACTAAAAACATAGAAAAATTTAAAATGTAATTAATTAGGATTCCGATTGTTCGGAAGCTTTAATAAGCCAGTTGTTACATGTTTTAACATTGAATTAAATTATTTTACTTTTTTGCTGGTTCTCTTCTAAATATTTTATTGTTTTATGGGTAATTTTATTCAGTTTTAAATTAAAAATTATATGATTAAAAACATCAAAATACTTTGTTTTAGATCTTATGCTTTAAGAAGGGTTAGAGATGCTTTTAAAGAGCACAAATCATTGGCAGATAAGAAGTTAATAAATAAGGAATATCAGTTTGCAAAAGATAACCTTGCAATTATCAAACGCCAGGTAAAGCAGTTTTTATCCATATTATACCAACAAAATAAGATTCCTATTTCCAATTTAAAATCTGTTATAAATTGTTACTTTTATGTGTAAAATATGCAAATAAATCACGCCTATCTAGGGAGGTAATATTCCCGAGCCACTTACTACCATAGATGTAGTATGTGCCACGGGAAAATTACCGAAGATGTGTCTAAATGAAATAGAAAGATTTGGTGGCTTCTTCTAAGTGTACTCTTGTGCCCAAACTAGATGTAAAACATTCAAGGAGGCATACATTTCATAGTATGTGAGAAACCCCAGTTAGATCCTTGCTGGCTCCGATGAAATTGTTAATTGCAATTTTGAGTGCTGATTTACCACATTCTCGGTAGTGAAGGAAAACATTAATATCTGAGAAATAAGAAAAAGATATTTCGCAGGCATTTTAAGTTCGTCAACACACATTGTGGCAGTGCTGCAGTCACTCATTGCCCTAAAACTCTTTTTTTTAGAATTAGGGTGACAAATGAGCACACAGTCCACCTGATGGTAAGTGGATGCTGTGGCTCATAGACATCTACATTTATCTTCAATTAAAAATCAAAATGCAGATGCTTTGCCAGTCCTGAGAACTTATTTAGAATGCCTTGTTTCCAGTAAAAAGGGTCTCCGGATCTCTACACCCACCATACAAAACACAGCACCATTAAGCTGCTATTTTACTCTGGTATTCTGTGAGAGCGTGGTCCTATACCAGTCGATCTAACCCATTTGTGCTGCAACTACAATATATTTTTTTTATAGGATAGGATGTCAAACGAGCACACAGTCCACCTGATGTTAAGTGGTTGCTGGGGCCCATAGACATTTACATGTATCCTCGATTACGAATCAAAATGCAGATGCATTGTCATCCGTGAAGACTTAAGTGTAAAGCAGTAAAAAGGGTCACCGGTTCTCTACACTCACCATACGAAACACAGCAGCATTAAGCTACTATTTGACGGTGGTATTCTGTGAGAGTGTGGTCCTTCCCTGGTCGAGCTGACCCATTTGTGCTACAACTATACTACTAATATAACTGCAGCATGGCTCTACCACGTAAAACTATTGTTCTTCTTCTTTTAAACTATGGCTTTTCTTGATAGAACTCTGCCAGTGTTAAGCCAGTAAGGTTCTGCAGTTGCAAATGACAACAATTGAACAGAACAAGAAGGATTTCCTGCTATTGGTGAAGTTTATGTAAAGCAGTATACTGTTATAGGATGAGGAAGCTGTTAAACTTACATTAACTTCCTGTATCACTTACAAGGTCATCGCTCTATCTATTGGTACTTCACTTCACTTGGTACGAAGCTACCACTCACGAACCATTCTTCCCCATTGATCGCCGTTATCATCAGCCTTTAAACAGTTCATAGCTGGATATGGGCATTTGCCTTATTATGGTAGTCGCTGATAATCCTCACAGTAGACAAACTATCCAAAATTTGATTCTAATCAGGCATTGGCTCTTAATAAAACCGTTAGTTCTCCAAATATAAAAAATAATTGTTTGTGTTATAATTGTGTCAAACCATCAGAGAAACTACGCCGTGTAGTGGGAGATGGGCAGCTGCATTTTCCTGATAACAACTGAAAATAATAAAAAAGTTGCCATCCCACCTGCAAAGTCAAGTGTGGCAACTATGGCAAATATCCACCCTGGGAGGCAACCTATGGGGAAGGCCTATGTTTTAGAAACTTAGACTTTAGAAATGCTGCAATGAATAGATAAAAAATTAGAGAAATTACAAGCTTTTTTGTCACCAAATTATTTAAAAAAACTGAGTGGCGTAGGGTTCTGAATACATGGCCCTGGCAATCTGTCCTGAGGGCAAGTAATAGTCACAAACATCATAATATTATGAGTAAAACCACAAATTGTTATTTTTTGGTCCTAGTTGTTTTATAATTGTCCTTTTTTTCTATCATATCCTAGACTTCATATAATCTTATCACATCAGGATGTCTTCTTCTGCATGGTTAATAGCTACCAAACATTTAGGAGTTGTTAACAGGGTCAAAAATCACTAAGGAGGTCATCGGCTTCAAAAAAATCTGCATTCTAAACTTTTCTCAGTGATATTGTTAATATTCAGACACAGAGTAGTATAGATAGGTGGGATGATTGGTGACAAATAATATTATATATATATATATATATATATATATATATATATATATATATATATATATATATATTTTTTTTTTTTTTTTTTTGCGCCCGAAGCAAATATGGGCAACCCTCCGGAAAGCGGGGGAGGGAGGTTGAGAATGCTCATAGCATACCACGCAGCCGGCTGCGTGGTTATGTGGAGACTTTTACCCACTAAACTCAACCTTTTGGTAATTGGCTTAACGATCTGACTAGAGATCTCTAAGCCGTATACGAACGCGACCCTCCTTGGCAGAAAGGAGGGCGCAAGCGGCGTAAAGCCGCTTAGAAAAGTGCCTAACTAAGGCAGATTAATGGATGTGTTATGTAGGCTCGGCCCGAGCCGCCAGGAGGCAGTTCAGGTCAGCCGAAAGCTTGTTGGGGGGGTCCGAGAGAGAGTTTCTCGGTCTGCGCACACTATAGCGAGTGTGGATAGGGGCTGTATAGGCAGCTGTCTCACGAATGAGATGATTTGGGTGGGACTCTGAGGCTTTGAAAAATCTCTCAGAGAGTGATTTGAGGAACTGCTGGATTGTTGGGAGCTCTAAATCTCGATGTAGGTCGGCATTACGGACATAATAGGGCGAGTTAGTGGCCCTACGACAGAATAGATTTTGAACTATTTGAAGTTCATTGATAGCTTTGGGTTTAGCGTGTGCAAAAATGGGGGCCGCGTAGGTCATGACAGGTCGTATGCAGACCTTATATAGGGTTCGCTTGTTGCGGAGGGACATTTTACTGTGTCTGCCCAACATGCTGTTGAGCCTACCCATGTAAAAACGTGCGGTGCGAGTAACCTTCTTGATATGGGGCTCGAAAGTGAGCCTTGCATCAAGGGTGACGCCTAGGTATTTGGCTTTAGTTTGCCATGGGACAGGTGTTCCTAACATCCTGATTGGCGGAGTGGTGGTGAGACGGCGTCGTTTATATTCGAAGCAAACGGCGGAGCTTTTCTCCGGGTTTACGTCGATACGCCATTTTTGGAACCAAGCTCCTAAGTCGCTTACTGACTTTTGGATCTTGTTCCGAATCTGTGGTAGTGAGTTGCCTTTGGAGTAAAGGGCTGTGTCATCTGCAAAAAGGGCTAGTTTGACACCATTCGACGGGATAGGGATGTCGTTGGTGAATAGTATGTATAGGAGGGGAGCAAGCACAGAGCCTTGAGGGACACCGGCTTTTATTTGACGGGTAGAGGATAGCGTGCCTTCGTGTCTAAAACGAAAGGTACGATCCTTCAGATAGGAGGCTACAAGGCGAACGAGACGATCTGGGAGGCCTAAGTCGTACAGTTTGTAGATAAGGCCCTCGTGCCAGACTCTGTCGAATGCCTTGGCAATGTCAAAGAAGACCGCGATGGTTTTTTGACGGCGAGGGTAAAAACCGCTGAGGATGTATTCCACTATGCGGTGAACTTGTTGGGGGCACGAGTGTTTGGCTCGAAACCCGAATTGTTGTGGGATGACAAGAGGGTCGCCGTCTGTGGGAAACAAATGGCGCCTCAAGCGCACGAGAATGACTCGTTCGAAAAGTTTGCCCATGGCCTTGAGGAGGCTGATGGGACGGTGATTGGAGGGGAGGTGGAGAGGTTTGCCTGGCTTGGGAATGCCAATGACAGTTGCCTCTTTCCAAGAGGTGGGAAAATAACTGAATTCGAAGCAGGCGTTAAAGATAATGGCCAGTAAGGCGATTACCTGCTCCGGGAAGTGTTTGAGGGCTTGGTTGGAGATACCATCCGCACCCGGTGCTTTTTTGGGCTTAAGTCCTTTGATGATAGATGAAATCTCATCTTTGGACACAGTGATAGGGTCAGAGGCGGTAGGGGGCGAGTTCCTGCGTCGGACCTCGTCCTCCACTAGTTGAATGTGTAAGGGGTCAGTGGGTTGTGAGCTAGGAGAGCATTGAGCGGCAACGCTGTCCGCGAAGCACTCAGCTTTTTCTTCGTCTTCGAAGGCAATAGAGCCGTCGGGACGAGACAGAGGGGGAGTATGGGTTATAGCGTCTATCCGGAGGGCTCTCGCCATCCGGTAGTACGCTGTGTGAGAGGGAGAGATTTTCTCCATGAGATTGCCCTTTTCGTGGTCTCTGTAGTCTTGGAGGCGGTAACGCAGTTTGCGTTGAAGGCGGTGGGCCGCGAGTCTATATTCAGGGGTGGGATAGCGTGCAGCTCTACGGAGGGCGGCTTTTTTGGCTTTTAACAGGTTGCTAATATCTAGGGGAAGACTAGTTTTTGCAACCGGGACAACTTTTTCATTCTCTTTAAGAGAGGATGTTATGAGTGAGGTGAGATTTTCGACCGCGGTGTCTATTTTCCCCGCACTGTCGAGGGCATCGGAAGAAAGGGTTATGGGAGGGTCCGGAGAGTCTATAGCCGAGGCTAGAGACTTATTGAAGCCCTTCCAGTTGGTGTAGGTTTTGGAAGTGGGAGTTGGAGATGGCTGATAGCCAAGAAGGAGGGATACAGGACGGTGGTCGGATCCTAGATCGTCGAGAGGCTCGATTGCTCTAAGGTTAAGGGAAATTCCTTTAACTAGAGCAAAATCTAGCACATCAGGAGCGTAGGTAACAATGTCGGGATAGTGGGTGGCAGTGAGGGGGCTGTAGACAGTTAGGTCGAGAGACTGAGTGATATTGAGCAGCACCCTGCCACTACTGGTAGTAGTTCGGCAGGCCCATTCAGTATGCTTGGAGTTAAAGTCTCCAAACATAATGACTGAGTCGCCTAATGCAAGGATAGCTTCGAAATCACTCTTGACGGGGAGGGTTCCGCTAGGGATATAGCAGGAGGCTAAAACGATTGACTGGTGTCCAGTCATGGCTAGTCTAGTGATAGTGGCTTCCATACTGGTAAGCGACGGAGTAGGTATGTGGGAGCAATGAAGGGACTTTTTGTGATAGATGGCAGTACCGCCGCCTTTGCGGTCGGGTCTATCGTTACGTATAAGTGAATAATTTTTAATAGTAAGGCCTTTAGAGACCTTGGGGCTGAGATGGGTCTCCTGTAGGAGTAAGAGATCGGCTTCGCGATCTCGTAGAAAAAGCCTAAGCTCCGGGAGGTTATTTCGCAGACCGCGGATATTGAATGAAACAAGCGACAAACCCTTTGGTTTGATACGACCGTGAGATATTGCGGGAGCAGAGGGCTCCGGCATAATTAAATTACAAGGACCTTAGAAGGTTGATGTGCTCGGTAAGAGCAAGGAGGCGGCCCTGAGGGGACTGAGCTGTGCTCAGTTTATCCGCAAGGATGAGGATTTCGTCCAAATTGATTCTATTGAGTGTGTTATACACTAGGTTTAGAGACTCTACAACAGAGTCTGTCTGTTTTTTTGGGTCGGCGGAGGGCCGCGGGATATTTGATTCCTTTTGGAACCAGGGGTTTATTGGGAGCGGCGCTGGCTGAGAGAGCGGGAGGCTCATAAGGGGCCGAGGAGGGCCCTGAGGTGGCCGATAGGGGCCCTGTGGGGGCCGATAGATGCCCTGTGTGGGCTGAGTTGAGCCCTGAGGGGGCTGAGGTAGGGGCTGGCCCTGGCTGGGCTTGCGGCTTACAAGAGCCGGGAAGGTTCGGTCATTGACCTGTGGTGGAGCTTTGCGGCTCGGAGGTGGGCGAGGGGCGCGAGGGCAACCTCTAAAATTGGCCGGATGGCCTGTTTGTCCGCAGAGGACACATGAGGGTGGGGAATCGGCGTTTTTGGGCCGTGGGCACTCTTTCGAGTGATGGGGTTCTAGGCACTTAATGCACCTGGGTGGAGCTGAGCAGTTGGCTGCCGCGTGTCCATAAAGTTGACAGCGGTGGCACTGCGCTGGGTAACCGCGCCGGTGAGGGGCTTCGACCTTAACACGCGACAGGCCGCACACAGTGCGTACCTCGCGGAAAATGGCCTTCGCCTCCGGCACATTGGTGAGAACGAGGAGGGCGAGGTTAAACCTTTCGCCCCTGCTGCTGTGCATTTTATGCACACCTTCAATGGGGAAGCCTTGGGATTTGAGGTCTTCCAGAATGTCTTCGTTTGCGAGTTCATAGGGAACTCCGCGGAGGACTGCCTTGATTTTCCTTTCTTCGGCAAGGGCGTATGTGTGGTAGGACACACGCTCGGCCGTGAATAGGCGGGTTATGTTTCGGAAGTCTTCTATAGACGCCGGTATAATTTTGATGGCCTCGCCGACATTAGTGGCTTGGTCGTATTTGAAACCCTTATCGTAGAGGGTTTTGGACAATTGAGTAAATTTCGCCTTGTCTCTGAGAAAGACAGGGGGCGGGACTTGGTTTTTGGCCAGTTCGGGAGCGCAGCGGGTTGCTGGCTTGGCGGTATTGTCTTTCGACTGTGAGGCGGCAGCATTTGGGGCTGCGGAAGTAGGGGCAACGATGGGAGCTGCGGAGGTAGAGGCAGCGGCGGAGGGAGTGCGGGCGGCGGCGGCCGCTGAGGCGGGGGGAGTGCGAGAAGTGGCAGCGCGTTTCGGGCCGCGCTTGGATTTCACTAACGTGAATTCGGCTTTGGAGTCGGTTATGGTTCCTTCGGAGTCGGAAGAATCCGAGGAGCCGGTGGAGCTGAGGGCGGTCCTCTTCCGGGAGGATGAGGTAACGGACGTGGCGTCCGAGTGCTCCATATCGGAGTCGGGGGGACGCGGGTGAGTCGGACTGCGGGGCAGACGCTTGGGTCGCGAGGAAAGCAGCGACGGCGGGCGGGGGTACACATGCCTTAGGGGCAGCGGGGGGGAAAATGGCTTTGGCGAGAAGGGTCTCGTCAATTTGGGCGGTTGTAGGTATTCCTGCGGCTTGGATCATTTGTACGATCGTGGCCGCAACCTGGCTTATGAGTGAGCTTATGTCTATGGAAGACATGTTGACGGGGGGGGGGTGACGTTTAGTTCTAAGAAAACTGGAGGTCCCTGTTCTGAGAAGAACAGGGCCTTAGGGGCAGATGGGGAGGACTGACGATCTATTCCCAGAAGCTGGGGTCCCTATGTTCTGAAAAGAACAAGGGCTTGCTCTGAGAAGAGCAAGAGACGATCTACTCTAAGAACAGTATATACACAGTAACAATATAACAAAAACAATAACAGAAAAATTAAAAATAAAAAATTAAAAATAATAAAACAAAAACAAAACAAGCGAAGCGCGCTCGAGCCTCCCCGCCGGAGCAAGGGGGGCAAGAACGATGCAAAAACAAAGTGACTCACCAACGGCGTCTGCTCGGCCGGTGTTAGCCGGGGAGAGCGGGGCGCGCGGGCAAGCGGTTGCGCTACCGAAGGGTCGGAGGCGCGAAAGAACTGTGTGCACGACCGCTCGGGGGCGGCGCGCAAACGGAACTGATATATATATATATATATATATATATATATATATATATATATATATATATATATATGCCTACTCTGTATAATAAATCACTTGCTTGATAGTGAAGTGTAATATAAGTTTTAACTGGCGAAGAAAATGACTTATGTGTGAACATTATGACAATAATGTAATAAATTATCACTACAGTAAACCCTCGTTAACACGAACACGAAAAAATCAGACAAATAGTTCGTGTTACAGGGGAGTTTGTGTAATCCGAACAATGCAAAAAATGAATTCGTGTTTCTAAACTCAATATTATGATTCATCATAGAAACATTTTTATTAAGAACTTTGATATTATTATTTTATATTTACAATAATTTTTTATTATAAATTTTTTAACTTAACATTATTTTTACATATCATTTATAACTTAACATTATTATTATGTTCATCAGACATCAGTTTATATGTACACTTCTTAACAAAGCCAAATTGTTAAGAAGCCTTTGCTTTTGTTAATTAGTTTTCAAAAGTTCACAACCTTTTCAATAGCTTTTGTAAGATGAAAAGAAAATTTGAGGTATTGTTTCTATTTTTAGGTACTCGTGTGAATGTCTCATATCCTAATCCTTTGTCTATTTTTAGAAACTCGAGTTAATGACTTTTCTAATCTCTTCAGCCATAGTTTACCGGTATTTGTATTGACCGAAAAAGGACCAAAAGTATACAAAATACATGATTTAGGAACTTTTATTGTTCGTATTATCCGATAATTAACCGTGAAGGGACGAAAAAGTTGTTCGAAGTTCGGATTAACGAGGGTTTGTCTTAACCGAACATAATTACATTGAAGCTTATGGAACTATTGTCTGGAGCAAATTTTTGTTCGCCTTAAACCAAAATTTGTGTCAACTGTGTTCGCATTAACGAGGGTTTACTGTAGTTCTGTCTTAATAAGCTTCTAAATAAGTGTGTATAGGCATGTATAAAGAAATCCTGGAAAAAAAAACAGGAAGTGGGCGGCAGCAACTTCTTAAAAAACACTGGCATAACTTTCTCTTTAAAGCAATCTGTTGGTAAAGCCGATGCTCAGCAGTGAAGTTTGGTAGGCTCTTATGCATTAATGAAATTCCACTGCTGAACATAGGCATAACCCAAAGATTTCCTCTTAGGGAGTATTTTGCTTTTTCAGTTTCCCTCTGTCACCTCTTATGACACCTACGGGACAATATTCTGCGATTCCCCTGGTGTTGCAGTTGTTCCTGGGCGGCGGTAATCACCATCAGGTGAGCCGTATGCTCGTTTACCCCTATAAAAAATTACTGGGTAGTGGATATTCTTACACTGTCAATACACCTTATTGGGTAGTGGATATTCTTACACTGCCAATACACCTTATTGGGTAGTGGATATTCTTACACTGCCAATACACCTTATTGGGTAGTGAATATTCTTACACTGCCAATACACTTTATTGGGTAGTGGATATACTTACACTGCCAATACACCTTATTGGGTAGTGGATATTCTTACACTGCCAATACACCTTATTGGGTAGTGGATATTCTTACACTGCCAATACACCTTATTGGGTAGTGGATATTCTTACACTGCCAATACACCTTATTGGGTAGTGTATATTCTTACACTGCCAATACACCTTATTGGGTAGTGGATATTCTTACACTGCCAATACACTTTATTGGGTAGTGGATATTCTTACACTGCCAATACACTTTATTGGGTAGTGGATATTCTTACACTGCCAATACACCTTATTGGGTAGTGGATATTCTTACACTGCCAATACACTTTATTGGGTAGTGGATATTCTTACACGGCCAATACACTTTAATGGGTAGTGGATATTCTTACACTGCCAATACACCTTATTGGGTAGTGGATATTCTTACACTGCCAATACACCTTATTGGGTAGTGGATATTCTTACACTGCCAATACACCTTATTGGGTAGTGGATATTCTTACACTGCCAATACACTTTATTGGGTAGTGGATATTCTTACACTGTCAATACACCTTATTGGGTAGTGGATATTCTTACACTGCCAATACACCTTATTGGGTAGTGGATATTCTTACACTGCCAATACACCTTATTGGGTAGTGGATATTCTTACACTGCCAATACACTTTATTGGGTAGTGGATATTCTTACACTGCCAATACACTTTATTGGGTAGTGGATATTCTTACACTGCCAATACACTTTATTGGGTAGTGGATATTCTTACGCTGCCAATACACCTTATTGGGTAGTGGATATTCTTACACTGCCAATACACCTTATTGGGTAGTGGATATTCTTACACGGCCAATACACTTTATTGGGCAGTGGATATTCTTACACTGCCAATACACCTTATTGGGTAGTGGATATTCTTACACTGCCAATACACTTTATTGGGTAGTGGATATTTTTACACGGTCAATACACTTTATTAGGTAGTGGATATTCTTACACTGCCAATACACCTTATTGGGTAGTGGGTATTCTTACACTGCCAATACACCTTATTGGGTAGTGGATATTCTTACACTGCCAATACACCTTATTGGGTAGTGGATATTCTTACACTGCCAATACACCTTATTGGGTAGTGGATATTCTTACACGGCCAATACACCTTATTGGGTAGTGGATATTCTTACACTGCCAATACACCTTATTGGGTAGTGGATATTCTTACACTGCCAATACACCTTATTGGGTAGTGGATATTCTTACACTGCCAATACACTTTATTGGGTAGTGGATATTCTTACACTGTCAATACACCTTATTGGGTAGTGGATATTCTTACACTGCCAATACACCTTATTGGGTAGTGGATATTCTTACACTGCCAATACACCTTATTGGGTAGTGGATATTCTTACACTGCCAATACACCTTATTGGGTAGTGGATATTCTTACACTGCCAATACATCTTATTGGGTAGTGGATATTCTTACACTGCCAATACACCTTATTGGGTAGTGGATATTCTTACACTGCCAATACACCTTATTGGGTAGTGGATATTCTTACACTGCCAATACACCTTATTGGGTAGTGGATATTCTTACACTGCCAATACACTTTATTGGGTAGTGGATATTCTTACACTGCCAATACACCTTATTGGGTAGTGGATATTCTTACACTGCCAATACACCTTATTGGGTAGTGGATATTCTTACACTGCCAATACACCTTATTGGGTAGTGGATATTCTTACACTGCCAATACACCTTATTGGGTAGTGGATATTCTTACACTGCCAATACACTTTATTGGGTAGTGGATATTCTTACACTGTCAATACACCTTATTGGGTAGTGGATATTCTTACACTGCCAATACACCTTATTGGGTAGTGGATATTCTTACACTGCCAATACACCTTATTGGGTAGTGGATATTCTTACACTGCCAATACACCTTATTGGGTAGTGGATATTCTTACACTGCCAATACACCTTATTGGGTAGTGGATATTCTTACACTGCCAATACACCTTATTGGGTAGTGGATATTCTTACACTGCCAATACACCTTATTGGGTAGTGGATATTCTTACACTGCCAATACACCTTATTGGGTAGTGGATATTCTTACACTGCCAATACACCTTATTCGGTAGTGGATATTCTTACACGGCCAATACACCTTATTGGGTAGTGGATATTCTTACACAGCCAATACACCTTATTGGGTAGTGGATATTCTTACACTGCCAATACACCTTATTGGGTAGTGGATATTCTTACACGGCCAATACACCTTATTGGGTAGTGGATATTCTTACACTGCCAATACACCTTATTGGGTAGTGGATATTCTTACACAGCCAATACACCTTATTGGGTAGTGGATATTCTTACACTGCCAATACACCTTATTGGGTAGTGGATATTCTTACACCGCCAATACACTTTATTGGGTAGTGGATATTCTTACACTGCCAATACACCTTATTGGGTAGTGGATATTCTTACACTGCCAATACACCTTATTGGGTAGTGGATATTCTTACACTGCCAATACACCTTATTGGGTAGTGGATATTCTTACACGGCCAATACACCTTATTGGGTAGTGGATATTCTTACACTGCCAATACACCTTATTGGGTAGTGGATATTCTTACACGGCCAATACACCTTATTGGGTAGTGGATATTCTTACACTGCCAATACACCTTATTGGGTAGTGGATATTCTTACACTGCCAATACACCTTATTGGGTAGTGGATATTCTTACACTGCCAATACACCTTATTGGGTAGTGGATATTCTTACACTGCCAATACACTTTATTGGGTAGTGGATATTCTTACACGGCCAATACACCTTATTGGGTAGTGGATATTCTTACACTGCCAATACACCTTATTGGGTAGTGGATATTCTTACACTGCCAATACACCTTATTGGGTAGTGGATATTCTTACACTGCCAATACACCTTATTGGGTAGTGGATATTCTTACACTGCCAATACACTTTATTGGGTAGTGGATATTCTTACACGGCCAATACACCTTATTGGGTAGTGGATATTCTTACACTGCCAATACACCTTATTGGGTAGTGGATATTCTTACACTGCCAATACACCTTATTGGGTAGTGGATATTCTTACACTGCCAATACACCTTATTGGGTAGTGGATATTCTTACACTGCCAATACACCTTATTGGGTAGTGGATATTCTTACACGGCCAATACACCTTATTGGGTAGTGGATATTCTTACACTGCCAATACACCTTATTGGGTAGTGGATATTCTTACACTGCCAATACACCTTATTGGGTAGTGGATATTCTTACACGGCCAATACACCTTATTGGGTAGTGGATATTCTTACACTGCCAATACACCTTATTGGGTAGTGGATATTCTTACACTGCCAATACACCTTATTGGGTAGTGGATATTCTTACACTGCCAATACACTTTATTGGGTAGTGGATATTTTTACACGGTCAATACACTTTATTAGGTAGTGGATATTCTTACACTGCCAATACACTTTATTGGGTAGTGGATATTCTTACACTGCCAATACACCTTATTGGGTAGTGGATATCCTTACACTGCCAATACACCTTATTGGGTAGTGGATATTCTTACACTGCCAATACACTTTATTGGGTAGTGGATATTCTTACACTGCCAATACACCTTATTGGGTAGTGGATATTCTTACACTGCCAATACACCTTATTGGGTATTGGATATTCTTACACTGCCAATACACCTTATTGGGTAGTGGATATTCTTACACTGCCAATACACCTTATTGGGTAGTGGATATTCTTACACTGCCAATACACTTTATTGGGTAGTGGATATTCTTACACTGCCAATACACCTTATTGGGTAGTGGATATTCTTACACTGCCAATACACCTTATTGGGTAGTGGATATTCTTACACTGCCAATACACCTTATTGGGTAGTGAATGTTCTTACACTGCCAATACACCTTATTGGGTAGTGGATATTTTTACACAGCCAATACACTTTATTGGGTAGTGGATATTCTTACACGGCCAGTACACCTTATTGGGTAGTGGATATTCTTACACTGCCATTACACCTTATTGGGTAGTGGATATTCTTACACTGCCAATACACTTTATTGGGTAGTGGATATTCTTACACGGCCAATACACCTTATTGGGTAGTGGATATTCTTATACTGCCAATACACCTTATTGGGTAGTGGATATTCTTACACTGCCAATACACCTTATTGGGTAGTGGATATTCTTACACTGCCAGTACACCTTATTGGGTAGTGGATATTCTTACACTGCCAATACACCTTATTGGGTAGTGGATATTCTTACACTGCCAATACACCTTATTGGGTAGTGGATATTCTTACACTGCCAATACACCTTATTGGGTAGTGGATATTCTTACGCTGCCAATACACCTTATTGGGTAGTGGATATTCTTTCACGGCCAATACACTTTATTGGGTAGTGGATATTCTTACACTGCCAATACACCTTATTGGGTAGTGGATATTCTTACACTGCCAATACACCTTATTGGGTAGTGGATATTCTTACACTGCCAATACACCTTATTGGGTAGTGGATATTCTTATACTGCCAATACACCTTATTGGGTAGTGGATATTCTTACACTGCCAATACACCTACATAGTTATACAGTATTAAAAGACACTAGTCAAGCAAAATTTATACCGAAAACAGAATTCAATAGAAAACCTATAAATCTATAAGTCTGTCTATCTGTTGATAAACAACATTGAAATTTATTTAATAATTTAATTTTCATATTTTCAGGTGGTCATTGGAGAAATGTATAAAACGGAGAAGCTTGTAATTGAAAATCAACACTAAGATCAGAATTTTATTTATGCTATGTGTTAGGAATACTGCATGGAATAGAACACTGTAACGGTACTAGAACTACTAGAACCTGCTGTATTGTACAAGATGTCTCACAATACTAAATAGTTTACTATGCTTGTACTATGATGTTATTGTATAACTAAATTTAAGAGAGTATAACCTTAGCTTAACCAAATTATTTTAATAAAAAATTAAACCACTTATTATGCTTTATTAGTAGTTATTATATTTATACTGCAATTATTTTGTTTTATGTAATAAAATAACCGATATAGTTCAACGGATTAGTAAGCTGAAGTGGCAATGGGCCGGCTATATGGCTCGAAGAACCGTCAACTGTTGGGGAAAAAAGGTTCTCGAGTGGCAGCCTCGTACCGGTAGGCGTAGTGTAGGGCGACCCCCTACATTGTTTTTACCCAAAATAAAATTTACATAAATTTAAATAGGACATATTAATGTGTTATAGTTGCCCAAAAATAGAGTATATTTCTAACTTTTAGCTGTAGTAGTAGCACTGTAGCGAAGAAAACATTTGTGATATAATAAATAGGAATATCTTTAAAATATTTCGATGAAAAGATTTAACTTTTGACTTTGTATAAGTACTCATCAAAAGGAATATCAATATGATACTAATGTACTTTTGTTATTTTTAAGTAGTGAATAATAAATAGCCTTGATTGTTAAAATTATTTTATTAAACATTAGCTTTTAAAAATATGAATTACTACACATAACAATATTTACTTAATTTTGTATCAATAAGAGTTATCAAATTAATACATATTTATGCGCGTATTATGTACTGTTGACCTGTGGGCATCATTCTACAGGAGGAAACAAACCAGGAGATGATAATATGATATGAATGAAAGTATTATCATTCCTTATTAAATAATATAATAACTTAAATTTAAAACGATATTTCTACAATTATTTCTTTTGTGGCAACAACACGCCGGCATCTAGCTTGTCTTTATATATAAAAATCGATTGGCGTCCGTTAGTTTCGCAAAACCTTGAAAATGGGTTGACTTATTTTGATGAACTTTGGTGTGTATATTTGTGTGGGTCCCTGTATGGTTTAAAAACTCAATTGGACCCGGTAGATGGCGCTGTTGCGAAATCAAGAAATCGCTCATGCAAAGCCTAAATATGTAACCTTGTAGCCTAAGTACTGAATAAAAATTATTCTATTCTATTCTTCCTAATAAAATCTTGAAAAAGAAACTGTGGTTCCCAACATCCCAATCCGCCTGTCATGCTTGGCAAATATGAAACAACCCCGGGGGAGACTTGTGTTCAGGAGTAGGTTTTGATGTAGAGAAGCTGTAATGAATTTATTATGTGCAAATTCATTTCATTTAATATTTTAATTGTTAATTTATGAATGAAAATCAATACATCTCAAAACTTATGGAGTGCCCTACACTCCATAAGTTTTGAGATGCTCTAAATTTAAAAAGGAACGCACACCGCACGTGTTATATGTTTGTAAAAAGCAAATTTATTTAAAAATAGAACTCCATAAGCCAATTGCTCAATATTAAAAAAAAAAAAACAAAGTTCTATTTATTTTCCCGCAACGCTTCCGCGCTTTTCATTTAAAACGATGGATCTTAACCGTGAACATTTGCGCGCTATGATCTATTATGATTTTAAATTTGGTTTAACCGAACAATTAAGTTTACAACGGTTACAATCAGCATTGATGGACTCAGCTCCATCACGCGCAACTAATTTTAGATGGTTTGCTGAATTCAAAAGGGGTAAAATTAACCTTAAAGATGACCAAAGAACCGGGGCTCCGCAAACAGCAGTAACGGCAGAAAATGTATGGACTACTGAAATGTTAGTGCGAGAAGACCCACGAATCACATATACGGACATAGAAAATATTGTAGGTATTAGTTCGAGGAGCATTCATACCATCCTACATCAACATCTTGAAGTGAGGAAGCTTTGTTGTCGATGTATCCCTCGTTTGCTCTCTAAAAGCGAAAAACAGACTCGTGTGGATTGGTGCCATGAAATGCGTCTGCGTTTTGAAAACGGGGAATCTAGGCGTGTTTCAGAAATCGTTACTGGTGACGAGAGATGGATCTATTAATATGACCCGGACACAGATTACCCCCTATTGTGGACCCGGAAAACAAAAGGCAATCATCGGTAAAGGTCTACTCAGAAGGACAGTTACCAACAAAACTGCAAAGACCTCGCAACGTCAGCAGAAAAATGGTGGCTAATTTTTTTTCACGGAGCAGACATTTGTCGACATCAATGCTGGAAAATTGTAGGTCAGTCAACTCTGAATGGTATATGTAGGGGAGAGTTGGATATTACCGTGCCCCTGAGATCTTAGATCTATAATTTGGACAGAGTTTGATATTCAGATAAAAAAAAGCGTTTAAGTGGTAGATAATTTATTTAGCTACACATCCAGCATGGCAAAATATTTCAAAAAATGAACAGAAAGTAATTTACACACAAAGTAACAGAAAAAAAAAAGTATTACAGACTAGTTGGCTAATATCGTGCCGAGGTTTGATAAAACCGTGCCTAGAACAGTATCGTGATTTCTATTAGTAACCTTAGAAAAAAAAATCAATTTTATGATATTATTTTGTTTTTATTTTAGAATTTTTTAACAATATAAATCAACTATACAAAATATAACAAAATAATAAGAGAAACTTAGATGATTAAGTCAACAAAACTTATGTTTATTATTTTATCAATAACTAGGTATTCAAATTGTAAATCTTTGTATTAAATTACTAGTCAGTCTCAGCAATACCTAGAATCAGTCTTATTATACCAGAGTTAAAGTAGCATTAACCAATGCAAACATTTTCGGCAGAGTATTTTTCGCTACATTCCTTATATATCCAATTCGAGCATATGCAACAACGGAACCAAATTTTTGACATACGGCGCAAATATCACGATTCTCCAAATCATCTTCTTCATCATCACACAACTGAGCGATGGGAATATCATCCTCTCTATCTTCATTGCTTCTGATACATTTCTTTGACCTAACTTTACGTCTCTTTCTTCCTTTTGCAAGCTTTCAGATAGTCTTCATAACTTTCCTTTTAACAGACTTTCGTTTAGTATGTCTCCCCTCTAAATTCTTGTCTTTTTCAGTCTTCATTTGCTTTACTTGTCGCTTTAGTTTTTTTCTTCTAGCTACTGTTCTCCCAATCTTAATCAATAATCTTCTCTCAATCTTAATCGATCCCTTATTGTGGGATTCGGGACATCAAAGTTTTTAACAGCTGTCTTTATTTTACTACCGTTCCGTATAATCACTAAAACAGCCAAATTTTCTGGATTCCACTTCTTTTTTTGCTGCACAGATTTATCCATCTAAAAAAAAATATAGTTTACAATTTGGAGCCCTGATTGATAATACCGCTCCCTGTGCGCGGAATTTATATACTCGATGAATTCATTTTATAACCTCAAAATAATAAAGTTAATTGTGTATTGTAAATCCACTTTGGCATTAATTCCACAATATGTAAGCATTGGAATATATGGAAACAATGTGTTACAATATAAATACAGAATACCTCTAATCAAAAATATCCCCGAAATTATAAGGAACACAAGTAAAAACTTTCACGACGTGGTGTTACTTTGTCCCTGCTTGAAGCAAACTGGCGATGCGGGTGAGGAGGAGTAGGCACCTCGGGCTATGATTTTTAAGTGCTGGATAGCTATACATGCGTTTAGTTTTGGCAATATGTTGATGCGCGGAATTATCAGCCGCGCGGTATTATCCAACTCTCCCCTACTACAGTTGCATTACCCAAAGATTTTCAAGCTGTGCGGGAGAGAATATCAAAGACCGAGCTTCGGGGAATCATGCTGCAACACGATAACGCTTTTTCACATACCTCCCTTAGAACAAAAGCATTTATTGAGGAATCTGGTGTTGAAACTCGTCACACACCCTACATCCTTGTGATTCCTTTTTGTTCCCAAGAGTCAAAGAAAAAATAAAAGGTAAGTTTTTTTCAAGCTCCGAAGAAGCCATGGCAGCGTACGAAGAAGCGATTTCCGACCTGTCAGATCAAGACTGGCAAAAGTGTTTTCAGAGTTGGTTTAGGCGAATGGAACTTTGTATAGAGCATGATGGAGAATATTTTGAAAAGATGTAAAATAAATAATAATAGTATCTAGAATAATTTTTGAATTACTCAAAACTTATTGAGTGGCCTACGTATAAATTACATTGCTAATAAGTATTTAATGTTTGTGGCTATATAAGGGTGTTACCACGACAATCGATCGATATTATTGATCGACCTCGATCGATAGGTGTGATAGCTTTAGTTGTTCGAAAGATATTAGTCGATGAAACGTTCAATCATCGATAGACTAAGCGATAATGTGATTGTGGGCTGATCATCAGTATATTTCAGTGTATTCAGAAGGGGACGCGTTATTGTTGGCCAATACGCTCTTGTTCGTATTATTATTACGGAGACGCAAACTCACAAGACTCTAGATGCAACCGTTTTTTAAGAGCAGAGTCCCTCAAAAAATAAACAAACATCGTGGTATTCGCTTTACAAAATCTAAAGATGCAATGACTGCATTCGAAAAATAACATCGTTCAACGGTTCCATCTAATGCTAACTATGTATAGATAGGAATGGTGCTTACCCCATGATAATTGGGTACCTGCGGCAAATAAAAGCCACCTTAATTCAAAACTCAATATTTTAAATATTTAAACAATACGAATAAAAAACAAGACACCAGAGAAATATTTTATTTATTAAAAGTTCAAACAAATACAAATTTTTTGATTTCTTACTTTACAAATAAGTCTTTTTAAAACCCTCTTTGTGGCCCTTATTAAACCCATATGGTAAAAAACGTCTTCCTACCTCTGTACTAGTTAAAACAGGCGACCATGAGTCATTCTGATGTAGCAAAGATGGTGAACATGGATTATGGTCTTCAAAAAAGGTCTTACGCAGTCTAAACTATGTATTAACACCAGGACTTTGCACTTCATGCCAAAATGTACAAGACGTCTACAGCGTTTAACGAGCATTTTAATATGCTTATAAATAATAATAAATTCTTTATAATATAATAAATTACATACACGTATATATCGATAAACATACATACATACATAAATATATTCCACAAAATACATATATAATAATATTATATATATATATATATATATATATATATATATATATATATATATATATATATATATTATTATATATATATAATATTATTATATATACAAATAAATATATACACATATACGTACATATGCTTGAATATTGTTTCGTCTACTCTATTAAGAGATGAAAGATAGAATCGTAGATAGAGCCAAGCTGCATCTCTTTTTATATCTGCAGCATAAATGGGTGTGACTCATGTTATCAACCCATGGGTGTCGCAAGCGAACAGAGGAATAAACAAAGCGAGAGATGGACAGCAGCGCCTTTCTAATAACAACCAGAAAATAAAAATCCCTCTCCTATAGGCCTACGACACCACCTCTAGCTTTTTATGGATATATGGTAACAGCTTGAAGAGCTTTAGATAATGCAAGCTCGTGAACAAATGGAGACTGCGAGTGCTACCTCAATTTCCTGTGTCGGACAGTCGTTTATAGTCTTTGGCCTCAACAATATGCGACACTTCGAGACTTGCTGTATTAAACATAATACTCGTATGATGGTTTATTACAGTGTTTAGTGTCGTTAAGTACCTTTTACTTGTTCATAGATAGCTAGCGGGATAAATTTGAGGAATTAAATCAAAAATTTAAATTTAACTAGTATAGCTTTCTATTTAAGTTATGACGTGAAGCAAGAGTTTATTAAATATTAATAACTAAGAACGAAATAGTAATATTTTTCACCGTATATAATACTTCATTTATGGGGACTTCTTTCTGGTCGGCCTACAAAATACAGTTCGAGGCTGTCATCGAAGCGAACGGCTGGAATAAAAGTCAGGCCATGACTGCACTCACCCTAGGCCTGCGCGACCAAGCCTTAACTGTTTTGGAAGCTCTCGGTAAGAAAGTGACTTACGAGCAGCGCCTTTAGGCATTGGAGGCGAGATATGGCGACGCTCACCTGGAACACGTCTTTCGTGCGCTGCTTAAAGATCGCATGCAACGCAGAAGAATAGGGGGCGGGTGGAGAAGATGGCTGGAAGGGTTTGCAGAAGCATTGAAGTTAGAGCTGCTGTGAGGACGCCTGAGAGATGCCTTGGCCCATGCACTGGAGGTGGAAGCCGTGCAGCAGGATCATCGTTCCCCTCACGTTAGGGAGGTTGCAGCAGCTACAGTTCGCGGCCACAATACTAGTTACCGCCCAAGGTGCTACGGCTGTGGGGAAAGGGGCCATCTTCGATCCAGCTGCCGTAAGCGAACTGTAAAAAGGGAAAGTGATCGATCTCGAGAGGGTAGTGCGGCTAACAGCACCGCCCAGCAGCAGCAGGAATACGACTTTACTATCGAACACTGCAGCGGGAAATGGCGTGGCAACACAGATGCATTGTCAAGAAGACCTTATCCTGATGATTGCAAGAATAGTACTAGGTAAGAGGGTAAGGAAATGGTATCTGTGAGAATTCTCAGGACAGACCACCTCATCAACGAATGGAAGGATAGCCTACGATTTGCTTAGCAGGAAGATTCGGACATCAAGCTGATTCTGGAATGGATGAAGGCCAGTGCTCTCAAGCCCAAGTGGAGCGACGTCAGCGATGAGTTCGACCACGAAAAGCTATTGGGCACAATGGGACAGCTTGCTGATTCAGGATGATGTGGGAAATGGTGAGGAGAGTGTTTCCCTAAAGCTAAAGTGCCGGATGTTCTACAGCTGCACCAACATGGTTGTTTAGGAGTCCATTTGGGAGTTAAACGAACTCTATCGAAGATCCGAGAACGGTTTTACTGGGTCCATTATCGTGACGATGTCGAGGGTTGGTGTCGCAAATCTACAAGTTGTGCGGCTGTGAAGGGACCCCCGACTCGTAGTAGAGGTGCATTGAAATTGTACAATGTTGGTGCACCATGGGAGAGGACAGCCCTTGACGTTGTGCAGCTGTTTCAGAAAGGTGCAAGAGGTACTCCTAAGATCTTCCATGTGGATCGACTGGCGCGGTTACTATGGGATCGATAATGCTCGGAACGAGCATGTCTTAGGAGGGGGGCAGTGTTGCGTTTTTATAGAAGAGGGGGCAAACGAGCTTACGGTTCACTTGATGTTAAGTGACTATCGCCGCCCATGAACAACCGCAACACCGGGGGAGCTGCAGGTCCGTTGCCGGCCCTTTAGAAAGAAGTAAGCTCTTTTCTTGAAGGTCCTTAGGTCGTATCGGTCCAGAATCGTCGGTGGTAAACTATTCCACAAAGAGGTCGTAAGCGTAAGAAAACTCCTAGTGAAACGTACAGTGAAGGACCGTGAAGCATCCAGCTCGTGTAGATGGTATCGGGGGGTTTGCCGTGTAGTGCGTTCATGAAATTTGGCGGCTGGGGTTAATCCTAACAATTCCTCAGAGCACTCCCCATGGTAAATACTATAGAATCCGCAAAGAGATGTAACTTCTCTTCGCAGCGCCAGTGAATCGAGGCGATCCGAAAGCATTCGGTCGTCGACGATTCGCACCGCTCTGCGCTGGATGCGGTCAAGTAGAAGGAGCTGGCACTGGGGAGCCCCAGCCCAGAGATGGGAACGGTATTCCATGTGTGGCCGAACCTGCGCCTTGTAAAGTTGCAGCCGGTGTGCCGGCATGAAATACTATCCCGCTCTGCTGAGCATGCCAAGCTTTATTGAGGCCAATTTGGCTTTCTCTTCCAAGTGACCACGAAACTGTACGTCACTCGTTATGTCGACGCCGAGGATTCCGATACTGGCTGAGGCAACTAGGGGAGTGCCTTGAAACTGAGGAGATACGACAAAGGGGTTCTCTTTAGTGGTTAACGCGCAAACTTGTGTCTTCTGAGGTTTAAACTGGACTAGATTTAGTCGCCCCCAATCCGAGACTTAGTTCAGCAGAGACTCTACTTCAGTACTCGGTGACGTTTTCCTGAGAAATATTGGCACGGCCGGTGTACAGAGCATCACAAGTGCTGTCATCTTCATAACAATTAATGTTGCTGGTTTGCAACATATCATTGATATGCAGAAGAAACAGCGTTGGTGATAGTACGCAACCTTGTGGAACACCAGCATTAATAGGCTTGTAATCGGAGCTTGCACCGTCTACAACGATCTTGATGCTTCGATCTGCAAGAAAGCTGTTGATCCAATTGCACAATTTCTCGGGAAGCCCATAGGAAGGGAGCTTCGAAATAAGCGCTTTGTGCCAAACACGATCGAAGGCCTTGGCAATGTCCAAACTAAATGCGAATCCCTCCCCCTTGGACTCTACTGCCTCCGCTCATCTATGAGTCAGGTAGACCAGAAGATCACCAGCTGATCGACCACGACGAAAACCGTATTGGCGATCACTAATCAGCTTGTTATCCTCAAGGTACCTCATGAGCTGCCAGTTTACAATGAACTCCATTGTTTTGGAGAACAAGGAGGTGATGGCGATTGGCCTGTAGTTGGACGGGTCTGTGGTCTATTAATCATAATAGATTCAATAAATGGCAAGAATTCAGTCCTTTGTTCATTTGCCTTATTTTTACTGTTCCACTGACATATAAACTCATCAAAATCATCAAAAATCTTTATAATTTTGTCTGTTTAAACTGATTTATTTAGCAGTAGTAGATCAGTATGTAGCATCACAATTCAACGTTTTAAGTTATAAACTTGAAAATATTTCTAATCTAGATACCTATATATATTTTATATCATCCAGGTTTTTCCAGTTAAATGAAGATGCTTTTTTGCTAAACCACTTTTTTAATTAATTTAAAATATTGCAAACTACCTATAATTTAATAATTCGATTAAAGTTATAACTATAAATAAATAAAGTTATTATTATAATATAATCTCAGTAGCATTTAATCTTTGACATCTGTAGGAGAGCAAGCTAAAACCACCCTGGGCGTTATTCCTGTACAAACTAGCCTTCGCCTCCTTGTCTAGATAAAGATTAAGGGGCGTTAGATATAGAAGTGCATTAAGAGCCACTCCAGGCGATGATCACATAGCTTACGTGGTAGAGCCATGCTGCAGTTATATTAGTAGTATAGTTGTAGCACGAATGGGTCGGCTCGACCGACGATAAAATAGTAGCTTAATGCTGCTGTGTTTCTTATGGTGAGTGTAGAGAACCGGAGACCCTTTTTACTGGAAACGAGGCATTCCATCTTAGTCCTCACGGGTGACAACGCATCTTATCTAGATGTCAATGAGCCGCAGCAACTACTTACCATCAGGTGGACTGTGTGCTCGTTTGTCACTCTATCCTATAAAAAAAGCTCCAGTTGCCATTAAGCAGGTAATCTTTTGTTGACTATTTCGTCTGTCCGCAATCACCTTTCGGTTGCTCTTGTTGCACCAGACAGTGGAGGCGTAAGTGAGAATCGGCTTGAATATGCTGTTGTACAGGCATAGGACCATCTGGGACGGAAGCCCCAGCTTTGTTCCCGACTAAACGACTGAACGTACCTAAAGCAATTTTTGCCTTATGGTATTTGTTGCTAAGGTTGGAAGTTCCACATTAGTTTTTGGTCGATTGTTACGCCCAAGTACTTTACTTCATTGGAAAATGGTACTTCTTTACCATTTTTTGGTGTGACTAATTTGTCCAACCGGACCGAAAGGTATTATAACAGTTTTATAAGCATTAACTGATAATGTTAAACTGTTATCCCTACACCAGTTATTTATGTGTTTAGGGCTCTTTGTACGATTAACTTTGACAAAAGACCCTCGCAATAATCACAAGGTCATCAGCATAACCCAGGAGAAGAGCAAGTTGACCGCAAGAGTCCAAAGAAGGGGTAACAAAACACCTCCTTGTGGGCAGCCTTTTGTAGTTACAACCTCAATCGAAGTTTGAAACAGCGCTATTTTTGCCTTTCTGTTTGAGAGCATCCACTTCACCCATCTGATGGTTGTGGGGTCAACATTTTTAGATGTCAGGCCCCCAATCAGCAGTAATGTGGGGCTACTGTCGAAGGCGCCCTCAATAAGAAAGGCACAAAGAGCTATTTCTCTATCCTCCAGTGCTTTTTCGACCCTGTCAATAACACTGATCAGGGCTGTTTCCGCAGATTTGCCTCTGTGGTAAGCATGCTGGTTGTAATGTGTGGGCCTCGTAGCTAAAGCTAAATCCCTTATATATCTATCTATAATCTTTTCCAATGTCTTACGAATAAAGGAAGATAGGCTTATAGGTTTTAGACCTGCTTTGGTAAAGCGTAGTCCTTTCTACCAGCCTTGGATATAAATAGAGCTTTGACAATTGTCCATCGTTCTGGAATATATCACCATGCAAAACTTCCTCTGAAGATTTTCGCCAGATAGGGAAGAAGGATATCGATACCCCTCTGTAGTTAAATGAGAATTATTCCATCCTCCCCGTTTGTTTTAAATGGTTCAAAGGAGTCAACAGCCAACTGCACCAGGTTTGGCCTTATTATCTTTGTAGCCCTACACCAGTCCTCATTACAAGGCCTTCGTAGGGCTCTGCAAGAATTTAAGGCTGAGGTCTTGAGTGACTCTCGGAAATGGGTTGACGCTAGTAACTCCAATGTTACTGTTTCACTATTAGTGAAGTTACCATCCGGCTTTTTAAGAAGCCCGATCTGATCAGGTTTAGCTTTCTATAGCATTTTGTGTAGTCTTGCACTGCGAGGCAAAGACTCAACTTCCTCGCATAGCTTCCTTCACGAAGCTCTCTTGGCTTTCCTAATTTCTTTATTATATTCAGTTAGGGCTGCACTATAAATATCCCACTCTTTGGTCTTCTTAGCCCTATTAAATAGTTTCCTGGTCTTTTCCCTAAGTTCTTTTATCTTAGTATTACACCAAGGAACTTTTCGCGTTGAGGTATTAGCTTTGACGGGACAACTGTCATCGAAGGCTTCACGGATATCTACGGTTACTGTCTCTTTCGCTAACTCCAGACCTTCAATCGTTTTGATGCTTTCAGGAAACGTTTCCGAATTCCTCCTTAGGCTATCTGTGTATATATATCCCAGGAGGTCGCTTTTAGATCCCTAAAAGCAACGGTTTCATAGGTTGGTGATGCTTCAATCACAAACTTAATGCGTTTGTGATCAGCCATCGAGTTTTCACTACTAACATGCCAGTTATTTATCCGTCTGAACATGTTATTGGTAGCAAAGTTTATGTTTAAAACTTTTTGCCTAGCACGCGTTACATAGGTTGGTGTACACCCCAATTTTAGACTTACCAGACGGTTGGAGACGAGAAAATCATAAAGTAACTTACCTCTTTTGTTGATGTTAGTGTTTCACTAGGCTGTGTGGTGAGCATTAGCATCACAACCCACCACAAGTTCTGCGTTGTGTTTTCGGGCAAACTCCGCCACTCGCTCTAACTCGATGGTAGGATCTGAGTTCTCTCCGGGAAGATAGGCTGAGCAAATGATTCCTCTGGCCCCTGTGCATCCCTTAAGATTTATGAAAGCTGTAACCACGTCATCATTGCAGTACTCTGGGTCTACTGCCTTTAGTATTGACAAGAATCTTACCGGTAGACGTCAATCCCAGAACTTGATCGCTGGCCACCCAAGGCTCTTGTATGAGGGTGAGGTCAATGTTGTCCTCTGCAAAGCAAACCTCCACCACGGCAGAAGCAGTTGCTGCATTGTGGTGATTTGCCTGGAGGACCCTCGTCGTACCCTTGGGGTTAGCCATTTATGGGCAGGGGTCTTTTCCGCCTGTTGACGACGAAAACGTCCTTTGACCGCTCTTGACCCCCAACTTGCCTTTCGCTTTACTGTTCCCACTTTCCTTCCTATCAGCGTCCATGGTTTTCGTCAGTATCAATGATGTCGTTTCAGTCTCACCACGAGAGTTGGGGGGCTGGGGGATTTGATTTGGGACAGTTCAGGCTCCATTTTCATTAAACGTCTTCCTCTAAGTTTTTCTTTCATTTTCGGAAATAAATGAAAATCCATTGAGCTATTATGTACTACGTACTAGAGGCGACACTGCATTCAGCTACTCTGTTCCACTCAACTGCGGTGCGTACACCGCACTTTAATCAGTCACTCGCTAGGCGCTTGTAGAGTTGTCACGTGTTGTGTTGATTTAAAAAAATATCTCTTGATAAAAATATGCCGTCGTGTGTACTTAGATATTGCACAACAAATTCAAAAAAAATGTCAGTAAAAACCAAGGAATTACTTTTCATCGGTTAATAAGATATTTAATCAATAAAAAAAGTATTAAAGATTAATAATAAAACAAATTATTCCTAAGACGCCATCTCGTGTCATGGAATATAGATTATGAAATTAATATGTTTAATGATTTCTTAAATTTACGCGAACACTACACATTGAATAAAACTATTATTTACGGATTTTATCGCGTTTAATTACTTTAATTTATTTTTATTATTATCCCGACGTTTCGGGTGCTTTACAGCGCCCATGGTCACGGGGGGACTGAGATGTTTGACGTCCCAATGTCATAGTTAGTCCGGCTACCTTCAGTTTTTTAATATTAATTTTTGGTCCGATTTACGCAAAACGAGCTTATAGTATCATGAAGTCTTGCAGTGGTATGCTTGGGTTTGGGTTTAATTTTAGCCCCAACCATCTTCTCTATTGAAATTTGGATGTTTTTTAATTTCAATAGCTTCGCGTATCATCCTTGGTAGGAATCGGTGTTCTTTTGCGAGAATTTGTGGTTTATCAAATCTAATGTAATGGTGGGGACGATCTTGAACATGTTCGCAGACTGCAGACTTCCCGGAGCGTCGGTGCTTCACATCAGCTATATGTTCCTTCACGCGGGTTTTTATAGATCTCTTTGTTTGACCTATGTAAGAGAGACCACATTCACAATCTAGCTTATACACACCTGCATCTTGTAGAGGAATATTACATTTGATGGATGGTAAAAATTGACTAATCTTCTTCAGCGGCTTGTAGTATGTCTTAATGGACGCTCGCTTCAAGATGTAGCCAATCTTGTCCGTGACTCCTCTAACATATGGTAGTAGGGCAGGCGCGCGCTCGACTGTGGCCGGCTTCACTCGTTCACTGTGACGTAGGCGCGGGACCCGAAGCTTGTTGTCTTGCAATACTTGCTTGACGTGCTGAAGCTCCGCGGCCAGATGTTTTCTGTCACAGATCCCTCGTGCTCTCTGAAACAAAGATTTACCCACGGTAGCTAACTGTGAAGGATGATGGTGAGATTCACCATTTAAATATCGGTTGGTATGGGTCTTTTTCCTATACACAGTGTGACCAATAGTGTTATCAGGATTTCGGATGACTAAAACATCTAGGAAAGCTAACGAATTATTTGCCTCTAACTCCATTGTGAATTGTATTTTAGAGTTTATGGAGTTAAGGTGGTCTAAAATGCAGTTACTTTGTCAGATGGTAAAATTGTGAAAGTGTCGTCTACGTACCGCTTGTAGAACCTTGAATTTACAGGAGCAGTAAGAAGGGCTTTCTCCTCAAAGTCCTCCATGAATATGTCGGCGATTGAGAGACACAGGTGAGCCCATCGCCACACCATCTACTTGCTTGTAGAACTCCTCCTTCCACAATAGATAGCCAGATGTGAGGCAATTTTCAAGTATTATTGCATATTCTTGAGGCATGTTATTTTCTTCTAGCTTCCTAGTTACAATTGAGATGCAGTCCACAATAGGTAGGCATGTAAATAGTGACTGAACATCAAAACTGACCATAGTTTCATTGTTAGCGAGATGTAGGTCTTTTATCTCACTCACAAAATGGTATGAATCCTTTGTGTGTGCTCTAGTATGTCCTCTTAGTGGTGATAGTATTTTTGCTAAGTATTGTGCCAGCTTATAAATTGGTGAATCGATCTGGCTCACTATGGGACGTAGTGGAGCGTTTGGTTTGTGTATCTTCGGTAACCCATACAACCTCGGTGGTTTGGCACATGATGGTATTAGCGAATTCACGTCGAGATTTAATTTTTCGGAGTATTTCTTTATTAAATCGCTAGTTGTTTTAAGCGTGTTAGTTGTAGGGTCTGTTTTGACCTTTTTATATGTACTTTCGTCCGATAAAAGTTGTTGTATTTTAAAATTATATTCCGACGCGTCCATTACTACCGTACCATTACTAACTTTTTACTTGCCTAAATCAGCCTAAATCAGGCAAGTAAAAAGTTGTTACGGACGGTGATTCAGCAGAAACGGTTCGATTTACATTTCATAAACAACACCATAGACAATTTGTCCAGTGAACTAAAGACAATTTTAACGACATTTGATTTTAATAATTGCATTGAAACTTTAAACAAACGAGAAACATCAAAATACAATGAATGCAAAAATAAACAAATAGAAAAAATATCAAAAATTAACGATCAAATCAAATGCCAAACATCCAAGTCAACGCCAAAACAATAAACAACCGTTGTCCATAGACACAAACTATAAACAACGCACTGTCTATAATTTGTCAAAACATACACTGAACGAACCGACAATGAAAGTATTAGCGAAGGGAATGAACTTCGCGTTAACTCCGCGAAAAATCCCGTACGAAGAAATTATCTGCAGTGTTGAGGATTGTCTGTTTAAGAATAATATCGGTAAGGAAGATTTGGAGGCCATACGTCAAGATATTTCGTCCTTGTTACGTCGTAGTTCAGTGCCGAAACCAAACCTTCCCAAAGACGAATTTACAGCGCTAAATAACTTACGGAACAGACCAGAACTCACGATTCTCCGCGCGGATAAAGGAAATGCTACGGTAGTAATGGACGCGTCGGAATATAATTTTAAAATACAACAACTTTTATCGGACGAAAGTACATATAAAAAGGTCAAAACAGACCCTACAACTAACACGCTTAAAACAACTAGCGATTTAATAAAGAAATACTCCGAAAAATTAAATCTCGACGTGAATTCGCTAATACCATCATGTGCAAAACCACCGAGGTTGTATGGGTTACCGAAGATACACAAACCAAACGCTCCACTACGTCCCATAGTGAGCCAGATCGATTCACCAACTTATAAGCTGGCACAATACTTAGCAAAAATACTATCACCACTAAGAGGACATACTAGAGCACACACAAAGGATTCATACCATTTTGTGAGTGAGATAAAAGACCTACATCTCGCTAACAATGAAACTGTGGTCAGTTTTGATGTTCAGTCACTATTTACATGCCTACCTATTGTGGACTGCATCTCAATTGTAACTAGGAAGCTAGAAGAAAATAACATGCCTCAAGAATATGCAATACTACTTGAAAATTGCCTCACATCTGGCTATCTATTGTGGAAGGAGGAGTTCTACAAGCAAGTAGATGGTGTGGCGATGGGCTCACCTGTGTCTCCCATAGTCGCCGACATATTCATGGAGGACTTTGAGGAGAAAGCCCTTCTTACTGCTCCTGTAAATCCAAGGTTCTACAAGCGGTACATAGACGACACTTTCACAATTTTACCATCTGACAAAGTAACTGCATTTTTAGACCACCTTAACTCCATAAACTCTAAAATACAATTCACAATGGAGTTAGAGGCAAATAATTCGTTAGCTTTCCTAGATGTTTTAGTCATCCGAAATCCTGATAACACTATTGGTCACACTGTGTATAGGAAAAAGACCCATACCAACCGATATTTAAATGGTGAATCTCACCATCATCCTTCACAGTTAGCTACCGTGGGTAAATCTTTGTTTCAGAGAGCACGAGGGATCTGTGACAGAAAACATCTGGCCGCGGAGCTTCAGCACGTCAAGCAAGTATTGCAAGACAACAAGTTTCGGGTCCCGCGCCTACGTCACAGTGAACGAGTGAAGCCGGCCACAGTCAAGCGCGCGCCTGCCCTACTACCATATGTTAGAGGAGTCACGGACAAGATTGGCTACATCTTGAAGCGAGCGTCCATTAAGACATACTACAAGCCGCTGAAGAAGATTAGTCAATTTTTACCATCCATCAAATGTAATATTCCTCTACAAGATGCAGGTGTGTATAAGCTAGATTGTGAATGTGGTCTCTCTTACATAGGTCAAACAAAGAGATCTATAAAAACCCGCGTGAAGGAACATATAGCTGATGTGAAGCACCGACGCTCCGGGAAGTCTGCAGTCTGCGAACATGTTCAAGATCGTCCCCACCATTACATTAGATTTGATAAACCACAAATTCTCGCAAAAGAACACCGATTCCTACCAAGGATGATACGCGAAGCTATTGAAATTAAAAAACATCCAAATTTCAATAGAGAAGATGGTTGGGTGCTACCATCTGCTTGGGATCCTATAATTAACAAAATTAAACCCAAACCCAAGCATACCACTGCAAGACTTCATGATACTATAAGCTCGTTTTGCGTAAATCGGACCAAAAAAATTAATATTAAAAAACTGAAGGTAGCCGGACTAACTACGAGGGTGGATTGAAAAGTACTCGGCCTAACCAAGAAAATAAACACATACTAAATCAGTTATATTTTTATTTTTCTACATAATCACCATCAAGTTCAATACACTTTTGCCACCTCCCCCTTCCAAGCATTTAGACCGTTGAAAAAAAATGATTCTTCCTTAGAGTCAAAATATGCGTCTACAGCTGCTTTGACCTCGTCGTTTGTCGAAAATCTTTGACCTCCCAAGTGCTTTTTTAGGTTAGGGAACAGAAAGAAGTCTGATGGTGCCAGATCAGGTGAATACGGCGGATGCGGTAACAGTTCAAAGCCACAGTTGTGAATTTCAGCCGATGACTGTACTGACGTGTGAACACGGGCGTTATCTTGATGAAACAGGACTTTTCTTCTGAGCATTCCTCGACGTTTTTCTTTTATTTCCTCTCGTAAACGACGTAGTAAGGTGCAGTAGTAATCAGAGTTTATAGTCTGACCCCTTTCAAGATAATCAATCATAATCACACCTTTCGAGTCCCAGAATACTGAAGCCATCACCTTATTTGCCGACAAAATCGACTTAGCCTTTTTTAGGGGGTGGTGAACCAGGTCTTCTCCACTGTTTTGATTGTTGTTTTGTTTCCGGTGTACAGTAATGAACCCATGTTTCGTCCATAGTAACAAAACGATTCAAAAAATCATCTGCATCGGTTTCAAATAACTCCAAACAGTCGCGTGAAATAGTCAATCGCGTCCTTTTTTGTTCAACTGAAAGCAGTCGCGGAACCCACCTCGCAGACACCTTGTGGAAACCCAACTCGTTGACAATGATGTTTTGAGTTCGTTCATAAGAGATGCCTATAATCTCGGCTATCTCTCTAATTTTTAATCTGCGGTCTCCCATTATTAAATCAAGTACTTTTTTTAATATTTTCGTCAGTAGTTGACGTCGAAGGCCTTCCAGAGCGGGGTTCATCTTTCACACTCTCTCTACCACGCTTAAATTCTGCTATCCATTTTTTGACGGATGAATATGACAGA
The DNA here is from genome assembly GCA_907164705.1 of Parnassius apollo. Taxonomy (NCBI): domain Eukaryota; kingdom Metazoa; phylum Arthropoda; class Insecta; order Lepidoptera; family Papilionidae; genus Parnassius; species Parnassius apollo. The sequence goes on along the minus strand of CAJQZP010000220.1, from coordinate 18,254,556 downwards.
GCACAATCGCCTAATGTACTGACCATGTCATCATGGATGAATTTTGATGATAGCCCCTTCTTATGGAGGTACTTAATGATGGCACGCTGCACGATTTGCTCCATTCGCGGAAATTATGTCCGATTACTTTGTTATTAAATTTATAAAATCACAACTAATTATCGCACACGTTTCGAACTTCACACAATGAACTAGTCTGAACTAAACTAAATAATGTGGGTAGATTTGATTTTTAGAATTGAATGGATCTGTGTTAGGCCGAGTACTTTTCAATCCACCCTCGTATGACATTGGGACGTCAAACATCTCAGTCCCCCCCGTGACCATGGGCGCTGTAAAGCACCCGAAACGTCGGGATAATAATAAAAATAAATTAAAGTAATTAAACGCGATAAAATCCGTAAATAATAGTTTTATTCAATTAATATGTTTAGATGCGAAATTTCTGTGGGTACTTAAGTTTATGACGAATATATTATTATACACATTTTTTTTGTAGAAACATATACAAGTTATTATAATTAGGCTAAATTTTTCATGTTTAAATCTGCTTATTATTCCTTTATTTTATTTTTAGGTTTCCACATCAAAGTCAAAGTGGAATAAATTCGTCCATTTTTAACTCTCGCGTGCCCAGCATTTACGAACGACTCTTATTTTAATTTAAACAAATATATTTGTAATTTAGATGTTATTTTAATAAGTACATACATTCAGTATGTTTTTTATATTTGACATGGATAGATACCTTTTAAAATATTCAGATAAAAATTTAATTAAAATGTAATTGTGATATATATTATGTAATATTATATTAAATAGGCAAATATTATATACAAAATAAATAACAAAATTTAAATATTTTTCTCGATATAATTTACCTATTTAACAATACAATCTACCATTACCTACGGGTCATTCTACCTATGTTTATTCTATGATAAAAAAAACAACCGCGCGAACACAGAGTAGCGCACATTTTTTGTTTTAAGATAGCTGTTCTAGTACGTAAGTACATATTACTTCAATGTGAAAATCGCAAGGTGCGAGGTTGGGGGGCTATAGGGCGGGTGACCCACTAATTCTATCTCTGACGTCGCTAAGTAGTCGATTGTTTGCTTGACGAGGCGTTGTCGTGGTGAAGGTTGATCCTACTGTGAGGTCATTTCTCCCGAACTTTTTCCAAAACAAGTGCTCTCAAAATTTTCTCGCGTTAAAATCATGCTGACGTGACACAATTTTGAATTTGCCGTCAAATCGTAAAAAATGACAAATTAATAAAATATATACGCAATAATATTGGCAAAGAATTCCATTTTTAAAATTTGAACTTATTTTTTAATTATATCGTTTACCAGTGGCCAGTTCTAAAAACTTTCAGTGTCGTCCTCGTATATGTACATGGCTAGGTGCGTACGCAGTAATAATACCTATATATTGTTTGGTTGGCTGGTTACGATAGCCGCCAGGAAGAATTAATGCCATTTATCAAAATACCATATTACGGCGTTTACTTAATTACTTTTATACAACATACACTTAAATTTTAATATCTTCATCTATTGAGCAACATTTGAGTTACTGTCTTCAAGAGATACCATTTTCTTTTCTATTGCCACTGAATTAACGCCACTGATTTTTTTTATTTTCTAACTTTCCGTGATGCTTCTTATGACCTTTTTTCTTCTTATGCATGCGCTTCTTTTTCTTTGTTTTTTCTTCTTCCTCAGAGTTTTCTACGATTGTGTGAACAGGTGTTTTAGGTTGGGTCTCTACTAGTGGCATGTATGTCGCGTCAGGTTCCTGTGAAGTAGTTATATTTTTTTGTGAAAAATTTCTAAAGAAAGAAAGAAAAAACAACTGAATTTAATGCTACAAAGTGGTAAGTATATATTATTTTACAAAAAGTAATTATTGCAGCAAGAAATAGTCATCAAATTCAGCATAAAGCTGAAGTGGGACAATCATTCATTCATCATTTACGGTCTACAAAAGTCCACGGCCGAACGTAGGCATCTCACATAGATTGCATTATTAGGGGGATTTCGCCATAGTTGCCACGCGTGGCAGGCGGGTTTGAATGTTTTTTTTTTAATTATTTTGAGTTTGTCTGTGTCGCCTCGCACCCACGGGATGACATAGAGTAAGCAGTGAATAATCAGGGGGACAATTACAACGCTGATATTCTGCCGGTGCCCTTACTAAAACTCAGGAGCAGTCGCCAAATACATATGAGTTTATTCAATGAAAAATATATACTTACCTATAGAAAAAATAAAAGTGTTATAACAGATAATAAAACACACTGATGAACAAAACAAAACTAACATTATTTGATTTAAAGTTCTAGATTTTATTTTTACAATAATTATTTTTATTCTAACTTAGGTACTATCTTTAAAACTAAAGATTCTATCGGTATGTATGAAGGTAGGTCTTAGAAATATTATATTTACCTATAAGGATAGTTTAATGTTACTGTATTTATGTGACTTACATATCTAACTGTTATATTCCTTATTACTCACTTTCGGTTCATCGGCCCTTCTGAGAATAGTGTTAGTGACGTCACTAAGGTATCCATTTATGTTGGAGTCGTCTACAAAGAGGGGTTGCTCACTGGTGGCTTCTGTTGTGCCGCGTTGACGCTTACTGCCTCTGTTACATTATGTACAAAAATCGTCAGTAAAGATATGCCATGTGATCTTACGGGTTTCGAGAGATGGCGATATAACCTTCTTGTTTAAGATATATGTAAAGTACCTAAAAATAGTATATGAATCACTACGTTTACAGTCTGGATACTTTACAAAAGTAGTGATTTATATTATTTACTCTTTGTCAGTCAGACCCATGCCGAAAGCATGATGATTAAGGCAAATCTTCCTTATAATAAAAATATTAATTAATTTGCAACCTTCCGCTAACTAAATACAATGTTGTCTCTTACCTGGATTGAAGAGCACCTCCCGCCCTCCCTCAATTGCGTGCACTAACTCCGTCACCACTACTCTCGGCACCACTATTCCAAGTAAGACACACCATCGACGATAATACGAGGTGATGTAGACTCTACGGCGGCTGACCGATAAGTGAGCGGCGAGCCAAAACAGCTGTTATTTATACACGCTGACACAACCGCTCCATCAAAGTAGCGAGCAACCGTACGATAACAAACCTGTGACTAATTATCATTATTATTATGATATTGTTTACTTTCATATCTCGGCTTTTACCGGTTTACTAATAGCACGGGCCTAAGCCAAGTGTATATTAGTGCTGGATTTGGTATCATCTTGTGAACTACCTTATTCAGTTACCTGTGTGTTAGGTTGTGAGGCAAGTTGTCTAAGTATAGGTATGGATTGTTCTTCATATTATTGTTATTAATTTTTTAATATTATTATTGTTGTTTTTTATATATTGATATTATTATAGTTATTTATTATTATTAATTTTAAAATTATTATTAAAGATTGGCCTTAAAGATGTTTAACAAAGGTGAATTAGAAACGTTTGTTTGTGCATTCAGCAGTGCATTGTAACCATTACTATTTTTTAAAATCTCCAACTGTTCCAGCACACACAGCCGCAGCCCCTTATTATAAGTATGTAAAACTTTAAAGGAATGGTCGTTGGCTAGGTTGTGTCCAGTGTCCAAGAGATGTTTAGCAAAATGGGATTTATCAGGATTGCAATTTCTGTACGCGGCTAAATGCTCTTTATAGCGCGTCCCGAAATTGCGACCAGTCTGACCCACGTAAACGGCGTGGCATTCGTCACAAACAAGTTTATTAATACCCGATTTTTGACAAATATTCAACTTATCTTTATTATTACAAATACCCCTAAGAGAATTGTTTGTTTTGAATCATTCAAAATCATCCAAAAATGGACCACAGCCTTCGGTTATCTACAATCACCATGCGAAAGACAGCAGCATTAAGCTGATAATTTACGCTGATATTCTGTGTGAACATGGTCTTTCCCCGATCGATGCGACCTATTCGTGCTGCAACCAACACATAGCTGCAGTATTGACGTGCCAAGCTTTCTTTAGGTAGGCCTGTGTTCGGCCGTACGGAAATGGAAGGTTGTAATGATAATGATGATGATAAAATTAAACTAACAGCCTACATATAGGTCCCTTTGCTGGGCACAGGCCTCCTCTCATTTTTGAGACGGGTTAAGGGCAAGAAAAAGTCTACCGCGCTACCCCAACGGGTGTTGGTGAACTTCACATATCATCAATATATTTCTTTTTCTTATTTCTCAGATATGCTGGTTTTCTCTCGTTGTTTTCCTTCACCGCCGAGCACGTGGTAAATCAACACTTAAAAGTGCTATTAACAATTTTATTGGTGCCGGCGGGATCGAATCCAGGTTACTTGCGTTCTGTGAAATTTACAGCCAGCGCTTAGCCCCTGAGCTACCACTGTGTAGTGAAGCATTCTGCGCATATTGCGCATTGGTGAATGATGATGATGGTAATGATGATAAAACTTCTTTAGATCAACATAAAAAATAAATTAATAAAATATTATTTTAGTGACAACCTTTTTTCTATACTGGCTACGCTGCTACCAAACTCGGGTTTTTCGGGCTTTGCGTGTTGGATTTTTTTAATTATACTCTGTACCACATTCTCGATGTGACGCATCTTTCTTCCGATTGCATCAAATAACTCTTGGATATTTGAAGGGTTCTCTTCTTTCTTCTCCACATCTAATTGGAATTCGTTCTGGTGTCTGACGTTTGGTTCCTGCGATAAAATAGTTAATGACTACCGCATCGACTTTATAGTATATTTATTATACCTTATCGCCATTGTAATAATGGATGACACTAAAGTAAGTGCCAGTGTTTTCGTGGACACTTACATAGTTATAACTGTAAAGTTAAATATCTAACAGTAATTTAAAAAAAAACTGCATTTCTTCAAATCATCTAAAAAGACGGCACGGTTAGTAAATGAACTTTGCAGTGGTTTTCATAAATAGAAAGTTAAGATAGTTTTATAAAAAATAATATATCATTGTTTATAGCAGAGATATTAGTTTTCAACAGAATATTTGTAAGTTGTTTTAAAGAATGTATGGAAGCGACATTACTTGCCAATAGTTGAAAAGGGCCGGTTGTAACGCGTCTTTATCGGTACTACTAGACTCAAGGCGAAGTCCTGGACTCATGGAAGAAAACTTTAGTGCAACCGATCCTTTAAAAAATGCCGCTCAGAGGCGTATTACCACTTTTTGACCTCACCTCATTGTTCTCCGAAATAATGTGGTCCATTATAAACTGCGAGCTCATAAGCTTTCTATGTCGAGAACCACCGGCTGATTAGAGACCGACCGTAACAGTTTCTGTCAGTTCGCACAGCTTATGAGCTTCTAGTTTATCTGACACGAAGATGGACGGAAACAATAGAACCCAAGCTGGAAGCGATTAGATCAATATTCTTGCAGATTGAAACATCAAGGTCATAGTAGACAATACATGCTCTGACTACAAGCCTTTTAAACATGGTTTACCTATGCTGTTTCATCTGCATAGCAATGATAATATTACGTTGCAAACCAATAACATTCATGCGGAGCACAGTACTGGTAATGCTTCTCGCACCGGCCGTGCTATACTAGAGTGTTCGTTAAACAAGTCTCGGGATTGGGAATGGCTAAATCTAGTTCAATTTAACCCTAAAATGAATCCTTTTGTCGTATCTCTGCCATTTCAGGGCAATCTCTCTGCTGCTTCGGCCAGCATCGGCATCGACATATCGAATGACGTTTAGTTTCACAATTACTTGGAGAGGAAGATCGAATTGGCCTCTAAACAGCTTAGCTTGCTCAGTAGAACAGGACAGTATTTTATGCCGACACACCGTTTGCGACAATACACGGCGGGTTAGCCCCCACGTCGAATACTTTTCTTATCTCTGGCCTTTGACATCCCAGTTCCAGCTCCTTACAGAACAGAAACAGAAACTTTTTTATTCAATATAGATTGTAAACAATACTTATTGAAAGTTACTTTTTTATTTACCACTGGGTCGCAAAAAACACCTCTGTCCTGGGAAGAACCAGCAAGAAACCCAGCGGGACTATAATTTTCAAATAATAGCACACAATACAAATACAATCATGTACGTTACAATTAACAACACAAAATAAATTAAAAATAGCTTGGTAGCGATCACCCTTCCCAGGGGTTATTAACATCAATAAATTCCTTAATATTATAATAACCCTTTTTATACAAATTTAGTTTAATATAGTTTTTGAATTTTGTGTATGTCAAATTTTGTATATTTTCTGGGAGTTTGTTTTAAAAGCGTATACATTGCCCAAGAATGAATTAATGACTCGGTGGAGTCGAGTAACTGGTACTACTAGCTTGTGCCTGTTCCTAGTATTTACAGAATGATTATCATTTATTTTTGCAAAACTACTTTTATTTTTGTGTACGTAGATTAAATTTTCATAAATGTATTGAGAGGCCATTCTCTTAACCGTATCCAGCGAAGGGCGGCCCGAATCATCGTCTCTCAAGTCTGGCACTGCGAGGAGATGTTTTGTCCCTTTGCAATTTTTTACAACATTAACCACGAAGAGTTTTCAGAGAAAGTGTTCAGATTAATTCTAGCCGCCAAATTTCACCAATATACATTGCGACCAATTTCATAATACCATTCACACCATCTAAATACTTGTCGGTCCAATCAAACCGATTTGGGGGTAATTTTTTTTCTAGCACAACTTTTTCATTTCAATTGCGTGATTTTCCCGTAACAATAATTATAAGGGCTCTTTAAGAAACAAGCTCATTTGCAACTGACTTTCAAAGAAAGAAGATGTTCTCAATTCGACTGTATTTTTTGTGTTCGTAACATCAGAACTTTTTCTAGTTGAAGCGATTTTGATGGTCCATTTTTATTTGAAAGCTGGTGCTTTTTATGTGGTCCCATATAAATGTGATCAAGTTCTATCCAGTAATTTCTGAGTTATCTATTGTATATCTATTGTACAAAATTTTAAATTTTACCAGTGCATCTGCTATTCCATTTGTGTTGTGGATTTTCATCGTCGCAGGTCGTCATTTACCATCAGATGAGCCGCATTCTCGTTTGCGTCTTCTTCTTTGCGCTTACTGCAGTAAATCATCCTTTAAAATTATTATCATCATTACCAGCATTAAATCTTGTTTGTATAGGTAAGTATTCTTTTAAATAGGAAAATTTAAAGTTACCCGCGGTGCTTCGGCATCCATAGATAGATCATGTTCGTTCCACCGGCCGGGTGGAATTTTCGTCCAGGTAATTTCATCTGAGTTACCCAGCTGCAAATTAAAAACTTTTTAACAATTGTTTTTCATATATTCCATATTAATAAAATTGAAGTTTGTGGGTATAATATCGAAATAACTAATTTTAATTGAGCTGTGAATAACCATTTTGTAAATTTTATCAGTCCGAGCAATATTATAAGATAATAATAATATCAGGAAAGCAATGCCAGGAGTTATTTAGGCTATATTTTATCCAAATAACTTGGAGTATTTTTTTCGTAAAATCGAAAAATTTATAAAATAAATGATCACTCCTGAACATGTAAAAAAATCTAAAGGAGGTGTTGCCGCAGCCGGAGCGTGGGGCTAGTCTTATAAAATACTAGCTGTGTCCGCGTATAGACATGGGTTTTAACCAACTTCAAAAAAGAGAGAGGTTCTCAATATGACTGTATGTTCTTTCTTTTTATCATGCAGTTGATATCTTCATCAATTGTGAACCGACTTGAATGATTGTTTATTTAAAAAAAAGTTTATACTTCAGAGGTGGTGTCATGCAAGACTTCTAAAGTCGGCTATTTAACTCTTCTATATACTAGATCTAAGCACCGATTTCAGAAGCTATAATGTGGATTTTATTCCTTTTAGTACGTTGGCTTTCATTTATTGTAACAGTTTAATTTTCAGGTAGGCTTGTACGCTTACCGTTCTAAAATAATTTTCACCATCAGTTCTCGTGGATCGCGCGCACGCGCTGGACGCGTCTTGGGTCTGCGCTAAATAATTATATTAGTGACAAAGACAAAGCCATACGTTTATGGAGGATTGATATAGTATGCTGCGTTTTAACGAAATATTAAGCGTATGATTGCTCTGCCTTTGAACCCTTTCTATGACAACTTAGTACCGCCTACAATCGAGTGTATCACTTAGCATTGTCGACGGCAAATTTGCATAGGCATATTTGAAAGCATTATAAAATGCAGCGTACATTAGACAAAAAAGGTAGTCCTATGGACCCGATCAAAATGTTGCAAAGATAAAGAACAAGGGTTTGACAATAGATAAGTGAATTAATATGAGCCAGAAGTAGTGTGTTTATTCCAGTTTTGGCTCACGAGCCAGAACTAACCCTCATCGGCTGGCGGTAGGTCGATGGATACTAAAAAACACAAGGTTTTGGCATGTTCTGATCATGAATCTGAGGTCCTTTTTTGCGTAGGATGCGCGGTTCCGGAGATGTGCACATCAATTAACTAATATCTAATTGATATCCGGTGAGTCTGCACACTCATTATCGTTTTCCATTGAAATGAAATGAAATGAAATCTTTCCCCTTATCTATTATTTCTTGAATATCGTCATTACCGTTTCTTATCTATACCTCGTTGTAAACCCTGCTATTCTGAATCACCAATAAAACACATTCCTTCATTTTGTTACAATTTTCATTTCCTAAAATTTTATTGCTTAATTTATAAAATAGGAGCGAAACATCTCATCCACTACAATATCCTTGTACAGTGTGGTCCTTATAAATATGCTCGTAAAACTATGCATTGAACATCCCTGAAATTTATATAGCAAATACATTAAGCAATATTCACCACCAACTGAAGTCCACTCATTCTGAATCCTATCAACATTCCAATCCCATATGTTACAATTCCTTTTTGAAAACTCTAAATGACATTATCGTGTAGGTGATCGTCCGTATGAATCAAAATATTGACCGATGCCATTCGTATGGATATACCTATGAAGCTAACCAATGTGAGCCTGGTTTATTATGCCCATGTATACGTGGGTATACATGGGCAGTCTATTAGCAGCATAAACATTATTTTCTAGACTGTGGTGAATCTTTTTCAGATGTTGTTGTATATCTAGTTTATCCATAATATTACTGCTATTAGTTTCTTACATTACCAATCTATTCGATGGTTAACTTAAGAATGATAGATTATAGTGATGATTTCTTGAATTCACTACAGCTAGAACACCTAAGCTGTATGTTCCAAATGTCAAAAATTATTATGGAAAACGTGAAAGACGACGGATAACACCCGTACTTATTAACCAACTACCTCATGATTTAATGAAGAACATAAAACATAAAAATAACTTAAAAAATACTTTGAGAAAGCATTACTTGTCTCTATGTCCATAGTTGTATATAGGTTAAGAAAATCAATATTATTTAACTCCTTTTTACGTTTTCTTTTGCACTCTTTAGGTAGTTAATAAGTTTTATTTTATTTCATTAAGAATGTCTTTTTAAAAGTATTTACTTATAACGAATAGACGTACGTGGACAACAAATTCCATTAATTCAACGATTGAACAAACAACGGTTCAACAGGAGGCAACAACTATAAATATGTCTTACCGTTACCATTACGTTGTATTAAAATCCACGACCGAACACAGTCCTCCCCCATATATTGCTTCATAGGAGCACGTATATATTTTTTATTGTTTTTTAAAGACTTTATTTAGTAGTCCGCAAATTATTAACTAGGCATATATTTTAAGAATCGATTAAAAAAATTATCCTTACTTTTTCAGTATAAGTGAGAGGTTCTTCAAACTCTGCATCATTACGTATTTCTTGAACTTCTTCCTCTACGTCAGCTCTAGGAAAAGAAGGTGAATTGGCTTTCCTCAATGGTTTTTTTCTGATAAAAAAAACTTAAATATTAATACGTTAACCTTAAATAATTTCTGGTATAAAATGTCTAATTACTATTTCAGATTGCGCCTAAGTAATAATTTACAAATATTGATACAACTACCGTTTTGTACAATTAGTTGAATGTGTAGTATAGTCTGTAGTGGTCTTGCATAATGAGCATAGAAGTTTTGAGTCATCGCACACAATACCACCTGCGTGACCTGCGTCAAACTTTATACTACTATAAAGTCGATTAAGTTTTTTTTAAATGTATACATATACTCGTAAATGTGAGAAATTTTTGCATTAAGTACCTTATTCTTTCTAATTTTCTTTTGGATTGTTTTTCATGCTTGTCCGTAGACAGTGCAATCTGTAACAAATTAGCCAAATTTACTTATATAAAGGTGAACTACTATCGCAATACTTTGAAGTGTTTCGATGTATATAGGCAGAATTATATATAAAATTAACCTGTGTTAATTAACCGCGTATGTGTGTATGTGTGTGTGTGTGTGTGTGTGTGTGTGTGTGTGTGCGTGCGTGCGAGCGCGGCGGCGTGTGCGTGTGTGTGTGTGTGTGTGCGTTCTTGCGTGCGTGCGTGTGCATGCGTGTGTAAGTTTGTGTGTGTGTGTGTGTGTGTGTGTGCATATGTGCGTGTGCGCGTGTGTGTGTGCGTGTATATGTGTGCGTGTGTGTGTGTGCGTGTGTGTGTGCGCGCGTGTGTGTGTGTGTGTGTGTGTGTGTGTGTGTGTGTGTGTGAAAAACGTGCGTACGTACGAAACAAAACCACAGAGTAGAAGTTGTAAGCTGGGGAAAAACTATCAGTTTGTCAGAGGCAAGACAAACTTATATTAGAGTTGCCACAAGTTGAACATTTTATTGGTGGATAATTTTACTTCAAACTTCTATGTAAAAACTCCGTCTTAATTAACGCAAAAATTATCGACTTTCTACATGTCACAGGTCGACACTCCATTTAGTTAGCGGTCACCCTACACTTCACCTACCGTACGAGGCTGCACTCGAGAACCTTTTTTCCCCATCGGTTGTCGTTTATTCGCTATGTCGGTAACTTTGGTTCTACGGGTATCCTCATTTTTAAGTTTATCGCGCAGAGTGCGGAAACCGGCTTGTTTGGGCGACTGGAAGTCCTCGAGTCTGCGTGCGAGACGATTTATTATGAGTCTCGAAAACAGCACGTAGACGCGGCTCAGAAGGAAATTAGTCTGTAGTTCTTCAAGAAGACGACTTGGAAAACAAGCCACCCACCACACAACAGACCACCGCACTTAAGCTCTATGCCTCCGGAGTAATCCCACAATGGAAGACGGAATTAAAGAGCTTCTAAAGGACTTCAAGTGCCGGTTTTCTACCCGTTTTCAGAAGCTCCGCTGTAATTCCATCCTCGCCTGGGGCCTTGCCCTTTTTAAGGTGCTGGAGAGCCATTCTAATCTCGCTCAGACTGATGTCTGGGATATCATCGGAATAGTTTCAGATAAGACTTGCTTTTACATCATATAGGCTTTAAAGATGACGGGTAAAGCCCATAGGACCTTTCAATCTCACTCACAAGCTCAAGTGTTAGAAAGAAACTTTCTACAGCTTCAACAGTTAGCTCTGGCAAAGACTTTGGGGCCCTAGTTCCACTCGACCGCTTTTTGAACACGAGCTGTATTGAAGTTGCGTAAGTTCCGAAAAATTGATCTCGAAGAGTTTTTGAGTTCTCTGCAACGGGTCCTAGAGAATTTAGCTCCAACCGCATGAACAGTTTCCACAAGCTTGTCTTTCATATCATCCACTGTATTGCAGTCTTCTAGGCGCGTCTCGAGCTGAAAGTTTTTGGTACTATGAATTAGAGCACGAATGGGACGGAGAGTTGACTTTATTAGACAAGACCTGTCCAACTTAACGTGTAGGTTCATTGTGCCTCTAATCATTCGGTGATCACTACCAGTTGTCAATGTCGCGATCACTGAGACATCACTGAACAGTTACCATCTAATCGTCATAATGAAATCAATCTCACTTTTTATCATTCCCTCGGGAATGGACCAGGTCCACATCCTGTGGGGCTGCTTCTGGGATAAAGAATTCATCATAAAGAGACCCTTTTTCTCCAAGAAGTCGGCCAGCTTTTGGTCTTTGGATTCCGTTGCCGTATTCCGAATTTCCATACCTTCAGCTCACCGTTCTCACTTGTGTCTAGTATTGCGTTGAAGTCTCCCATTAACACCGTACAGCGAGTTTTAGAGGAATGCATGGCTTTAGAGATATCCTCATACATTTCATCCACCTCATCATTGGGACATGCCGACGTTGGTGCATAAACCTGTATGACCTTCAATGAATATCGTTTGGTCACAATATTTACAACGTTGTGAATGAGTTACTTGTGAACGATAAATCGGACACCTCCTTGAGACAAATGGTCGCCCTCCCGGTGGACGAAAAAGTTGCCAGATTCGAGGATTACCGCGTCCTCCCCTTCCTTCCTGATCTCAGATCATCTTATAATATCCCCACGCAACTTCTCTATTTCTTATATCAGCTTCAGGATCTTCTCGTCAGTTCTCAGGGTGCGTGTGTTTTTTGGTGTCAGATCCAGTCGTCTTAGGTGGCAACTGAACCTCCACCGGAGATTCTTAGCATCCCTGCCTCGCAATTACCATGGTCGCCACCGTAGCCAAAAATAGTGGGGCCGCCAGGGACTGTGGGCCGTCTCTTAATAACTCTCACTCAGATGGATATTTGCCGTAGTTGCCATGCTTGGCGAACGGGTTGGCAACCGCTGTTTTTTATTGTATTATTGTTGTTATCAACAAGATAGTGCTGCCTATTTCCTGCCTATTTTCCCCATAAATGCCCCTTATTTATTATTTACACAAGTAATTCAAAAGGAAAATCGTTAAGTTATACATAAGATGCAAAAGAAAAGTAACTTCTGTTATCATTTACGATTTTTCTTCTGAAACTGCATAAAGTACTGTTACGAGCTTAGAGTTCGTGACGTGGGACTTTCTAAAAAGCCTGGTTCCTCCATTCGATACTAGATGGCGGTGGTGGGAGAGTTCTAAAAAGATCTTGACGCTCCTATTTCTGCTGCTTGATACCAGATGGCGCTAACAATCAGCTATGGCGCGCAACAGTACGTAGGCTAAAGTAAAAACATTGTTGTTAGTTTTACCCCGGTGACAGGGGAAGACTAATAGTTTTTCCAGGTTTACGTTTTCTTCAGTATTACTGATTTTAAAACACTAATGCAAAATCTTTATAATTATACAAAAGTTTATTTTATCGCTATATTAGTATGATTTATACTTTGAAAGTGGGACAAAGAACTTCTTCATAAAAACCGTTTTTTTTTCTGTGTGGTGGGAAACTATGTTAGTCTTACCCCACCTGATTACATATAGTTTCAGTGTGTATGCCGCAAATTTATGATAAAGTAAGGTTTTTGATCCAAAAACTGGACTTTGTCATGTTCATGATATAATAAAGTAGTAAATTTGTGTTCTTCCGGTTCTTGATCAAAAGCCTAGGTTTTGATCAAAACTAGGTTTTATCATAAACCTGCGACATATATGAAGGTAGTCAGTTGAGTTTTGTGCATTAATTCCGATTGCCTGGAAGATCGGATAAATCTAAATGATACCAATGCAGATGGACTCAAAAGCGGAATAGTATCAAAAATAAAATAAGTAAAAAGCTTATTTCATAGATATTTCGATTTATATGATAGGATAGATAGGTTTATATTATTATACCTTGAGTTTAATAAAAATCAGAAAGATGCGGTTTATTTCCGTATACAATACCGAAATAACTACATTCTATAAAGTTCCACTGTATTCAAATTTTAAAACTTGTTGTCATTGCAGCGAGTTAGACTGTTTTAGGAAAAATTCCCCTTTTCTTATGATTGCCATCTGATCTTATTAAGTTCTGATTATTACAAAATCTTTGTGTATCCAGCATAGCGTTTTATAAACTCATGACTGTCTCGTTGATGCACTGGACTGAAGCACTAGGCTCCGAATCCCAGGTCGGGCGAAATCAGTTATTTGGTTATTCTGTCCAGAACTTCTCCCCTCAAGTTTTGAAGTCAAGTTTTCAACCCCTCTGCCGCGAAATGCACGTAAAACTGTTAATCCTGCGCCTGATCTCTCTCTGGCCTGGCAGATTGCTTTCCAATCAGACTATGAGAGAAGTGGCACAGAGAGTGTACTTGTGCCTGTGCACTCACTCGTGCACCATAATCCCATCCTGTACAAGATGACTTGTCTTTGTTTAAGAATGGCCGTCTTGATCGAAAACTAGAACACCAGTGGAATGGTCTAACAGTGTTGTATATTTACATTTATGACTGCTTCGTTGGTCTAGTGGTTGTAGTAGTGCGACTGCTGATCATAAGGTCCTAGGTTCGAATCCCGGGTCGGGCCAAAAAATTAATTATTGAGTTTTTCCGTCAAGAAATTCTCAGTAGTTGCCCGGAGTAGGGAAGTTGGCGGTGTCTCTCCCCCGTGCCTCGGAAAGCACGTAAAGCCGTTGGTCTTGCGCCTGATCTCTCTCCGGTCGTGTCGGTTTACCGTCCCATCGGATAATGAGAGTGAAGGAATAGAGAGTGCACCTGTGCTTGCGCATACACTTGGGCACTATAATCCTGTTCTGCGCCGATGGCTAGCCTCCGTTGAGGCAGGCCGCCGTGGCCGGAATTCGGTCTGGAGGACATTATTATTATTATTGGGGTATCTGTATAGTTTTCTCATCTGGTTGGTTTCTAAAAATATATAATTATAAATTAAAATGAAAAGAAATATACATAAATATCAATAAAATAAAATAAATACAAAAAATAAACTAATAAATAAAGATCCAACCAGATGGAAACCCTCGGCAGGGGAGACCAAACGGCCGAGGGTTAGGGGGAAAGGGGAAAGAAACCGACGGACGATGCGGGCGGTATCAAGGAGCACTGCCTTCTGCATTTGAGCCCGGAGCAGTCCGTCACGGAGTCCCAGTCGCCTCAGATGACCTGAGAGGCTGACTGGGATTAGGCCATTCGCAGAGACGACTACAGGAATAATTTCAGTCGGCCGACCACCCCACATGACGGTCACCTCGTGAGCCAGGTCCAGATATTTTGTTCCCTTATCTGTTTCGGCTTTCACGAGGTTCTCGTCATACGGAATGGTAATGTCGACCAAAAATATCCTTGACTGTGCCCTGTCCATCAGCAGAATATCAGGCTTATTCGCAAGAATAGTCCTGTCTGTGATGATGGCCCGGTCCAAGTAGAGCCTGGCGCGGTCATTTTCGAGCACGGCTTCCGGCAAGTACTTGTAATACGGAAATTTCCGGTCCACGAGACCGTATTTCAGAGCGAGCTGCTGGTGTAGAATTCTAGCTGTTGTGGTATTATTATTGTATATTTAAGAAAGAGGCAACAAATAAATGACAATACTAAAAATTTGTGACTCATATACTCACGACTATGTCCGATGCCTGGTACGCCCTCGGTACCACGTCTTTACAGTCCGAGTTGACAGTGGTCACCTTATTTGACGCCCTGAACACTTTCTTGCCGCTATCATCTGACTCCGCGGCTAGCTCATATATGGGACCCTCACCGATCCTATTGGATGAAAGAGATGTAATATAGTTAATTTTTTTTCACGTCTCGCAAACAAGCTTTTGTTTTGCTTCGTTGCTAGAGTTAGCATAAACATATTAATAGAGTGCATTATCATCGAAGTTACACAAGTTTGCCCAGTTCAGCTCAATCGGGTGTCAAACGCATTTGCCCAAGTCCCAGTTTCGATCACAACCTCCCTAAAATATAAAGAGGCTAGCAGTTAACATATAATATATTTTTTTTTATAAAACACTATCTGTATTTTTAAATAAGTGGTAAATAATATATTTATAAAATCTGTTTCAATAAAGAAGTACCGTGGAAAATAATAAAGAAAATAACTAAAATTTAACGTACAAAATATGAGAGCAAATGTTAAATTTCGCTAAGACTATAAATCCACTAAAAAAGACTTCATTATTCAGAAATAAACTTTCTAAACTCAAAAGTCTTTTTAAACCATAGCCTCAACCCGAGAGTATCAACAAACTACGCTTAGTTGTAATTCGCCTAATTACAAAAAGTTTATGATAAACCTTCACGTTTTATCTTAACTCTGTTTCAATTAAGTAATATCATAAAGTAGTCAAATATGGAATTTGACAGCAAATATTTGAATCAACTACCACCAGAGATTTTTCCGGACCGATACGACTTAGGGACCTTCAAGAAAAGAGCCTATTCCTGTTTAAAAAACCGGCAACGTATCTGGAAGTTGTTGCAGTTGTTCAATGGCGGTAATCACTTACCATCAGGTGAGCCGTATGCTCGTTTGCTCCTCTCATATAACAAAAAATGTTAAATTTCATGAAGCCTGTGGTGTCTGTGACTTATTTCTTTACTAACACTCTTATTTAAGCCTGTGACTATCATTAAACCATGGTTTGTAATAACACAAAACATTAATTATACAAACTTTGTAAGAAAACTGCTGTTACGAGTAGTGGGCGGGGGTTTCTTCATCTTGTACATGTGACTCCATGGCGTCGCAGGAAGTGTCTCCCAAGGTTGACCTATCACGCGGGTCCAAACCTCTCCTCGTTCCACCACCAAACATCTAAAGTCATAAGAAATAAGTGCGAGGCCACACAATGCATTGGGATGCGGTATGGCGCACCGTCAAATGGATTTCGTCGCATTGGATAACACACATCCAGGGCGACGTTTACTGCTGAACGTTAGATCTGAGTCTATTCCTAGCTAGACAGATTTGCACCATCTGATACTCCAATCACCAATCCAGTTTCGGAATCGAATGCCGCAAGATTTTACTTTACCGGCTTTTCTATAGTTCACTTTAACGTTGCCTGCAGGATATGGCAGGCAATGGATTTTCTTAAGACCTAAAATCATCACCACACAAGTCACACAACTGATTTTAAAATATCAATCAATAAATCAATAAATAAAATTGAAGTGCCTGTTTGTAATATCAAAATAACAGGTTTTTACTAAATGCATATGAAAGTATATACGGTAATTATAAGAAAAAATAAATTTTTGTCTGTGTGTCTATCTGTCTGTCTGTCTGCTAATCTCGGAAACGGCTGAACCGATTTTGACGGGACTTTCACTGGCACATAGCTGATGTTATGAGGAGGAACTTAGGCTACTTTTGATTTAGAAAAAGAATTAGGTACATGCCCAAAAAAAATTTAATCCTAAATTAGACGCGGGCGCAGTTGCGGGGTACAGCCAGTTATGTAATTAAATAAAAAAGGCCATTTATAGCCATAGTGAATTTAGTAATGGTACAGGACCATACAGGACCCTTAACATTAAACTTTACAAACAATCCGCTAAATAAAATGTTTAATAAAAACCGTTATGGCACTGCTTACACAATCGATTAGACATGAGTAAATAAATAATTAACAAATATATTTTCATAGTTTAAATTAAAATACCTGAGACGCGTGCAGCAGTGCGGGAATTGCATATTAGTATCTTCTACAACTTCTTCGCATTCGATGGCGGATTCCGGTGGTTCCACGCGCTTGCATCTGAAACAGTATTAACTATAAGCAAGAGAACAATTGCGAAATAATAATCTACAGTCGATAGCCAAACATGAGTATTAAATAATAAATGTTTAATCAGTACATGCACGAATATTAAACAGTAAATAGGCAGTAACTGTTATCGCACATAAATAATATGATATTCATGGATCCTCAAGTTAGAAGAATCCATCCATCATATTACACAATAAACTTCAAAATAAATATAACTCAAAACGGGCTGCGCCTTCCAAGAAATTTATAAAAAATTTAGGGGACCATTGATTTAATGGATTCATATGGGATCCATTCCTTTACAGTTCTGTTTATATAAGCTTGGGAGGGGTGTAAAATAGTGCAAATATGTATTTTTATGTAATATTTTTACACAACCTTAGTCACTATGATGCTCGTTTTATTGTCCACGCATTAAGCTTTTGTAATGTTGAAGTCGAAGTTATCCCTCAAATTAAATAAAAATGTATATCCTTTTCCAAAAAATTAAAAATGAATAACCGTGAAATTATATTGATATTCGTAGATTCATTTAAGATTTAACAAAAATCTCAGTAATGATTAATTTCAAGAATTACATAGAAATTACTCTAATAATGAAGATTTCATTCGTTTAAAATGGAAAAGGGGTTTATCCATATGAATTTATAACTAATAATATATTACACAATAATATATTAATATATTAACTAATAATATATTTAAGGAATTTTCTATGAATTTTGATACGATTCAGAATGAGTGGACTTCTGTTTGTGGTGAATATTGCTTAATGTATTTGCTATATAAGTTTCAGTGATGTTCAATGCATAGTTTTACGAGCATATTACACTGTACAACGATATTTTAGTGGATGAGATGTTTCGCTCCTATTTTATAGATAATAAGCAATAACATTTTAGAAATAAAAATTGTATCAAAATTAAGGAATGTGTTTTATTGGTGATTCGGAATATCGTGGTAGTTAGGAACAATAGATAAGAAGAAAGGTTCGATAATAAAGGAAACGCTAATAATAAATAGGGTGCAGGCCCACCGGATATCAATTAGATATTAGTAAATTGATCTGCACATCTAAACACACTACTCATGACCATTCAATATTTTGATAGTTATGAGAATTGTCCATGCCTAAGGGGAGGGAAACCTTTTCTGTTTTATACGCTTTCTAGACTAAAACATTTCACTTTATCCGATATTGCACTTCACTTCATGCGATATTGCATCGAGCATTATAAAAAATAAGACAATCCACAAACCATACATGAAGTTTACGGCGAAATCTTCCATTTCCTACTTCCTACACTAATCCGAAAACAGGCAATAGTGAAAACAGTCAAGATAAACAAAAAAAGTTGATAATAAATAAATAAGAAAACGCTAACTTTTGATAGATGTTTGCTTCAGCATATTATTTTAAAGGGAAGGGAATTTTTATGAATTTTGCAGACCCTGAGATTAAACAAGTCTTAATAGGTAAAATTAATAACATCTGGGTTGCAAATTTAAAAGGACGACTTTAATCCTTGCAGCCTAGGATTGACAAGTTAGCCAGAACTGGTATAAACATACTACTGTCATGATTAAATTTAATAAGTTACTTAAAGTTTGCGCTAAGAAATTAAAATTCAAATGACAACATAAAAAAAATACGTGTGGCACTCGGGGACTGCCGCGGTAAAGCTATTGCGTAGCATTTTTTATCAACTTATGCAATATGCAATTATAATTATTTATTTATTTTATTTATGCAGTATTTCTTTTCTTTGATATTAATTCAAGTTACTTAGGTTAATCCAATCAAATTCAACCAGATTTAACCGAACCCGCGTTATAACGAACTCACTATTTGTGAAAAATACTGTAATGTTCCTTGATACTGTATCACCGGACCGCGTCGCAAAAAACTCAGGTTCGCGCAGTACATACGTCAGGGCGGCGTACGGCAATTATATTAACAAGACGCGCAACTACTCAGTTCCACGCTCCACGGCAAGATTTGTCACTTATTATTTATTGTCCAATTAATTGTCTTTAAGTTCAAATGGCACGCTCTATTAACATAAGTCTAAGACAAAACAAGGAGACTTTCAATATATGAACAACCCGGCTTCGCGTTTGTGTTAGTAAAATAAGCTCTTATTAAGTTAGCTTAGAGTTTAAATTAGTGTAAGCTATACGCAATCCTTGTGGCATAATGAATGTAGGTAGTTATTTTATTGACTCCCATTGTCTCGGCCGACGCGTACCGAAACGTAAACAGATGACGCTTTCTAACGATAATGAATATAATATTATAACAGTCAATGGTTTATTATTCTAATGTGTTGTAAGATTAAAAATATATAATGAAATATATTATCTGTTGTATGTTATAACGCCCAACTTTAGGGGTGACCGACCGCGCGCACAAAATGCAGCTAGCCTCCCCCTCCCGCACCTCACTAATCATCGCTTCACACCGCTTGAGATAAGACGATCTACTATCAGGCGCTAACAAACCCCGTCGCGGACATAAGGACCTATGTCCGCGAGTAAATTGGCAATTAGAAGACGCTTTGTATTGTTGGTTTTTACAAAAACGATCAACTGGGCAAATGATATCTGGCCCTTTGCTTTGTGAAAAAGCATTACAGTCAAAGATGTTTTATAGGTACAGATACCGTGTTGCTAACAGATCGCACCGTTTACAGTGACGCCAGTTTTTAATTTACGTGTGCGTGAGTACCACGTGACGCCCATATCTTACGTACCATGCCTGCATTAGTGTGCGTGACTTCGGTAATAATAGCGCGAATCGATTGCCCAAAAATTTGGGAGATTTTATATTTCATTCATATTGACATAACTGAGTGTAAAATATGTGTGCGAGGCGTATGTATTTTTGTACGTATGTGAATGGGGATATACACACACAAGGGATATGGGTGGTTATGTGTGTTTTATGTAAGTCTGTACGAAAATCGCACTAAAATAGTGAAGATAAGTAATAAAAAATAGATATAATTAATGTAACAGTTAAAAATAAATCAAAAACAAAATTGGATATTTATGTATCTAACATATATTGAACTAATCTATTATTATTGAATATATATAGAGTACTACACTTTCGTACCTTAAAACCCAAAATATTGCCGCGAAGACATTATTTATTTTTAATCTTAAGTAAAATGACGTACAAAAGTAAGTTTGGTTAAGTGTAAACTTCGGCCAAGTGATAGCAAATGTTTATTTTTTTTAAATTTCATATATCGATACAGTTTCATGACTACATCAAATCATTGCGTAAAATCAATTAAATCCTGCCACTGGAAGACAATAAAAGATTGTGTGTTTGTCGCAAGTAACGGATGGTTATATAGATTTATATCTCTTCATGGAATTTAATCAATGTTTATTAAAAAATAATAATTTCTTAATAAACATTGATTTTCGTTGAAATTGTTGTTTTTAATAAACACATAACATTATGTATGTACATATGTACTACAAATGCACAAAATCCGCTTTTCTTCATACATTCGATCATCCAGATTTTCGATTATCCGAATCCCTAACGGCAACAATTAGTCCGGTTAATTGAATATATATTCATATTGAGAATCTAAATTGAGAATTTAAACTATACGCGTGTGTGTGTGTGTGTGTATATAAAGAGGGCTACTTTTAATATCGCTCATTTTAATATCAAAAATTTAGGTTATCTTTATAGCAATATTATATTTTCAATTCAAAATTAGTACTGCATTTGTGATAATAATAAAATGTAGGTATGTATATAGAGTACTCACTCATTTTCTTTCACTATTTTTTCGTGACTTTCTTCATTAATAATAAATGCACTTTGTTCATTCATATTCAAAATTTCAACACACTTTATTTATACACAAACACCGTGTCGAAGGCTGAGGAAAAGAAACGACGTTAGACCATCGTTAGACAATGCACAGCCTTCAAGCCACACCTCCGTGCCCGTCGGAGAGCGTGAGGTTTTTTTCGTTAAGAAATTTCTGGATTTTCCCGCACTCAAAGCCCGCGATAGAAGCTATGCAATAGCTTAAAAAAAGGTAAGGACCAAAATGTGAAACGTACGGTTATAAAAATATATAAGAGAGAAACGACAAACATATTCAAACAAAGAAAGTCACAGACATGTTAGCAGCAAAATACTCGGTACTCGTACTCGGTAGCAAAAGAGGAATAAACTTCTTTAAAAGTTGCTTCATGTCATGACCAGTTCCGATTTACTTTATCAAACGGTTGCGCGGAAAAAGAAACGGAGTACCCGTTTCTCACATTTTGTTCGGTTGGTTATTGTTTGCCAGTGTCCCTTTACGTCCTATCCACACATTCCATTCCACGCGTACTGAAAGGGGGGGGTCTATAATATGACGTGATTTTCGACCAATAAGAAACGCGCCCCGCCGAGATGGAGGTGGTGGAAATGGCCGACCCATAACAAGACGCTCACTGCCGTCAATCGCTCTCTTCCACCGCATCACAACAAAAACCAGTCTATTTCCGCTCGGGAGGGCTGGAGATTTTGGGGGGTCAAACGCATAATAGCGTTTTGGGCCAACCCGGGAATCGAACCGGTGACCCTATCGCCGCACCATTTACTGGTCATTAGCGCGACCATTTTCTGATCATTAGCGCGACCATTTTCTGGTCCAGTCGAGCGGATTTGGAACTGGCGTCTTGTGGCCTGATCGAGTCGAACTGCTGAACCAATTCCTTGGACAATGCACTCTAGTTTGTTAACACTAGATAGATTTAGCTTCACCTAGCATTACCGGGGATGGTACGCCATATTGTTGAATTCAAAATTGCAAATAGTTTAAATTTCTTTGTAGCTTTATTCGAATAGGTAAATAGACGCTTATTTATTTTAGTTTGACCCGCTGTAGTTTTCTGTTTAGCTAATTCCGCAATTCGTAATATTTATACGAATTTATATACATAATGTTCTTGCATAAATACTTGTTTGGTTTGGTTAGTATACGCTACAAATAACATATTCTAAATTCTTTCAAGGACGTATAATATAGATTACACATACCTCTGAAATTTTAACTGCTATGGACATAGACGATGATAAACTTCATTTTCTTTCACGTCATAACTTATTAGACCGGCTAGTGCAATCATTTTGGAAGCGATGGAAAACGGAAAATTCTCATACACTTTAATCACGGCAGAAACGGAACACGACAACTTAACCTTTAACAGTCGGAACTATGGTTGTTCTCCACCAAGGAAAATACGCCTCCGCTTCATTGGCCATTGGGGATCGTCGAAGAGGTTTTTCCCGGATCCGACGGGGTAATTAGGGTAGCTCGCGTTAAGACCACGACTGGGTCATACATGCGTCCTGTTGTCCGTCTAGCCCTTTGCCCAATCAAAACCCGGAAATCGAACCCGAGAGCCTATCGCCGCACCATTTTCTGGTCATTAGCGACCAGATTTAAACAAACAAAGCTGCCGCCTATCGGTATGACAGTACCCTAAAACTTTTGAATCCGGGTCATGACACAGCGAGCGTTACTTCTATTTTGTCGACTCCCTATTTCTTCGAGTAAAATGGTATCACAGTTACTAAAACAGTTATAATTGGCAATGTTAAACAAAATATTTCTTACAAATTTAAGTTAACCTTTCAATTCGGCGTTGCAACAAGAAAAAGAAAGAGATCAACAAATTATATTCTAAAACCCAGTTGAAAAAAACCCAACGCGTCGAAAACTTGTTCTGTAAAATATAACATTGTGCAAATCGCAGCCGCTTAGTCATATTGAGTAAAATTAATTTACGTACCCTACAGTGTAGACAGCGAAGTTTCGTCCAGCAGGTTGGCACCTGTGCCTCGTGCAAGAATATGCGTCAGCCCATTCTGTGTACGCAGCATGCTTCATCATAGTTCTGGGGTCCGTGCAATCTATACAGGTAAGTAAATAAAATTGAATTGTTTGTTTGTAATATCGAAGTAACTGGCTTATGTTGAGCTCAGCATGTTATTAGCATTCTATTAAGACATGAACAACTATGTTTTAAATGTTTATTGTGATTGATATATATTATATTATATTATTTATGATATAGTTGATTGATGTGATTAAACTCCGTGGTTTCTTTGTAAAAACATAAAACTAATAAAATAAATGTTTTTAGCTAGCCCAAAGATCATGAAGATATCGAACATGAGTTTTGTTTGAAAATATGGTTTCAATTGCATTTGGAAAAATTATAAAGGTATTTTATTATAGACTAGCTTTTACACGCTACTTAATGCGCGTAGAATTTAAACGAAAATCTTCGTATTGGGCAAGTAGTGCAATTATCGAAAAACCACTTTAAACTCAGTTTTATCCTGGAAACTGCTCGATGCGGAAAACGTTTAATATAAAAATTTAAGATCTCATAATTTCGCGTAAAAAGACTTATCACCTTATCCTTTAACGCTGATGTAAAATAGTGTTGAAGTAAGAAAGTCTTGTTCGATTTTTTTTTGTATTAATCCATGCGATATTCATCAAGTACCAATTATTTAATGTTTTTGGATTTCACAAAAAAAATTCTTCATGGTTTATAGGAAATAAATCCTAGATCACACGCATTGCCTTCTATATATTTTTAAAGTTTCATAACAATCGGTTCAGCGATTCAATTTGATTTTTGATTTCAATTGTATTTATTTGTATAAATGTATATTAGACTACTTTGTATCTAAATGTAATAAGTACAAGGCCGTAAATTATACAAAATAAATATTTTCAAAGCTATTATAATCTTCTTTTTCATCGTTGAAAGCATTCCTTAAGCCACTGCCGGGTATAAGCTTTCCTACCTAGAAAAGCATTAAGAAACTGGGAATGTTATCTGATGAGAGCACTGAGCCAATACTCTCAGATTAGTGATGCTGTTTTACATCTCCAGGCTGTGTCATTTGCATTCAGCATTTTCAAAGTGTTTCACCGTCATTTTTTATTCATCAGAGCCTCGTTCGTTAATCAATAGGGTACTTTCTCCCGCGACCGGTAACCATGTGGTATGTACGCCGCGTCATTACAGAAGAAGGTCTAAACTGTCACTCGGAAGCAAGCAACGATGACGTGGAAACGAGACTTTTAGAAGTTAGAAGGTAATGCCATAAAACAGACACAATGGTTTAGTTAGAAGGTTTTACTAGGTTGTGATAAATCTTGTTAC
Organism: Parnassius apollo; assembly: GCA_907164705.1. Classification (NCBI taxonomy): domain Eukaryota; kingdom Metazoa; phylum Arthropoda; class Insecta; order Lepidoptera; family Papilionidae; genus Parnassius; species Parnassius apollo. The sequence continues at coordinate 18,229,739 of CAJQZP010000220.1, read as the reverse complement.
ATTTACAAATCAGTATAGAACATACGAATTTCAACTTTAAATTTAAAGCCATAAAAACGTGAATTTTACGAAAAATTTCAGATAGGAAGTAAAGTTCAAAATCAATTCCTGTCCGTTAGTCTTGCAAAAACTCATAAATGGCATGAGCGATTTTGATGATTTTTTGTGTGTATTTGAGCGGGTCCCTAGACGGTCTTAAAACTTAATTAGGTCCGCTAGGTGGCGCTTGTACATCGATAATTCACCCGTGCGAAGCCGGGGCGGGTCGCTCGTATTGAATAAAAATTATTCTATTCTGTTCTTTCTTTTAACATACAGAAAGAGAAACTGCGGTACTCAAGCCAAGCGTGACAACTACGACAATTTTTTTAAGTCATTATATTGGTAGCACTGGGTTCAGCAGTAACAATCTATAGGGAAGGCTTATGTTCAGCAGTAAGTAGACTTTGATAGGCTGTAACCAATGATGAAATGATAAATGGATCGGCTTGAACAACGAAACAACATGCTCATAGTTTCACATGGTAAGTAACTTGAATCAGATATCGTTTCACAACTAGCAACGAAAATGAGTAGCACCCTTTGTCTCATAGACACATATGTGATCTTAACTCTGAATTGATTTAGAGAATTAATATAGTATATGTGCCTAGCAGAATTCATTTTGCATCAGGTGGAGTGTGTTCGTTTGAGACTCTTACTTACATAAAAGAGATAACACATTTAGTGTAATAAGTACAAGGCCTAAAAAAATATAAGCTAGTAGGTTCCACGTTATTTTTTACTTTATTTATTTCACTTTGAACGATCGCCTATGGTATGCAATATAATAAAATAGCGTACGGGGCCCACGAGGCTACCTCCAGATTTTTATGTGTGTACGGCAACAGCTTGAAGAGTTTTAGATAAAGCGTTGTTTGTCAGACCATACACAAAATTGGTGTTGAATGTTGATATACAATATCAACTCGACGGAAACAAATACTGTGATTGTTTCCTCAATTTCATTTTCCAGTTATTGTCATACTCTTTGGTCGCAACAATATGCGATACTTCAAAACTTTCTGTATAAAATATATGATTGTTTATTACAGTGTCTAGTGTCGTTAAGTACCTTTTACTTGTTTATAGCTCATAATTGAGGGATACAATGGAGTTTAAGGAATAAAATGAGTTGGAGGAATAAAATGAAATTTTTAATTTAACTAGAAATGGCTTTCTATTAAAATTATGACGTTAAGGAGGAAGTCATGAACAAAACACTCAATATTTTTTCAACGTTTATAAATACTTTATTTGTGATTTATTACAGTTTTATCATTTTCTTAATCATTATAGATTCAATAAATAGCAAGAATTCAGTCCTTTGTTCATTTGTCTTATTTTTACAGTTCCGCTGACATAAATGAATGAATAAACTCATCAAAATCATAAAAATTCTTATAAATTCATTTTGTCTGTTCAAAATAATCACATTTCAAAACACATAGTTTTACCACAATTTCAATAGGTTTAAGTTTCAAATAGGAAAATATTTCTAATGTACCTATATATATATATATATATATATATATATATATATATATATATATATATATATATATATATATATATATATATATATATATATATATATATATATATATTACGCATATGCCAATACGCACTTGAACAATAATTCTGTGTACATTCGTTGGTCAGCGGCAACTTTCGATTACTTATAAGAGTTATGACTGAAGCATTAACAACGGTTATACCTTCCAAATAATGGGAAGCTATCAACTGCATCCCAAACGTATACTATATTATGTATATACCTACTTTGGTTAGCTGGTTATGATAGCCGTCAGGAAGAATCAATGCCATTTATCAAAACACCATATTGCGGTGTTTACTTAATTACTTTAATACAACATACACTTAACTTTTAATATCTTCATCTATTGAGCAACATTTGAACTACTGTCTTCAAGAGATACCATTTTCTTTTCTATTTCCACTGAATTAACGCGACTGAATTTTTTTTTACTTTCTAACTTTCCGTGATGCTTCTTATGACCTTTACCTTTTTTCTTCTTATGCATGCGCTTCTTTTTCTTTGTCTTTTCTTCCTCCTCGGAGTTTTCTATCAATGTGTGAGCAGGTGTTTTAGGTTGGGTATCTACCGGTGCCATGTACGTCGCGACAGGTTCCTGTGAAATAGTTTTTTTTTTTCAAATTTTGTGAAATTTTTTAAGACGTTTTCAAGGAAAGAAAAAAGGAAGGAAAAAAATATTATTTTACAAAAATAAATATTGCATCAACACATAGTCGTCAAATTCAGTATAAAGCTGCAGTGGGGCAGTCATTCATTCATTTATTACGGCCTATAAAAGTCCACATCCGAACGTAGGCAACATAGATTGGGTCATTGAGGGTATTTCGCGGCGGGTTTCAATGTTCTTGTTTATCATTTTGAGTAGTTATCAGGAAATCATTTTCCTGATATTTTGTCATCCCATTGCCTGTTTTAGTTTGTCTGTGTCACCTCTTACGACATCCACGAGATGACATAGAGTAGTAAATAATCAGTGCAACAATCACAACGCTGCCAAACATTAGTTTATTCAATTAAAAATATATATAGAAAAAATAAATGTATTATTTATAACAGATAATAAAACAAATAAAACACACTGATAAACAAAACAAAAATAATAATTTTCGTTTTAAAGTTTCTAGATTTTCTTTTTCCAATTATTATTATTATTCTGACCTATAGGTACTACGGCCAACGAGAAGCGATACCAAATATAAATAAAACCAATGCAAGGTTATTGGGAATAGCAGGGGTGCGTAACATTTTAATAGTTAGATTATATATATTTAAGTAGACAATATAGTTTAAAAAAATATCTAGCAAACCAAAAAATTTGACTTTTTATAAATTTTGTTATAATTTGAATTAATGTATAATGTTTTTCTGATCCGTCTAACTATAGGCCTATCGCCATCACCTCCTTGTTCTCTAAAATAATTCCATGCATTATTAACAGCCAGCTCATGCGGTACCTTGAAGATCACCAGCTGATTAGTGACCGCCAGTACGGTTTTCGTTGCGGTCGCTCGGCTAATGATCTTCTGGGTTACCTACCTCATAAATGAGGCAGTAGAGTCCAAGGTAGAGGTGTTGGCCGTTAATTTGGACATAGCGAAGGCCTTCAATCGGGTCTGGCACAAAGCACTTCTTATGAAGCTTCCTTCCTATGGCCTTCCCGAGAAATTGTGCAATTGGATCACCAGTTTCCTTACTGATCTGAGCATCAAGGTCGTAGTAGACGGCATGCTGCGAATACAAGCCCATTAATGCTGGTATTCCACAAGCCTGCCTGCTATCACCGACGCTGTTTCTTCTGCACATCAATGATATGTTGCAAACCGGTAACAATTATTGCTTTGCAGATGACAGCACTGGTGATGCTTTCTTTATACACTGGCCGTGCCAATATTTCTCGGGAAAACGTCGCAGAGTACCGGGACAAACTTGTGTCTGCTAGTCGAAACTTTGTTGAACAAAGTCTCGGACTGGGGGCGACTAAATCTAGTCGTTTAATCCCCAGAAGACACAAGTTTGCGCGTTTACCGCTAAAAAAAAACCACTTCGTCGTATCTCCTCAGTTTCAAGGCACTCCCCTTGTTGCCTCAGCCAGTATTGGAATTATCGGCGTCGACATATCGAGTGACGTGCAGTTACGTGGTCACTTGGAAGAGAAGGCCAAATTGGCCTCTAAAAAGCTTGGCGTGCTCAGCAGAATGGGACAGTATTTCATGCCAGCTAACTGCCTGCAGATTTACAAGGCGCAGGTTCGACACATGGAATACCGTTCCCATCTCTGGGCCGGGGCTCTCCAGTGCCAGTTCCTTCCATTTGATCGCATTCAGCGCAGAGCTGTTCGAATCGTTGGCGACCGAGCTCTATCCGATCGGCTTGGCTCACTGGCACTGCTAAGAGATGTTGCATCTCTTTGTGTATTTTATCGCATCTACTACGGGGAGTGCTCTGAGGAATTGTTCGGACTAAATCCATCCGCGCAATTTCACCATCGCACATCGCAACAAAACTCACATATCATCCATACCATCTGGATGACTGGCGGTCCACCACCGTGCGATTTAAAAGAAGTTTTCTTCCTCGCACAACTTCCATGTGGAATCGGCTACTACCAGAGATTTTTCCGGACCAATACGACTCAGGGACCTTCAAGAGAACCCACTTCCTTTTTAAAATTTCGATTCCCCTGGTGTTGCAGTTGTTCACGGGCGGCGGTAATCACTTACCATCAGGTGAGCCGTATGCTCGTTTGCCCTCCTCCTATAAAAAAAATGTAGATTTAAATTAAATATCGAGAATAATAATGATGTTTTTGAATATCACTTGCCTAACAACTGTGTGCCCGGTGTATGGTAACAGGCTTGCCCCCTGTTACATAGGGACTTAAATATATCAGGCAAAATGTGGGTATTAATATCTCTGCCTACCCCTGGATGGACTAATGATTTGTTATTTTATGTTTATGGAAACGAGGATAATTTTTTTTGAGGAAATCATTGTTTATTGAGTCAGATGCCGATTCTTCTGAGTCTGTAGAGTCAGAATCAGAGTCTGTAACACGTATAATTGTCACTAAACGTTGGTCTAGGTTTGGTGGTGACAAGAGAAGAAATTTCGACGTGTTCTTTATAGTCCTAGAGGGTTCTATATATAGATGTAAAGCCGAAACCTAAAATACTAGCTGCTTTCTGCGCCATCTCTTTTCTGTATGGGTATTTATCATTAGTCCAAGTTTCTTTAACATATTTGTAGGTATTAATAACCATATTTTTTAATTCACAGTAAAACTAGTCATCTAAAATTAAAAAATTAAATTGAAATGATATACATACTTTACTTACTTGCATCTTTAATAAATTAAGAAAAGTTTTATTATTACAGTTGCTGTTTTTTAAATAACTTTAAGACAACTTTAAAGTACACTCCGAACCAAGAAGTTTTAAATTAAACTACTGAACAACATTCATTTTTCGATTCTTTTTCGGGGGAAGTAAAATCTGTTGATTTATCTTTCGACGTACTTGGTTGTGGCTCCATCATTAACCACTCTTAATAAAAAAAAAACAACAAAACGAAATAACAACAATTAAATAAACAACAAAAAATAACAAAAATTTTAACAAATAACTTGTAACATCACGAGGGCGTTCCGAATGTAGGCGAACCCGTCTTGACCCTGACATGTTTTTGCCGGCGAAACGAGACATTACGACAAATACACAAAATGGAAAGAGATAGATAATAGATTGTCAACTCCACAGTCATTTTTAAGGTAAATAACCTTTCGTATTGCTGCTGGTTGGCCTTAGTATAGGAACTATGTCTTTAGAGATTGTATCGGTATTTATGTAGGTAGCACTAAGAAATATTTTATTTACCTATGAGGATAGTTTAATGTTACTGTATTTATGTGACTTACATACCTAACTGATATATACCTTATAACTTACTTTCGGTTCATCGGCCCTTCTAAGAACACTGTTACTGACGTCGCTGAAGTATCCATTTATGTTAGAGTCGTCTACAAAAAGGGGTTGCTCACTGGTGGCTTCTGTTGTGGCGCGTTGACGCTTACTGCCTCTGTTATATTATATACAAAAATTGTCAGTAGGCAAATATATGCCATGTGGTGTCAATTGCGTCGCGATGGTGTCGTGAAATTCTAGAAAGATCTCACAGATTTCGACAGATGGCGATATAACCATCTCGTTAAAGATAGACGTTAAGTACCGAAAAGTATATAAATCACTACGTTTACGGTCTGGGTACTTTAAAAAATTACTTATATTATTTACTCTTTGTCAGACCGGTGACGAAAGCCAAAGATGAAATACGTCTGTTATTGGGATTGCCAATTCGCCTGCAAAGCATGACGATTAAGGCAAATCTTAATCGTCGATCAGTTGATTTTACGGGCTAATGATGAAGAAAAAATGTACAAGACCTGTTCAATACCACGTTACAAATAATTTCCGACGAGAAAAGTAATGTTACATAATAATTTCTTAGATTTACGTAAATACTACATATTGAATAAAACTAATTTTGCGGATTTTAATGCGTTCAAATTTAAGTTTTTCAATTTGCGACGTTTCGAGCACTTTCCAGCACACGTGGTCACGGGGGATTCTGAGATATTTCACGTCCCAATGTCAAAACTAACAAAGGCTACCTTCAAATTTTAATTATTTTTGGTCCAATCCGCGCCGAACGAGCTTACAGAGTCTTGCAGTCTTTCAGTAGTTTGCTTAGATTGTCGATTAATTAAAGCACATATCGTACCAATAAAACCTTATGCAGTTGCCAAAGATTGCCTCATATCTCGACTCATAGACTTTTATTATTATTTCAATATGAATTTTAAATAAAAATAACCTATTCTATAACAATAAAAGCTGATTAGTTTTGTTAAAACCAGTTTGAATTTACTTCCAGGATGTCAACCACGAGAACCGTGATGTACCAGTATTCGTCCATTAACATTACACATCACCGGTATACGGGTGTTTGTGAATCGCTCCTTAAAACGAAGACTAACTACTAAAGATACCTTTGATGATGGGACAAATACAAAATCGATCCCGATGAAAAAAATATCTTTTTACAACGTTTAATTATCTTTATTCACGCTCTATCATGTTAGTACAGCTAAATGAATCGATAATTTCATAAAAAAATAATAATATCTAAACATAAAACCAGCAGTGAAACTTAAATATCTAAAATCTAGCTGACAAGGGTCATTGTACGCGCGACGCCGAATCCGCTCGACCCGCAACCACATGAGTGGATAAATGGAATCATCTACTCATGTGCCGCCCGCGATTGTACCAATACCTAATAACTTACAACATTTGTCTAAATACCTAACTTATCTACTTAACCTACTATTTTGTCACTGTGCTAGCCTCCACCTAGCCACTTTAATTCGAATTCACAGGTTAAATAAACCAAATTGCTGGTTCGAAATTTACTTAAATTATCTATCGTGTAAGTATGTTTATTATTCTGATGTATTTAGTTATGTACCTATTCAGATCAGATCAGTACACTTTCTCTAAAACGACTAAAGCAACTGCTTCAAGCCTAACTACTCGTTACTCGCTAGCAAACAGCACTGTCAAAACATTAGTGGTTATTAAGACAGTAAATTTTAATAACCAATAATTTTTTCACCGAACACCTTTTACCATAGTAAAAAATCAGATAGTTTGGTCGCCTCTATAATAACAATATCTACATAAACCAATTTAACTACTGTTGGTACATCATCCAAAATCTTCATGAGTCTTCTGAGCTGGGTTTTAAAATGTAAATCAAGTAACTAATGTTCTGTGCCTAATGTAATTACTAATGTAAGGTCTAGTGCTCTAGTGGTCGTGATCTGGTCAAAATCAGTTACTGACTTTTTCTGTCAAGGAATTCTCAGTAGCAGCCCGGAGTCAAGAAGTTGGAAGTATTTCACCCCCGTGCCTCGGAAAGCACGTAGAGCCGTTAGTCCTGCACCTGATTTCTCTCTATTCACGTCGAATTACCGTCCAATATAACTATGAGAGTGAGTGAATAGAGAGTGCACTTGTACTTGCACATAATTGCGCGTTGCCCAAGTAGGGCATAAACACTGTCCTGCGCAGATGGCTAGTCTCCATAGAGACTGGTCGCCGTGACTAAAATTCGGTCCATAAGATGTGACTGCCATCAATATACCTGCTACTTTAAAGTTTATAGCTTACCGTTTGTGATTTTCATCGTCTGGACTGGAATATTTTGGCTTAGAAACGATTATTTCATTTTCACGCTCTTTGGGTTCTATGATTAAATGATTATGTGATCGCCGTTCACCGTCAGATCTGAAATAGGATTTTAGAATAGTAGTACTATGCGTGCCATTGAATAGCGATTGCACGATGCCGGAAATGCTTCATGCAAGTATTTTTTTTAATAAATTTATTTCAGTACCTACCGAATTTGTATCCCACTAAGAATTTATTAGCATTGCCAGTTAAAATATAAAAGTGGTCGAGCCACTTGGCAGCCTTTGCTGTCGCACGAATGGGCCGGCTTGAACCGGGATGGTACCACGACCTCATAGAAAACCAGCGTGAAGTAGAGATTCTCTCTCTCCTAACCTCTGCATTTGGTAAGTGCAGGTGGCCCGAGGCCCGATTCCCTCCCTTCTCCTTAACATGGTAGCGGAATCAATTAAAAAACTACCGCAGGAGGGTATCAGCACCCCTGGTGACGGAGAATCCCTTTCTGAGCATCCACGACCAAGTTATCCTACTCTTCCTGAGTGTTGGGGCTCAGGCTGCTCCACGTATTCTGGGGGTGGGGGGGCGCAATTCCGCTCGCGATTAAAAACGGCCAAAAACAACACCAAGGCGACCCCTGTCATTCTATCCGTGAATTTTGCAACATCAGGGGACTTCATTGCAAACTTAACGCTGTCCACTACTATATGGAGACGGCGAAGCCAGCCTAACTCTTTTAAATCGAGACTCAAGGGTCCTCTCCAGCTCATACTTCATATCTCGAAGGTCTGCGACCATCCCAGCATCTACGTTTGCCTCTATAGGACCGACTCATCGACCACGTCCAAATGGCTACAGATTCCGTGCTACAGCAGATCCCAGCCGCAGAGATCGTAACACTTGGTGATTTTAACGCCTACCGCGCCGAATGGCTTGGTTCACGTTTAACCGATCATGCGGATAGATCTGTTTATGACTTTACCTTGGCATATGGCCTGACACAACTGGTTACTTCGCCTATGCGGATTCCAGATGTAGAAGATCATTCACCTCCCCTGTTGGACCTTCTGCTGATTTCTAATCCGGATGGATATCAGGTTTCCGTCGACGCCCCAATGGACTCGTCGGACTGTTGTCTTGTCCGGAGTGTGGTGCCAGTCACATTAATATCGCGGTTGCATTCTGCAGGCTTCCGCCGTGTTTGGCACTATAGGTCGGCCGACTGGGATAGGATGCGGTCTTTTTTTCCATCCTACCCTTGGGGGCGGGCTCGCTTCTCGCCGGACAATCACAGCATTGTTGCTGATTCTGTCGCTGATGTGGTATTTCAGGGTGTGAAACTTTTTATTCCATCCTCTGTGGCGTCCATCGGAGGCAGTTCCCAGCCATGGTTTGGTCGCTCCTGTAAAATAGCATCACGCTAAAAGCAGTAGTGTTACCGGGCCTGGGCTGACGTATCAATTTATCGGGATTTAAACACCAGCGCTACTTAAAAGAGGTATAATTCCGCCTCGAGGTCCTTCAAAAAAGTCATTGCCAAGGCAAGGTCTGAGCACATTTTTGTTCACCTTCCTTAAGGAACCCGTGCATTCTAGTCACTCGCCAAGGCTGTCCAAGGGAACTTCCGTCAGTCATCTCTACTCTCTCTCTCTGCACACAGAGGACGACGCCCTGACCCATATCACAGAGGAGAAAGCAGATCTGTTAGGCTCTCTCTTTGCATCCAACTCGACTCTCCATTACGGGGGGAACACACTGCCGACTATCCCGCGGTGTGAGTGCTCCATACCAGATGTAAGGTTCACACAGCGCTCGGTTCGCAAAGCACTCCTCTCTCTGGACGTCAGCAAGTGGAGTGGGCCTGATGGAGTCCCTCCCATTGTGCCGAAGATGTGTGCTCCGAAGTTGGCAGTCATGAATTCATGGAAGACAGCTTTGGTCCACCCGACCCCTAAAAAAGGCGACCGCTCATACCCGTCCAATCACAGGGCTATCGCTATCACCTCATTGTTCTCCAAAATAATGTCCCTCATTGTTCTCCAAAATAATGTCCCTCATTGTTCTCCAAAATAATGCGCTCATATTATTCTCCAAAATTATAAACTGCCAGCTCATGAGGTACCTTGAGGCTTACCAGCTGAATTGTGACCCGCCAATACAGTTTTCGTCAAGGTCGATCAGCTGGTGATCTGAATCCTCGACGTCGCCATATTGAATAGTGTGCAGCTTCGAAATCACTTGCAGGGGAAGGCCAAATTGGCCTCTGAAAATATTGGCGTGCTCGGCAGAACGAGACAGTATCTTATGCAGATACTTCGCTTGCAACTTTACAAAGCGCAAGTTCGGGTTCACATTGAATACTGTTCTCGTCTCTGGGCCGGAGCAACCCAGTGCCGGCTCCTTCCATTTGACCGCATCTAGCGAAGAGCGGTTCGAATCGTCGACGACCGAGTTCTTTTTGATCGGCTCGATTCACTGGCGCTGCGTAGGGATGTTGCATCCCTTTGCGTTTTCTATCGCATCTACCACGGGGAGAGCTCTGAGGAATTTTCCGGATTAATCCCAGCTGCCAAATTTCATGAAGGCACGTCGCGTCAAAATTCAAGATATCATTCTCACCATCTGGATGCTTGGCGGTCTACCACTGTGCGTTTTACTAGGAGTTTTCTTCCTAGTACAACTTCTCTGTGGAATTGTTTACCACCCGCGATTTTTCCGGACCAATACGACTTAGGGACTTTCAAGAAAAGAGCTTACCCCATTTTAAAAGCCGGCAACGTAACTTCCAATTCCCCTGGTGTTGCGGTTGTTAATGGGCGGCGGTAGTCAATTACCATCAGGTGAGCCGCATGCTCGTTTGCCTCCTCTTCTATAAAAAAAATTTAAAATCTGAAAATTGACTTGCGACGGTCCGCGTGCTCGTGTGTAGTGGTGATGGGTTTAGTGGTATTTAGGTGGGTACTACTTATGTCGTACGTTACAAATTAAAAGTTTTGTTTGTCAAACGTATCTTTTGATTCTACAACTTTTTCAAAAAAATGAAGTTCCACTGATGGTAATCTTGGAAGAATTGTGCTCCTCAAGCTAGGTTTACAACATAGCTATATTGTAACTTAGCTTGAAGAGCCCTCCCATGACATAACTGTTTTTGCACGCGGATTTTAGCAAATTAATTATCATACTTTTATTTTAATTAAGTAATTTGTATATTGTGCTTGAATATATTTAAATATTAATTAAAATATATTTTTAGAAAAATGGTCAAGCATTTGACCATTATTCTAATTATTATTTCGTTAAACTAGACGGCATCTTAAAATTGAGTAGCATTTGAGTATTTAGGCATAAGGGTGACAAATGACCACACAGTCCACCTGATGGCAAGCGGTTACTGTGGCCCATAGACATCTACATCTTCATTAAGAAGAAAATGCATATGCGTTGTCACCCTTGAGGAGTAAGCAGGAAAGCCTCGTTACCAGTATAAAGGCTCTCGAGAATCTATAATCACCATGCGAAACACAGCAGCATTAAGAGGTAACAGCAGTTAAATAACTGTTTTAGTAAGTTTAGTTTAGTTAGTGTTTAATCATTCGTTTCGTGATTCATATTCAAGAACGTTAAGGATTTACCCGATGAAAAATATTTTTCAGAAACACGATTCCTTGAAATTTCTTCGATATAAAAAAATTCCATAGTTACCTCCGTATTTTCAGAAAAATACACTGGTAATCTTTTAATTATTCATTTGAGGTTACCAGATTTTCAGTAATAGTGAAACTAAAGATACTTATGCAAAATGCGTTTTAAATTTTCCAAAATTAACCTTTAGTTTGAAACTTCGATCAACAATACCAACTAGATAACGGGTCACGTACGAAATCATAGTTAAATACTGTCCGCGTGAATATAAACTTAAACAGTTACATTTGTTTTCTAAAGAAATGAGACAAAAAATTAAAATAGTCCTAAGTTCAACCTAATTACAACCATCGCATCTAGTAATAAAGTCACAAATCTTACGATCATTATTCACATAAAAGAACAAAGCTATACAATACTCCTATCACTTGGAAATGAAAAGACATGAATTAAATAACATTTAGTGTGAAATCAACCCTAAATTATAAAAGATAAAGTTCTTTTTCCCATTGTCGCCTTGCGAGCTACGTCATTTTGTTATGTTTCTATTTTCTTCTTCGAATTTGATCCAGGAAGTATTGAGTCGCGTTGAACACTAAAATAATTTACAATAGTTGATACTAAAATTTTTAAAAGTTTAATTATAATTATTTTTATGTTTTTGGGCATTTATGATTGTTGGTAAACATACTTTCCACACTAGCCATTAAATATAATATAGTATGTAGTATATTGATTTCATTTAATTAACTAATTCAATATATATCTATTTTAGTTTTTGTATGTATATATATTTGTAGTATGCATGTATCTATGTATATTATCACACCAATTTGCCCTACTCCTGTCATCTTCATGTAATCCTGTCCATTCATTGGTTATTTGGAAGAAATTGCTGTCAGCAACAAGACCGTCCATTGCATACTTTTTAAACGTGGTAGAGCCATGCTGCAATTATATTAGTAGTATAGTTACTTGTAGCGTGAATGGGTCGGCTCAACCGGGGAAGAAAGATAGGAAAGCTAAAATAAAAAAAGCTAAGTATCTATTGGAATTTCACAAAGAAAGACAAAAGTAGTGTTACGAGCTTGAGGTTCGTGACAATAAAAATTGCCGATAAAATTACCTAAATTAACACTTTAATTTACTTTACACAAATTAAAACTTAAAACACTAATAATTAAAGACACTAATTCACTTTATTCCGCTCCGAAGCTTCGCTTGTCTCGCCAAATCCAATACTGCCTCGATCGCATCTTGCAGCGCCTATATATACAAATTAGCAATGAAGCATCCGGAATATTCAAGTAAATGCGCGCAAGGCGACGAGTGTTCGAGTGTAGATTTTCTAGAAACTTAGTTCTTCGGATAGCGCTGTCGGTTGAAAGATTTGTGATGTCATTTTCTGCAAAGCTCCCCTCGCTCTCGTTCCTGACACTAGATGGCGCTAGTGTATGACGTGGAGCGCGTAACACTGTCCCCTCCTAATACATGCTCGTCCCGAGCATTATCGGCCCCATAATAACGAGCCAGGCGATCCACATGGGCGATCTTAGGAGTCCCTCTTGCGCCTTTCTGTAACGGCTCCGCAATGTCTAGGGCTGGCCTATCCCATGGTGCACCAACATTGCACAATTTCGATGCTCCTCTACTACGTGTCTGAGGTCCCTTCACGGCCGCACAACTTGTACATGTACGACACCAATCCTCGACATCGTCACGACAATGGACCCAGTAAAACTGTTCTCGGACCTTCAGTAGAGTTCGTTTAACTCCCAGATGGACTCTTGAACGACCACTATGGCACAGCTGTAGAACATTCGGCACTTTAGCTTTAGGGACAACCATTTGCAAACGACAGCTGTCTCCTCGACCATTGTCCCATTTACGGCACAGGACTCCATCCTGAAGCAGCAAGCTGTCCCATTGGGCCCAATAGCTTTTCGTGGTTGAACTCATCGCTGAGACGTCGCTCCACTTAGGCTTGGTAGCACGGGCCTTCATCCATCCCAGAATCGGCTTGATGTCCGGATCTTCCTGCTGTGCATGTCGTAGGCTGTCCTTCCACCCGTTGCTGAGGTGGTCTGTCCTGAGCATCCTCACGGATACCACTTCCTTACTCTCTTGCCAACTACAATGGTTGCAATCTTCAGGACAACGTCTTCTTGACAATGCATCTGCGTTGCCGTGAGATTTCCCGCTGCAGTGTCTGATAGTAAGGTCGTATTCCTGCTACTGCTGGGTGGTGCTGTTAGCCGCACTTTCTTTCTGAGACCGTTCACCTTCCCTTCCTAGGGTGTGCTTAGGGCAGCTGGACCGAAGATGGCCCCTTTCCCCACGGCCATAGCACCTAGGGCTGTATCCTTTATTGTGGTCGCGAACCGTAACTGCTGCAACCTCCCTAGCGTGAGGTGAACGACGATCCTGTCGCCGCCAGGCAGTGCCGTTAGCTGCACTACCCTCCTGATATCGTTCACTTTCCCTTTCTGCGCTTCGATTAGGGCAGCTGGATCGAAGATGGCCCTTTTCCCCACAGCCATAGTACCTAGGGCTGTATCCTTTGTTGCGGTCGCGAACCGTAGCTGTTGCAACCTCCCTGACGCGATGGGAACGATGATCCTGCCGCACGGCTTCTACCTCCAGTGCATGGGCCAAGACGTCCTTAAGCGTCTCGTGGTGCCCGAGCCTCATAGCAGCTCTGACTTCCAATTCGCGGATGCCGTCGATGAATGTCTGCATCAGATTCCCTTCAATGAGCGCAGGTACAGACTGGTATGCTTTTCGAACCATCTTCTCCACCTCAAAGGCCCACTGCTGCAGGTTTTCGTTGCTGCGTTGCGTGACGTGTTCCAGGTGAGCGTCACCATATCTCGCCTCCAATGCCTCAAGGAGCTGCTCGTAGGTCACTTTCTTACCGAGAGCTTCCAACACGGTTAAGGCTTGGTCGCGCAGGCGTAAGGTGAGTGCAGTCATGGCCTGGCTTTTATTCCAGCCGTTTGCCTCCATGACAGCCTCGAACTGGATTTTGTAGGCCGACCAGGAAGAAGTCCCGTCGAACGGCGGCACTTTGAATCCACGTAGCGAAGGTGCTGTAGCTACTACTGGAGCTGTAGTTCCATCCCCAAGTTTGAGGTCGTTCAGCGTTTTCTTCACGTCAGCCATCACGTTGTCAACCCGATTGTTCACATGGTTGATTCGGGTTTCATGTTCTTCGATTCGGGTTTCAGCTTCCAACAGGCGGTTGTCATGTTGAGCAACCCTGTCCTTCCTCCCTTATCTCTTTCGCAAAGGTAGCGTGAAGGTCCTTCATGAAGAGCATCTGTTCCTCCTGTCGGCGGGCCTGTTCTTCTTGTCCGCTCTGCAGCTGCTCTTTCAATTGACGGACCTGTTCCTCCTGTCGGCGAGCCTGCTCCTGCAGCATCACCATCAGAGCACCTAAGTCAGGTGCTGCAGATATAGGAGCCACCGACGGGCCTGCAGCCGATGGCTGGCCCTCCGACATCTGCGGCGTTGCACCACCAAATCTTCGTTAGTCCGTCTCCTGCTGGCGTTGACTTCGGGTCACCCTCCGTTTCCTCCTTAGGTAAAATCGGCATTATTTTATCCCATTTCTGACACCAATTGTTACGAGCTTGAGGTTCGTGACAATAAAAATTGCCGATAAAATTACCTAAATTAACACTTTAATTTACTTTACACAAATTAAAACTTAAAACACTAATAATTAAACACACTAATTCACTTTATTCCGCTCCGAAGCTTCGCTTGTCTCGCCAAATCCAATACTGCCTCGATCGCATCTTGCAGCGCCTATATATACAAATTAGCAATGAAGCATCCGGAATATTCAAGTAAATGCGCGCAAGGCGACGAGTGTTCGAGTGTAGATTTTCTAGAAACTTAGTTCTTCGGATGGCGCTGTCGGTTGAATGATTTGTGATGTCATTTTCTGCAAAGCTTCCCTCGCTCTCGTTCCTGACACTAGATGGCGCTAGTGTATGACGTTGAGCGCGTAACAGTAGCAATTACCATTATTTAAAGTTTTGGTAACGAATTATTAAAAATTATTACAATACAAATCTACTTTATGCCTCTATGTTCTGTTTCACAAATGTTTACGCGTGTATTGATCAACATTGGCAAAACATTTGTAGGGGTGGTTATGATCGGTAATTTTGTTTCAAATATGATATTGTTTTTTAATTTAGAGCTTAAAATATAACATATTATACATGTCATTACCAAAAGTAAGACACACTGGCCGCTAAATTACTTTTTCGGGCATTATTCTTGCAACTCTTAAATACACATTGAGGCATTGTGAAACGTGTTTACATTGGCTGTGTTTCAAATGAACTAAACGAAATAAGAGCTCCTGTTTCATGTGCACTCTTATTTACTGAGACGGATTTCTTGTGCCGACACATCTAGTTGGTATTGTTGATTGAAGGTTTGAAATAAACAAGAAATATCTAAAATGTACTCTCGCCTGGTCCCCATATCCTGAGCCGCGGTCCTACTCCTCTCCCCGAACACAGACCAAGCTAGTCCAGCTTCGGCCTTCGGAGGGGAAACCTGCGTCGCTTGCTGGCGCGTGCTCTCGTTCGAGTATATTTTAGTGATTTATAATAATGGGAAATAAATTAAATTTACAAAAGAAAAAATAGGGTTGGCAAAAAAATATGCTTACGGTATCTAAGTGAATACTTTCTTATTCATTTATTTTCTTTTGGTTCCCTAAATTTTAGTAAAATAATAAAGCACAATTTTTAAGAAAACTCGCGCGCCCCTTAACGAAATCTCGCGAGGATGCGGGGTGTGGGGGCTAAATCACAATTTGAACTCACTAATTTCCTGTTAAGCTATTTACTATTTTACGCTGGTATTCTGTGTAGCATAGTCCTTTCTCGATTGAGCTGATCCATTCGTGCTATAATCAAAATATAGCTGCGGTATGGACCTGCAAGCTTCCTTTAGGTAGGCGTATGTTCGGCCGTAGAGAAATGGAAGGTTGTAATGTTGATAATAATGATTAAGTTAAAGGTAGTTCAAGTTACAGTCTATATATACTGCCCACAGCTGGGCAGAAGTCTCTTCTCTTTTCTGAGAGGCTTTTGGGGCAAATAGACGTCTGCCGCGCTGCCCCAATGCGTGTTGGCGAACTGTACATGTCTTCGATATATTTTTGTATTCATACAGACATGCAGGTTTTCTCACGATGTTTTCATCCACCACCGAGCACAAAAATCGTGGTAAATCAACACGAAACTTCTTCAGGTCAATATAAAATATAAATAAAAAAAATATTATTTGAATGACAACCTTTTTTCTATACTGGCTGCGCTGCTACCAAACTCCGATTGATCGGGCTTTGCGTGTTTGACTTTCTTGCTCATCTTCTGTACCACATTCTCAATGTCACGCATCCTGCTTCCGATTGCATCAACTAACGCTTGAAGATTTGAAGGTTTCTCTTCCTTTTTCTCCCCATCTGTTTGGAATTCGTTCTGGTGATAGATGTTTGGTTCCTGCAATAAAATATTTAATGACGACCACGTTGCCCAAATCCCAAGTCAAGCTCGACAGTCTCAAATTTATTTGTTGCAGTCTCAAATTTATTATTTAGTCATTGCAATAATCGAAGACACTGAAGTAATGTCAGTGTTTGCGTGGACACTTACATAGTTATAGCTGAATTTTTAAATGTCTAATAGTTATTTAATAAAAAAAACTTTTCTTCAAATCATCTAAAAAGACGGCATAATTTGGAAATGAACATGACAGTGGTTTTCATGAAAATAAATTCTACGTATACAGAAATAAGACTATTGAACTTACTACAGTTATGCAAATATTTTTTAACATACACGTGTCACAAAAATTTTAAAACTAGTTTTTGAAATGGTTACCTAATTACCTATACGTGGACTGTATGTTCGTTTGTCATTTAAGTTTTATAAAAAATAATATATCATTGTTTATAGCAGAGATATTAGTTTTCAACAGAATATTTGTAAGTTGTCTTATAGAATGTATGTAAGCGACATTACTTACCAATAGTTGAAGAGGGCCGAATGTAACGCGTCATTACCGGTACTCCTAGACTCAAGGCGTAGTCTTGGACTCATGAACGACAACTTTAGTATAACCGATCCTTTAAAAAAGGCCGCTCAGAGCCGTCGAACTTTTTTTTGACCTCATAAGGCTTATAAGCTTCCTATCTCACTTATTAGTGACTGACAGCAACAGTTTCCGCCAGGGTCGCTCAGCTTGTGAGCTTCTAGTTTATCTTTTTTTTATAGAACAGAGGCAAACGAGTATGCGGCTTACCTGATGGTAAGTGACTACCGCCGCCCACGAACAACCGCAACACCAGGGGAATTGCGGATGCGTTGCCGGCCTTTTATAAAGGTATAGTCGTCGGTGGTAAACTATTCCACAGAGAAGTTCTACGAGGAAGAAAACTCCAAGTAATACGAACAGTAGTGGACCGCCAAGCAGCCTGATGGTATCGGGAATTTAGACGCGATGTGCGTTCATGAAATTTGGCGGCTGGAACTAATCCGAACAATTCCTCAGAACACTCCCCATGGTAGATACGATAGAAAACGCAAAGGGATGCAACATACCTACGCAGCGCTAGTGAATCGAACCGATCACAAAGAACTCGGCCGTCGATGATTCCAATCGCTCCACGCTGGGTGCGGTCAAGTGGAATGAGCTGGCACTGAGGTGCCTCGGCCCAGAGATGAGAACAGTATTCCATGTGCGGCCGAACTTGCGCTTTCTTCTTCGTTCTGATGAGCACGCCAAGTTTTTTGAAACTGCACACTATTCGATATGTCGACGCCGAGGATTCTGATGCTCGCTGAGGCAGCAAGGGGAGTTCCTTCAAAATGAGGAGATACGACAAAGCATGGTGATGGCATGGCCGGTGTATAAGGTATCACCAGTGCTGCCGTCTGCATGGCATTTAATGTTATCAGTTTGCAACACATTATTGATATGCAGAAGAAACAGCGTTGGTGATAGCACGCAGCCTTGTGGAACACCAGCGTTAATAGATTTATAATCAGAGCATGCACCGTCTACTACGACCATGATTCTCTGATTGGCGAGAAAACGAGTGATCCAATCGCACAATTTCTCGGGAAGCCATTCGAAAGAAGCGCTTTGTGCCAGACCCGATCGAAGGCCTTTGCTATGTCCAAACTAGCATCCGATGCCTCCCCCTTAGACTCTACTGTCTCCGCCCATCTATGAGTAAGGTAGACCAGAAGTTTACCAGCTGATCGAAAACGACGGAAACCGTAATGGCGGTCACTGATCAGCTGGTGATCCTCAAGGTAATCCACAAGGTAGGTAATAATGGAGTCTATTGTAAACTACAGTTTACAATAGACTCCATTATTTCGGAGAACAAGGAGGTGATGGCGATAGGCCTGTAGTTGGACGAGTCTGAGCGGTCGCCTGTTTTAGGGATCGGGTGGACCAAAGCTGTCTTCCGAGAATTCGGGACTACGCCTTGGGTATAGGGGTACCGGAAAAGACGCGTTAAAACCAGTGTCAACTTTGGAGCACACGTCTTCAGCTTCACAATAGGAGGTACTCCATCAGGCCCACTCGACTTGCTGACGTCCAGAGAGAAGAGTGCTTGGCGAACCAAGCTCTGTGTAAACCGCACATTCGACATAGAGCACACACACCGGGATGGTCGGTGGAGTGTTCCCCCGTAATCGAGAGTCGAGTTGGACGCAAAGAGAGAGCCTAACAGATCGACTTTTTCCTTTGCGACATGGGCCAGAGAGTCGTCCTCTCTGTGCAGAGATGGAAGAGATGACTGACAGAATTTCCCTTGGACAACCTTGGCGAGAGACCAGAATGCACGAGTTCCAGAAGGAAGGCGAACTAGTTTCTCGCCAATTCTGCCGATGTGCCCAGACCTTGCCTTGGCAATAACTCTTTTGAAGGACCTGGAGGCGGAATTATACTTCTTTTTAAGAGCGGTGGTGTTTACATCCCGAGACATTGATGCGTCAGCCCAGGCCCGGTTGCACTCCTGCTTATAGCGTGATGTCATTTTACAGGAGCGACCAAACCATGGCTGGTATCTGCCTCCGATGGGCATCACAGAGGACGGAATAAAAAGTTCCATACCCTGAAGTACCACATCAGCGACAGAATCAGCAAGAACGTTAGGATCGGATAGGATTGCAAAATGGAACCGCACCCTATTCCAATCGGCAGATCTGTAGTGCCAAACACGGCGGCAGCTTGCAGAATGCAACGTTAATGTGACTGGTACCATACTCCGGACAAGACAATGATCCAACGAGTCTAAAGGAGCGTCGACGGAAACCTGATATCCCGTCCGGATGAGAAAACTGTTTTCTGAAAAAACGGTCAGCAGAAGATCCAACAGGGAAGGTGAATGATCTTCCAAATCTGGAATCCGCGTAGGCGCAGTAACCAGTTGTGTTAGACCATATGCCAAAGCAAAGTCATAAACAGAACGCCCCGCATGTTTGGTTAAACGTGAACCGAGCCATTCGACGTGGTGGGCGTTAAAATCGCCAAGGATCAAAATCTCTGCGGATGGGATCTGCTATAGCACGGAATTTGAGCCATTTGGACGTGGTCGAGGAGTCGGTCAGTTTCGGTATTACCGCTATGGGACCTATAGAGGCTCACGTAGACGCGGGGATGGCCGTCGCTGACTACGCGCAGCCATTGGATGGGCAGGTCCGTACCTTCAAGACTGGCGAGGCATCGAAAACAGATGTCCTCTCTGACGTATACGCAAACTCCAGCCCGAGGCACAAAGGAGTGTTCTAATTTGTACCCCGGGTAGGAGAGATATGAAGTATCAGCTGGAGAGGAGACCTAAGGCTTGGTTAAAAAGAGCAAAGCTGGCTTCGCTGTCTCCAGATGGTAGTGGACAGCGTTAAGGTTGGAATGAAGTCCCCTGATGTTGCGAAAATTCATGGATAGCATGGCAGGGGTCACCTTGGTGTTGTTGCTCCGCTTTTCCCAAGCAGCTTTTGTCGCGAGCAAAATTGCGCCTCACCCAGAATACACGGGGCAGCCTGAGCACTCATGCTCAGGAAGAGTAGGATAACTTGGTGGTGGATGCTCAGCGAGGGATTCTCCGTCACCAGGGCTGCTGGTGTCCTCCTGGGGTAAATCTTCACTTAATTCTTAATTTGATGGGATTGGGCCTTCGGACCCCTGCACTCCCGAAGCGAAACGCAGAGGTAACTCCCTACTTCACGCTGGTGTTTTGTGATGTCGTGGTACTACTCTGGTTTGAGCCAGCCCATCCATGCGACAGCAAAAGTTGCCGCGTGGCTCTACCACTGTCTAATCTGACACGAAGATGGTTGGAAACGGTAGAACCCAAGAGGGAAGCAATTAGATCACCAATATTCTTGCAGATTAAAACATCAAGGTCATAGTAGATAACACATGCTCCGACTACAAGCCTACTAATCATGGTTTACTTATGCTGTTTCATCTCCTTATAAATGATATTATGTTGCAAACCAATAACACTCATTTATATGCGGACAACAGCACTGGTGATGCTTTTCACATCGGCTGTGCTATTATTAGAACTTGTGTCTGCAGTCGAGTGTTTCTTAAACAAGTCTCAGATTGGGAACGGCTAAATCTAGTTCAATTTAACCCTAAAATGAACCCTTTTGTCGTATCTCCCTAATTTCAGGGAATATTGAATTTGTTTTTTTAACAGCCTGGCGTGTTCAGTAGAGCGAGACAGTATTTCATGCCGACATACCGCTTGCAACTTTAAACGGCAGGTTCACCCTCACATCGAATACTTTTCTTATCTCTAGGCCAGGGACAGCCCAGTGCCAGCTCCTTCCAATTAACCGAATCCAGCGAAGGGCGGCCCGAATCATCGATGGCAGAGTTTTTTCTGATCGGTTTCGATTCACTGGCGCTGCGAGGAGATCTTTCGTCTTTGCAGCTTTTTATCACGAGTTCTCCGAGGAATTGTTCAGATTAATTTCAGTCGTCAAATTTCACCAACACACATCGCGAAAAAATTTATATTGTCATTCAAACCATCTAAATGCTCATTGATCCACCACCGTACGATTTATTAGTAATTTTCTTTCTCGCACGACTTCTCCATAAAATCGACTTGGAGAGGCGATTTTCCCGTAACAATAAAAATAAGAACAAACTCTTTTTTAACTGACTTCAAAAAAGGAAGAACTCAATTCGACTGTACTTTTTATGTGTTACCTAAGAACAGTTTTCTATGTGATTCTGTTTTTTAATTGAATTCTGGTGCTTTTCATGTAGTCCCATATAAATTTGATCAAGATCTGACCAGTAGTTTTTGAGTTATCCTTAATAATGCATATTTAATTAACTTCGAATACATTAATGATGTTCTAATTTTATTTTTATTGAAGTCCGTTGTACAAAATTTTAAGTTTTACCACTTGTTGCAGGGCCGGCACTGCACCTGCAATTTCACTTGTGTTGCAGTTTTTCATAGTAGCAGGTCGTCACTTACCAGGTGAGCCGCATACTCGTTTGCATCATCTTTTTTTGCACTTACTGTAGTAAGTGCATCCTATACAAAAAGCATTAAAATCTTGTTTGTATAGGCAAGTATTATTTTAAATATAAAAATTTAAAGTTACCCTCGGTGCTTCAGCATCCATAGATGGATCATGTTCGTTCCACTGGCTGGCTGGAATTTGAGTCCAGGTAATTTGATGTGATTTACCCGCCTGGAAATTAAAAACAATTTAACAATTATTTTTCATCTATACATACGAGTACATACTATTAAAGTAGGGTGTAACACCCTTTTTCAAATGATGTTTTAAATTATTCGAAGTTATAATGAACGACTATAACTTTTATATATATTTTTTGAAACCGAATAGTGCCATAAAAATTACTTTTAATTTATCGTTTTAAATGTTCGCGCGAAAACGCTAGTCAACATGTTGTTAAGCTTGTGACGTCACTGCCCTAAGATTTTACCGATTTTGCAAAGTAATAAGATATTTTTGGATAAACATCCAAAATATATATAAATAATATATAATATTATAGAGTTATCTTTATGTCACATGTTTTTGTGATTCTCTTTAATCTAAATAACGCAACAATAATAGAGCCAGGCAAAGCCAGGGCGGAGGGGGGGAGGTGATAATTTTTTTTTCATTTAGGCAGTTTCTTGTAATCCTTAATCTATACATATAAATAAGACTGAGATGTCTGTCAAATAAGACTGAGATGTCTGTCTATAATACCGCAGTAACTATCTTTTATTGTGCTTATAGTGTTACTTGCATGCCATTTTAGAAGTGAATGAACATTTGTAAAAATTTTGTGTCTGCTTGTCTGTCTGTCCAGGTTAATCCTCAGAATGGCTGTTCCGATTGTGATGAAACTAAAATACTCATATTTATTTTATCCAAAAAAAAAACTGAGTATTTTTTTTTCTAAAATCAAAAATTTTGTAAAATAAATAATCATTCCTGAACATTTTAAATAATCTTAAGGACGCTTTGCCGAAGCCGGAGCGTGGCGCTAATATTATATAACTTTTGTTACTAGCTGTGTCCGCGTATAGACATGCGTTTTAACCAACTTCACAAAAAGAAAGAGGTTCTCAATTTGACTTTATGTTCTTTCATTTGTATTGACTTTTGAAGTTGAATCTTGAATTCGTCTATAAACTAGGTCTTAGCACAGACTTCAGTAGCTGTGTATGTATATAGTATGTGGATTTTATTCTTTTTAGTTTATCTAATTTTACTTATTGTAACAGTTTAGTTTTCAGATAAGACGGTATGCCTTCAATTCTAATGGCGGCATCTCACTGCGTGTGTTATCACGCACCGCGCCGCCCGTGTTGATTTGTACGCGCAAGCACGTGCCACGCGCGAGCCCGCGCCACCCGTTTTAACCGGCGCGGCGTGGCGCGTGCTTGCCCAAACTCCGAGCCACTGAGTCAGTCTGTTTAGCGCAGCACACCAGATGTCGTGTGACGGCTCCTCTACACGTTGGCCAACACAGTGGCGAATGTAGTGGCCAATAGTATTGGCCAACGTGTAGAGGGGGTATTTGGGTTTCATTGGTATGTATTGGAACAATGGCCCACAAGTTGGCGCGAGATCCGTGTGGTGTCGGTTTTTTACAAAAGATCAAAGGATTGTTGGCAGAGTTTGGTCGCCGCGTCCACACGTTGGCCGCGCGTTTAGTTTGCTACGAGCTCCCAGAGTGATTACACGCATCTGATTTAAATTTTATATTCAAGCTTTGTAGGGTGGATGCCCCAATTACCAGCCTTTTAGTGCCAATTTCAACTTTAAACATTCCTACTACGTTAATTAGCGCGATTTAATTATTTTTAAACATTTGTTTTAATCGATAAGCTATTTATCAAAAAAAATAACTAACATTTATTTACAATCAGATTATTACGAGAACCATTTTAAAATAAAAAAAAGATGAAGCACGTCGTTTATACGCGATAGAACCATGCAGTTATATTAGAAGTATAATTGTAGCACGAATGAGTCGGCTCAACCGGGGAAGGACCACCATGTTTTGAGGTTACAACCCATCTGCATTTTGATTCGTAATAGAGGATTATTCCAGTTTATGATATAAAGCTAATCGTATATCGTATATCTATTTACAGCCTATAACCAGTTAATATTCACTATTAATTTATAATTATTTTATAAAAACGTTATCCCCCCCCCACACTTGGATTTTCTCCTGTATCGCGGAGGCAGCTTACAAACATAAATTGCACAAGGACACACATCCAGACCCGAAACAATTATATGTAGGACATACAAATACTTGTATCGTGCGGGATTCAAACCCGGGGCCCCCGGCACAGCCACTCATTGCTGAGCCAGTGCGCCACGGTGCCGTCGTCATAAATTCGTCCGCACATTGGCCCGAACCGAAGTAAACTGAACGACCTTCCAACGTGTGGACGCCGTCACCAACTCTCGGCCAATATAATCACCACTACATTCGCCACTGTGTTGGCCAACGTGTAGAGGCGACATGAGTCGAATTGCTACCTCCACCCATGGAGCAATGCCATTGAAGAAGAAGGCATCGCTGTTACTTCAGCCGCTTTTGTCTTATTTTGTGGATATCATTCACTTAATAAAATTAACAAAAAAAGAAGAAAAGGCGTTGGTGGTGGATGACATCGTTAAAATTAAAAATTCAGCAATCGTCTTCGCATCGCATTAGACCACTCCATATCTATATAGACATGAGAGTATCTCAACGTCGGACGGAGGAGAGACGAAATGAACGATTTCAATCTTGTAAGCATATGCCGCGCCTTTGAAATTACCGATTTTAAACGGATAGCACGCGCTGCGCCACGCCTGCCCTCGATACGCCTGCCCGCGCCACGCCGCGCCGCGCCCTTCACACTGCGCGTGGCGCGTGCGGGCGCGGCGCGGTGCGTGAAAACACACGCAGCGAGAACCCTCCATAAAATATTTCACACAACAGTTTTTACGACTGTCGTTTGCAAATCTTGTAATTGCTTTATTGACGTCAATGGTAAAATCATTAAGGACGTCTTTTTAAAAGGGATTTATTTATAACGAATAGACCTACGTGGACAACAAATTCCGTTAGTTCAACGATTGAACAAATCAGTTAAACATGGGAGAACAACTACAAATATGTTTTATCGTTACCGTTACAGCGTATTAAAGTCCACGGCTAAACGTAGGCCTCCCCCACGATTGCCTTATAGAGGGGTATTTGCCTTAGTTACCACGCTTGGCAAGGGGGTGCCAAGCCGCAGTTTTTATGATTAGTCGTTATTAAGAGGGCACTGCCGCCCATCTCCTGATTTTTTTATCTTTGTCGACTCTTGCAACATCCACACCATGATGTAGTGAATATTCTTACACCGCCACTACACGGTTAATATATTTAATGCACCACAATAATATGTTACTGCCTAGTTATGACCATTCCGACGTTCTTTCTAATAATAGACGCCTATTTCTTCTGTATGAGAAGGATATAGGTATTGTAAATTGTTGACATTCATAACATTATAGATATCCTAAATTTAAAATTATGTTTATGTATTACTTTAACTCATTACCTTCGATAGTATTTTTGGTGTTACTCCAAAAGCATTTGCAAAATACTTTTCGTCTGATCCATCTGGAGGCTGAAACAGAGAATCATTTTTAAATTAGTAATTACCTTTAACCAGATACATAAACATTTCACGACTGTTGTACTATTTCAAGATCAGGTAGAAAATAAAAGGGTTGATTCCAACTATCACACTTTATTTCACTTTCTACAATACTATTTAGAGTCCAGGTAGAAAACAAAACGGTAGATTCAAACTATTCCACTTTGGTTCACTTCACAATTTAAACTTATACATAATTCAACTTAACTTCACGTCTTACTGTGACGACTCGAGTTGAGCTAATGCCACTCTCCATTTAATAATCAACCTTTCGCACTCGTTAGCAAGGTGGGGCGGAATCATTTCCGCCCCACTCTTTTACAGAAATCAAAACATTATTCTTCCGGTTAAATTATATTACTCTAATATCCGTAATCATTAATATTAACAACTAATAGTAATTATAATATAAAGCTAAATCGAGTAATTCTGTTATAAACAATAATATAATAGTTATTAACCTAACATTAATCTAACAATAATAGTTACGAAATAATAGTAACCTAACAGCTCGGCCATCCTACTCAAAGCGAGTCCCATCGCTTGTACACTTAAACAACGCCGCAAGTATAGTATTAAATAAGTAAAGAAATTACACATATATATTTATACATTTAACACATCCCAAACTAAACTAAGCATGACAAAATATAAATAAAAGATTAATCAAAATAATAAAATCAAAATTAACATTTAACCTTCAGTAATAATATCACTATTTAGTATTAATCGCACAGTTATTTTTTTTATATTGTAAATAAAACTAATGGTTACCTTATTACAACTATTCAGTGTCAACTGTGTTATTATCAGTTGAATCAGACTCAATCTGTTAAAATTCATCCACGTATGGTTTTTTTTTAATTGAAACTATAGCCTCGTATTTTCTACCGTTTTTACGAGTAAGCGGCGTATCTTCAACGAGAAATCCGTCATTTGGTAGCACTTTTACTATGCGATATAGACCTTGCAATTTAATTACAAGTTTTTAAGTTAACTTATATGATTTTTTTAATAACTTGAACACTTGTCACGGATTTTGTATTTTTAACAGGAGAACGCCTCGCCCATTCTCGATTCCGGACTCTCCAGGCAGAATATAAAACTCTTTCCCAGCTGAACCATGCAGTAATCCGATAACACAAATGACACAATCACTATCTGATTTAGTACATACTTCCACCGGTTGCAACGTGTTACTAGGAATATTGGTGACGCTTTCAGTTAATAAACGAATTTTATTTTGAGTTATCTTGTGGAAGATTAATTTGCTAGGAGTTTTGATAATCATAATATCAGGTTTTTCTGTAAATGTGTGCCCCAACAAAACTGGGTGGTTAAGAACATAATCGTCAACTACGTAAAGTTTTATATCCTCCATTAAGCCTTGTACTGTTACGGAGGCTAGTACTGCGCCTAATGGTCTTACTAAGCTAGACCCTATCCCTTTTAGCACTGGCAACTTATTTTGCGAATTAATATAGAGTCCCATATTTTCTGCATCACTGAACCTAACTAACGAACCCAAGTCCCAAGTCCCAAGTCGACGTGACAGGTTACTGAACGTCCGTTAATTTTTATGTTTATTATATATATTTATCACAGGGGCAATCACATAAAGTTATTTTCGCTACGTGTTTCTCATCTTCAGAATTACTAGAAGTTTGACTGTTCCTGTTATATCCTGGCTCAGATGCTAGTTTGTTTCTAAAACAATCGTTAGATTTATGACATAATCTTTCACAAACTGCACTTTATAAGAGGCTTATCGCACCTAAAGCTAGGATATTATTATTGAATGAGTCAGATTTAGACGACCCGGGACTGTTTGACGCTAGCGTAACCTTACGATCGCTATATTTTTGTATTGGTGCGTCGAAGTTTGCTCGCGTTTGGCTTGTTTTGACAGTCTTAAAATATTTAAAAACCTGCTCAGGCTCCGAGAAATGGGCAGCCTGAGCCCCCACTTTTATAGCACGATTCTCAACACCGTAAAGAAGGCATCCACAGCTTGTCTACCGAAAATTTTACAACGATTTAATAAATTGATCTTTGCATAGTAGTAGTGCTCCAGTGACTCGCCGTATTTTAATTTCTTAGATAACAGTTTAGTCAGAAGCTCGGCATAGTCCTCGCGACAGGGGAATTATTCTAACAACTTCTTTTTCCACTTGGGCCATGTATACAATAGTGAAGGCAAACCTTGAAACCAGGTCTTGGCAACGCCACTAAGTTTAGGTAATGAATAATGGATAATTTCTTTTTCATCCCAGCTATAAATTTCCGCGCACTCTTCTACTTTGTTTATCCAAGTTAAAATAGTTTGCTCTTTCGACAAAGGGTCAAATTCCGGTATGACGTTAGTGTTGAAAGCAAGTTAAAGCCTATCCAAGCTCGTGACTTTACTTAAAATATCTAAAAACTTATCTAATATAATATTAGTACCTGGTTCCTTACTTATACTCCTTTGCCGCTGACGCCTAGTAAGCTGTGAAACGCCATCCTCCAAAGATGTCAAATAATCGCGCTTCCTTTTACTCTTCGATTTCAATCTATGGTGAGTTGACTGTTTACCCTTTTTCTTTCTTCCATCATTTCTATCCTCACTACCAGACTCACTAGTCAGATACCATGATCGCACTCCCTTCCTTGGTCGTTCTTCCTTATCCTTGGAACGTACCTGCTCTATCGTCGAGCAGGCCGTTTTCCGTATTAATCCCGGACTGAAATTCCGTCCTCGCACCTCCATCCTGGATACTCCTTGATTAGATAGATGCGCCAGTCCTTCCTCTTGACTGGTCGCATCATCACTAATCTCATTCAACCCTTACCACGGTTCATCCGTCCAGAGCAAGGACGGATGAACCGAGGTAAGGGTCCTTGAGAAAACTATCCTGGGTGCTCCTTGATTAGATAGATGCGCCAGTCCTTCTCCTTGACTTGACTGGTCGCATCATCACTAATCTCATTCAACCCTTACCACGGTTCATCCGTCCTTGCCTTTGTCCTAGAGCAAACTATCCTGGGTGCTCCTTGATTAGATAGATGCGCCAGTCCTTCCCCTTGACTGGTCGCATCATCACTAATCTCATTCAACCCTTACCACGGGTCATCCGTCCTTGCCCTTGTCCTTGAGCAAACTATCCTGGGTGCTCCTTGATTAGATAGATGCGCCAGTCCTTCCCCTTGACTGGTCGCATCATCACTAATCTCATTCAACCCTTACCTCGGTTCATCCGTCCTTGCTCTTGTCCTAGAGCAAACTATCCTGGGTGCTCCTTGATTAGATAGATGCGCCAGTCCTTCCCCTCGACTGGTCGCATCATCACTAATCTCATTCAACACTTACCTCGGTTCATCCGTCCTTGCTCTTGTCCTAGAGCAAACTATCCTGGGTGCTCCTTGATTAGATAGATGCGCCAGTCCTTCCCCTCGACTGGTCGCATCATCACTAATCTCATTCAACCCTTACCTCGGTTCATCCGTCCTTGATCTTGTCCTAGAGCAAACTATCCTGGGTGCTCCTTGAGTAGATAGATGCGCCAGTCCTTCCCCTTGACTGGTCGCATCATCACTAATCTCATTCAACCCTTACCACGGGTCATCCGTCCTTGCCCTTGTCCTTGAGCAAACTATCCTGGGTGCTCCTTGATTAGATACATGCGCCAGTCCTTCCCCTCGACCGGTCGCATCATCAATAATCTCATTCAACCCTTACCTCGAGTCATTCGTCCTTGCTGTTGTCCTTGAGCAATTTCGTCATCCATAATAGCTCAGATTATCTGAAACTTACAGATGTAAGCTTAGAATTTGTCCAGAGATTTTCTTTTAATGTACATAGCAAATTAATTCTATAATTAGAACCTGACCATTTTAAAAGTTGCACATTAAATAGTTAAGCTGTGTAGGTTATTTTAGTCATATTTATTATTGGTACAGATTCATCATATTGCAATAAATAGTTATAACATTGACAAATTTATTTAGTTTTCATAATGTCGTGTATTATCAAACGAAACAGAGTTTCATTATCAGTATTACGTTTTTAATTTTCACGACTTATATGTGAAAAAAAGCCTGGTAGAATAATAAAAAAAACTAATCACATAAATGGCCTAATTTCATTATTCATCAAACTTTAAAATCATCAATTACAGTTATACTTAGTAGGAAAATATGCGAAATATCAATTTATATACACGAAAAAATACTTACGTTATTCGAGCGGTGCACGTGGCAAGATAATTAAATATGTATCTTGTTTATCCCACTTCTGATCTGTTGTACTATTTCAAGATCAGGTAGAAAATAAAAGGGTTGATTCCAACTATTACACTTTATATCACTTTCTAAAATACTATTTAGAGTCCAGGTAGAAAACAAAACGGTAGATTCAAACTATTACACTTTGGTTCACTTTACAATTTAAACTTATACACAATTCAACTTAACTTCAAGTGTTACTGCGACGACTCGAGTTGAGCTAATGCCACTCTCCATTTACTAATCAACCTTTTGCACTCGTTAGCAGGGTGGGGCGGCATCATATCCGCCCCACTCTTTTACAGAAACCAAAACATTATTCTTCCGGTTAAATTATATTACTCTATTATCCATAATCATTAATGTTAACAACTAATAGTAATTATAATATAAAGTTAAATCGAGTAATTCTGTTATAAACAATAATATAATAGTTATTAACCTAACATTAATCTAACAATAATAGTTACGCAATAATAGTAACCTAACACGACAGTAGTCGAAAGGCGATTCGAGTTCACAACTTTTTAATCTCGCAGTTTAATACATCTTTTGTGCAAGCAATCAAAAAATTACCTCATCAAATACCGCTGTGATAATAACTAATTTAATGACGAGGTTGTTGGTTCGTTCTTCCTATTTGGACAATTAGATTTTTTTGACACTTAAAATAAGTTGCAATCACCCAATTTAATAGATCTCGAAACTATTAACTAGGCATATATTTTAAGAATCGAATAAAAATGAATAATCCTTACTTTTTCGGTAGTAGGAGTTTCTTCAAATTCTGCATCATTATGTATTTCCTGTACTTCTTCATCAACGTTCTGTCTTGGAAATGAAGGTGAATTGGTTTTCCTTACTCGTTTTTTTCTGATAAAAACAACATAAATATCAACTCCTTAACCTAAATAATTTCTGATATAAAATGTCTTATTATTATTTCAGATTGCGCCCAAGTAATAATTTAAAAATGTTTTGACAGCTACCGTTTTGTATAATTAGTTGAATGTAGTGTGTAGAGCCGTTGTATAATGAACATAGAAATGAGTCATCGCACACAAGTGGATACCCAACTTAACACCTGCGTGACCCGTGTCAAACTTTATACTACTCAAACGAGTGGGAATTTCGTGTTCTACCCTCACTGCTATTTATCTCTTTTATTTTCAAGCCGCTACAAATTTTTTTTTTCAAATTCTTTTTCTTCTTCGTTACTTTATGGCTTCTTTGAATATTGTTTTAAATTCTCGACTTGTATAGATTATACATAAAAATATAATTACAGCCTGACTATGATATTATTGGAATGTCAAACACTACAGTTACATAATACATTAATGCAGTTCAAAGTTGACCTGCAAAGCACTTAACGAGGTACTGGTACTGGTTGCTGGTAGAGCTATGATGCAGCTATATTATAGTTGTTTTAGCACGAATGGGTCAGCTCGGCGGGGGAAGGACAGTGCTCTCACAGAATACCAGCATAAAATCAGTGTTTCTAATGGTGAGTGTAGAGAATCGGATACCCTTGTTTCCGGATACGAGGCATTCCATCTTAGTCCTCTGGGGTGACAACTCAATTGCATTTTGATTCTTAATTGAGGATAAATATAGATGTCTATGGGGGCCACAGCACCCTCAGGTGGACTTTGTGCTTGTTTGTCAACCTTATTCTAGAAAAAAAGTGAAAACTGAATACTATAAAATCGATTAAATTTATTTTATTCAATGTGAAAAATTGTTGCATTACCTTATTAATTCTGATGTCTTTTTGGATTCTATTTCATTCTTGTTCAGTGCAATCTGTAACAAATTCGCCTAATTCACTTTTATAAAGATGATCTAATGTGTTAGTAATGTCCACAAACTCTGAAGTAATATTTTCCATATATATAGATAGTATAATATATAAAGGTAACCTGTGGATGTGATTTTATAATAAAAAGTATGATAATGAAGCTTCAGAATAAGTAATATAGTGAAACGGTGAAGAAAAATTAATCAAAAAAATCTCAAACATTATTTAACTGATTTTACTCTGCACTCATTCGTACCCTTACGATCGGTAGGCAAAAACGTTGTTGTCTATAAATCACACTCAATTTGGAATAATTTCAAATAAAAGTAGAAGCTTTATTTAATTGTATTTTCAAAAACTGCAATAACGGTAAATTATTATTTATATAATATTTGAACTTAAGTTTAAAATTTGGCTTCTCGTTGAAAAATAACCCCGTATTTTATATAGGGTGAGGTGGGGTTAGACTATCACCGTGGCAAGAAAATCACTGTTTAGTATCCCGATAAGTATAGCTTCCTTACGAAATTCTCTTAGTCGGTAAAACAATTCATACGCTAAAGTTTGCGGTTCAAGACATAGATGTTGCTACTGTAAGTAAATATGCCCGAAAAATGTCATTAAAAAATCTTAGAAGTAAAAACAATTTATCAAATTTGCCGGGTTAATGGAATTTAAAAAATTGAGCAAAAATCGAAGTGTTCTCAAGGTAGACAGCATTCTACGAAAATTATCTTTTAAGAAGTTACATCAATTTAACGTTAAACGATGTTTTTTTTCTAAATATTTAGCGAAACAAAAACATAACCTAGAAGTTGTAAGCTGGGGAAAGACTATCAGTTTGTCGGAGGCAAGACAAACGTATTTTAGTCTTGTCCCAAGTCGGACATTTATTGGTGGATAATTTTACTTCAGACTTCTATGTAAAAACTTTGTCTTAATTAATGCAAAAAATATGAATGTAAGTACACGTACAACCTGAATCAATTCAGGAACGGAGGTAAAAAGCTTGAAAAAAGTGTACATTGAATATAATAATCTAGTCAAATGAAAATAAATTTAAATCTTGGTTGTAATGGCAATTAAATAACATCATTATAATTATTATATTATATATTATACAACAGCCCTTCACGAGTCCACTGTCGAACATAGGCCTAATGATAAGGACGATTATGTTGATGATTATAATTTTACTGAACTATAATTATACCTTCGTATCCTACTCTTACCTCCGTGCCCGAAATCAATCAGATCGATATAATTTTATTATAATAATGCTCCTGCCCTTAACCCAATTTTATAAGAAACTACGCAGCATGTTGTCTTCCATACATCCCAATCAGCCGTCATCGCTGTATTTACCCCCTTTATAGCCATATTATCTCTCACACAATCCATCCTATATCTATGTCACTAAGTCAACGAATAGCCGCCTGGATTTCATTGAGCCCCCCTTGGGATTGCTTTCATTTCGCAATATGCTTGTCTAATTACTAAGAAAACGCTGCTATATAGGTAAATAAGCTGATTATAATAAAATCACTACATTCTATAAAGTCCCACAGAATTCAAATTTCAAAACTTATTGTCAGTACAGAGAGTTAGACTGTTCTAAGAACAATGTTCCTTTCCTTATAATTGCCGTCTGATCTAATCAGATTTTATAATTACAAAATCTTTGCGGTGCACTGGACTAGAGCATTAGGCTCCGAATCCCGGGTCGCATGAAGTCAGTTATTTGGTTATTCTGTCAAGAATTTCTCCCCTCATGTTTTCATACCTGTGCCGTGAAATGCACGTAAAACTGTTTAATCGTGCGCCTGATCTTTTTTTGGTCTGGTGGATTGATTTCCAATCAGACTATGAGAGAATTTGCATAGAGAGTGTACCTGTGCCTTTGCACTCACTCATGCACCAGAATCCCGTCCTGTACAGATGACTTATCTTTGTTGAGATTCGCCGTCTTGACCAAAACCACGAACACCAGCAGCATGATCTCACAGCATTGTATATTTAAGAAATAAGCAACAAAATGGCAATACTAAAAATGTGTGACTCATGTACTCACGAGTATGTCCGGTGCCTGGTTCGCCCTCGGTACCACGTCTTTACAGTCAGGGTTGACAGTGGTCACCCTATTTGACGCCCTGAACACTTTCTTGCCGCTATCATCTGACTCAGCGGCTAGCTCATATATGGGACCCTCACCGATCCTATTGGGTGAAAGAGATGTAACATAGTTAATAATTTTTTTAATTTTAAATTTAAAAACAAGCTTTGGTATGCGTTGCTAGGGACATCATTAACATATTAATACATTATCATCGAAGTTATATAAGTTCGCCCAAGTCAGCTCAATCGGATGTCAGCAAATGCTTTTGAAATCCGATTGAATGGCTTACAATTTTTGAACCGAAAAGACATACGAAGAAAGCAAGTTAAACGCAGAGCATAGATTAAACAATGTTTTGGCTTAAATTTAAAATTTTCCGACTATGTGTATGTGGCCGTTAACATAGTCGCAAGTAGTGTTCATGGTTTAGTCCAAATAACTATGAAATAAAGGTTTATGAAGGTCAAATAGCAATAGAGGCCAAGTCTTAGTTTTGACTGCAACTGCTATTGCGGCATTGTTTCTTGAAGCAAGCCATATAATATGTAAATTGTAACACTCCCTTTTTATTATTTATTTAAACAATATAATTATAGAATCTGTTTGAATAAAGAAGTGCTATGGAGTAAACAAGGAAAATAACTAAAATTTAACGTATAGAATATAGAGCAAACGTTAAATTTCACTAAAACTATGGTTTTGGTAAGAGATTTTTAAATTTAGAAAGTCTCTTTTTAACCCATAGTTGACCAGGGAGTTCTTTAACCACGTTTTGTTATAAGATGGTAATCGACTCGACTTCGAAAAAGTAAATTATTGTTACGAGCTTAGGGTTCGTGACAATAAAAATTGCCGATAAAATTACCTAAATTAACACTTTAATTTACTTTACACAAATTAAAACTAAAAACACTAATAATTAAACACACTAATTCACTTAATTCCGCTCCGAAGCTTCGCTTGTGTCGCCGAGTTCAACTCTGCCTCGATCGCATCTTGCAGCGCCTATATATTTAAATTAGCAAAGAAATATCCAGAATGTTCAAGTAAACACGCGCAAGGTGCGGCAAGGTACCGAGCGTTCGAGTTTCGACTAGGCGCTGTCGGTTGAGTGATTTGTGATCTCATTTTCTCAATGCTCCCCTCGCTCTCGTTCCTGACACTAGATGGCGCTAGTGTATCGTCGACTTGAGCGCGTAACACTGCCCCCTCCTAAGACATGCTCGTCCCGAGCATTATCGGCCCCATAATAACGCGCCAAGCGATTCACATGGACGATCTTAGGAGTCCCTCTTGCGCCTTTCTGTAACGACTCCGCAATGTCAAGGGCTGTTCTATCCCGTGGTGCACCAACATTGTACAATTTCGGTGCTCCTCTACTACGTGTCTGAGGTCACCGCACGGCCGCACAACTTGTACATGTACGACACCAATCCTCGACATCGTCACGATAATGGACCCAGTAAAACTGTTCTCGGACCTTCAGTAGAGTTCGTTTAACTCCCAGATGGACACTTGAACGACCATTATGGCACAGCTGTAGAACATTCGGCACTTTAGCTTTAGGGACAACCATTTGCAAACGACAGCTGTCCCTTCGACCTTTGTCCCATTTACGGCACAGGACTCCATCCTGAATCAGCAAGCTGTCTCATTGGGCCCAATAGCTTTTCGTGGTTGAACTCATCGCTGAGACGTCCCTCCACTTAGGCTTGGTAGCACGGGCCTTCATCCATCCCAGAATCGGCTTGATGTCCGGATCTTCCTGCTGTGCATGTCGTAGGCTGTCCTTCCACCCGTTGCTGAGGTGGTCTGTCCTGAGCATCCTCACGGATACCACTTCCTTACTCTCTTGCCTACTACAATGGTTGCAATCTTCAGGACAAGGTCTTCTTGTCAATGCATCTGCGTTGCCGTGAGATTTCCCGCTGCAGTGTCTGATAGTAAAGTCGTATTCCTGCTGCTGCTGGGCGGCGCTGTTAGCCGCACTACCCACCTGGGATCGTTCAACTCTCCTTTCCAAGGTTAGTTTAGGGCAGCTGGATCGAAGATGGCCCTTTTCCCCACAGCCATAGCACCTTGGGCTGTATCCTTTGTTGCGGTCGCGAACTGTAGCTGCTGCAACCTCCCTGACGCGATGGGAACGATGATCCTGTTGCACGGCTTCCACTTCCAGTGCATGGGCCAAGGCGTCCTTAAGCGTCTCGTGGTGCCCGAGCCTCACAGCAGCTCTGACTTCCAGGTCGCGGATGCCGTCGATGAATGTCTGCACCAGGTTCCCTTCAATGAGCGCAGGTACAGACTGGTATGCTTTTCGAACCATCTTCTCCACCTCAAGGGCCCACTGCTGCAGGTTCTCGTTGCTGCGCTGCACGCGATCTTTAAGCTGCGCGCGAAAGACGTGTTCCAGATGAGCGTCGCCATATCTCGCTTCCAAGGCCTCAAGAAGCTGCTCATAGGTCACTTTCTTACCGAGAGCTTCCAACACAGTTAAGGCTTGGTCGCGCAGGCCTAGGGTGAGTGCAGTCATGGCTTGGCTTTTATTCCAGCCGTTCGCCTCCATGACGGCCTCGAACTGGATTTTGTAGGCCGACCAGGAAGAGGTCCCGTCGAACGGCGGCACTTTGAATCCACGTAGCGAAGGTGCTGCAGCTACTACGGGAGCTGTAGTTCCATCCCCAAGTTTGAGGTCGTTCAGCGTTTTCTTCACGTCAGCCATCACATTGTCAACCCGATTGTTCACATGGTTGATTCGGGTTTCATGTTCTTCGATTCGGGTTTCAGCTTCCGACAGGCGGTTGTCATGTTGAGCAACCCTATCCTTCACCTCCCTTATCTCTTTCCCAAAGGTAGCGTGAAGGTCCTTCATGAGGAGCATCTGTTCCTCCTGTCGGCGGGCCTGTTCCTCCTGTCGGCGGGCCTGTTCCTCTTGTCCGCTCTGCAGCTGCTCTTTCAACTGACGGACCTGTTCCTCCTGTCGGCGAGCCTGTTCCTGCAGGATCACCATCAGAACACCTAAGTCAGGTGCTGCAGATGTAGGAGCTACTGACGGGCCTGCAGCAGGTGGCTGGCCTTCAGAAGTCTGCGGCGTTGCACCACCAAATCTTCTTTGGTCTGTCTCCTGCTGGCGTTGATTTCGGGTACGGACACCCTCCGTTTCTTCCTTAGGTAAAATCGGCATGATTTTATCCCACTTCTGACACCAATTGTTACGAGCTTAGGGTTCGTGACAATAAAAATTGCCGATAAAATTACCTAAATTAACACTTTAATTTACTTTACACAAATTAAAACTAAAAACACTAATAATTAAACACACTAATTCACTTAATTCCGCTCCGAAGCTTCGCTTGTGTCGCCGAGTTCAACTCTGCCTCGATCGCATCTTGCAGCGCCTATATATTTAAATTAGCAAAGAAATATCCAGAATGTTCAAGTAAACACGCGCAAGGTACCGAGCGTTCGAGTTTCGACTAGGCGCTGTCGGTTGAGTGATTTGTGATGTCATTTTCTCAATGCTCCCCTCGCTCTCGTTCCTGACACTAGATGGCGCTAGTGTATCGTCGACTTGAGCGCGTAACATTATTAACAGTCACGTTTTTAATAAGCTTTAATTACCTTCACTTATATCCATATATCTATCTAAAAAAATCTTTTATTGTAATTTTCGCAAACTTGTAGATGGCCGATTCACTTGAAATTTTGCACTCTTATCAAGGATCGATGTCAATACAATAACTTCATAACTTTCTCCTAGTATTACAAAATAAAGTAATTAATCACAGCTCATGATCAATACGTGTCAAGTTTTTTTTTAAATTCTTATATCTTGACTGTTTCAATAAAAACATATCGTATGATAGCAAATAAAAAAATTCGTGAAGACTGTGGCGCCGAAAGACTTTTTCGTGATAAAGACTTATTAGAACCTGAGACTATCATTAAAGCACGTTTTGTAATAAGACAAATCATGAATTATACAAACTTTGGAATAAAACTGCTGTCAGTGGGTGGGGGTTTCTTCATCTTGTACATGTGACTCCATGGCGCCGCAGGAAGTGTCTCCCAAGGTTGACCTAACACGCGGGTCCAAACTTCTCCTCGTACCACCACCAAACATCTGTAAATATTAGAAATAATTGTGGCATCGCAATTACATTGCGTTGCGACGAGGGGTGGATGGGGTGGGGGAAAGTGATTTCGCCGGATTGGATATCACACGCCCAGTGCGTTTACCGCTGAACCTACCGCTTCATCTGTTACTGCAATCGCCAATCTAGTTTGTACTGAAGCCGCAAGATTTCCTTTATTCATTTAAATGTTGCCTGCATGATAAGAAAAGAAATGAATTTTCTTATGATGTTAAATTATCGGCACACAAATCACACAACTGATTTCAAAAAATTGATTAAATAGAAAAGGTCATTAACAGTCATAGTTAATTACAGTAATGATGAAGTACAGAACCCATTATCACCTTGCAAACAAATCGCTAGGCTAAATGTTTCATAAAAAAACCGATAGAGCTCTGCTTACGAAATTGATTCGAAATAATTTAAATTAAATCATTTCCATAGTTTAAATTAAAGTACCTAAGACGCGTGCAGCAGTACGGGAATTGCATATTAGTATCTTCTACAACTTCTTCGCATTCGATGGCGGATTCCGGTGGTTCCACGCGCTTGCATCTGGAACAGTAGATAACTATAATCAAGAGAACAATGGCGAAATAATTACCAACAGACGATAGCCAAACATGAGTATAATATAATAAATCAGATAGTAACTGTTGTCGCATTTAAATAATTAAATACACATAGATCTTAAAGCTATAAAACGTAGCGTTAGGAGATGTATCTAACATCTATACCCGACAAGTGAATCAACCGATCGACCATTTGGGAGAAGATGATAATATGATGGCACACAATAAACTTAATAGTTAATATAAATCAAAGTGCGCTGTAGATTCCAGGATTTTTTTTTAAATTTCTCTCACCGTTCCGTTCATATAAGCTGAAATATCGGTCAAACCGTAATAGCTCAGTGTAATGGAAGAGTGTTAAATACAAAGATAAATACAATCTTTTGAAAAACAAATGGATCGATAAGTGTTTTAGACGACGTATTTTTATGGGATAATTTTCTTGGAATGTTTTATTACAAAATGATTCTTTCAAGAATTTCTTTGAGTCACCTTTTGGAGTGAACAATTTGAATTAGGTACCTATCTTATTTAAAAGAATCTATCTAACTGATCAAGGTTAGTCATAAAATATATTTAAATATCAATCAATCCTAGATTGCAAGGTTTGAAGGAGTCTGTTAAACCTTGCAACCTAGATGTTATTAGTTTTACCTATTAAGAGATGTTTATTAACAGGGTCTGTAAAATTCACAGAAATAGTAGTAATAAGACAATAGGAATGAATTAGCACTCGATTGCTTCCAAAACCGATGTCGCTACATTTTAATACATACCGCATTAAGCGACCAATGCCTGTAGCCGTATTATAAAGTGTTTTCAGCGAGCGAGTTTGTCAACGTCGCGTATTACGGTAGAACGAAAGCAGCAATAGCAATTGTACAATACGAAAAGTATTAAATTAAAGTTTACAAAGGTAAATATCGTAGTAAAGTATTCATCTAGATGTAAATTTAAAATATAACTTAACTCTAAATTAAAACAACGATAATTAGTAAATAATCATCTTACCGATGAAATATTATGCCTTTATTAATTGATTTACACGTCCTTGGTGAGTTTTTACAACTGATTATGCTGCAGTGTAGCATTATAATAACATAAATTCACGTACGACGTTCCCCGCGCAACTAAATCATAAAATGGTGAATGATGTTCGTCAACATATCATAGCGGCGACAAGGTCACGCGTCTATGCCACTTCTATCGTCTTATTATTGCGATTTCTGTGGTAAAATTCATTAAAACTTTCCTTTAACATAACATGTTGAAGCAAACATCTATAAATCATTAGCCTGTTTTCAAATTCAGCCTCATCTAAATTAGAAATGGAAGTATTTGCTATGGTTTGCTGATTGTCTCATGTTAAATGAGGTGGTTCAGTCAAGAGAAAAGATTTCCCTTCCCCTAGCCGCACGTAACCGTTGGATAATTTTCATAATTGTCAAAATATTCAATACCATGATTCCAATTGAATGAGATACTTGAAGAATCAATGTTGAAAACCTTAAATAGTCAAAGGACTACTTAAAAAACTTGCACTAAAATGTGAAACGTACGATTGAAAATACGAAAGAGATAAACAACAAACAAATTAAAAAAAGAAAGCCACAGATGTGTTTGCGGCAAACTACTCAGTACTACTATTCAGAAGATTCGCAGAAGAGGAATAAAATTCAATCATCTGAGGTTCTTTCAGATTTACTTTCATATTGTTGCGCGCCATAATGAATACCCGGTTTGTGGCGGGTGTTTATTAGCGCCATCTGGTATCAAGTAGCAGAAATAGGAACGTCAAGATCTTTCTAGAACATTCTAGATGTTTTCGGTGTAAAAGGTCCTATATAAAGTCGGTAAGGAGCGCAACCGGGGCAGTATTGAATTGGCGATCCAAGTGAAGACTACGGAGCGAAATAAAGTGAACTTAAGTGTTAACTGTGATTAATTATTATTAGTGTGTTTTAAGTTTTAATTGGTGTTCGGTAAAGTGTCAATTTTGGCAATTCAATAAGCAGTTTTTTGTCACGAACCCTAAGCTTGTAACAGTATTATCACAGCTCTTGAAAATAAAATACAAAAATTCAATGTTATTGATACAATAAAATATAAAAGAACCTTTAAATCAGCAGGATATTAACAGGTTTTCAATAATCGAGAGCATAATTGCGATTATACTACATTACTTGATTAATAACGGAAAGAGTGCCAGCTCAGGAAATAAGTGCCCGCATTCACGCAAAAAATCTAATTTCGATTTTCGCCGAAACCAACAATATTGTTGATAGCACTTTTAAAATTTGATTTACGTAATCGGTGCCAGTGGTAGGTAAAAAAATATTGTAAGCACAACTAAAGTATATAAATTAAGTAAATAAATGAGGTTGTCATCAGGCAATAGGGCAGTGCGATAAATTAAGTCATCCCTGTCCACCAAACCTTCTCTCAGAAATAAGAAAATGCCCAGCGATGGGACGTATAAAGGTTACTTATTAAATGATGCAGAACATCCTACTTTTTGCCCTCGGAATACTTATATGTATAAGAGGTTATAAAGTCGATAAGGAGCGCAACCGGGGCAGTATTGAATTGACGACACAAGCGAACACTTATATAGTGAACTAAAGTATTAAGTGTGTTTAATTATTAGTGTGTTTTAAGTTTTATTTGCTGTCGGTAGTTAAAGTGTCAATTTTGGTAATTCAATCGGAAATTTTTATTGTCACGAACCCTAAGCTCGTAACAATATGTTTCGATTTAAATAAAACTGCCGCCTATCGGTGTAAGAGAATCTGAATTTGAATTCAGATCATGACACAGGAGGTGTTTTTTCCAATATGTCGACTCCCTATTGAGTAAAATGGTATCACGGTTACTACAACATTTATAATAATTGTAGCTGTTGTAGTAACCGTGATGCCATATATAATATAATATAATTTGTTTAACATTGCCAATTATTGGCAATGTTAAACAAATTACTTCCTACAAATGTACGTGAACCATTCAATTTGGTGTTGCAACAAGGAAAAGAAAGAGATCAACAAATGATGTTATAAAACCCAGATAAAAAAGCTCAGCGCGTCGAAAACTTATATCAAGAAATGTTTTTTTCTTAATCTGTAAAATATAAAACTGTACCTATCGCAGCCGCTTAGTCATATTGAGTAAAAATTAATTTACGTACCCTACAGTGTAGATAGCCAAGTTTCGTCCACCAGGTTGGCACCTGTGCCTCGTGCAAGAATATGCGTCAGCCCATTCTGTGTACGCAGCATGCTTCTTCATAGTTCTAGGGTCCGTGCAATCTATACATACA
The DNA here is from genome assembly GCA_907164705.1 of Parnassius apollo. Lineage (NCBI taxonomy): Eukaryota > Metazoa > Arthropoda > Insecta > Lepidoptera > Papilionidae > Parnassius > Parnassius apollo. The sequence goes on along the minus strand of CAJQZP010000220.1, from coordinate 18,187,806 downwards.
AGTAAATAATATTGAATTATCTGTCTTTATATCGAAACAACTGGCTCCTATTGAGCTTCGGGGGTTATTATTAGCTCAGGTGTCTAATAAAACTTGAATCTCTAATCATGGCCGATCTACGGAATAGCTGAATCGTTTGTGATGAAACTCTAAAAACAGGTAAATAGCGAAGCCAGGAGTGATCTAGATAAAAAGGCAGATATTTTGTTAAATCGTATAACTAATGAAATAAATTATTTTAATTTGCCCAAAGACCATGTAGATATCAACTGGGATATACACTAAGATGAGATTTGTTGCAAAATATGATTTTAGTTGAATTTGGAATACTTATAAAAAGTTATTTATTATTGATTAGCTTTTAACAGCGACTTCATCCGCGTAGAATTTAAACAAAAAAGCTACAGATCTTTAACAGTTGTATTGAGCAAGTAGTGCAATTACCGTAAAACCACTTTAAACTCAGTTATTTTTTGCTATTATCTCGAAAACTTTACTCAGTAAGGGAAAATGTTTATATAAAACTTTAAGATATATTAATTTCAAGTAAATAAAATACGTGTGGCACTCGGAGACTGCCGCGGAAAGCTATTGCATAGCATTTTTATCAACTTATGCAATTATAATTATTTATTTATGTTATTTATTGTATTTTTTTGTAAGCTAATATAATAGGACCTCTCATTTAGAATGTTATGGTGGATACCACTTGACTTCAGTAACGTCATAACTGCAGCTTCTTATCTAAGTTATGCAAAGTACTTTTTAGATTCATGGCAGCCACTTATACACAGTTATGCTTAAAGAAGTTAGATTTAAGTTGTAAAATACCAATGGGTATTTTAAAAAGACTTACCTTTTATTTTACTGACAATCCGCGTCGTCGACGCTGCGGAGTTTTCAAAAGATGTTTGATAACTTCTAACAATTTATTAACGAGTTCTTCCGACAAACGATAATTTTCTATAAAGTCTGTGTTTATTAAATACTCTAAATTCACGAAAGTTGCTAACATGACGACGACTCATATAAATCCTTTGGATTTATACGAGCTAATAGCGAATATGCTTCTTGCAATAAACTATATTATTGTTTAAAATATTTTTATCTTACAATACATGCAACTAGTCTATACGCATACGTCTAGTCGCACGCACACAAACACCGTGCCGAAGTCTGCCGAACTTAAACGACGTTAGACGATGTTAGGTTTTGTGGTGTTGGTTAATTTTCGTTACGGAATTTCTTGATTCGGTCGTCGCGCTCAAAGCCCGCGATAAAAGCTATGCAATAGCTTAAAAGTATCCTTTAATGCTGTTTACGTTATAAAAGTCTTCACACACACCCTTTGATGTTGTATATTGGTTTTGATGTAAAAAATGTTAAAAATCTATTTTTATCAAGCTAGGAGATAAAGTGTTAGAACCTTTTTTATGTAAAATTGCAAACAAGAAAGTCCTTTCCGTTTATATTTTTTTATATTCCGTACAGTTTATACGATATTCATCAAAGAACAATTATTTTATATGTTTTTGGATTTCACAATAAATAACTTGCATGGTTTTAGGAAATAAATCCTAGACCGCAGGCATTTTTTTTATAGAATAAGGGAGACAAACGAGCACACAGTCCACCTGATGGTAAGTGGATGCTGTGGCCCGTGGACATCTACATTTATCCTCGATTAAGAATCAAAACACAGATGCGTTGTCACCCCTGAGGATTAAGATGGAATGCCTCGTTTCCAATAAAAAAAGGGTCTCCGGATCTCTACACTCACCATACGAAACACAGCAGTATTAAGCTGCTATTTTACGTTGGTATTCTGTGAGAGCGTGGTCCTTCCCCGGTCGAGCCGATTCATTCGTGCTACAACCATTATATAGCTGCAACGTGGCTCTATCACGTATAACCACGTACTGTCTCCTATTTTTAAAGTTTTATCACAATTCATTCGAGTTTAGCGATTCAATTTGATTTCATGTATACTTATTTATATAAATGAATATTAGACTAGGTTTTATCTAAATCTATCCAATACGACGTGGCAAATTATACAAAATAAATATTTTCAAAGCTGATATAATCTTCTTTTTCATTATTAAAAGCAATTCTTAAGCCATTGCTGGATAATCCTTTCTACCTGGAAAAGGATTAAGGAGCTGGGCAGGTTGGCTGACGAGGAAATCCCGAATTCTTGGAAGATAGGGTTGCTCCACCCGATCCCTAAAAAAGGCGACCGCTCAGACCCGTCCAACTACAGACCTATCGCCATCACCTCCTTGTTCTCCAAAATAATAGAGTATTGTAAACTGCCAGCTCATGAGGTACCTTGAGAATCACCTACTGATCAGCGACCGCCAGTACGGTTTCCGTCGTGTTCGATCAGCTGGTGATCTTCTGGTCTACTTTACTCATAGATGGGCGGAGGCCGTAGAGTCCAAGGGAGAGGGTCCGATACTCTCGCATCAATGATGCTGCTTTCCATCTCCAGCCTGTGTCGTTTGGATTCGTCATTTTCGAAGGTTTTCACAGTCATTTCTTGATCATCAGAGCCTCGTTCGTTAATTAGTAGGGAACTTTCTACGTGAGATTGATATTTCATTTAAGTTGCTTTCACCCTTACAACCCCTAATCTACATTGATATCCTTTGAAAATATTCGATACTTACTACTAGTCGTTTACTTTTGTTATTTAGTAACTTACATTGGAGCCGTGGTAGCTCAATGACACGGCTCTAGCCGTAAATGCCTGCATGTCTAATGAATAAAAATATTTCGAAGACTTGTGAAATCCGTGAAGACGTCTTAGGGCAGCGCGGCGAACTAATTTCTCCATAACCTTCCCAGAATGAAAGCAGGCCTGTACCCAGCAGCGCAACGTATTTCATATTGTAGGTTTACTTTACTTACATTGATTTTTGTACATTTCAGTCGTTGGACCTGCGATAACAAAGGTCGCTAAACATAAGATTAAGTTAATAATTAACATTTCTCCAAATCGATTCGAAATAAAAATCACTTAACACGACATAACCAGCACGTTACTTTTCACTTAAGTTCACGGAATCGCGGGTTGAAAATGAAGCTTCTTGTAAATTTAAGAGTAAGTACAAGCGCGTACAATTGAAGAAAAAAGTGTTTTGTGACAACTTTCGATTAATTAATTATTATTTTCGTCAATTTTTAGAACACTTATGAAAAAGGTTGCGAAAGAAAATGAGTCGCTAGAACCACATTGGTTTAAATAAAGTATCAAAATGCATCGTAATCGTAGTTGCTAGGTGCACACTGCATAATAATTTAGCATATTCATAGAATGAAACATTTTAAGGTCACTTTATATTGTTCTTCATGACTATTTCATAATTATTTTATTCGTTTCATTTTTCTTATTCAATTATCAAAGATTAATATATAATATAGCTTTAACAAACATCACATAATAGCGTTAGCGTGTTTTTTTTATAGACGAGGGGGCATACGAGCATGCGGCTCACCTGATGTTAAGTGATTACCGCCGCCCATGACCAACCGCAACACCAGGGGAATTGCAGGTGCGTTGCCCGCCCTTTAGAAAGGAGTAAGCCCTTTTCTTGAAGGTCCCCAGGTCATATCGGTCCAGAAAAATCGCCGGTGGTAAACTATTCCACAGAGAGGTTGTACGCGGAAGAAAACTCCTTTTGAAACGTACAGTGGTGGACCGCCAAGCATCCAGATGGTGTGGATAGTATCGGGACATTTGCAGCGTTCACGAAATTTGGCGGCTGGGATTAATCCGAACAATTCCTCAGAGCACTCCCCATGGTATATGCGAAAGAAAATGCAAAGGGATGCAACATCTCTTCGCAGTGCCAGTGAATCGAGCCGATCGGAAAGCACTCGGTCGTCGACGATTCGAGCCGCTCTGCGCTAGATGCGGTCAAGTGGAAGGAGCTGGTACTGGGGGCCCCAGCCCAGAGATGGGAACAGTATTCCATGTGCGGCCGAACCTGCGAATTGTAAAGTTGCAGGCGGTGTGCCGGCATGAAATACTGTCCCGCTCTGCTGAGCACGCCAAGCTTTTTAGAGGCCAATTTGGCCTTCCCTTCCAAGTGACCACGAAACTGCACGTCACTCGATATGTCGACGCCGAGGATTCCAATACTGGCTGAGGCAACAAGGGGGAGTGCCTTGAAACTGAGGGGATACGACAAAGGGGTTCTTTTTAGCGGTTAACGCGCAAACTTGTGTCTTCTGGGTGTTAAACTGGACTAGAGTTAGTCGCCCCCAATCCGAGACTCTGTTCAGCAAAGACTCGACTTCAGACAAGTTTGTTCCGGCACTCGTAGACGTTTTCCCGAGAAATATTGGCCGACCGGTGTAAAGAGCATCACCAGTGCTGTCATCTGCATAGCAATGAATGTTACGGGTTTGCAACATATCAATGATATGCAGAAGAAACAGCGTTGGCAATAGCACGCAGCCCTGTGGAACACCAGCATTAATAGGCTTGCAATCGGAGCTTGCACCATCTACAACGACCTTGATGCTCCGATCTGCAAGAAAGCTGGTGATCCAATCGCAGAATTTCTCGGGAAGCCCATAGGAAGGGAGCTTCGAAGGAAGCACTTTGTGCCAAACCCGATCGAAGGCCTTCGCAATGTCCAAACTAACGGACAATGCCTCCCCCCTTGGACTCTACTGCCTCCGCCCATCTGTGAGTTAGGTAGACCAGAAGTTCACTAGCTGACCGACCACGGCGAAAACCGTATTGGCGGTCACTAATCAGCTGGTGATCCTCAAGGTACCTCATGAGCTGGCAGTTTACAATGGACTCCATTGTTTTGGAGAACAAGGAGGTGATGGCGATAGGCCGGTAGTTGGACGGGTCTGAGCGGTCGCCTTTTTAGGGATCGGGTGGACGAAAGCCATCTTCCATGATTTTGGGACTACGCCTAGGGAGTAGGAGTACCGGAAATGACGCGTTAAGACCGGTGCCAACTCCGGAGCACACATCCTCAGCATAATTGGGGGGGATTCCGTCAGGCTCACTCGACTTGTGGATGTCCAGGGAGAGGAGTGCTTTGCGAAACGAGCGCTGTGTGAACTGCACTTCCGGCATGGAGCACTCACACCACGGGATGGTCGGCGGCGTACTCCCCCCGTCATCGAGAGTCGAGTTAGACGCAAAGAGCCTAGAAGATCGGCTTTCTCCTTTGCGGTATGGGCCAGTGAGTCGTCCTCCCTGTGCAGAAATGGAAGAGATGGCTGACAGATTTCCCCTGGACAGCCTTGGCGAGAGACCAGAATGCACGGGTTCCAGAAGGAAGGCGAACTAGTTTCTCGCCAATTCTGACTATGTGCTCTGACTTTGCCTTGACAATGACTCTTTTGAAGGACCTAGAGGCGCAATTATACTTCTTTTTTAGAGCACTGGTGTTTACATCCCGGGACGCTGATGCGTCAGCCCAGGCCTGGTAGCACTTCTGCTTATAGCATGATGCTATTTTACAGGAGCGACCAAACCATGGCTGAGATTTGCCTCCAATGGGCACCACAGAGGAAGAAATAAAAAGTTCCATACCCTGAAGTACCACATCAGCGACAGAATCCGCAACAACGTTGGGATCGTCCGGCGAGAAGCAAACCCGCCCCCAAGGGTAGGATGCAAAGAAAGACCGCATCCGATCCCAATCGGCTGACCTATAGTGCTAAACACGGCGGCAGCCTGCATAATGCAACCGCGATTTCAGCGCGAGTGACACCACACTCCGGACAAGACAATGGTCCGAGGAGCCTAAAGGGGCGTCGACGGAAATCTGATATCCGTCCGGGTGAGAGGTCAGCAGAGGATCCAACAGGGAAGGTGCATGATCCTCCACATCTGGAATCCGCGTAGGCGAAGTAACCAGTTGTGTCAGACCATATGCCAAGGCAAAATCATGAACAGATCTCCCCGCATGATCGGTTAAACGTGAACCAAGCCATTCGGCGTGATGGACGTTAAAGTCGCCGAGGATCACGATCTCTGCGGAGGGGATCTGCTGTAGCAGCGAATCTGCCGCCATTTGGACGTGGTCGAGGAATCGGTCTGTTTCGGCATTACCGCTATGTGACCTATAAAGGCACCCGTATACTCGCTGATGGTCGTCGATGTCTACGCGTAGCCAAAGAATGGACAGGTCCGAACCTTAAAGACTGCTGAGGCGTCGAGAACAGATGTCCTCTGTGACGTACACGTAAACCCCAGCCCGAGGCACAAAGGAGTGTTTCAGTTTATACCCCGGGTAGGATTGATACGAAACATCAGCCGGAGAGGACACCTGCGTCTCGGTCAGAAAGAGCACAGCCGGCCTCGCCGTCTCGAGATGGTAGTGGACGGCGTTTAGGTTAGAGTGAAGTCCCCTGATATTGCAGAAATTCACGGACAGCGTGGCAGGGGTCGCCTTGGTCTTGTTGCTCCGTTTGCCCCGAGCAGTTGTAGTCTTGAGCGGAATTTTGCACCCCCCCCCCAAAATACGCGGGGCAGCCTGAGCACCCACGCTCAGAAGTGGAGAAACATGGTCGTGGATGCTCAGCGATTTCTGCCGCCAATAAGCAGTGCTGCTATGTCCCGACCTGAAGGTGTAGAGTCAATATAATTATAGGCTGTGGGAATTCTATCCTAGGCCTAAGAGATGACAACGTACCTGTAGCCTTATTTGTTTAAAGTTGGCTACAGGTGTCCGTGGCTTGCAGCAGCCTCTGTAGAAAGAGTTTGTCTCCGTAGAAAGAACTTAGCCCTATCTGGTGACCAAGTCACAGAGCTTCTCCGCTTTACGGAGATTTTCGTCTAGTTCTGATATTATGGTGATGATTAAGTAGGTAAAGGTGAGTACGAGTAAGTAGTGCCTTAAAGTAGACGTATTGAAATGTCATATCAATTTTTTCTAGGCTAGGAAAAGCAGTAACCCATGTCCATCGTACTCGCTTTATGAACTATTCTGACATATAATATAAATGCTAAGAAAAATAATATTTAGTAAATGGGCCACATTAGAAGTACCCTTAACCGACGAGCGTGTATGCTTAGATATACGGATGTAAAGGAGGCGAGGGAGGTATGTCAGGATCGTGCCAAATGGAAGTTCGTAGTTTCTGCCTACCCCTCTTGGTGACAGGCGTAAGTGTTTATGTATATGTTTATAAAAATAAAAGTAAGTTAAGTATCTATACAACATATATAGAGATCACCAAAACCAGTATTCAAACGTATAGGAATAACTTTACTTCAGAAAACTTGAACACAAAAAAAAAATAAGTTTGAATACTGATTCTGATAACGCACTTAATGGGAGCCACTGGGTTTTTGTTACATGTTGTATAATATGTCTAACTGCTGGACACATTTCTTACACCGCCGAACATGTGGTAAATAAACACTTCTATTGCAATTAAAAATTTTAGTTGTTCCGGCGGGAAATGAACCCGGTTCACTCGCGTACTGTAAATTACGGTCAGCGTTAAACCCGGCATACATATCCCACCTATGCCCGAAGATAAAGTCAGAGACAGATTGGATAGCAAAACCGGAATCACAGTGGTATTTTGTACCTACGCGGTAGAGCCACGCTGCAGTACAAATGTGCCGGCTCAAATATGGAAGGATGACTTGCAAAACACTAGCGTTATCATGCTGACATATGATAAGTCAATAACGTCCTCATAATTTATTTAACATAACTACACATAACCTGTTAATTTATTTTGCCTTACAATTGCTGTTTGTGTATCTAGGTCGTATTTAATAAATTAAAATCGAACGTCCTTGTTTTTTTTTTCAAACTATATTTTTTTATAGTATAGGAGACAAACGAGCATGCGGCTCACCTGATGGTAAGTGACTACCGCCGCCCATGAACATCCGCAACACCAGGGGAATTGCAGGTGCGTTGCCGGTCCTTTAGAAAGGAGTAACCTCTTTTCTTGAAGGATCGCAGCGCCAGTAAATCGAGCTGATCAGAAAGAACTTGGTCGTCAATGATTCAAACCACTCTGCGCCGGCCCAGAGATGAGAATAGTATTCCATATGAAGCCGCACTCGCGCCTTGTAAAGTTGCAAATGGTGTACCGGTTCGGCCAGCCTTCCCTTCCAAGTCATCACGAAACTGCGCATCATTCGATATGTCGACGCCGGGGATTCCGATGCTAGATGAGGCAGCAAGAGAAGCGCCCTGAAATTAAAGAGATACGACAAAGGGGTTCTTTTTAGTAAACGCGCAAACTTGAGTCTTCTAAGGGTTAAACAGGACTAGATTTAGTCGCCCCAAATCCGAGACTTTTTTAACAAAGACTCGACTTTATACACAAGTTTGTTCCGGCACTCAATGACGTGATCCCGAAAAATATTGGCCGGTCTCACCTGTAATGTCGTCCGCATAGCAATGAGTGCTACTGGTTTGCAACATATCACTAGTGTGCAGAAAGATCAGCGTAGGTAATAGCACGCAGCCTTGTACACTAGCATTGATAGGCTTGTCATCGGAGCATGCACCGTCTACTATGACCTTGATGCTCCGATCGGCGAGAAAACTCGTGATCCAATTCCGCTACTTCTCGGGAAGCTCATAAGATGAAAGCTTTGAAAGAAGCGTGAAGTCCTTCGCTGTGTCCGAACTAACCACCAAAGTCACCCCTTGGACTCGACTACACGTGCCCAATGTATTAAGTAAACAAGAAGATCACCAGCTGAGCGACAACGGCGGAAACCGACCGCTCTACTTGCGGTCACTAATCAGCTAGTGCTCCACAAGATACCGCATGAGCTGGCATTGAGTGCTGGACTCCATAATTTTCGAGAACAAGGAGGTGATGGCGATAGGCTTGTAATTTAGTGGATCAGCGTGGTTACCTTTTTTAGGAATTAGGTTTATGAAAGCTGTCTTACACCTAATTCCTAGCTAGAGAGTAGGAGTACCGGAAAAGACGCGTTAGAACCGGTGCCAACGCAAGAGCACACGCCCTCAGCTCAGTCGGCGGAATTCCGTCAGATCCACTCGATTTTTGTGGACTTGGTTCTTTCCTTCCTAAATATTGTAAAATTGGAGATAAAAGGGATGTTCAGGGAGAGGAGTGCTTAACGTGTGTTCCTCCCGTCACGCAAAAAGGGAACCTGAAAGATTGGCTTTCTCTTTTGCGGCGTGGGCCAATAGGTCGTTCTCCCTGTGCAGAAATGGAAGTAATAGCTTAAAGTAATTCTCTTAGACAGCCTTGGCGAGAGCAGAATGCACGGGTTCCCGAAGGAAGGCAAACCAGTTTCTCGTCAATGCTGCCGATGTGATCTTGCCTTGGCAATGACTTTTTTGAAAAACAAGGAGGCGGAATTATACTTCTTCTTTAGAGAGCCGGTGTTTACATCCCAGGACGTTGGTGCATCAGTCCAGACCCGGTAGCACTCCTGCTTTTAGCGTGATATCATTTTGCATGAGTGACCAAACCATGGCTGGGATCTGCCTCCGATGGGCACCACAGAAGATGTAATGAAAAGTTCCAAACCCTGAAGTAGTAGTCGCACATCAGCGACAAAATCAACAACAACGTTGGGATCATCCGACCCGAAGTAAGCCCACCCCCAAGGGTAGGATACAAAAAAAACCGCAACCTATCACAATCAGCCAACTTATAGCGCCAAACAGGGCAGCAGCCTGCAGAATGCAACCGCGATGTCAGCATGAGTGGCACCACACTCCAGACTAGACAATGACAATAATCCGGACTAAAAATTATATCATTAAAGGAAACAGTTGTTTGACAAAGTGGCCATTAGTTTGATTAATTTGGCAGGCCCTTAAATAACGTTATCCCAGGGCTTCACAAATTTACGGTCCGTCCCTGTCTTGTCTAGACCAATCCCCTCATTGCTACCAAAGGTTAAATTCTTTTCTCTTTTTTTGTTTTTATAGGATAGGGTGACAAACGAGCACACAGTCCACCTGATGGTAAGTGGTTGCTGTGGCCCATAGACATCTACATCTGTCCTCGATTACGAATCAAAATGCAGACGCGTTGTCACCCGTGAGAACTAAGATGGAATGCCTCGTTTCCAGTACAAAGGGTCTCCGGTTCTCTACACTCACCATACGAAACATAGCAGCATTAAGCTACTGTTTCACGCTGGTAATCTGTGAGAGCGTGGTCTTGCCCCGGTCGAGCTGACCCATTCATGCTACAACTATACTTCTAATATAACTGCAACATGGCTCTACCACTTATAAAAATGAGGTCAGTTAATGACGTTTACTATAACCATGATGGTAATAGCGTTCTTAAAGATTTTTTTTAATATTAAATAGCTACTTTGATGACTGTACTTCATATCAACGAAGCGATAAAAACCTCTTGTTTAGAAACAAAACATAACAACTTATCCGGCGCTTTTGTATTTCCAGTCCTTTGAAGAAAAAAAAAGGTGACACAGTTTGAGGTTGAACGTTTTTCTTATTTTAAAATCAACACATAATTCTGTTAACCATTTTAAATTCTTCGTAGATGTCAATTATTGTTGACATTTAAAGCCTATTTTTCATTTATTTTAATAACAAACAGTGAACACAATATGTATTTATTATTGGTATATAATATTATATACGTAAGTTTACAGCGTAAGTTTCATCCCGTAGGTGTCATAAGAGGCGACTTTGGGACATTCAAATAAGATGTACCTATAGTATCTGCAGGTAATGAGGTCCAGCTAAGGGAAATTCTAAAATAAGTGGGAAATATCCAATTTGGTCTACAGATTTTAATAAAAATCATTGGCTTAGTACAGTTTCTATAAAGTATGAACGTAAAACTGTAACATTCGTCATAAAGAAAAACAAAATTAAACATATTATAACCTTGTTACTTTGATATTTTACTATGGTAGGATAATAAGGCCTACTGCTTTAACGAACTCAAATATTCAAACTATACGTAGGTATTATATTTTATATCTGTGATCAATAATCACATGAACGCAGCAATTAAGACTAAAAATTCTAAAAAAATATAAATTGTCTCGCTTAACAGCACATAAAATCATTAGTATAATGATATAATGATCAAACTGAAAAACAAACGCACTCCTCGTGATTATATATCAGAATGGCGGTTGTCTCGAAATGAAATGAGTGTTTGTTTGAGTTGAGAGTTGGGTTGATTGTTATGTTGAGGGTTCTCCCAAACGAATTTTTGTCACAGCGGTCTGACTCACTTTCGGCACAATACAGAAATATAGTGTTCGAATATATGCGCAAGCACAGGTGCGCTCTATATTCCCCGACAGTCATCAAATATCAAACCGGCAGGGTCCGAGAGCGCTTAGGCACAGGACCAATAATTTACACATAATTTAATGGCTTCTAATGTCAAAGCCTTAATTCTTCGATATACGTTGTCTTTGAACTGTTTGGATAGCTGAAACCGGGTGAATTTATTTGCATTTAAAACATTTTAAAAGTGCTATAAATTTAAAAAACGAGTTGGAACCGGGTGAATTTATTTGCATTTAAAACATTTTAAAAGTGCTATAAAATACATTATAAAACAAAAAAACTACATAGTGAAGAGGGAATATAATAAGGCCTATAGTGAAATTTAGTAGACCTTAATAACCGCCGACCAAGTAAGAAAAACCAAAAAAAAAAATTTGGCGACGTTACGTTATTCAAATCTTCAAGATCAACAAAGCATTTTTATTCACAAAGATAAAGATTACGATTTTAGATAGCTAAGTGTAATATTACAAAACAATTAGATTTATTTAGAAAGTGACTAATAATGGCGATATATTTTAGCTTAATGCCAAAAAAGGTAATCTCGTTATTTGGTCCGGATCTTAGAATAATTACATACTTAATTAGTCCGGATAGGTAGCGAAATCACTGTTAAACTCCAAAGATTTTAGACTCCATCCATCCATTATCGCTTAATCCCATTCGCCAATCTGGAGGAATCCTTGAAGATATATCAGCTGGCAGTCTTTTGTTCGGGAATATTATCATGGATGGGGTAAAATGTCCATCACCACAAAATGTGAACGTGACTGTGATCGATGTGTTTGCTGGAGCGCTATCGACTTCGTACACGTTTTTGTAGTCTTTCGTAATTAATACTACGCCCGTTTTAGGACAAAGGAGGAAATTAGTTTCATACCCACTAAAAACACAGCAACGATCGGAGAGGACATGAAATAAATAGCCTTCAATCTGCTTAAACCAGCCCTTAATGTCATTTTCTGAAACTGCAGCGCTGTGATGCTGATGCAGCGCTGTGACTGCTTCAAGTGTCCGAAAACTAAAATTGGGGTGACGCTGCAAAAACAGTTCAAACCATTTTCCACCATTCGTAAACCTACCAAGCCTCTTATTTTTCGTCAAATAACCCCTAACACTGTTTAGCAGGTTCGCTGCCGGCCCGATTAGCCCGGTTTGAGAAAATCCAATATTTTTTACAATAATTTGCGTTGGGAACATACCTAAAGACTATTTAAATAAATGTTTGACTATCATTATAATGTTTTACCATGAAAAAAAACGAAATTAATAAAGTGGCTTATTTTATGTATAATCGTTTACTTATGTAATTTTAGTGTTGCCCAAAATCAGTCTTGGTCTGCAGTCTTGGTCTTGTTCTTGCATTTTTGCAAGACCAGGACCAAGACCAAGATCGCCTAATTTTAGCAAGATCAAGAACAAGACTGACCGTGCAAGATTTGAGCAAGAACAGGACTAAGCCTGCGAGACACTTGCGTCTTGCAGTTAGGATTAAGTGTAGTTTCAGGTAGTATAGGAGTACGCTAAGGGACGCAAAAAATTATATAAAAAAATTTGGAAAATTGATTATATACACATTACGAACAATACTATAAACATACTTACACAGGGAATGAAAATATCCATTAATAGAAAAGAGAGTGCATCCCTAGTTCTGACCATCAGCACTTTGATAGTGCGCGGTTTCTTGATGTCGGCATCATCAAAGGTAAAATAATTACATGTCAAAGAAATTTTGCAGCTATTCAAGAGTACAAGGTCAAGATACACGCACCAGTGGCTTCTATTGACATCGCATACAATCGTCGCCGCCGCGCCGAGCGCACAATATTTGACACTTTTTGATTGCCGCCAGCGCCATAGAGTACATATTCCAAAGATATTTATATAGACATTCATATACATATTCGTAAGACACGAATACTTTATGCAAATCTCCTAAGGAATATTGTAATTAGACAATGGTAAAGATAAGTAGATATCATAATAATTTATTCTCGTGAGTAATTATTATAATATTAACTATATCTATATGGGCTTATAATAATTACTGACTATTATTATTTTTTGGGGTATCTATATAGTTTTTTCATCTGGTTGGGTTCCATAAATATATAATTGTGAATGAGAATGATAAATATATGTCGGAGGAAGTGGTCTGAATCAAGTTGATTGCTGGTTTTCATCGCGTGATATCGATTGTTCTATAAAAAATAATGCTCATTTGATTTGTTAGATTTTGTTATTGTGTAGAATCTTATTTAATCTTATTAAAATTACTGTATTGTACTTCATACATGTTACAACCAATCAGAGCTGAGGTTAAGCCTTGAGTGGGGTCGAGGCGCCATTTTGACGGTTACCGTAATCGTGCGTAATTTTTAGTGTTTGTGGATCGTGGTGAAGATGTATTCCTTTTTTGGTGTTCATACGGTGAAGTCGTGAGATCGGTGTCGCGAACCTGCTGCTCGTACTTTGTTTATATTAAACGTTTTTAATTTAAAATAAGTGATTCCAAAGTAGTAATTCCTTTGGTGATTTTGAAAATTGTTAAACTTTAATTAAATTGTACAAATACAGTGAATACTTTGTTTTATGCTTGCATTTAACCCTAATGACCCCCACTAGACCCGTGTTCACCGATGACCATTTCCAGGCACAAAACGCAGATAAATGGATCGAGGCGAACGACGGTTTACGCGCTTTATTTGAGGCGCACCAAAATAGCATGCGACTACTTGTGGAAGCGCTACGCAACCCGCCGGCTGTCAAGGAAAAGAATATTGGATTGCCTGAATTCCACCCCGAAAATGCAGACACTGATGCCCGAGCCTGGCTAGCAACTGCAGACATCTGTTTGCCGGATCGTGATATACAGGGAAGTAAACTTATTCTTATAATTCTTAATAAGGCCATGAAAGGATCAGCCGCAACATGGTTGTCCCAAATAGCTTTTTCCTAATATGAAGTGGGTAGAATTTAAAGATATTTTTTTCTCGCTTTGATACTTTAGAAACATGTGCAGCGACAATTTCAAAAAGGTTTACTGGTAGACCGCAAGAAGGTGAACGTCTCGCTGCGTATGCAAGTCGTTTATTTATCTCACTCATGTCACGATGGGATAAATTAGACCAGGAGGAAACGGTGGTATCTGATATCTGTAATACTCGCTCACATGGTGCAAATCGAACCAAGGTTGCAACGAAATATTTTTGTGGCATTTTCATATCTTAAGCGGAGTTATCAAGATAATATAAAGACCGTTGCAAATAATATGCAGGATATCAAACGTCCTAGGTTAAGTGTTGCTTCTACAAGATGTTACGCTTGTGGAAATTTGGCCATAGATCTTTTGAATGTTTCAGCCGTTCGCATGACAAACAGCAAACAACTCGGACTTCCGATCGCACCAACTTGACTGTGGCCATAACGAGGATCCCCGTGACATGCTACAATGCCTTAGACGGTGCAGATAGATAGATAGATAACTCTTTATTGCATTTGAACAAAGTTATTACAATAACGGAAAACTTATGACTACAAACGGCGGTCATATCGCTTTAAGCGATTTCTGCCTGACAAACCGAACACAAAAGGACATTACAATTTTATATTTTGACGGATAGGCGCAACGTGCAATATGAAATAAACAAGAAAAAAATTATTAAAAATAATATTTATAAAAATATATTATATATATATATATATATATATATATATATATATATATATATATATATATATATATATATATATATATATATACAGGATGGTCCAAACAGTGAGGTTATAAAATTTTTTTTTGATTCCTCACACCTAGGGGTATCCGAAAATACCCTATGTATGTTACGCGATTTTTTGTAGTTTTCGAGTTATGATTTTTTTTTTACCCTTTTTTTGAAAATATTCACCCTAAACAGCTTAACATTAAAAAATGTAATTGTGAAATTTGTAAGTTTTTTGTTTGTAGCATAATCCTTATGAGTTGCCCTATTATGCATAAAATAATTAGCTTCCTAACATTCACCGAAGATACAATAATTTTAAACGAAACTTAAAAATTTTCTGTCAGGAGAGTGGGGCTTGAATTTTCAACATTAAATGAAAAATAGTAATAAATGATTTCATACTTTCTAATTAATTTTAAAAACTTTGCAGTACCTTAATCTTTCATAATAACATTAAAAAAAATGACACTTAATAGGCCAGTTTTTCTGTTACAGACTTCTGAAGTTACTCAGGAAGGAAACTACCTAAATAGTTAATTTGATTTAAAAAATCTTTTTATCATTTCTAGGGCTAAACTAAGATAGTAAATGCTTCAGGTTAGCAAAGAAAACTACTTATTGTTAAAACGTGACATTTATTAAGGTATCATTTTACTACAAACTACATTTTTTTTTATTTCACTGAAACTAAATGATAGCACATTCAGTCACAAACACACAAAGGAACTTTAAACAAAGGCTCAGGTAAACATTCCTGCTTTGCGCTCTACTTTGTTACCAGGCCGCACCCCGCGCCCCGCGCCACACCGACCGCGTCCCTTTTTCACCTCGCTCGGTCCCGCCAGTCGTTCACTGCTTTCCCGCGTGCAACCACTACTCACGTTTACGTTTATTTGGATCTCTTATTTGACTACCTTCGCTTTGTTTCCCGGATTCTTGATTTGCTTTACGATTGACTTGTGCTTGTTTTATGGACCTTGAGTTGCTTAGTGATTTGGATTACTTTTAGCAATGAGTTATTCTCTCAGTCAATACGCAGAGATGCACTATTTCTACGGCGTTGCCCAAGGAAACGGCGCATTAGCGGCACGGCTTTATCGAGAGCAACTAGAGCGGCGAGGAGAAGTGTTAGAGCATTACCCGGGCTACAGGGTTTTTAATAAGACCCACGAAACCCTGATGGCTGGACGCGTTCCTGGGCGTAATCAACGTCGCGAGGGACTACCCAGAGTGGATCTAGAAAGAAGAGATGTAATCATTGAATAGTAGAAAGAGACCCTTCTACTAGTTCACGAGCGATTACGAGAAGGACTGGAATCCCAAGGACTTCAGTTTTAAGAATACTGAAATCAGGTGAGTGCATTTCATTATTTTGTAGACCTCTTTATTCAAAATCCCAACGCATTGCTGCACTGCCATTTCAAATCACACTCATTTAATTTACTGTGAATTGTCGATGTCTAATGTGTTGTGTGTGCGTGTAAAAGAGAGAGATGTAGAGACCCTTAAACAAGCGCTCGTAATTCAAAAATAGGCGCTAGGACGCCACTCTAGCGAATCCCAACTTTTAGTTTCACGTTCGCGTGCTCTATTGGTACGTACCTCTAGTATTGTGTACAATGACAACCTACAATAAAAATACTAATCTTTTTTTCCAGAGGGATATCACGCGTTTCATATTCAGCGTGTTCAACAACTTAACGACGCAGACTATCCAAGGCGTGTTGCTTTCTGCCAAATAATGCTGGAAAGATCTGCGGAAGACCCGGATTTTTTTTAAAAAGATACTCTGGACGGATGAATCCCGGTTTGAAAGGACTGGCGTCTTTAACATTCACAATCATCATAGCTGGGCCATTGAAAACCCAAAAAAAGCAAGGCAGTCAAATTTTCAGAATAGATTTAGTATCAACATGTGGTCAGGAGTCATAAATGGAGAAATGGTTGGGCCCTTTGAATTGTCGTCTAGGTTGAACGGGTCCCAGTACCTGAATTTTCTACAAAATAATTTAAATGGTTTATTGTTTGAAGTTAATTTACAAACGAGGAGGGATATGATATTTCAAAATGACGGTGCTCCTTGCCATTTTGAAAGACAAGTGAGGGAGCACCTCAACAGAACTTTCCCAGGAAGGTGGATTGGGCGTGCAGGGCCAATCGAATGGCCTGCACGCTCACCAGATTGAAACCCTATAGATTTTTTTTTATTTGGGGATTCTACAAAGAGATGGTGTATGCTAGAAAAATTAATTCGGAAAATGAATTAAGGGAAAAATTGAGACAGTGCGCAGAAAAAATCAAAGAAAATACGAATGCTTTTCGAAGACTAAAAGCAAATTTTTTAAGACGATGTAGACTGTGTATCGAAGTTAATGGCCGCCATTTCGAAAATTTACTTTAAATAAATTTATCTTAAATTATTTACTACTTTTATTATGAATCTTGAAATCATTTGTCCAGAACGTAGTAAAATGATATTTTGTTGTCTATAAATTTTAAACAATAAGTAAAGACACTTGATGTTATTTTTGCTAACCTGAAGCATTTACTATCTTAGTTTAGCCCTAGAAATGATAAAAAAGATTTTTTAAATCAAATTAACTATTCAGGTAGTTTCCTGCCTGAGTGACTTCAGAAGTCTGTAACAGAAAAATTGGCCTATTAATTGTCATTTTTTTAATGTTATTATGAAAGATTAAGGTACTGCCAAGTTTTTAAAATTAATTAGAAAGTATGAAATCATTTATTACTATTTTTCATTTAATGTTGAAAATTCAAGCCCCACTCTCCTGACAGAAAATTTTTAAGTTTCGTTTAAAATTATTGTATCTTCGGTGAATGTTAGGCAGCTAATTATTTTATGCATAATAGGGCAACTCATAAGGATTATGCTACAAACAAAAAAACTTGGAAAAAAATTTCACAATTACATTTTTTTTAATGTTAAGCTGTTTAGGGTGAATATTTTCAAAAAAGGGCAAAAAAAATCATAACTCGAAAACTACAAAAAATCGCGTAACATACATAGGGTATTTTCGGATACCCCTAGGTGTGAGGAATCAAAAAAAATTTTATAACCTCACTGTTTGGACCACCCTGTATATATATATATATATATATATATATATATATACAATATTTAATGATTATAAATATATATACTGATATACATACTTATAATATATATACATAGATATATACATACATATATATGTACAATAATTGTAATTTAATTCAAACATATACTGCAGAGAAAATTTTACAAAAAAAATCAAGTATATACGAAAAGAGGAAATACATATAATTTATTATTATGACGGGAACTTCAAATAATACTCCTTAAGTAGGTTTTCAAAAGACTGTAAAGATTGCGCTTTCTGAATGTTAAGTGGTAATGATTCCAAAGTTGCGTTGCTAGTGAAGTAAATGATTTATTATAAAATGAAGTTACCTTGTAAGGAGTATTTAAAGCCAAGCTATACACTGAACGCAAATTGCGGTTATGAAATTCATGTCGATAGTGAAATTGTTCCTTAAGGTACCTTGGAGATTTCAGATCAAACAGTACACAAAAAAGTAAAGAGAGTATATGAACATTCCGGCAAAGGCGAATAGGGAGCCACTTGAGTTGATTTCAAAATTGGGATACATGATCATACTTGCATAAACCAAATATGAATCGAATGGATATATTCTGAAGACGCTCAAGCTTGCTTAATTGCTCCATGGTAATATCAGTGTAGCATATGTCAGCATAGTCTAAAATAGGTAACAAAATTGAATGTGCTAACGCAATTTTGGTAGAAATGGGCAGGAAATTTCGGAGTCTCTTAAGACTTCCACAAGCTGCAAACATTTTAATGCTTATCTGTTCAATTTGAGGTGCCAAAGACATTGTACTGTCAATTAGAACCCCTAGATTTTTTACAACCTTACTATATGGAATAACAAAATTCGCAAAACAAACAAAGGGCAGCGTATGCCATGTTACCTGTGTTTTACTAGGGTTAACCTTGATTCCATAAGATGTGCAAAATTCAGAAATAATTGTGAGATCACGATTTATGGATAGCACGGCAGATGGAAGATTTTTAATACTTGTTTGAGAATATATTTGGAGATCGTCTGCATAAAGGTGGTAGAGCGCAGAAATTCCTGAAGTAATAGAACGTATAAAAATTGAGAAAAGAAGAGGAGACAAGACGCCACCCTGTGGTACGCCTGCATCCAGAGAACACCACGAGGAATAAGTGTCTTCATTACGGATGCATTGACGGCGTCCAAACAAGTAACTACGAAATCAGTCGGTTGCTGCTGAAGATACGTTAATAGAACGGAGCACAGCTAGAAGTATGTCGAAATCGACTGTTTCAACAGTCGTAGTAGTTAGCATTGCTAAAATCAAGAAGAGTAAGAATAGTAACTTGCCGATTCTCCATTCCTGCTCGAATGTCGTCTGTGATTTTAACCAAAGCAGTGACGGTGCTATGGCCAGGGCGAAAACCTGATTGGAATGTATTTAAGAGGCTATTTAGATTCAAAAATAGACTAAGTTGCTGATGAACAAGACGCTCACGAATTTTAGAAAGAAAAGGTAATATGGAAATACATGTAGGACGATAATCACAGAAGGACTTTGGATTGGATTTCTTGGGTAATGGAATAATTTGTGCATCTTTCCATAATGTAGGAAAAGTACCTGTATTATTTATAGAGTTGTTGAAAATTTTAGTTATGATAGGAGTCAAGATATCTAATAGCGGGAGAATCATGTTTCGACCAATTGCATTAGAAGTTACAGTTGTGATATTCTTTTTAACGTCACAGTCAGCAAACTGACGTAGTACAAATTCAAAGAAATTGGGAGTTGGCAAAGAATGAAGGTGATTTAAGGTTCTAGATTTACAACTGTTAACGTGACTAGAACTTGAGGAAAAGTGTTGATTAAGCATTTCAATGTTTAAATCAGGAGGAAGGGAGTCATTTTGCTTCTTACCAATTCCCAAGCTTTTTGAGAAATTTCCAAACCTTATTAGGATCAGATTCATCAATTGTCTTATGAATGTGACGTCTTTACGCATCTCTACACATCGTGTTGCAGCGATTCCTAAGTATTCTGTACTTCTCACGATTTATATCACAGGGTTCTTTTTTAAATTTTGATTTGGCTTGGTTCTTTCTTGACATTAGGTCTTTGATTTCATTTGTGAGCCAAGGAGCCGGCGGATGCTTAAGTTTAATTAGTCGTAAAGGTGCATGATTTTCGTAGAGCTGCATTAAAATGGAATTTAAAAGACGCACTTGTTCGTTAACGTCAGAGCTCTCATCAATTATTGACCAGTCTATGCTGGCAGCATCATTTTTAAGACAGTCTACGTCCATTTTAGCAAAATTACAAAAAAAAAAGCAAAAGAAGCTTGGCAAAGAAGCTTGGAACTGACCTCTCGTACTACGCAGGACTAACTAGAAATTTCAATACCGATTTGGTATCTACATATACATTTGACATTTTATTTTTGATTTACCGCTTTACATTATTATAGTAATATTGTAATAATATTTGAATAGAGCAACTACTGATTTTTTTTACTTTCTTCCATTGACTCTCAGTAGACATCCGAAATAGGCTCGCCAAGTCCACTCGGAATGAATATGGAAAAGAAAAAAATTGGGGAAAACAGTAATTATAATTAATTAAAGTAATTATAATATGACTATTCAAAAGCGTATTTTAATGCCTACTTGAATTAAAAATAATTGAATTTTGAATTTCGAATGAGTGAAGTCATATTCGCGCATTTTGAAATCACACACTTCCAAAAATTGATTAACAGTGTCGGTTTATTAACTTTTATCGTACTTTAGTAGTTAGTAAGTACCTAGATAAATACAGCAAGTAACGTACCTAGGCAAATTTAATTTAATTAACGTAGATTAATTCCATCACAAGAAGAACATCATCATCATCATCATCATTACAGCCCTTCACAAGTCCACTGCTGAACATAGGCCTCCCCCAAGTAATGCCACAAAGCACGGTCCTGAGCCACCTGCATCCATCGACTTCCTGCATGTCTTACCAGGTCGTCACTCCATCTAGTGGGGGGTCGCCCTACACTACGCCTACCGGTACGAGGCTGCCACTCGAGAACCTTTCTTCCCCATCGGTTATCGGTTCCTCGAGCTATATGGCCGGCCCATTGCCACTTCAGCTTACTAATCCGTTGGGCTATGTCGGTCACTCTGGTTTTACTGCGGTATATCCTCATTTCTGAATCTATCACGCAGAGAAACTCCGAGCATAGCCCCATAGAAAAAGAAGAACATAATATACACAATTCACATCACAAGAAACAGACTGACTTCCTTCATCGGCATGGATTTCAAACCCCACCCGGTGTCAGTTGATTTTTCGAATTTCTCATTAAATGTTTAGACATTTATTAATTTGGTTGGTCTTTGCTATGACTATGTTAATTCAAGCTCAAAATGTACCTTCTCTGTTACGGCCTGGCCACGGGGATCGGCGGCGCGAACAGCGAAACGACAGGCGGGGCCTTTGAGGTTGGTTGAATACTCAAAGCGCGGGGCGATAATTCGCGCGGCACGATTGAGGGCCACGGGAAGTACGTTTGCCGCCGCGACTATATACCGATCACCGAGAATGAAATGTCTTTATCAAAGTTATCTCTATATTGCTTAGAAAGTAATTGTTTTTTGATTCAAGACATAATATTTGGAAGAGATTGCAGAGTACATGATTTGAATAAGAGTCGGGTTATAGATGGAGAATTCAACAACAAATAGAATGCATCTAGAAAAAAATTTCGAGTAAATACCAAAATGAGTGTCAAAACCTGCGATTATATTCTTGTTAATATTCAACCAGAATTGGAGATAAAAGTCAATGCGGATAGAACATTAAGTTGTTTTTGTCGGTCCGGCATTTTTCGCGGCGAAAACAACTAAAATGTTTTGTTCCCTATACTATTCGCCGGTTTTCGCCGCGTCTGCCGCCCGACTCCGTGGCTTGCACCGTACTGATTCATACATTTGTTTTAGTCGCCCGCCGCGCCGCCAGTAGTATATTTAGCCGGTCGCGTCGCCACTCGCCGCTACGCTTGGCTTGATCCATACATTTATATACAATTGTTTTAGTCACAAGACGCCTCGCCGTTCGCGCCGCGCGAATTTTCGCTACGGCGAATGTCCCGTGGCCAGGCTGTTAAGTTGTTCTAAGATCGAACGTAACGTTTAATAAATATATAACAATAGGATAATGATTGCGAGACTTGCTGCAAGACCAAGACCAAGAACAATACGGGGGGTGCAATACCAAGACCGAGACCAGGTGTATTGGCGCAAGACCAAGACCAAGACTGGCTAAGTCTTGTCTTGTTCTTGCATTTGGGCAACACTATATAATTTGGACACGATATAATACACTTTTTATTAATTCTAATACTCTTGAAAACAATTACTAGGTTTTCACATAGTAAACTTACAAAAATAGAGTAAAATTTAAAATATTTAATAAAAACAATTAAACAAAAAGCTTTTTCTTCAGGTGCTAACACAAAATAAATTCTTCTATATTCTAAAAAAAATCCTAATGCCACTAACAGAGCTGTAATATAATCAACAGCTATGATGTCAAAACAAAATCTAGATGGACAAATGGAATTCGTCAAAACACTCAAAGCACAAACCGGGTTTGGCAATGCAAGTTTCGCAATGCCACATAGAGTTTCACCGTTTCTTTTGAGATTTTGAGCACATGCGGCACATCTTGCACTTGATTTTTCCTTTGGAATTTCTCTCAGTTATTTTACCGATTTTGTGTGGCACTTCTCTGCTCGTTCTTCCTCTGCTTGGACCGGTTGGAACAGTCACTGAAGTATTTTTTTTTCGGATAAAAGCTCGTTTATCACAGCTAAACGATAATCGTAGAGTGTCATTTTAGGTTGTCCATAATACTTGTTGTACATTTTGTAAGAGTTTATAAATAGGAGTTGAAAGGTGTGGATGGCTAACTTGAGATACCAGCGAAGAGTTTTTCTTTCGCACGGATAAAATGGCCTCCTGACATAAACTCATTATATTTGGCAATAGTTTCAGGTTTTCATTGAACTAGCGACGCTCATTAGCAACTGGTATCCTTTTGTCTTCATATTACGTAGTGATACACACCACTGGGCGCTTATCTTTCAATTTTACGATGTACGCACCTTCTCGAAATCTTGAAATATTTTCACCTTTTTTCAGCGTTTTTTCAACCACATCCTTTGGATTTTCTTTAAAATCCTTTCGCAATGTTCCAGTAGTCCGTTGCGCAGATGTAGTTGGAGGCCGGGGAGGTAGGCGCGCCATGTGTTCTGGTGCGCCTTACCAGAGAAGGAGAAACCGCCCGCGGTGAACAAAGAGGAACCCACATGGCCACTCCGAGTAGGCTTGGCGAGCCCACTTCGGATGTGTGCTGGTGGACTGCGGCGAGAGGGGTGTCCTCATCCCCTACCGCTGCAGCCGAGGTGGAGTCGCGGAGGAAGAGGAGTGTTGGTATTGCGAGGCGCCGCTCTCCCTACCCTCCGTAGCCGAATCTTGGTTGGCGGCGGAACCATAGACCAGATCCGCCGCTAGGGTCAGGAAGGCTGGTACTTTTGAGTGCTCGTTTATCTGGCCACATGGCCCCTGCGCATCGGACACGGTGGCGTCTGTTGCGCAGGTGTAATTGGAGGCCGTGGAGGAAGGGGAATGTGTTCCGGTGCGCCTTAGCTGGGAAGGGGAAAGGGGAGAGTAGTCCTCTTCCGAAGAGGCGCCGCCATGGGGCGGCCGGCGTTGGTGAGGCCGCGGATGTGTGCGAAAGCGTTCCCGTGGCCCTGCCAATATGCGACGAAGGTGGAACATTATAGGGTTTTAGTCGGTGCGAGTCCGACATAACCCGTCGTTGCCCCCGCGAGGCGGGTATGCGTAGGCATTTAGGTTGAGGTTGAGGTTAACACAGGACACAGCAGAAATAATCTCCATTTCATAAAGGGGGGGTTCCAGCACTTCCCCTTTTTAGGGGGAGGTTCCCACCCCTTATGTAATTTCTCGACTCACTTTCGTTTCTAATTCGGTTTCGAAATTTTAATTTTAATTTGATAATTTTTTTGTTTTTTTAAGTTTGAACTGTTTTTGTGTATCAAAAGTAGTGTAACATAAAATATTATATAGTTTCGTAGATGTTAGGTAGATACTGTACATTTTTTAAACAAATTAATTCGAGTTTAGTGTTAGACATTTATTTATTTATTCTTCTTTGTACACCACAATACAGAAACATCAAGTACAGTTAAAACTAAATTAAAGTATGTAAAATAGGAGGTCTTATCACTCTGAAAGTGATTTCTTCCAGACAACCTTTACGTAGAGGAATGATGCAAACAAAAGTTAAAATAGAGGGGGGCATACAAAATAATAATAAAAAATATAATAATACATACAAATAAAGATAAGTGAAAGTTATATATAAATTATCATATAGTAGATTAAATGAAAAGAGTACGAGAAAGGTAAAGTAATTTATCTAATAGCGTTCTAAATAATACGATTTAACAAGACTTTTGAAAGAGTGAAGAGATTTAGCACGACGAATATGGAGAGGTAAGGAGTTCCACAATCGCACAGCGGTAAAGGTGAGGAATTCTTGAAAAAGGAAGAAGAGTGCAAAGGTGTCGACAGAGAAAGATTGACGGAGGATCGAAGGAACCGATTATGGGTAAGAGAAAGATACTAGAAACGGTTTTTTAAATAAAGAGGAGTGGAAGAATTAAACAGCACACTATACAACGCGGAAAGAATCTGAGTATTGCTGCGAAGGCGGATCGGGAGCAATTTGAGCTGTTTGCGAAATTCGGAGATATGATCATATTTGCGAAGCCCAAATATAAATCTAATGCATAAATTTTGAATGCGCTCAAGCTTATTAAGCTGCTCCTCGGTAATGTCAAGGTAGCAAATATCAGCATAGTCAAGGATAGGCAGAAGTAGAGACTGGGCGAGCGTAACTTTAGTTGCTGTGGGAAGAAAATTACGTAATCTACGTAAAGAGCTTAACGCAGCAAACATTTTTATACTGACCTCATTAACCTGTGAGGTCCAAGACATACAGGAGTCATGATACAACCCCCGGTTTTTAACCTTGTTACTGTAAGGGATTAGAGTGCAGTCTAGCATAATAGGGGGTAGGGAAGACCAGTCAATTTTACCAATTAATTTAGAACTACCGATGACAATGACCTGAGTTTTCTTAGGATTAATCGTTAAACCATAATATTTACTCCAATGGAGAAGATAACCATTTTTTGTTTTATATGCCAAAAAAATCTACAAAAAATTACGAGAATAACCGTGTTTTTAATTTTTTTCTATCTTCAAAACTGACCGAGATATAAAGGCGCAAAGTTAACATTTTCGGTCTAAGCCGCGGGCCGAGAGCGACATCGTTGATGACCTCACAATTTCCATCTTCGTGAGATCGATCTTCGCGAGAGACCCGACGCGCACTTAGAAAATCAAAACATTTACTCGAATGTGCCCTTCGCGCGCAGATTTACTTGCTATATATTTTTAACAAGAAACATTATAGAACATGACACCATCTATTAAATATTGTGCTGTGTCTCAATGTAAAAATACGGCCACAAAAACACCTGAAGAGTTGTTTTTTAATGTGCCTAGAAACCCTACCCTCAGAAATAAATGAAGAACACATCCTTTAGGACCAAACACGGCAGTATATTGTTGTTTGTGATCATTTCGATGTAAGTATTCAAATAATAATAATCTTCACATGATAGCTCTTGGTTATTGGTAGTAAATGTTTTCTATTAGGCATGTTGGTACCTACTCGAGTCGCAGTGTTTAAGTAACTAACGATTCATTGAAGCTTTCTACGCTTAATGATCATTATAATTTCAAGAAGAAAGAATACCTAATACGAATATTTAACTAAAACTACTTCAGTGTAAATAAACATCCAAACTTGGGTAAAGTACTTACCTATGTAATGTAGATAAGTCAATGACCTGTCGTGAGTTCGTAAGTTTAGATACCTACCTATGTTTGCAGCAAATTTTAAAATGTTTATAATGCATTAATATAAAGGTTAAAATGTGGAATATGTTAACAAACGTTTTTATATTTTACGAGCAAAATTTCGAGCAAAAACTAAACACATCGCAGAGTTGTTCAACCTGCATACTTTGCGGGCCGCAAATGATGGAAGAAGTTTGATTATGAAGTGGAGCACGTAAATTTTTTTTTCATGTTGTCCTATTTTTATGTATTACATAGTTGGTACATATTTTAAATATTGATGGAATACAAATTACGAGGTTCCTTATTTTTTTTATAGATTTTAAATAAGTCTGTATATTGTTCTAGGTCCAAAACGATATGGAAAATTACGTGAAGTACAAACTAGTTGGTGGTACCCTCAAACTTAAAAAAGATGTTTTGCCTCACAAGTTTGCTTGCCAAAATCGGTATACAGAAAAACCACAAAGATTTTTACTATCTAAATGCCAAATCTAGGTCAGAAACAGTTGCATACGCGATTGCCACTACTTCACAAGAAAATGAGCATAGATATTGTTGCATGAATAAGTCAACTAGCGCCATCTAGTGTCAGGAACGAGAGCGAGGGGGAGCATTGAGAAAATGACATCACAAAACACTCAACTGACAGCGCCTAGTCGAAACTCGAACGTTCGGTACCTTGCGCGTGTTTACTGGAACATTCTGGATATTTCTTTGCTAATTTAAATATATAGGGGCTGCAAGATGCGAGAGATATAGTTGAACTCGGCGACACAAGCGAAGCTTCGGAGCGGAATTAAGTGAATTAGTGTGTTTAATTATTAGTGTTTTTAGTTTTAATTTGTGTAAAGTAAATTAAAGTGTTAATTTAGGTAATTTTATCGGCAATTTTTATTGTCACGAACCTCAAGCTCGTAACAATTGGTGTCAGAAGTGGGATAAAATCATGCCGATTTTACCTAAGGAGGAAACGGAGGGTGTCCGTACCCGAAGTCAACGCCAGCAGGAGACGGACCAACGAAGATTTGGTGGTGCAACGCCGCAGACGTCGGAGGGCCAGCCACCGGCTGCAGGCCCGTCGGTAGCTCCTACATCTGCAGCACCTGACTTAGGTGCTCTGATGGTGTTGCTGCAGAAGCAGGCTCGCCGACAGGAGGAGCAGGCTCGCCGACAGGAGGAGCAGGCCCGTCAGTTGAAAGAGCAGCTGCAGAGCGGACAAGAGGAACAGGCCCGCCGGCAGGAGGAACAGGCCCGTCGTTTAGAAGAGCAACTCCAACGCGATAAGGAAGAGCAGATGCTCCTCATGAAGGACCTTCACGCTATCTTCGGAAAAGAGATACGGGAGGTGAAGGATAAGGTTGCTCAACATGACAACCGCCTATCGGAGGCCGAAACCCGAATCGACCAAGTAAACAATCGGGTTGACAACGTAATGGCTGACGTGAAGAAAACGCTGGACGACCTCAAACTTGGGGATGGAACAACAGCTCCTGTAGTAGCTACAACACCTTCGCTACGTGGATTCAAAGTGCCGCCGTTCGACGGTACCTCTTCCTGGTCAGCCTACAAAATCCAGTTCGAGGCTGTTATGAAGGCGAACGGCTGGAATAAAAGTCAGGCCATGACTGCTCTCACACTAGCCCTGCGCGACCAGGCCTTAACAGTTCTGGAAGCTCTCGGTGAGGAAGTGACTTATGAGCAACTCCTTGAGGCATTGGAGGCGAGATATGGCGACGCTCACCTGGAACACGTCTTTCGTGCGCAGCTTAAAGATCGTGTGCAGCGCATCAACGAAAACCTGCAGCAGTGGGCTCTAGAAGTGGAGAAGCTGGTGCGAAAAGCATACCGGTCTGTACCTGCGCTCATTGAAGGGAACCTGGTGCAGACATTCATCGACGGCATCCGCGACCTGGAAGTCAGAGCTGCTGTGAGGCTCGGGCACCACGAGACGCTTAAGGACGCCTTGGTCCATGGACTGGAAGTGGAAGCCGTGCGGCAGGATCATCGTTACCATCGCGTCAGGGAGGTTGCAGCAGCTACAGTTCGCGACCGCAACAAAGGATACAGCCCAAGGTGCTATGGCTGTGGGGAAAAGGGCCATCTTCGATCCAGCTGCCTAAGCGAACCCTAGAAAGGGAAATTGAACGATCTCAGGAGGGTAGTGCGGCCAACAGCACCGCCCAGCAGCGGCAGGGAAACGAGTAAAAGCCAGAAGTGCGGGGCGGGTGCTGGCTGATGTTAAAAGAGCCCCAAGGATCTCGATCTCACAAACCCATGATGGGAACAGCCTAATCATAAAGGGCGAGATCAACGGAATGCCGTGTAAGCTGACCATAGACACTGGAGCCTCTCGTACGGTTGTTAGTTCCCAACTTATAAGTCAGTTCCTTGGGGACTCCGCATACAACCGAGAACGCATTAATTTGGTAACAGCCACCGGTCAGCGTATACCCGTCCGTGGAGAGAAGGAGATGGAGTTGAAGCTAGGCAACGTGATCTACCTGCATAATGTCATCGTGGCTGATATAATGGACGACTGCATCCTAGGCCTAGACTTTATGAGGAATAATTGTTGTGAGATCGACGTTAAGCAAGGTGTTTTGAAATGTGGACAGGAGGAACTTTTTATGGAAGGTGCGTTACCAGGGAACGTGTACAGCATCAAGAAGATTGTTCTTCCGCCGAGATCGGAAACGATTGTTCCGGTTAGTCTACCTCGAAACGCTGGGCAAGCTCACCGTTGTGTACTTGTGGAAAGGGTAAACAATGACCTTCCATGGAAAGTAGCTCGAACCTTGGTCAGGACCACTGACATCTCAGGAGTACGTGTGCTGAACCTTTGCGACCGGGAACAGATTATAGAAAAAGGCACACTGGTTGGTACTTGTGAGGAAGTGGATTGGTTACGTCAGTGCCAATATATATCGAGTGGGATTATATTCCCCAGCAAGGATTCAGAAACGAGAGTGACCACACTTTTGGAAGACTGTCGCAGTGTTCTGTCCCCGAACGAATTGGTCAAGGCGAAGAAGTTGTTACTCGAGTACGCCGATGTATTCTCATCAAACGATGCTGACATAGGAAAGACTGGTTTAGTTCAACACAAAATAAATACAGGTGAAGAGATGCCTATCCGTCAGCGGCCAAGACGATTGCCGGTAGCACGTGAAAAGGAAGTGGAAACCATGATTAAGGGAATGGTGAAGGATGGTGTTATTGAACCTTCATCTAGTCCATGGTGTTCACCCGTGGTACTGGTAAAGAAGAAGGACGGCAGCTTGCGGTTTTGTGTTGATTACCGCCGTCTGAACGACGTTACTAAGAAGGATAGCTATCCCTTGCCAAGAATTGACGACACGCTGGACATGCTTACAGGAGTAAAGTGGTTTAGCACGCTGGACCTAAAAAAGTGGCTACTGGCAAGTTGAAATTGACCCTAAGGACAAGGAGAAAACTGCATTCTCGACGGGAAAGGGTCTGTGGCAATTTAAAGTAATGCCGTTTGGGTTGTGCAATGCTCCAGCAACGTTTGAAAGGCTGATGGAACTTGTACTTACCGGGCTAATTGGCGACGCCTGTCTGGTCTACTTGGATGACATCATCATCGTGGGCCGTACGTTTGAGGAACACCTTCAAAACTTGGAACGCGTGCTCATGAAGATTAAGAGTGCCAACCTCAAGTTGAGTCCGAAGAAATGTTCACTATTCAAACGGCAAGTCAACTTTTTGGGGTATGTAGTGTCGGAAGAAGGTATCCGCACGGATCCAGAGAAAATCGCAGCTGTAAAGGATTGGCCGGTTCCAAAAGACAAGACGCAGGTTAGAGCATTTTTGGGTTTGTGCTCCTATTACCGACGTTTTGTGAAGAACTTTGCAGATATAGCCAAACCTCTACATAAGCTAACCGAGGAGAAGCGACATTTCGGCTGGGATGAAAGTTGTAATATCGCATTCCAGGAGCTCAAGGACCGTCTGTGCAAAACACCTATTTTGGGATACCCTGATGCAAGCAAAGAATTTATAGTTGACACAGACGCAAGTGATATAGGACTTGGCGGTGTGTTGTCTCAATGGAATGGTGACCAAGAGGTCGTGATAGCGTACTTCAGCAAGTCGTTGTCAAAACCGGAAAGGAACTATTGTGTCACAAGACGCGAATTGCTAGCTGTGGTAAAGTCGTTGCAGCATTTTAGCAAATATCTTCTGGGGCGAAAATTTCACTTACGAACTGACCATGCTGCACTAAAATGGCTATTGCAGTTTAAAAATCCAGAAGGACAAGTTGCGAGGTGGATTGAAATACTGCAGGAATACGACTTTGAGATCGAACATCGCAGCGGGAAATCTCATGGCAACGCAGATGCATTATCACGAAGACCTTGTCCTGAAGATTGCAAACATTGTACTAGGCAAGAGAGTAAGGAAGTGGTATCCGTGAGGATGCTCAGGGCAGACCACCTCAGCAACGAGTGGAAGGACAGCTTTCAACGTGCACAGCAGGAAGATCCGGACATCAAGCCGATCTTGGAATGGATGAAGGCCAGTGCTCCCAAGCCTAAGTGGAGCGACGTCTCAGCAATGAGTTCAACTACTAAAAGCTATTGGGCCCAGTGGGACAGCTTGCTGCTTCAGGATGGAGTTCTGTGCCGTAAATGGGAAAATGTTCGGAGAGACAGCTGTCATTTACAAATGGTTGTCCCTAAAACTAAAGTACCGGATGTTCTACAGCTGTACCATAATGATTATTCAGGAGGCCATCTGGGAGTTAAACGAACTCTACTGAAGATCCGAGAACGGTTTTACTGGGTCCACTGTCGAAACGATGTCGAGGACTGGTGTCGCAAATGTACAAGTTGTGCGGCTGTAAAGGGACCTCAGACTCGTAGTAGAGGTGCATTGAAGTTGTACAATGTGGGTGCACCATGGGAGAGAATAGCCATTGACGTGGCGGGGCCGTTTCCGGAGAGTGAAAGCGGTAACAAGTATTTCATGGTTGTGATGGATTACTTCACTAAGTGGCCAGAAGTTTTCGCCATTCCAAATCAAGAAGCTTCAACAGTTGCAGATAAACTAGTTCATGAAGTCTTCTGTCGTTTTGGAGTACCTTTAGAGATTCACAGCGATCAAGGAAGGAATTTTGAGTCTCAAATATTCCAGGAAACTTGCCGAGTTATGGGTACTCATAAAACAAGAACGACTTCTTATCACCCGCAATCTGATGGAATGGTGGAACGATTTAATCAGACATTGGAGAGGTATCTAGCAAAAGTTGTAGAAAATCGGCAACGAGATTGGGACAAGCACATACAACCGTTTTTGTTGTCATATCGAAGTTCTGTTCACGAAAGTACAGCAGTGACACCAGCTTTCGCAAACTTTGGAAGAGAATTACGGCTGCCTGCGGACCTGATCACCGGGATACCACCTGATGCCCCACGCAGTATAACCGATTATGCAAATGACTTGCGGAACAAAATGAATGACGTTTATGAGCACGTCAGACAATCGGGCCAGCAAATGTCTGAGAAAATGAAAACCCGGTACGACCGCAAAATGAACAATAAACGGTTCAACGAAAGTTCATTAGTGTGGTTGCACAATCCAGTCCGCAGCAAAGGGAAATCTCCTAAGCTTCAAGCTAAATGGGACGGCCCGTACCGGATTGTAACCAGGATCAACGATGTGACCTACCGGATACAGAAAGGCGCAAGAGGGACTCCTAAGATCGTCCATGTGGATCGCTTGGCGCGTTATTATGGGACCGATAATGCTCGGGACGAGCATGTCTTAGGAGGGGGCAGTGTTGCATGAATAAGTCAACTAGCGCCATCTAGTGTCAGGAACGAGAGCGAGGGGAGCATTGAGAAAATGACATCACAAATCACTCAACTGACAGCGCCTAGTCGAAACTCGAACGCTCGGTACCTTGCGCGTGTTTACTTGAACATTCTGGATATTTCTTTGCTAATTTAAATATATAGGGGCTGCAAGATGCGAGAGATATAGTTGAACTCGGCGACACAAGCGAAGCTTCGGAGCGGAATTAAGTGAATTAGTGTGTTTAATTATTAGTGTTTTTAGTTTTAATTTGTGTAAAGTAAATTAAAGTGTTAATTTAGGTAATTTTATCGGCAATTTTTATTGTCACGAACCTCAAGCTCGCAACAATATGTTGTCGATCCTGTTACTACTCTAGATGATAATATTGACATTGATCCCTTGCCTGAAGAATATATAACTACGCTTTTAATCATTATAATAATGCGACCCTTTTTCTATTAATATTGAAAACATCGGATTTTTAGATAAAATCATATTTTTATACACCGAAGGTATATTTGTAGTAAATTTCTTTATATAAAACAGGATTTTTTTTAACCATAAAAACCACAAAAAGGTCAGGGTGCACTTAAGAAGAATAAGAAAACAAAACTAGTTAGAGGCAGATAGTAAGTAGGTATGTAAGGAATGTTTACGTATTTTTGTTATACTTATTCTTATCATTAGCAAATGAAACCCAGAAGTATTAATGTCATAATGGGTACCTAGGTTATAAAATATTATCTTATGCATATTTCAGCCGCGACAAAATCTTTGTTTCTTAGAAAATATTCCGCCACCATCATGTCACGGACTATTGGAAGGTTGTCAGATTGACCTTTTGAAACCCTTCTTCCATCATTAAATACTTAAAAACACCAGAGCGCACGACGGCAAACAACTCACCCGCGAAATATTACTACAAACATTGATTTATATATTAATTCAATGACTACAAACGTATGATGGGCGCGCTGGAACGGTATGGCGGCGCGGCCGGTATGACGTCACGCGTTACTCGCGGGCACGGGCGAGATTTTAAAAATGTACGTAAACTTTCCACGCTTATAACTTTGATAATAGTGCACCGATCGATGTGAAATAAAAACTAGAATTATGTGTTTGGTCTAGACATTTTACCTACGTACTTAAAAGTTTAATATTGTAACCTTGTTATCTTCTCCATTCGAAATACAAGTCAGATCAGCGTTAATAGTGTCAACTGCTTTAGATAGATCTTCAAGAGAGGACTGAGTATAGATTTGGAGATCATCAGCATACAAGTGGTAGGAAGAGGACAAATTATGACTTATAAAGTTAATGAAAATTGCAAAAAGGAGAGGAGACAACACGCCACCTTGTGGTACACCAGCAGCTGTAGTAGTCCAGGTGGAAAAAACCTCTTGCACTTGAATTTGCTGTCGGCGACCAAACAAGTGACTTCGAAACCAGTCAACTACAGTTGGAGATATGTTGAGAGAGCGTGGGATGCTTAACAAGATATCAAAATCGACGGTATTAAATGCGTTACTAAAATCAAGCAACGTGAGAATGGTAAGCTTTTGTTTCTCCATACCATACCGAATATCATCAGTGATTTGTAAAAGTGCAGTAGTCGTACT
The DNA here is from genome assembly GCA_907164705.1 of Parnassius apollo. Lineage (NCBI taxonomy): Eukaryota > Metazoa > Arthropoda > Insecta > Lepidoptera > Papilionidae > Parnassius > Parnassius apollo. The sequence continues at coordinate 18,154,281 of CAJQZP010000220.1, read as the reverse complement.
ATGGCCAGGACGGAAACCGGATTGCAAGGGATTTAAAAGATTGTGTTTTAAAAGATAGGTGGTCAATTGATTGTGTACAAGGGGTTCTAGAACTTTGGAAAAGAAATGCAAAATAGAGATAGGTCTATAATCAGAAAAACTAGGGATTTGACTTTTTCGGAAGAGGAACTACAAATGCGTCTTTCCAAGCTGAAGGGAAAAAAGCAGAATTCAGTGAATTATTCAGGATAGACGTGATTATAGGTAAAAGGAGATCAATGAGAGGGATGACCATTTTCCGACTAATGCAGTCACTACCAATCGAATTTGAATGGATGGACATTATGGCTCTAACAACTGTTAAATTGGCTAAAATTAAAAGCAGAGGTGTCTGGAGTGGGAGTTTTTGAAAGAGAATCCAAAGTATTATGTTTTGCTTTATCGTTAATGCAAGACGAAGATGAGAAATGCAAATTAAGTTGATTGAGATCAAAGTTATGGTGTGTGAGATTTTGTCGTAATTTCCCAACTCCTAAGGACTTAAGGCATTTCCAGACCCTAGCAGGGTCAGGATCTTGTACTGATTCATGGATATGGCGTCGTTGTGCTTTTCTACACATATTGTTGTAACGATTCCGTACTAATCTATACTTCTCTCTGTTCAAATCGCTAGGAACTGACTTGTATTTAGCTTGGCACAATTTTTAACGTGGATGATTTTTTTATATCATCGGTCAGCCAAGGAGAGGGAGGATGCTTTACACGCACTGGATGAACAGGAGAATGAACGTCGTAAAGCTGAATTAACAGAGAGTTGAACAAAGCAACCTGTTCATCAACAGTAGACGCATTGACGACTACACTCCAATCAATCTTTATAGCGTCATTTAAAAGCTGCTCCAAATCCAAGTCACTAAAGTTACGCTGAAGTAGTTGACTTAGCTTTAGGGGGACGGATTTTGTATGACAAGTATAAGAGGTCGTGATAGGAAAAAGAATCAGCAGCATGTTGCCCAAATTTAAGAACATGGTCAGGTAAAGACACAAACATTATGTCGAGAAGAGAAGGGGCACAGTTCGGGAAAAAGTGTGTGGCAGAAGTAGGAAGAAGTTTTAAATTTGCTGCTTCAATAATAGATTTAAGTTTTATTGATCTAGCATTGTTTTTTAAAAGACAAGTATTAAAATCACCCATAATAATACTGTGACAATAGATAGGTGTAAGATTGTCAAGAATATTTTCTAACGTGGTGAAGTAGTCGACAGTGAGAGAGGGGCTGTAAAAGACTCCGAGAAGTAATTTTGTATGACCAAGAAGAACTTCGATAAAGAGAAATTCAGCTTCGCTTCCTGTCTGCCAACCATTTGAAACTCGAACTACTGAAAAAGGTATATGAGAGCGCATATAAATAGCAACACCACCAACGCCCCGATCGGTACGGTCGTACATTGTGTAGAACCAATTAAACCTATTATGTATAACAATGTCCCGTCCGCTTACACGCATAATATGGGACTATTTTGAGAAGTTAAGTAAGAGTGGGCGTTGAGTTAAGTGTAATAAATTAAAAATGTATTCTTTGGAGTAAACGAGCAAAATAATACTTTGTAATAGCGCCATTTACTTCATTTTATACGTAAAATGATTTTATCGTACAAAAAATTGATTAATTCTCAAGGTGGTACGCACAAAATACGCTAGATGGCATAAACACGACACGATTTAATACGAAAACATAAACAAATATGTAGATATTAAAATTTATAGATACAATATCAGATACAAGATATTCGTTTCGAATACATATTATGTACGATTTAATATAGGCTAAAAGTGATATTGCTGTATAAACTGTTTGTCATCAGTGTCGCCAACTTGACGGGATTCCCGCTAGATTTGACAGGTCAGCGAGGTTGGCAACGGGAAAAATTGTGTCAGTGGTTTAACGGCTAACGGATTTTTAACGGGACGGTTTTAGGTATCATAAAACGGATGTATGTATATACTTTGGTAGATTTCAGAGAATTCTGAAAAATAATCCATGTGTGTCAAGAATCGATATCAAATCAATTTATTTTTAATATTTAGGGGGAATGAAAACTCGAGAATCCCTACTTGAAAATCCCTATTTGGGTTTGTTGAGGTTTGACTGGTTTTTAACGGGATTATAGTGTTATCTACAACGGGAGCTAGATTTTAATGTTGGCAACACTTTCTGTCATGCTGTCAATGTCAAGGTGGTAGACATGTGTAGATCACTCATTTCTAGCGAACGGATCATTCTAGTACATTTCGTCACGCGTACCGGTACATTCGGATCGATCATTCAAATGGATCCTTTCTGGCTCCAGTACCATCCAGTACTCTGTGTCTGTAAGATCCATTGGGAACAAATGGGAAAAAAATTTTTATGACTTTGTAATGCTATCATCGCCATCTACTGCATGTTATAGGTAATAAAGCATTTTATCGAACAAAAATTTATGGATTTTCAAGGTGGGAAGTCCAAAAGATGCTAGATGGCATAAACACAAAAATTTCAATTGATTTGATTTAATTGATAACTTTATTTATTATTGTTACTTATTATATATTTTATTAATTTAATAAATTTGTTTATTTTTAAATTTCATTCATAACTATACTTAATTTCATCGATTCTTATAAATTTACTTTGCATTCAGGCCATCTAGCATCTATTGAGCGTACCACCTTAAGTCTCATCCATTTTGGTTTGATTTCGATAAAATGAGAATTGACTTTAACTATAGATCGAATAAGATGGCGCTATTTATTTCAAAGCAAAGCATTGAAAACAGCAATTTTAGTAAAAAGAAGATATTGTTTTCATCTAATATTATAAAATTTAGGCTTCACATGTCTAAAAATAAGGATTGTAATGTTTATTTGCTACAAAGTACTTAATATGATGATTTTCTTATAAGATAAAAGTTTATCTTATAAGAAAATCATCATATTAAATAAATAATTTGCCTTGAAATCTTTTGAAGTGTTATTTTTAGTAAACCCCTCGAAACTAAGGTGTTTTTAAAGTCCTTTTTTTATACGCCTTTACCACGAAATGATATTTTTAACTCATAGATGCAACAATCAAATATAATAAACAATTAAATGTAAAATATTTTTTTATTTTACTTATATAATAATAAAAACCCTTATATAATAAATACTCTTGATACCACCTACCGACCCCCTGCGCCGACCCCAGATAATGGGAAATGGTTTAGAGAATGATGATGACTCTTGATACCACCTAATACTCAGCTATAGGTAATCAGCTCAGCAGTCTGCGTTGAGCAGTGTGCATTCGATTTGCTTTGCTTGTCTCTTGAAGTAGTTTAGTTTTCTGAAGGTTTCGTTCGTTTCTTCCTTATGTTTATTTTTAATAGCTTAATATATTTATGAGATATTTTGTCAGTAATATTTTAGTAAGTATATTCTTTTAGGTGTTCAATAAAACAATAACATTTATTTAGCTGAATTTGGTGATGGTGGTTTTAATCTAAGGTTAATGGTGGCTTGTAATCTCATTTTAAAAATTGTAAATTGAAAATTAACAGTTAAAATGTCTACGCCTCAAAACAAAAGGAGTGAAATTTGGAAACATTTTTCCCAGCATATGGCCAGCAGCGTGCCCTGTGAACGCATATTCTCCAAAGCAGGGTTAACTATATCTTACAAACGTAGCAATTTGAAGCCCAATAAGGCAGAGCAATGTTTATTTTTAAATTATAACTTGTAAATATTTATTTAAATAGACTTGGTGATATAACCTAAAATCTTGGTTAAATAAAATGTGGTCTGTGTATTCTCAGACCAAAACATGAGATAATCATTAACCAAATGTCACCTTTGCAGATGTAGACCCCTTTCTACAATTCTTTTTTAAATTTTATTTATAAGAAATAAGAATTATACAACTAAAATTCCAAAAATTTTATTATATTGTCTCTTACCAAATAACAAAAATCATTTATAATGATAAAAATTATTAGTTTTTAAATTTCATCTGAACATTTTTATATGCTTTATTTGTGGCAATTGGTTGTTTTATTTTAATCTAATAACATCTAATCCATTTAGGATTCTAACAATCACATTACACCAGTTCCATATACATATTTTTGTTCTAATGTTCTTATAGAATTTGTCCAAAAGGCATTCATGCTCCGATGAGTTCCGATCCGATGAGACAGGTTACAACTTGCCTTAAGGGTTTCCATTTGTTATCCCGTATAACAATAGTCATGCTTATCACACCTGAAAAACAAAGATAATGATTATTTTGGCTTTACTTCAGTTATATTCACATAAAAGTAGATATTAATCAATGTTTTTATTTACACTAAAAAGGGCATTGTTAGTGATAATGTATTTTCATATTTTAGTAAGTTGAACTTCATTATTTAAATTTCTGAGGAATGAGATATTCATCATTTATAGGTATCTATTTTACTGCATGTTAACATTCAGATAAACAAACATCTAAATGTCATATCATTTTTAGATTTAATATAGTATTTTCTCAAGAAAATAATTTCTTATTCTCAGAAGATTTGAGGATCAAATATAATCTTAAATCTTTTAGCCTTTTATTATGATTGTGTCATCTAAAATGAAAACAGACTTTTTGTATTGGTTAACAAGCAATAAAAATAATAAAAATACACTTATCGACGATGAAGTGACAAGAACCTTTATCTACCAGAACATGATTTTACAGGAAACGAAAAAAACTTTTTATTTATTTTAAACGCAAGGTATGAAAAATACTATTATTGGATATATATTAAATAAGAAGCGGGTATAGGGGGCTATGTGCGACTAGTGTATATACAATCAACTTTTTGATTTAGACGTAGATAGGTGATATTGCAGTCCAGGCTTTGAAAATATACATTATAATAGCAAAGATAGAAGATATTTCTAGTAAGTAATTTCTATAATATTTTAAAGAAAAGGCATGATTTTCATAGAATAATTTTTAATTAACTTCAAAAATGTTTCAGATTGTTAGAAAATAACATTGTCATATTAATTATTACAATCAAATATCTGATACAACATAAAAATGGCTACATTGCTTTTGAGACTTAATTAAAAGAAAACAGAATATAATCGGTTTATAATTACGATTATTGGAACAAATACAATGGAAGAAAAAAACATGTTATGCCGACCGCAAATAAAATCTGACAAGGGCAGGAAGATGATGTTGGGACAACTATGTTGTCTCAAAAATTTTGTTTTATTAAATGAACCAAATGGTTCAAACAAATGGCAAAGTGTCATAAAAATTATGGCAATCTTTAGGTAATACTGCTTTTAGTTGTTGCAGGTGGTTGTACTTCATTACAGTAATTGGAATTTTGTTAGGTTGTAGTGGAGGATAGATTGCTTCCGAAGCTAGTAACTTAGGTCTGTGCGTTAAAGGAATCAACTGTTCGTCAAAACCCAGTTTAACTTAGATTGTCATAGTATTGTACTTTATTACTCTATCTACAACCTGTGGATCGCGAGCTTTGCGGCCTGGTCGAATACTTTTATAAAGCATATTTTCAGGTCGGGCATAATCTTTAACAAATTCATGATCTACATTAATTGCTTCATAAGGGTTAGTGCTTCGTGCCTCTTTAGTAATCGTAACATAATCACTAGGCAAATTTATTTCCCGATTTTTGAGTTTTCGCTCAATAGTACTGTGAACCGAGTCACACTCCTGGTTCTAACAATTTTTGCGTTATGATTACGTTATGTTTCTTGCTCAAAAGGAGCAGTGCATTTGCCAGCACACAATTACGATTCTAATATGTGCACCCGTCGGAGTAAATAACATTGGTAACTGATGTGGAATACAATGTCTTTCTAAATAATCAATAAAAAACGTCGCAAAAGTGCTAGACGTTAAATCAGCAGAAGTTTCGTCGAACCAATAACAACTGCAGTGCTTGGTTACTAAATTAAAAACAGTGAAATTATGGCACGTTAACTTTGTCTTGAAATACAAAGCACTAGCAGTAAGGTAAGGACAAACCTTCACAGCCTCTAAATCCACAGTCAAAAGTATAAATTCTCCAGCAGCTGCTTTTTTCTTGTCCTCTTCTTTTTCTTGTCTAGCTCTGTTTTTCTTAAACATATGTATTTGGTAATCTGATTCATTTAAATTACCGGAATTGTAACTTGAACAGGTGTCACACATGTCCTTTTTAAGCGTAAATAGTGACAAATTTTTGTCATGAAAATTCTTTTCAAATGTAAATCTACTAACATAAGGTTGACAAGTTTCAGTGCAATATTTCTTATACGTTTTGTATAAGTCGGAAAGAGAACGATAGATTGGTTCTATGAAGCGTTTAGCTGTTCTTTTCTTGCGTAATGCGACGGCAATTTTGGCAAACTTGTAAAAAAATTGTTTAAAATTGAAAGTTTCGTTTCTACTTCTGCTCTTTGAGTCTTTGTTTTAGAAACGTATATTGCATCATGGTTTGAAGTCATGCCAAACTCACTCTTTTTTACCCATGCTTGAACAGTGAACGATAAAAGTGATAAGGTGTTTAAAAACATTTGTTTACATACATGTACTTTATTTGAACAATCTTTTTCAATCGGCAAAAAATATGATAGAGTTCCCTCCCGCCTAGATAGTTCACTAGCCGATTTAGTTTTCCGAGATGTACTAGATCGTGTCACCAATCCCGTAATGTAAACTCTTCGTTGATCCCAGGTCATTTTATTCCAAAAATTGCTATGTATATCCTTTCGACAATCCTCAGTGAACCTATCACAGCCTCTTACCTTACTCTTCTTACAAAAATTGGAGACGCAAGTTGGTCTTAGCCGTCTTGCTTGTCTTACAATATCTTGTTGGAACTTCCTATCTTTTGGTTTAGAATATCCTAAATACTCTTCACCTCGCATTCGCTTCAAAAAAGCCTTGTTCCTTTTCCAAGATTTTGGGTCAGCATTGTGACGACGTTTTCGACCTTCTTCCATATCTCCATAATCTTGTTGGTCCCCAGTCACCAATACTTCAGCAAAATTTCTTTCTTCAGGAATTTGGTAAACATCATCTGATGTAGATTCGATCTGATCCGGTTTGTTAAACGCAATCAATAAATCAAGATTACTTGTAATGTCCAACAACGCTGGAACCGATGGCGACTTTTTTTAGGGAACTAATCATATTGTTTGTATCATGCGTTAAATCAGATAATGACCAAGACCTTACTACGAGACGACGACGAGTGCTTGAATATAAAGCAGTAGATTCGTAATCATTATTGTCAAGGATTTCTGTGGGTTCAAAGCTACAGATTTCCGGTGGACTTAAAACATTGATGTTGGCGTTGATAGCTTCCTTTGCTTTAAAATACCTACTTAGGTATTTGAAAAACGTATTCATTAACCTTAACAATTACAAAAAAAAGAAGAAAACACTTCTGTTTAAGTTTTAACTGTATGAGCATTAGTTTAAGCTAAAAATAATAACCTGGTATAACAAAAATCCCACTATTTACATTAAAAACAACAAAAACACTCTTCCCGCAAACTTTCACGTTGCAACTTGCTCCGAATTCAAACGAAATGACAGAAGAAAAAAGGTAGGCGAATATCTCATGATAGCTGCGTGAAAGTAAGGACGTATCTAGCAGGAGTGAAGATAGGAGGTCTTGACAGAAATAATTTCTTTAGGGTTATTTAGTAGTTATTGATATTAGTTTCTTAGATGATATTGTCAGAAAATTTGATGCACATTTGCTTAATAGTTATTGTCAGTTATTAATAACTGGTTAAAAAATAAGATATAAAGTTAGCTGCTATTGCATGCTCACGCAAACAATTATTTAAAGTTTATCTACGAAAAAAAAGTAAAATCGCAAAAATGTCAGTTAGGAGTTCTTGTCACTTCATCGTCGTTATGCTAATTTTAACACTGAAAGTTTAATTTCATTTACTTAATTATCTTACCAGTATTTTCCTTGGCCAATATTTTTTTCTAGAATCTTCTTTCATCCTTCAACTTAATGGCTGATTGGAATGATGTTCTCTGATCTAATACCAGACCTAGAGCCACAGGAATTAATCCGGTCCTTATTACCTTCTCTATCACTTTCTCTACAATATTTTTTATTATCAGTGCAGGTGTAGCTACTTGATAAAAATAAAGTGCTTTCTTATGACACATAAAGAACTTTCCACGTTTGCATTGCACTTTGCAGCTTCTCTGAACTGAGCTACTTCAATCTTGCACAATAATAAAAGAACGTTAAATTAATCCTATCCTCCATCTACGAGTACACTTCATCGTCAGATCATCACAGAGACCACACCGGGGAATCCAGAATACAGATATCTAACTTTGATTCCGATTTAATTTGTTTGATTGACGTATCGTATTTCGATTCGTTGTTTATTTCATCTTTATAGCTTTATACCTCTCGCCAGAGATTAGTTAGTATTTACTATTTAGTAATAGTACCTATGTTCTGTATCTGTAATTCTGTTTCCTTTTTCCTTGCTCTGTACGAATAGTGTAGTGTTACCTATTCTAGCCGAATCCAAGTCGCCAAAAATTTGACGCAGAATAAAAGATGAAAGTTTTAAAAAGTCACCCAATTTTATAAGAAATATTTTAAGAAAATGCTTTAATTTAAACTTATGTTAGGTACCTTTAGTGTTATATTATTCATCAGAAGTAATAAGGATTGTAAGCATAAGAAGTAGACTACAAAGGAATTAAAAAATACTTAAGAAGTCAGTTGCAATATCTACATTTTATTATTTTCTAATAAAAGGGTTATAGAATAAATATCCTTTACAATCGCCTTCTTTCTTAGATAGCCTACTCGGAGACTAGTAGAAAATCACAATCTTGGTCGCTCCGATTACTTTAAAACTAGCCTAAATAGCTAAATATCGCCTAACTTGGCAACATTTCCGAATGCGTGCACTGATTATACTGCACTGGTACACCCTACATTAAAACAATTCATTCAGATCTTTCGGGATTCGGTCGGTTTGCGGCTCATTCACAATTCAAACAAATCGCCGGTTAAAAAGGTACCGTCAATTGTTTGTGATTGGTTGTACTGGTACATTCAAAAACAAATGAATGATCCATCAATACTTTTAAGTGTTCCAGCTCAAACGAACGAATCATGCAGTGACACATGTCACAAGGTGGCAAGGAAGGGAAACTCGACTCGACCTGTTTTAGCTATAAATTTTCCTGCAGTTTTCGTTTAATTTGTATAGTTGAAATAAAAATAAGATAATGTCTACAAAATATCTTCAGTCTTAGTGCGATAAATAGAACAAATACATTTATAAGTAATGTGGTTTTGAAATGATATTGTGACAAAATACCTTGATGTTTTAATGATAACAGGAGGTTTAACTGCTTTATTTTGTGAATTTTTACAAAAGAATATTAGTACACTTTAAATGCAATGGAGCCTGAAAAGCCCTTTGCTTGTACTATGCCGGACTGTGGGATGACGTTTACAAATGAAGATCATCTCCATGTACATACGAAAAAACATGATATGGTATTGCAACTTGGTTTGGAGCAAAAGGCAGCATTTGTTGGTACATCATATATACAAGTTATTTTTATTACAAGTTATTTCGAATATTTTTTTCATTTATATGCTAGTTTAATCCTTTTGTTGCTCTCTGCAAATCTTAGTTTGATTGTATAAAAATAATAGTGTGTTTTGGCTTGTTGCATTCAACTTTATAACAAGGATTAATTTGAAGATTTGGATAAAGTTTAGATTATCTACCCAAAGTTAGCACTTAAAGTGACTACTGTCTGAAAGATCTACATTTTTATTTATTTACACTCTGAAACTTGTAGTTTTTAAGAACAAAATTACAATTTCTTTTTCAATATCCATACTTATTTGACATAAGTATACACATTTCACAGGTTGCAGTTTACTTATGCAAGTTGTGTTGGGATTATATAAGAATAAGATTTAAATATTCTAATTTACATACTTTGCAGTTAAAGCTAAAAATATCTAATATTGCATTACTACTGTTTCCTGATCAATTATTTCCCAGTCAAAACTAATTTTGACACATGAAAACGGTCAAAAGTATTTTTGATAAAATAAGTTGCAAAATTAGTTTTGACTCAAAAAATATTAGTTCAATGCGATTTTTACAGAAAAATATTCTTTAAAAGTAAATTTGACTAATACTGGCAGTTAAAATCATTTTTGACCAGAATGGCATTCTTGGTAAAAAGTGTTTGATATTTTACAAAATGCTTATTGCTAGTTAATTTTAGGTCTTTATAAGCTAGCATAACTAGATCAGAGACATCTACTTGATCCTCTTGGGAATAGTAATATTAACAAAAGGTTGGGGTACAGCGAAATCATCATTCTTGCTGCCAGGCGAGAATTTTTCCTAAAATCATGTTCGGCCAGTTATAAATTACTTTTGACTACAGATTTGCTCACAACTAGTTTTGACTGCAATTTAAATAAAAGATAATAAGGTACAAATGGCTTCTTTTTTTAATAAAGTTTAAAACACAAAAATGTAGTACATTTTTAAATGTTTGTTTTTGTAAATATTTAATGTATAATTATGTGTTTTGTTATATCCTGTGCTCCATTTAAAAATCAGTGCTGTAGCACACTTAGTACTGCAGGCCCAATTTGACATCATATAGGTATTTCTTTTTTAACTTTGTTATTTAAATATAATATATGATGTCAAATAAATGTTTTTTTTTAATTTTTGAGGGGGTTATGGCAGGGGTTCCTCTTCCCATCTCGCTCATCAAATCCAAAAAAAACTTGTACCTTGCTTCAGATCGGTAAAAATTATGAAATTTTCTGAAGAGGAGGGTGTGGCAGGAGAACCCCCTCTGCTTCTTTCCCTCCCATTTTAATAGTAAATGATAGTCAAAACTCCTTCATAGGATTGCATGGCTAAATTGTCAGCGAACCTGAAAATTCTAAATTTAAATTCAAATTATCAATTTTTGGGTACCAAGTGTAATTTCAAGTCATAGCTACTACTTTTTGTAAAAACAAAAAAAAACCTAAAAATATGCCCAAATATTTAAATTATTTAAATTTAATCAAAAATGTAACCTTCTGACTATAATATTTAAATTATGTTCTTTAACAAAGTAAATTTTTCTTATTTTTCATTAGCTGATCAGACTCCAACACCTACACGCTTCATTAGAAATTGTGAGGAAGTTGGGCTCTTTCAAGACTTGCAAAATGTCAATCCATTTGATGAAGGGTTTAAACGGGCGATGGAAACAAAGTAAGTAGATTCTTGTAGGAAGATTTTTGTTAAATTATTAATATAATTATCACTGTATCATTTAAAACAGTTATGGAGAGATAAGACCTCTAATCAGGTCTCCTTGAAATGTTTTGTTATGATTATAACACCATCTGTGATCCAAAACAAATCCTTTTTGATAGATCTTTATCAATCACCAATATTGATTAAAACTACTTTTATGGATTTTATCACATTTAATATTTAATTGATTTTAATTTCCCGACGTTTCGGGTGCTTTCCAGCACCCATGGTCATGGGGGACTGAGGTGACTGACGTCCCAATGTCAATGTTAACCTGGAGTACCTTCAGCTTTTTAATTATTGTTTATGGTCCGAACTTATTCTGTCTTGAAGTATAGCAGTGGTATGCTTGGGTTTAATTTTATTAATTACAGGGTCACAAGCAGGTGGTCGTACCCAGCCTCCTTCTCTATTGAAATAGGATGTTTTTTAATTTGAATAGCCTCACGTATCATCCTTGGTAGGAATCGATGGTCTTTCGCGAGGATTTGTTGTCTATCAAATCTGATGTAATGGTTGGGACCGCCTAAGATGTGATCACAAACTGCAGACTTCCTGGAACGTTGATACTTCACGTCAACATTCCGATGCATCACGTCGGGAACTAAAAATTTAAAGTGACAAAATCCGTAAAAGTAGTTTTAATCAATGTGTAGTGTTCGCGTAAATATAAGAAATCATTACAATCACCAATATATCACCCCACCCATATGTAACAATCTCTTTAGGTACCACCTACCTATTTCTGCTGTCAAATAGCAGTACTTGCACTGCTGTGTTCTGGTCTGAAGGGTCCAATATTTACAGACTGGCCTGGCTTTAATTACAGGCAGTGAGGTAATTTATCTTAGTTGTCAGCGGTGAAAATGTATTTGTAGCTGCCTTTGCTTAAATTTGGTTGCAGGTGTTCATGGGCTGTAGTAGACACTTACCATCTGGTGGCTTGTACGTTTGTTTGTCAATCAGTTTTATAAAAAAGAAACATTATTTGACTTTGAATAGTATAGTAGTGAAAATCTTTCGCATTCAGAGAATGTTAGTGTCACAATCTTCGCATGCCAATACGCAAAGCCCAAAAAAGTTAAAACTAGAAAAAATATTCAATGAAACCACACAGTTGCATAAAAGAAAACATCCGACAGGTTAAGTCGTAAAACACGTGTTTCGTCAAAATTAAGGAATTTCTTAAAGCTTGATGAATATGATATATTAATCTATAATTTTTGTGTGATCAATTATAAGTAAAGGTTCCCAATCATTGACTTAATATATTCAGTCCATTCTACTTAGTTCTAACTGAAACTTTTTAATCTTATTATTCTAGGCATGGAATTTCATCACTGGAAGGATCTAATGTGGCAACTTCAGATGATGTTCTACATACCCCACATTTAGTGTTCCCAATCATAGACTCTGGAGACTGTGCATTATTTAGCACTACCAATAATCAGAGGAATATTAAAATTAGCAGGTAAAAGATTGTATTACTTAAGCATATTGCTATTATTTATCTAATCAGTATTTTTGGATATGTGGTAAAACATTTTCTGTAAAATTTAAATTACACTTAGCTTTTATAATATCAAAACCATTGTTTGTTCGTCATGTGACAAGTAACCTTTTCTTACAGAATACTAGCTTTAAAACAGCAGAATCATGCTGTATTTCATATGGTGAGTGTAGAGTACTGGAGATTGTTTTTGCTGGTTACGAGGCATACACCTTAGTCCTCAAGAGTGACAATGCATTGATTCTGATTTGAGGGTAGATGTAGTTTTCTATGGGTCACAGTATCCACTAACGATCAGTTGTTCTGTGTGCTAGCTTGTTATCCTTATACAAAGTAAAAATAAATATAGATAACCCAGGTAAAATGATGTTGTGCTGTGTACTATTTATTTGTAATAATCTTAGCCTGTATTGTATAGTGTATTATATTGGACATTATAACACAGGGCAACAGAGACCAGCGGACCCTTTCTGACTCTTCCTGTCTTCTTTATCTTTCATACTTGAAGTGCTCATATAATTTCATAAATGTGACAGGCCTTATAGTACTGTTATATTTAAGAAATTGTTGATGTATAACATTATTAATACTATTTTTAATAAAGCCTTATTAATACTAATTTTGAATACCCAATTATTACAAGCATATGTATACATCATATTTGTGGTAGAGCCACGCTGCAGCTATATTATGGTTGCAGCATGAACAGGTCGGCTTGACCGAGGAAGGCCTACACTCTCACAGAATACCAGCGTAAAATAGCAGCTTAATATATATAAGTGTTTCATATGGTGAGTGTAGAGATCCAGAGACCCTTTTTTGCTGGAAACTACGCATTCCATCTTAGTCCTCAGGGGTGACAATGCATCTGCATTTTGATTCTTAATTGAGGATAAATGTAGATGTCTATGGGCCACAGCATCCCCTTACCATCAGGTGGACTGTGTGCTCGTTTGTTACCCTTATTTTTTAAAAAAATGTCTATGTTGAAATATTTTCCATCCAGTAGCTCATGATTATTCCTTTCAAAGCTTAATAAATATACACCTATGGTCATAGGTGTGTATTTATTAAGCAGTGCAATTGTGCAGTTGGTGGATATTGTAGTTGGTTTCATTTTGATGTTTGATATTTAGTTTTGTTATATTGTGTAAATGTATCAGCATTGAACACAGAATTCTGATGAAATGATGCATTTCATCTTAGTCTTCAGGAGTGCACAACAACGCGTTTAAATTCGATTCTTAAATGAGGATAGTGTAGATATCTATGGGTCACACTATCAGGCAGGTTGTGGGCCCGTTTGTGACACTTATTCTTTAAAAGAAAATGGTAGAAACTCTTAAATAATAACTTTGAGGCCAGAACCATACACATAACAGTTTTTATGGATGTTTTTTTTTTCTAAGGAGTTCATTTTAATGTCATAATAAGATGAGGCTATTTGGTTATGGACTATTTTGACTGTTAATTTGTTTTAGGTATCTGTCTATTTATCTGTTCATTCGCACATATAATAAGAACAGTTGAACCTATTTTTACTTTGTGTATGTATGTAGCTATTATCTACTAAAAATCAATGCCATGATTCACCACTGTGACTTTACACCAATATATGTTAATAGTTTGAGTTATGCTAATGGAATGGCCGAATTTAGCACTTTCCTAAAATGTATTTTCAAGCCTGATTTACGCATTACCAATCACACAAAGGAACTTTAACTAAATACATGGAGACAACCTTCTTTTTTTATCGTGTGAATATCCTCATGGACACCTTCCGCGAAAATAACGAGAAGGTTATGCCGGACTTCTACAGGCTAAAATCCCACGGCGGTCACCATCAGCGTATAAGAAGGGTCTTAAGACCTCCGTTCGGAACGCAAGCGAGGAAACTCAATCGCTTTGCTTGACTACTGACATATCCCGGAGGTATCACCTATTACCCCAGCATCCTCCCAGTGTCTAGGGACCACTTCCGAGTCATTGCCCTGCTCGTGAGTTACACTACTAGGCATGCGCGGCCCAATCAAGTCAAAGAGACAATCATAATTCAATCAGAGCCAAAAACCAACTACTTTCGCTTTGCACGGATTAGTTCTGGCTGGGATTCGAATCCATCCATCCATCCAATCCAGTAATATTACAATCTCTCTCAATAAACATCTTATCTGTTATTGCCGCCAAGCAACAGTGCGATTACTGTTGTGTTACAGTTCAAAGCAGTTGTTTGTAACCAGTGGTCCGTAGACCAACGGTTTTCCCAGAGGACATCCAAAACGATTCGCAAAAGCATCATACAATCATTCTCACACATATAAAAAATATAATTTTTTGGAAATGATGAGAGTTAAAATAAGGGCCGCACAATAATGTAACACAATTTTGCATCATGCGTTTAAAGAACAAATTTGAAAATAAATCTTAATCTAATTTATAACGTCTAAAAGTTAGGGCGTCTGTGGATAATTCAGTAAATTCAGTGGTCCATTGTTGTTAAGAATCACTATTCTAAAAGATAAGAAGTATAATTTCAGGTTCTAAGGCTTATAGTATGCAATGGTGATAATGCCATCTGTAACATTTTTGTTCAAAGTTTGTAAAGTGTATACTTTTTTTTTTTTTTTAGATTTAATCAATTTGATTATAAAATTCAGAGGTTATAATATTTTGAATGTCTGTGACAATGATAGATCGTATAAAACATAATATAAGCAATTTTTTATAGTAGCAAGCCTTTTTGCGGGTACTATATGTGGCTTATTTCATATATATTTATCAAAAAATATCATATATATTAGAGTTTAAGTATATTTATATATGATTAATTAACATACAATATTTATTAAAGATAATAATATTCTAATAATTTATTATGAAAAAATATAAAGTGAAAACCTACTTCAAAAAACAAAAAAGAAAAAAAACATTTAAGACAGTGCACAGAAGAATATAAATTGGACGAATACATGGATTTATTAATTCTTTTTAGCTCTGAAATCAGTTTTTAATTTTTAGATCCTTTACGTTCAGTAAGCAATATCGTAACCTTAAGGTAGCAAGCAACTTCTTCGTCGTCTAAATAGATACACACATTAAAAATTGGATCCTTATTTTTCCACCTTTGAGATATTATCTAATTTATAAAAAAAGAAGCCTTAAAATCAGAGCATATTATAATTCGATTGAGAACCTCCTTGAAATATAAAATGAATTATTGTTTACATTTGTTACAGATCATCTAGCGACGAATCCGGAGCAGTAAAAGAATACGAAACTACAACAATATCAAAATTAACAAATGAAGTTACAACAATAAGCAGAGTGGTCGGCAAGCAGGATGTATTAGACAGAGTCACAACAACAGATGATGTTTCCATAGTTAGACATGAAGAGACAGCCCGAAATAAAGATGGTGTTAACGAAACTTCAGTGTCTTACACTAATAATATCATAAAAATACACAGTAATGTCGAAATTAGAAAAGATGGTAGTGTTGTTAATATAGAAAACTCAAAAAATACACAAGTTCCTGTGACAATGATATCGTACACGGATTCAGTTATCAAAGACGCGACTAATGTAGTGACAAAAGATGTTTTGCTAACAGATACAAATAAGTTACACGTATCACAAGGAAAAATTCCGCCTATAATGAGTCAGAAGTCGTTAGATTTTGTAGTGGATAGTCTTACTTCAGATGCATGTCACACCGATTCAACAGTTAATAAGGATAAAGAACAATTACATAAAACTCTTAAAAGAAACTATGATGATGCTAACAAAACCGGTAGCTCTGTAGTAGATAAGCCTAAAACTGTTGTAAATATTAAGAACCAATTAAATGATAACGAAATCAAACCTAATTTAGAAGATCCAAAGGACAACGATTATGAAGTGATCATAAAACTACCAAATGGTAAGCGTGTACGAATGAAAGCCGTTGAAGATGACGCAACAACTGAAAAAACAGTACAAACAGATACTAAAGAGAAACTTAAAAGTGTTAACTAACAAAGTCAAAGATAAGTTACATTTTAAACCTCCCATCTTTCAAAGACTGTCGAGTGTACAAAATGTCCAAACTGTACAAAATATATTACCTATTTCTACTGGTACATTGATACCTGTTACAATAATTAGCCCTGTAAATACAATCTTGCAGCAAAGTGCTATGTCAAAAGTTTCTGTTGTGCCAATAAATACTGTGAAACTAAAAAAGCCAGATAATTATAAGGCAGTAAAAAGAAAACCGAGAAAAGAGTCTAATAATAAATCTAAACAACATAATGTAAATAATAAAAACATTGAAGTAAACAAAACTGACGCTAATACACAAACATTATCAAGAGAAATCCAGAATAGCTCTAATCTAACTGACGTTGACTGTGTGATAATAGAAAATAATAACAATACTCAAACATTGGGAAGAGGGTCTCCTTCGAAACATTACCTAGAAAGTAGAAGTGCTGCATCCAGGCGATACAGGTGACGACTTGTTTAAGTAAATATAATTTAAATACATTACATACATACATAAACACTCACGCCTGTCACCCAGAGGGGTAGGCAGAGACTACAGACTTCCATTTAGCACGATCTTGACATACCTTTCTCGCCTCTTCCACATCCATATACCTACGCATGCATGCTCGTCGGTTAAGGGTACTCTTAATTTGGCCCATTTTTAGTATATCGCCAATTTGGTCGACAAACTTCCGCCTAGGACGTCCCTTTCCGACTCTTCCATTCACTTCTGCAACATATATTTGCTTTGTCAGTCTTTCCGCATTCATTCTTTCTACATGACCAAACCACCGAAGCATTCCTTTCTTAATCCTGGTCACCGCATCATCTTGCAAACCACACTCTTCTTTTATCACACAGTTTCTCACCCTGTCACTCAGATTCAGCCCTAACATACTCCTTAGCGACCGCATTTCTACTGCATTTATTCTACTCTCGTGTTTCTTCTGCCACACCCAACTTTCACTACCATACGTTAAAGTAGGGACTAATACAGCACTGTGAATTGCCATACGTGCCTTTTTTGACACATTCTGACTTTTCACAATAGAGTGTAGAGCCCCATTTACTTTATTTCCTGCATTCACTCGTCCATACACATCCCAAATATACGAACTCATCCACTTGCTCAATTAACTCTCCTTCTATTCTTATTTCACATACCGTTTTGCTTTCATCTCTTTCAAAAACCATCACTTTCGTCTTACTTGCGTTCACTTTCATTCACCTTTCTTTTAATGACCTGTTCATTAATGTAACCATCATTTGCAACTCGGCCGCCGACGACGCAAGTATGACTTGATCATCGGCGTACAAAAGGCATTTGATGGTTAACTCACCCATTCTTAACCCGCATTCTTCAACTTTCAAATTTTCCAAACAGCTGTCCATAAATAGGTTGAACAGCCACGGGGAAGCTACATAGCCCTGTCTGACACCTTTATGGATGCCAAACCAGTCCGAGTAGACCCCATTGATTCTAACACAAGCACTCGAGTCCCTATACAGAGACTTTAATGCCTGTATCAAACCAGCGCTCAACCTAAATGCGTTCAGCGTTTGCCATAACACATCCCTGTCCACTCTGTCATAAGCCTTTTCCAAGTCCATGAACGCACAAAAAACTTTTGGTTTTTCGCCAAAAACTTCTCCGCGATCATGCGCATGGAAAAGACTTGATCTGTACACCCCATTCCCTTTCTAAATCCCGCTTGCACATCCCAAATTTTTTCATCAGTTTCTTTCATAACTCTTTCAATTAATACCTTAGCATACAGTTTTCCCACAATGCTAAGAAGACTGATACCACGGTAGTTTTTACAGTCCTGCTGTGACCCTTTTCCCTTATATATTGGGACTATCACGGCTTTGCACCAGTCTCCCGGTACCCGCTTTAGTTCCCAACATAAATTAAACAAGGTGTACAGCAGGCCTCCCACCACGTCCTCTCCAGCCCTTAGCATTTCGAGTGAAACTCTATCATATCCGGCTGCCTTACCTACTTTCATGCTTTTCATTGCTTTCATTATTTCATCTATACTTATCTCCCTACCTCTTTCATCTTCTTTCGGAATTTCTATTTCATTTAGTTCACACTTCTCCTCACTCGTAAATTCGCTTTCAAAATATTCCTTCCATCTCTTTACACTCAACACTTCATTATTCAGGATACAGCCATTCTCGTCTCGTATCGCATTCAATCTAGGCTGTTTTGAAAGTCCCCTGGTATTTCTTACGAGTTTCCAGAACATTTTAATATTTGCCTGGAAGTTATCCAATATTCTTCTATCATTCCTATCCGTTCTTTCTTGCTTTTTCCTTTCAACTAATTCTTTTACTCTCTTATTTAAACGTTTAAACTCTGCCTTTTTTCTTTCATTCTCATCATTCTTACTGCCAGAGTTACCAGCTTTGGTCGCTAGTAAATCTAGCCATGCTCTCTTCTTTGCTTCAACTTCCATACGTACCTCATCATCCCACCATAACGTATTGTCTTTCCTTTCATTCGTTCTCTTACTAACACCACATACTTCGGTAGCTGCATCCACTAAACCTTTCTTAACATTATGCCACACATTCTCCAAGTCTAACTCATTCACACACAACTCATCCAAATTACTTATATTTTCTCTCAGTCTGCATTTGTACTTGTCTTTCACATCTTCATCTTGTAACCTCTCAATTCTTATACGCTGTAACGCAGTGGTAGACACAGATGTCCTATGCCGCCAACGTCTGAATAAACCCCTAATTCGGCATAAGACCAGGTAGTGGTCCGTCCCTACGTTGGACCCCCCGTAAACCATTCTATCCACCACTGCGCTCCTCATTCTTTCATCCACAGTTATGAAATCTATCATGCTTCTATCATCACCTCTTTCCCAAGTATACATGTGAATCTTCTTATGACGAAAGAAAGCGTTCGTCACAAAAAGATTCCTTTCCACACATATGGTGAGGAGGCTTTCACCATTCTCATTTATACTTTCATCACCAAACGTTCCCAATATCCTTTCATAACCAAGCCTCCTCACCCCAACCCTTCCATTAAAATCTCCTAGCATAATAATATTTTCATTTCCCTTACACTTAATTAACACCATCCTTACCATTTCCCGAAACTGCTCCCGGATATAAGTGGGCTTAGACGTGTCTGGGCGTAGACCCCTAACACAAACAACTTCTTTAAGCCCACTTTCATTCGTATCCATAGCAGTCTTGGGCTTACACATTCATACTCTTTCACACATTGGCCCATTCGTTCTGAAAGGATGATACCTACTCCCTGGCATGCCCGCTCGATCTCGTCTACACCAGACTAGTATGCGGTATACATGCCATGTGCAGTGACATCCTTCCCCTTCCTTTTCGTCTCATTTACACATAATACATCTATTCCTCTATCATACATCATATCGCATATTTCATCCATTTTATCATTCATTGCCCCACATACATTCAACATAGCCAGACGGGCCTCTCCACTTTTCGCCTCTCTGGGAGACAGAACGTGACGGGTGGCGAACCTCGTCGCCGGTTTTCCTCCCGGAGATTCTTCGCACCCCTGCCCCATTAAAGGGGCGCCGGGAACTCGGGGCCATTTTTTTTACTTTTTGCCTCATGGTGCGAAAACTAGGGCGTGGCATATTTTACGCCGCTACCACACGGCGAGTAGCCGAGTCTGTTCTTTCGGCTTTGTCGCTCTTTTAGCACCACCCGGGGGAAACGTTTAGGGTGGGCCTAGGATTTGGTGGTCGAAGCCTACGGACGCGAGCGACTTATCCCCCCGTATACATAATAATTTAAATATAAATTAAAATTGCCATATAATTTAAATATAAATTAAAATTGCTATATAATATAAATATTAATAATAATTATTACTATAAAATATAAATTTCTGAGACTTTAAACTACCTTATGGTATATGTTAAATATCGTAAATGAATTATATTACACAAGAGAGAATTGCCGTGTAGTGGCAGTTGAGAATATCCACTACACCATATATTTCCATGGGTGTTGTAAGAGGCGACGGAGGGAAGCGGGCAGGAGATGGTCATCAGCATCTCGCAAGCTAAACAGCTCGCCAAGCGTGGCAACTATGGCAAACATGCCCCCATGAGCAACGACACAAACAACCGGCCCCCAGTCCACGGCGGCCTCGCTATTCCTGGCTATGTTGGCGACCATGGTAACGGCGGGGCAGCGGGTGCTAAGAATCTCCGGTGGAGATTCGGTAGCCACCTACGACGACTCGACCTGGCAACATGCATATAACACACGCACCCTGAGAACTGACGAGAAGATCCTGGAGCGGGAAGAAGAGGTAGACAAGTGGCGCTGGCATATTAGAGGATTATGCGAGGTCCGAAGAGAGGGTGAGGACACTGTAATCCTTGAATCTGGCAACTTGTTCTACTTCCGGGAACCTATCTGTCCATCTGTCCCAAGGAGGTGTCGGACTTATCGTCCACAAGTCCCTCGTCAACAACATTGTAATGATTGGGAGTGTGTCGACGAGGATTGCGTACCTGGTACTCAGAATCACCAAACGGTATTCGATGAAGGTCATACAGGTTTATGCACCAACCTCGGCACATCACGATGAGGAGGTGTAGGAACAGTATGAGGATATCTCTAGAGCCATGCATTCCTCCAAAACCTATACGGTGTTCCTAGGTGATGGAGGGAAGTGAAAGTCACGTTCATACCCAAACCAGGTAAGAACGACTATACAGACCCTAAATCCTACAGACCCATTAGTCTCACATCCTTTCTCCTAATGACGATGGAGAGGATGTGTGAACGGGAGTTGAGAGGGTCGGCGCTAGTTAACTTACCGCTACACAAAAAACAACACGCCTATAGCTTAGGTAAATCGACAGAATCGGCACTTCACCATGTAATAACAAAGATTGAAGAGGCAAAGTAATATATCTAGGCTCCTTCATAGACATAGAAGGTGCTTTTGACAGAACACACTTCTCCAGAATAAAAGGTGCCCTAAGTAGACATAATTTTGAACCGGCACTGATTGACTGGATAGTAAACATGCTCAGTACACGAACAATAAAGATTGCTGGTGAATGTCAGACAATTCAGATCATGAAAGGATGCCCGCAGGGTGGGGTTCTTTCACCTCTCCTGTGGAATATGGTCATTAATGAACTCATCAGCAAATTAAACGCTAATCATTTCTACAAAGTCGGTTATGCAGATGATCTGACAATACTGGTCTCTGGAAAGACAGCAAGCATTGTGTGCGACCTGACACAAGCAGCTCTCCGTATTGTGGAGAGATGGTGCAGGGAATATGACCTAACCATTAATCCAAACAAAACGGTTCTAGTAATTTTCACACAAAAACGAATGCTGAATAACTATCATCTCCCAAGTCTTTTCAGCACAAAACTCCAGCTGTCCTCCGAGGTAAAGGTCCTTAGCTTTAGGTCTTACTTTGGACAGTAAACTTAACTAATAAACACATAGAAAACAAAATCAACAAAGCTAGTTTAACTTTCTGGCAATGCAGAAACATGATTGGCAAACAATGGGGCTTGACGCCAAATATTATACTGTGGCTGTACAAAACTGTAATTCGGCCCATGATTACATACGGCTCTCTGGTATGGTGGACCAAAACTAATGCAGCCACCACTATATGAAAGCTTCAGCATTACCAGAGATTGGCTTGTATGGCTGCCACGGGCTGCATAAGAACAATACCAACAGCAGCTTTAGAGGCTATACTGGAGCTAACACCGCTTCATCTACATATACAACAAGAAGCAACTTTAGCTGCCATTAGACTCAAGACCCTAAATCTTTTAAGTAAGAGTAGAGTCCCCCATACAGGTATAATTGATAGAATTTACTCAAAAATTCCTATGTTACAAGCCAAGTATGATAGGATCACAAAACAATTTGAATTCGATAAGAAGTACAGGATACAATTGAAGGAAACTGACCAGCTGGAAGGATTGGAACCAAAAGAGCTCAAAGTTTTCATGGATGGTTCTAAGACAAATGAAGGTGTGGGGTCTGGGGCTTTCTCTGAAGACCTTAATATCCACATATGCACACCGCAGGGTACCCATAACGCAGTCTTCCAGGCTGAATGCATGGGTATCATCCAAGCGGCCATAGCAATAGATGCTAGGAAGGTGAAAGACTTCTCCATCAGAATACTGACCGACAATATGGCGGTACTACAGGCTCTGAGTTGCAATGTGGCGAACTCGGGACAGATATATGAGTGCCATCAACGATTGAATGAGGTATGTAAGCACAATAATGTGACTCTGCAATGGATCAAAGGACAGTGGATCTAGAGGCAATGATGCAGCAGATGAACTGGCCAGAAGGGGATCGGCTCTGGCAACTATAGGGCCGGAACCTATAATACTAATCCCCTTTGGCTACGTTTGTTCACTGGTACGTAGATACTTCAATAATTTACACGCTCAGCTTTGGAAAAATTTAGTAGACTGTAGACAAGCTAGGGAGGCCCTGCCTGAACTAAACTGTCGTCTAACCAAGGTTCTAATGAGACTGAACAGACCACAGATCAGGATAGTAACAAGTGCTATCACAGGACATGGCTCTTTTAACTAACATTTATTTACCATAGGTGTTACTGATAACCCCCCGTGCAGGGCATGCATGGGAGAGGAAGAAAGGGCGGCTCACGTGTTGCTGACATGTCCAGAAGTCGCTTCATATAGGGCTAAACATCTCGGCACGCCGGGATCGCTCCCCGAAGTTGCTTGCAACATCAAAGGACTGTTGAACTTCTTCGGGGAAATATCATGGCTCAAATAACCACATTATTCCTGCCCACACGCAATATACACGCTAAGACGTGGAGTTGCGGAAAACAGCCTGCCGTAAACTAAACCTATACGGTGTTGATGGGAGACTTCAACACAACATTTGGCACAAGAGAAAGCGGTGAGCTGAAGTTGGGGAAATTCGGAATAGGGCAATGGAACCCAAGGGGCCAGCAGCTGACCGACTTCATGGAGAAAGAGGGACTCTTTATGATGGACTCTTTCTTCCAGAAGAAGCCCCACAGGAAGTGGAACTCGTCGAGCCCCGACGGTTCGACAAAAAATGAGAATGACTTCATTATGACGAGCACACGTCAACTGTTCAGTGATATCTCAGTGATCGCGAGGGTGAAGACTGGAAGCGATCACCGAATGGTTAGAGGCACACTGAACCTGAACGTTAATTTGGAGAGGTCTCGTCTAATGAAGTCAACGCTCCGTCCCACTCGTGCACTGATCCAGGGTCCCGAAAACTTTCAGATCAAATTACAAAACCGTTTTCAGAGCCTAGAAGACTGCAATACAGTGGACAATATGAATGACAAGCTCGTGGCAAGTGTCCATGCGGTCTGAGCTAAATTCTGCAAGACCCGATTACACTCTTAATCTCATGGCTATTAGATGGGAAATGAAGCCTCGTCATTTGACATTATACAGGCAACTGAACGGGCAGATCTCCAAATACATGCGGCGGGACTTATGCAACTTCAATACAGCTCGTATTGAAGAAGCGATTGAGCGTAACGAGGGCTCCAAAGTCTTTATCAGAGATCTGTCTGCCAGAAGAGTCAACTGTCGAAGCTGAAGACCGAGTGTGGTAACATCGTTACCGGTACACCTGAGATTTTGAGCGAGATTGAGAGGTTCTATAGACAGCTTTCGCATCATCGTTGGAGCCACGCGAAGTGTGAGTAGTGATCCAAGAGCCTTATCTGAAGCCTTAGCTCTTAAGCCTTATCCGACACTATTCCGATGATATCCCGAACGTCAGTCTGATCGAGATTAGAATGGCTCTCCAGCACCTTAAAAATGGCAAGTCCTCAGGCGAGGATGGAATTACAGCGAAGCTTCTGAAAGTGGGTGGGAAACCGGTAATAGAAGTTATTCAGAAGCTCTTTAATTCAGTCCTCCATGGTGGCACTACTCCCGAAGTGTGGAGCAGAGGTGAGGTGGTGTTGTTCTTCAAGAAAGGTGACAACGCAGACCGATATCAATTCTGAGCCGCGTCTACGTGCTGTTTTCGAGAGTCATTACGAATCGTCTCGCACGCAGACTCGACGACTTTCAGACTCCCAATCAAGCCGGTTTTTAACAACCCTTAGACAACTTGTACAGAAGACATAAGATTCGAATCTCGAAAGCCTCTGATTCCGTTGAAATTTGGACGGTGCTACAGTCCCTTCAGCGGTGCCAAGTTGACTGTCGGTATATCGAAGTGATGAAGTGTTTGTACAGTAGGGCTACGATAGCTATCCGAGTACAGAACCAGAGTACGAAACCTATCCAACTACAGAGAGGTGTAAGACAGAGTGACGTTATATCCCCGAAACTTCACCGCTGCATTGGAAGACGTTTTCAAGCTACTGGATTGGAAAGGATACGGTATCAACATCAATAGCGAGTACATCACTCACTTTCGATTTGCCGACGATATAGTCCTTATGCCTCTCCTCCTCTATAATATGTAATAAATATAAATAATAATGCCTCCCAATAGATAGGATTTAAGATGAACATGTACAAAACGAAGGTCACGTGTAACGTCCATGTCACACCTATGCCGGTAGCTGTTGGGAACACTAAGCTCGAAGTTGTTGACGAGTATATTTACCTGGGACAAATAGTCCGACTAGGTAAGTCCAACTTCGGCCGAGAGGTCAATCAACGGATTCAACTCGGCTGGTCAGCGTTCGGGAAATTACGACACATCTTCTCGTCAGCTATACCTCAATACCTGAAAACGAGACTATACAACAAGTGCGTGTTGCCAGTGATGACTTACGGATCTTAGACGTGGTCCTTCTCTGCTGGCCGTATGAGGACGCTCAAGGTCACTCAGCGAGCTATGGAGAGGGCTATGCTTCGGGTTTCTCAGCGTGATAAACTTAGAAATGAAGATATCCGCAGTAGAACCAGAGTGACCGACATAGCCCAAACGGATTAGTAAGTTGAAGTGGCAACGGGCCGGCCATATAGCTCGAAGAACCCACAACCGTTGCGAAAAAAAGGTTCTCGAGTGGCAGCCTCGTACCGGTAGGTGAAGTGTAGGGCGAAACCTCATTAGATGGAGTGACGACCTGGTAAGACATGCAGGAAGTCGATGGATGCAGGTGGCACAGGACCGTGCTTATTGGCATACCTTGGGGGAGGCCTATATTCAGCAGTGGACTTGTGAAGAGCTGTAATGATGATGATGACACAAGACAAGTTTCTAAGATGAAAAAATAGTATAATATGGTGTATTACTTATAGTTTAAAGAGAGATAAGCATAATATGCCTTCTATGAGTAAGGCTTATGTTTTTCATTATGGTAATAGTATTGTAGTTTTAGTTTGATATGGTAACACTTGTAATTTCGGGAGGTTATGTGGGTCATTTTTGGTTCTTTCTAAATTATATAATCGGAATCTCGGAAACGGCTCCAACGATTTTCGTAAAATTTAATGTCCAGGGGGTTTCAGGGGACAATAAATCGATCTAGCCAGGATTCATTTTTAGAAAATGTCCTTTTGTCCGTGTTTTCAGGCAATGAAAAACTGCTACAACATAAGAAGGTAAATTTTGACAGCTTACTAATGATTGTAATAGCTCAAGTGGGATCGGGCGGTCGCGAAATCAGAGTGCCCTGGTTCGCGTCCTGTCTCTGGTCCGACTTTTTTTTTTTGCCTTTTTTTCAAGTTCCCTTCTTTTGTGAGAAAATCTATTATTTCGAGCCCTTTTTTTAGTTTTTTTTAAATAAGAAAATTTAAATTAAACTAATTGCACTCATGATTTTTTGTTCAAATAACCAGTTCAGTTTTTTCTATTATGTCAATAAGATCAAAAAATATAATTCATGTTTCATCAGTATGTAATTTATATCTAAATATAATTTCCAAAAAAAGAAAACCGAGGAAAGCTCGGTCATACAGGTACTCTTTCATTGATTTGATATTTGTAAACTGTTAAAATCCACCATTTAAGGCTACGGCTGTTGCAATTGGATCACCAGTTTTCTCGCTGATCGTAGCATCGAGGTCGTAGTAGATACCGACCGACGACCGATTACAAGCCTATCAATGCTGGTGTTCCACAAGGCTGTGAGCTATCGTCCACACTATTCCTTCTGCATATCAATGATTGCCATTATTTCTCGGCATCACGTCATTGAGTACCGAAACAAACTTGTGTCTGAAGTCGAGGCATTTTTAAACAATGTCTCGGGTTGGAGACGACTAAATCTAGTCCAGTTGAACCCACAGAAGACAAAGGGTTGCGCGTTTACCGCTAAAAAGAATCCCTTTGTCGTATCTCTTCAATTTCAAAGTACCCCCCCTTGCTGTCTCAACTAGCATCGGAATCCTCGGCGTCGACATATCGAATGATGTGCAGTTTCGTAGTCACTTTGAAGGGAAGGCTAAATTGGTCTCTCAAAACCTTGGCGTGCTCAGTAGAGCGGTACAATATTTCATGCCGACACACCGCTTGCAACTTAACAAGGCGTAAGTTCGGCCTCACATCTCATCTCTGGGCCGGGGCACCCCAGTGCCAGCTCCGTCCATTTGATCTCATCCAGCACAAAGTGGCTGAATTCTTTCTGATCGGCTTGATTCACTGGCGCCGCGAAGGGATGTTACATCCCTTTTGCATTTACTATCGCATCTACCATGGGGAGTGCTCTGACTAATTGTTCAGATTACGCCAAATTTCACTAACGCACATCGGGATAAAACTCACGATACCATTCAAACATCTGGATGCTTGGCGGTCCACCACTGTGCGTTATACTAGAAGTTTTCTTCCTCGCACAACCTCTTTGTGGAATCGTTTACCACCGACGATTTTTACGGACCGATATGACTTAGGGACCTTGAAGAAAAGAGCTTACTCCTTTCTAAAAGGCCGGTAACGCACCTGCAATTCTCCTGGTGTGGCAGTTGTTTATAGGCAGCGAAAGTCACCATCAGATAAGCCACATGCTCGTTTGCCCCCTATAATATAAAAAAATCCTTGCACAAATATTTTTCAGATTTTTAAATAACCTAATCCTCAACGGAATGCAGAGTTAAAGCTGGAAGACATCCTGTACTTCGTTAGCCAACTTACCTGTAGAGTGTAGTGATTACAGGCAAATCATTTTATTTCGGCAGAAACCAATGTCAAGCAGTGTACTTTTTAAGAGTTTAGAAGGGGCAGTATAATGATTTCTTATATTTACGCGATCACTACACATGTGAATAAAACCATTTTTACCGATTATATCGTGTATATTAACTTATTTTAATATAATTTTCGAGCAGTTTGCAGCACCCATTGTCACGGAAGGGGGGGGTCCTGGGGTGCTCTACGTCCCAAAGGTTTTTTTTTTTTATTTTGGTAGAAGAGGGGAGCGAATGACTACCGACGCCCATGAACAACCGCAACAAAAATATCGTAGTTAATCACGGCTACCGCCAGATTAAAATTATTAATTTTGTTTCGATCTACGCACTATGAACTTATAGTATCTTGAAGTCTTTTTACTGCAGTTAAAAAAGTTGTATGATTGGGATGAGATTTAATTTCATTAATTATAGGATCCCTACAAGCAGATGGTAGCACCAAGCCATCTTCTCTATGGAAATTGGAATATGTTTTGATTTCAATAGCCCCGCGAATCATTCTTGGAAGAAATCGATGTTCTTTAGCGAGGATTTGTGGTCTACATATATTCAAATCACAGAGCCAGAGTATATTTGGAAATACTCCGTCTCTAATACTTTGTACTTGTTTTAAATATATCATAGTATTATAGAAATCGCGTTTCGATCCTTGCCAGTACCATAGAAGTTGTTAATTGCAATTATATGTACTAATTTATTACAATCAATATAGAAGGAAATAATAGTTGTGGAAAAACTAACATGTTTGAGGAATTAAAATTCGCAGACAGAATCCTATTACCTTACTAGATGGTTAGGCTGCTTTTCTTCAGAGTCAGTCTGGGTGGATAACGTCTCTTTTAGCTATTGCTGCCGCCGAACAGCGATGCATTCACTGTAGTGTTCCTGCTCGAAGGGTAGATGAAATCTTGAACTTGAAGGAACAATAATAATCATAACCTCATGAGTGAGAACACATCTGCAGTCATCTTTATTTATAACTGGCTGTTCCCTTGCTTGCGCTTCAAATGTATTACAATTGGATTTCACGGGTATTAATTTTTTTCTTTTGAGCGGAAACCTAATTTTTTTTCTAAAATAAATGTAGCCTCAGTTACTCCTTATAACATCAGTTTTGTGCTAATGAAAATCCCGTATATACTTTCATAAGAATTTAGTAAAAATCTGTTATTTCGACAATACAAAAAGACACTACAGTTTTATTTATTTTTATAGATTACATTCCTTTCTTTTTAGAGAACGTTTAAAAGAAACCATGAGACGCCAAAGCGAGGAAAACAAGCAGTTAAGAGAGAGCAACAAAAGACTGACAGCTGAGAAGGCAGAATTGAAACTTATATTAACAGAGCACCTTAAAAAATGTCCGATTGGAGATGAACTTAGTGAGTATTTTCAAAAATAAATAAATATCTTTAATAATCTTTTTAATGAATATAATAAAGTGAATATTAAAGTAAGTAAAAAAAGCAAAATACGTAGTGATTATCAGTATATCGATTTGTCTGCAGTTAAAGAAGCTGTGCTTATATTTTGTAGTATTTTTGTAGATCAGGACTCCTTAGTATGATAACTACTTGGTTTTGAACAATAATATAATAAAGGTATATCCTGATAAACTTTCCTGTGTTCTTTAAATATCCTATTAGCTTATCTGTGTGTCTTAAAACTACCACATTACATTATGTTTTACTAGCAAAAAAAAAATGTTTGTATAAAAGGCATGTACAACATGTAACAAAAACCCTGTGGTTCCCGTTAACTGCGTTATCAGAATCAGTATCCAAGCGTATAGCAATAATTTTTTTCAATAAAACACATTTAAAAATTTTATTTTAAAGAAAAAAATTTAATTTGCAAATTGTATATGGTTTTATTTCCTCTAACTCCCACGAGTATCGGTAATGCGGGGGTCTTTGACAATCCTCTTACTCCTGGGCCAATGCAGAGATAATAAAACCACATACAATTTGCAATTTTTTTTCATTAAAATATTTTTTTTTTTGAAAAAAGCTATACGCTTCTTTTATACGCTTGGATGCTGATTCTGATATCGCACTTAACGTGAACCACAGGGTTTTTGTTACATGTTGTATATAAAAACTAAGTACTTATTATTACTTTAAATAAATATAGTGCATTGGGGTAAGATCGGTGATGAGGTAAGACCGTAAAATTCAAATTTCCGGTGAATTATGCTATATTTTTGAAAGCTAGCAATATGGTACAAGACTCCATTTTATTCTGCCCCGACCCCAAGTTTCAGCCAGTCGCTCCGAAAAAGTAGGGCGTGTGCTGCGCAGTATTTTATAAAACAAGGTAATTTTTGAATTTTTTCGTCGGAGTCCGGTCTTCCCCTTGATGGCCAATTCTTCATCATGCATATAAAAAATTATTCCTTGTCTTCGCACACGTTTTAAGCAGAAACTGTTGAGTTTTGAAAAGTAAAAGCTTCTTATAGCTAAATTACGTCTAACCATTAACGATTTGCGCCATGTATCAGAAATCTGACGTATATGGATGTCGAGAAAATAAAGTTTTTGCCAGACTCTTTTAACTAGTCGAAAATCCGTCCGGTATTGCCCCAACGCACCTTAACCCTTTCCACCCGGGGTAGTGATTTTAAACGAATTTCCGCTTTTAATTCATTATCATAATAAGGTAGGTAAAATGAAACGCTCAGATTATTTTCAGATTTTTATTGTACCTAGAAGTACTATTTCTAAGACCTAGACTTAAAAGTACCGTCAGGAACTTTGTGTCATTACAATGTTAGGAACTTTGACAGAAACTACAAAAATAATGAGACCCAATATTGACTTAGTAATAATTAAAAAGATAGGTTTTTAATTACAAATTAACCTCGTGGTATTCAGCAAAACAAATTTTCTTTTCATTTACACACAAAAACAAGTTGCAATGGGAACATTTACTATGAGGTTTTGACTGAATCTTTTTCATACTACAAACCTCACACCTTCCCCTATTTTCTACAAACGAAGGCCAATGGATGCCTCTATTCCCAAGCGAACGTCTTTTATAGTGGAGTAGTCAGATTTGCGTCTTTTGGAAGGGCCACCTTCCGAAGTATTAGTTGTAGAAGTCTTTCTTTTCTGACTAACATCTTTCATTGCCATCAAGCCTTGAGTAACAGAGCGTCGAAAATCTTTTACGGTAGTCTGTTCCATTATAAGTCCATGAATGACATATGAATTGACAAATGCGATGTCCAGAAGACCCCAAAACAACCTGTGCCACCATTTCGGAGATTTGCGATCTATACAGTAAAGGGCTCTCAAACGATCAGCTGTATCTACGCCGCCCATATAGCTATTGTAATCTTTGACAGCTACAGGGCATGTAATGGTAGACTTGGACCCATTTTTTTCTTTACGTGACACAGTAGCCGTTTCATTCCCATGAAAATTAGATACTAAATGAACTTATCCACTTTGTTATCCTTCCATTTTCAATATCCAATGTGAATCGATGATCACTGTCGCCCCTTTTCATTTGAGAATCAGCGAGCATATTTCCGGGCAGTCCTTTTCTATTACTTCGTATAGTTCCACATGCGTAGGTGTTTTCAGTTTCTCAAGCAAAGCAACAGACGAGAAAAAATTATCAAAGTAAACTATCTTTCCTGTACCCCAATCTTGTTCCGTCAACTCCAAAACAACTTTCTCTCCTAAGCCATAGCCGGTAAATTTTGAGTTCAGTTCTTCGTCTTTTCCTTGGTAAATTTGAAACTTCTTTATATAGCCTCTCTGGTCAGCAAGACACCACAACTTATATCCCCTTTTTATGGGCTTCATAGGTAGATATTGTTTCAAGACAGACCTACCTTTAAATTTGATCATAGATTCATCTACACTCAGTTCGCGAGTACCATGATAAACCTCTTGAAATTTTTTATTGAGTGCATCAATTATCGGTCTAATTTTATATAACTTATCTTTGCAATCTTTAGGCATTTGTGAGTTATCATTGCAATGCAGATGAGATAAAATAATAGCAAATCTGTCTCTTGGCATTGTTTTGCAAATAAGTGCATTGTTGAGATCAGGTGCCGAAGAGTAATGGTCTCTCCACGCCGGACGAGTATTGTAACCCATAAAAAAATTCATACCTATAAATGTTAGAAGTTCTTCCTTTTTTTAGGTTCAATACTTTGCCTCTCTGAGTAGCATAAAGGTTACTTTGGTACACAATATTATCAACAATATCTCCAATTAATACTAAAAATATATCAGTTGGGGTGCTACAGTGAGCAAAACAGTCTTCTACTACTCCAGTATCTAGAACGTATTCCTGTAAAATTGTATCTAGGTCCCTCTTTTTCCATTTACGGTTTGGTTCGGGTAATCGCTGATTACTTTTGTGTGAAGACGTATTTGCAGACGGTAGATCAATCTGAACACTAGATCCAGGTATTGGAGATGTTGGTACTTGATTTATAGGGCACTCCAATTCATCTTCTTTTGAAGGCGACGATGGCGGATCTTCTGCTAAAATATTTTCTAGAGCTCTTTCAAAAACATCATCGAAGCCTCTTGGTGAAGGTTGTTGAATATTTTCCACTTCATCATCGAACACACCTGCTTCAGACTCTTCGTCACAGTCCGGAATCTCTTCTAATAACAGGGCTTCAATTAGAGCAGTATTTTTTGAAAATATCCATCTCAATGGCTAAAACAATAAAAAAATAGCTCATAACAATTATAAAGTAAAAAAAACATTTATTTATGATAAAGCAAAATACCCACTTGATCGAGTATGTGTATTATAAAAGCTTATAATTTTTAGACTAAAATCGCCTGACGGTACTTTTAAGTCCACATCAGTTTTTATCAAATATTCATATAAAATAAAGTGATAATAAGTTATAACAGCTTTTACAAATGTAGTCCGTGATATAAACAACGTAATTAGTAAAATAAAATAGCATTTACCTATGATATTCTATTTATAAAACTTTTTCAATTACACCGCACAGGAGAGTGATAAAATATCCGACCGGTTGTAACTCGCTGTTAAAATTTTTCGGAAACGTCACGCGGTAATTCAAATAACGCGGTGTGATTGGCTTACGGAAACGGTACTCTAAAGGATCGTCAGTTGTAGTTAGCATAAAGTGATTTCGTACTTAAGTTATTAGACGAAACATGTGGAGGTACTTCTAAGTACCGTAAGGAGGGAAAGGGTTAAATCATTAAAGCTTGAAACTTGTATTCAATGTTATATATATTTATATACGTGATTGGCTGTGTAGTGGCGGTGTAAGAATATCCGACTGAGGGAAATTGAAACAGGTGATGGATAGCAGTATCTTCCTAATAACAACTCGAAATTATAAAAAGACTGCGGTTGCCAACCTGCCTGCCAAGCTTGGCGACTATGGCGAAATTATAAAAAGACTGCGGTTGCCAACCTGCCTGCCAAGCTTGGCGACTATGGCGAAATTATAAAAAGACTGCGGTTGCCAACCTGCCTGCCAAGCTTGGCGACTATGGCGAAATTATAAAAAGACTGCGGTTGCCAACTTGTCTGCCAAGCTTGGCTACTATGGCGAAATTATAAAAAGACTGCGGTTGCCAACCTGCCTGCCAAGCTTGGCGACTATGGCGAAATTATAAAAAGACTGCGGTTGCCAACCAGCCTGCCAAGCTTGGCGACTATGGCGAAATTATAAAAAGACTGCGGTTGCCAACCTGCCTGCCAAGCTTGGCGACTATGGCGAAATTATAAAAAGACTGCGGTTGCCAACCAGCCTGCCAAGCTTGGCGACTATGGCGAAATTATAAAAAGACTGCGGTTGTCAACCTGCCTGCCAAGCTTGGCGACTATGGCGAAATTATAAAAAGACTGCGGTTGCCAACCTGTCTGCCAAGCTTGGCTACTATGGCGAAATTATAAAAAGACTGTGGTTGCCAACCTGCCTGCCAAGCTTGGCGACTATGGCGAAATTATAAAAAGACTGCGGTTGCCAACCAGCCTGCCAAGCTTGGCGACTATGGCGAAATTATAAAAAGACTGCGGTTGCCAACCAGCCTGCCAAGCTTGGCGACTATGGCGAAATTATAAAAAGACTGCGGTTGCCAACCTGCCTGCCAAGCTTGGCGACTATGGCAAAATTCTCCCCAAAAGGCAATCTATGAGGGAGGCCTACGTCCGTCAATGGACATTCATGGGCTGTAATTGATGGATATGTGATACCTTTTTATTTATATACGGGAATCGATAAGCGACAGTAGCCTAATGGCAGGGCGCGGACCGCTAACTCAAAAAGGTCGTGGGTTCGAATCCGCCATTCGACTACTGGCGTGAACCACTCTTAACACATGCAATTTAAGCTTACCACGAGTGGTTAAGGCGAATATTAGTAATGTTTATAGCATTCAAATTCAAATTTATTTATTTGTGAATACAGGTAATGAGACAGAATAGATCTTATATGTATATGTTATATAAATATGTTCGCTGCATTCGACCCTTAGGTGTACAAATATTACGTACAGTTACAATTAAATTATTATATATTATTTCATTTTATTATTTACATTATAATTATATGAGAAAATTCAAGAACGAATGTAATAATTAATTAAAATGGGATATTTACAATAATATATTGTCCAATCAAAAGTCAAATGAATTATATTTTGTGAATGTCATTATAATATGCCTACTGATGCGTCACTTAAATATTCATCTATTGAGTAGTAGCATTTCTCAATTAGAAATGTTCTAAATTCTTTTTTTAAATTTATGAATATTTTCCATGTCATGAAACATAGATGAAACCTTATTATATATTTTAGACAATATACCAAAAACGCTTTTTCTAAGTAAAGCTGTCTTTGATGAAATTGTATGAATTTTATTTTTACGTCGGTTGTTCGTTATTAGATAATCATTAAATATTTCAGGATTAGGTTTTACAAATGTTACAACTTCATAAATATACATTGCGGGAAATGTCAATAACTTAAATTTTTTAAATTGTGGTTTACAGCTTTCTGTACTCGATATGCTTGCAATAGCACGCACACACTTTTTTGTGCTTTAAAGCTTTAAAGCATTGTTAATATTCTTTAAAAAAACAATCATATTAATGGCCTTATTCTACTGGAATGCAATATGTACTTATATGAACTGAAGTAACAGAATGAAATGAAATAGTTTTATTTATCCGACGTAAAAAAATAAAATTTCGGTTCTCAAATGTCATTTTCGTAAATCTACTACGGTTGCGAATTGAGGTTCCCGTGATCGGAAAAGAAACGGTGAAAAATGAAAATTTTATTATGGCATTTTAATATGTAAATAGTTAAAGGTCGACATTATAACTACACATCAAAGTCTCCACGAAAACGGAACGATATATTTATATATCATCGTTAGGTTTTAACTGCTTCTAAATAATATTCTGCATTTTATGTACACTTAGTTAAAGAAATAAAATATTTTGTATTTGTATTTTTGTATTTGTAATAACTGTTTAAACTATACTATGCGATAGCCTTCGATTATAAGGATATTTTACATGCAATAATTTGCAAAAAAATCATCTTGTAGAAAATAACAAAATATTTACAACTTTATACAATATACTACGAATTACGCTATTTTAAATAGTCCCAAAATAATTTATAAAGTAATAAATATTTGCACACTATTTGAAAATATTATAGAACAATATTTTTTAAAGTACAAAAATAATCGCAAAAATTTAAAATTTTATAACAGGTAGTCGCTAACACTTTCGATATCGATAGTGCGGTGAAGGAAAACATCTTGAGTAAACCTGTATGTCTGAGGAATAAGAATAAAAATATTTCGAAGACATGTGAAGTTCGCCAATACGTATTGGGACAGCGCGGTGAACATTTCCTTGCCCTAAAACCCTCTCAGAAATGAGGGGAGGCCTGTGCCCAGCAGTGGGACGTATTTAGGCTGTATCTTTACTTTCGGAATAACCTCTACCCTGGAAAGAACCAGCAAGTAACGCAGTAGAACTTTTTTGATAGCTTGTTTTATGAATCGCATTTACATATTTTTTTATTTATTTATAGGAGAAATTCGACAGAGGCTGAAGAAAACTACCACAGTGTGATAACGATAGCAACTTACCAGTCATTGGATAATCGCAAAAAAATTTCCAATCTGTTATTTAAGTGTCATATTGTTTAAAATACATCGTTTCAATAGAACTTATTTTAGTTTTGCTAAATGTGATAATAATATAGATATAATCTGTATATATAAATGTTCTGTAATTATTCGATTATTACTTTAACCCTTTTCAGAAATGAGCCTGTGCCCAGAGTGGGACGTATATAGGCTTTACTTTATTTTACTGTAATTATAAAATACTATGTATGTGTAATTTACATTAATAGTAATTGAAGTTAATGAAATATATGTATATGAATAAACGCGTAATAATATTACATTTATAAGTTGCCTTTGTATTCATTTAGAGGTGAGGAGAGAGTGAGAGATGAGAGAGGTGGGCAGTTACAAAGATATTTATTATTTTATCATATTGATTGTTATATAAAGCATCAGGGAGGTCAGACAATACGAAGAAGAAGCCTCGTCACCAAGAAACCCGCGATCACAATAGATCACACCGGTCGCAGTGACGCTGGTCTTATTAGACCTACATAGCACAAAAAATATCAACAAACCCGACTTGGCTTAAATTACTCAAATGCGACTCCAACTACTTTAGCATTAAGGTCACAGCTCATTAGAGCCACCCGGCACTCGACCCTCACCGCCTCTTCGCCAGGCGTTCAGTTCGTGAGGGTACGGAGTTGATGTAGTGAGCGCAGGCCCATACAAATCCATACGAAGAATACGAACCGCTCGAGGCGAGGCGGTGAGGGTCGTGTGCCGAGTGGCTCTAATGAGCTGTGACTTTTACTCTACTTTAACTTTTACGAACTGTTTACCTTGCAAAGAGAGCGCAATTGTGAATAAAAACAGAAATGAGCGGGTTACTGGACATGTTTGAGAGTTTGTCGCTAAGCGAAGCTAAGCTAATGAGAGGAGGCCAGTGCCCATCAGAAGGACGTATATATACTTTTTAAGCACAATGCCACGCAACAAGCACCAATACGACTATCGCCAGTCACATGTCATCTCAATATGGCTATGAGATCACAGCATATTTCCCAGTATATGTCCTTAACAGAATCACAAGATGCATCGAATCACGGTCTGTTCACCTCGATATCCATCACAATACACTCGAAACACCGGCGGTGCATCCGGGCGTCGCGTGTATTTAAATTTACTTCTTTAATTGCAAGCTGACAAGCGGCAGTACGTCAATAACCGTCCTTCTGAACACCAACTACTCAAGGAAAGATCTGCCACTCTAACTTTATAATTATTTTACTTTTAATTAAACTTTTAACTCTGGTGATCTTTTCCTTTTGACGTGCTCATCAACTAACTACAACTCTACTTCTTAAAAGTGTGTGGCCTTACAAACCATACAAATACCAATGTACCAATTATAGTGGCAAGCTACTAACACACCAATTAGGGTATCCTGTCCATCCATTCATTCAACCAATTTTTCTGCCACTAGGGTGATGCCACAGGAGTAAGGTGAAATATTTGACAGATTTCATAGCGGGGATAGGTAATTTGTTAGAAAAGTGTTGAAAGTATCAGATACATTTTGTATTAATTAGATCAGAAATGATTTTTTTATATAGAAGAAGGGGCAAACGAGCATGCGGCTCACCTGATGGTAAGTGACTATCGCCGCCCATGATCAACCGCAACACAAGGGGAGATGCAAATGGATAAACTAAACTACGGATATTTCGAAAAGTAAAAGAATAAAATAAATAAAGACAAAGAAACAAAATTAAAATAAAATATAAACAAAGTAAACTCTATTTCGGTTTAACAGACGGTATTATGAGCTGAAAACCTAAGTTAAATACCCGCATTAAGTTTAGTAGCAAGCGGAACCTGTTAATTTTTTTCGGATTTTAATTTTCAATTGGGTCCCGCGAGCACCTGTGATTTTCAGTACGACGTTAACAACACCTGCATCCTGCAGCTCTACCAGACCTAGCACTCGTATCTCGTACCAAGGTACGAGATACTTTTGGTTTTTACAGTTTCATCGGTCTTAGGGCCTTCTTCTGTAAAAGGGTGAATTTAAATCATTCTGCATCGTTACTTGCGTAACAATGTCTCCTACGATAGTGTACAGTGCACCAGGGTGAGTCGTCTAGCGGCCGTCCGAACGTTGAATCGTTCGATGTTCTGGGCGGTGAGAACCGCCTAGGTGTACAATTTGTACGCATTGTGGTGTGGTTACTGCGTCCCATCCGTTTTCTTAAAATTTGTATTATTGTTGCCAGGTCCAGTGGATCATAAATTCAATACAGTGAGACAGAAGGTAAAAATAATCGAGAATTTGGTTTACAAATCTAATAAAATAAAAATGCAGGTTTTTTGTAGCATTTTGGCCGCCATGAGTATATAGATATAAACTAGTATTTTTGACACAATGCGCAATGCGTTTTATTATTATTTTTGGGACTGAGCTAATGAACAAATAATTTATCGTCCAAACATCGAGAAAATTGCATATTTGTCTATATGCGTTTTTAATTTTCGGCAAATCGGAGCTTGTTTAATGATTAGTTATTGTTGCAGACTGAATTTTTTGCTTTTTTTGTAAAAAGTAGCAAATCGCATCGTATACATGCATGTAGGTACTTCAAAAAACCCTCAAAAACGTCATCGTACAATAAAAAACACATTCATTAGGTAATAATCGAATTATAGCCTCAAACGCCCAAATTAAATCTGCATCGCATGTACGTCAATTTATTTATTGAAAACAACAGTACCTACAGTCGCTTGAAGAAATTGACTAGTGAAAGAACTGACCTACAAGATTTGCATTTTACTAAATGTACTTATCTATAACGCAGCATGTGAGTTAGGTAATGTACTAATAATTACTACTAAAAGAATAAAATAATAAATAATGTCCAATTGACGACGTCGAAAAACGAAACCGTATGAAATCTGTATCTCGCCTACACATTACGCGTAAAGTTTAAAACTGATGGCGGCTCCACATTATCGCCGTGAAGTTCCGTAAACAGGCGTGAACGTGAATGTGATGGTTTTCGCGGGGTTCACGCCTTTTCCCCGATCAGAGTCGGTATTTTGTTCCGTGACAAAGGTTTCGCGCGGCGTTCACCCATACACATCCACATTCACGGCCCCGTGCCAGTTCGTTTCGGACTACAAGGCGTACGGACGATGTATTTCAGTCATACACCAACTTTCGAACGCTTTCTAATAAATTTCTTGTTTTGGATGTCTAAATAGTGATATGTTGCCACAGTAAATAAAGTTATTGTAGCAGCAGCTTCTACGTCCGTTTCGCGACGGGTTTCACGAACGATTGTGAGCATCCCGTGAATGTGGAGGGCACGACATATGCCATGAATTCTTGGCGTGAATAATGTGAGGACGGCAATAATGTGGAGCCGCCATTATGTTAACTATTTAGTCGATGTTTGGTGAGAAAATATGAAATGTCAATGCTAAAATATTTAAATGTAGGGTCATTCCATGTCAAACCAACACACTGATTCAGACTTGATGTCTCAGATTTTTATGATTTTTTATGCAGCAATATACCATAGACATGATAAAATACCAAATTTCAGTTATGTAGCCGAATTATTTTTGAAGTTATTAATTATTAAAGATTTAAATTTTTATGAAAAAAATTTCATGTTTTGGCACCTTTGAATGCCTATAGACTTGACAACCGATGATAATACAAACCTGGAAGTGGTCTCATTTTAAAGCTGTTGAATGGGGCTTTAATATGATATGCCACAAGAGAGAGTTACAATTTAAAAAAAATGAAAATTATAAAATTCTATTTTAAAATTCATTTTTTAAAAAAGTGGTAATTTTAAAAATTATCAAATATAGTTTATAATGTCTTAATACATACAGAAAAAATCTATCATGGGATCAAGAGATGCAGGGCTTCATAAATACACATTTTGTGAAACTTTGGCTCGTGTGATAACTTCATGTATGGAACCAACAAAGTAGAAAATACAGGTATCATCTGCATATTTCTATTTTCTGGATGTTAGCGCTGTTAGTCTATACGACTCTTACAGCTAATTAAAAAAGGGAAAGGCAATAAGGTGAGGATGATGATGAGTGGTTTATGATTTGGTATTGTTACCAATCATCATGTCGCTTTTTTAGGCGTTTCTTGAGCTATCTAACCGCAGTCCAAGGGGGGAGTGCGGACCCCCGTCTCTGACTGCTCACCTCGTGTCGGTCGATGGACATCTGCATATAAAGAAATTTCGCCATTTAATTTAAGATCAGTTATGATAAATAAAAAATTAAAACTTTTTATTGAAAAAAAAAATCGACTGTCAATATCCATATCGCTTACGCTTAGCCCACCGCGCGACCATCGTCGTATGGCTGCGTCATCGAGTGAACGCGCTAATGCTGAGGCTACACTAACGGGAAACGTCAATGCGCATAAACGCAGCCGTTATTGCTTCAAATTTAACGCGATAAAGTGATAAACGAACGAACGCTCAAATTCATTAAATTTCAATGCCGTTGAACGGCGTTAAAGTTAGCGTTAATGTTCCTTGAAGACTTTTTATATTTGTTTAAAATGGTTCTATAAACCCATTAGGTTTTCCTTCGTCTTTCTAAGTCTTCAATAGTTGTTTTAAAAACTAATAATTGGATAATTCGTCGCAAATCATCAAACAAAACTTTTTGAGTCTCTGATACAAACATGGCTCTGTTTGGAGAAAAAAACGTAATAACTTTTTTATTATTCCACTCCATCATAGCCATAGGTATTGACGCCGTTGTGCACTTAATTTAACGTACTAACGTAATTAACTTAACGTACACTACGTTAAGTTTGTTTTTGGCCGCTTCAACGCGTTATTTCGTGCGATAAACTCTTTGATGTACCTACCGCCACTCGAGTTATCGCGAAACGGCATTGCTAATAATACCAAACACAATAAGCTGCTGTCAACTAACTGTCAAAAGTGCGTCGGGAGTACCGATTTTGCTTGGACAATTTCAATTCCAATCTCAATTAGTTCACACAATCACCACGCAATAATAAACTAATTTAGCGCTAGAGTCGCTTTTAAGAGTACCAAACGTTATAATTTCAATCCCGATCGATCGGAATTGTTTTCAAGAGTAATCCTGCTGAAGCCAACGGATTACGGTGCGCTCGGAAAACTCCGTGGATTGTCGTCAGTTGAAATGTTCAACTTGAGATTTCAAACTCACGATAAATTTTTCTATGTACGTCAGTTCGACTAAGCATTTTCAACTAACAGTACGTCCTATAGACTTGACAACCGATGATAATACAAACCTGGAAGTGGTCTCATTTTAAAGCTGTTGAATGGGGCTTTAATACGATATGCCACAAGAGAGAGTTACAATAAAAAAAAATGAAAATTATAAAATTCTATTTTAAAATTATTTTTTTTAAAAAGTGGTAATTTTAAAAATTATTAAATATAGTTTATAATGTCTTAATACATACAGCAAAATTCTATCATGGGATCTCAATGGGATCAAGAGATACAGGGCTTCATAAATACACGTTTTGTGAAACTTTGGCTCGTGCGATAACTTCATCTATGGAACCAACAAAGTAGAAGATACAGGTATCATCTGCATATAAAGAAATTTCGCCATTTAATTTAAGATCAGTCCATCAATCAGTCTGAAAAAATCCGTGGGTTGCCGTCAGTTAAAAACAACTTAAGATTTCACACTCACGGTCAGTTTTTGGATGTACGTCAGTTCAACTGATCATGATCATTTTAATTGACCGCGTTTGAGGACCATTAGAGTAATTACATACATACGGTTCTAGTGACCTGTTAATCTGTCGCCCGCACCACGCTGTAACGCAAAGACTATTGCTATCGCGAGATATCGTAGTTTGCCTTGTACTCATAATATGATTGGAGTTGTAAGTAGTGTTAAGTGTGCGTCAGGTACTTGAACGTTTAGAAATTAATGAGATATACTTGAAAAACACCCAGAGGTGAAAAGAGTTAAGTAACAGAAACTCACTGATACATTCAACATGATGCACTTCTTTAATTCAAATAGCTCTTCGGTTTTATCGTACGGTTCCTTATGGTGAAGTGTGCACAAAAAGCAGATTTTTCACGCTTTATAGGTGCGCAGAAAATCAATTTTTTGTCATTAAAAACTACGAATTCACATTTTTTTTAATTTAATTATGAACTTTAGAGATTTTTCTTAGTAAATTATGGTGGCCAAAACACATTTTGGCTCGATAGGAAAAGATCGCAAAGTTTCCTCAAAATATATTATTTTAGGTACGTCTAATAAGTGAAAAAGCAGTTTCATTCGAATGTAATGAAATCAATTTCAATTAAATCCAGGTTATGTGTTCACTAGTAAATACGTGAGTGAATTATGGGTTATTTTTCAATAAAATAGTATACGTAATTTTAAAAAGAAATATCAAATAAATATTGTGCAACAAACCAAACAGGCCTGGCAGTCGTCCGCAGCGCGTCGTAGAGAGCACTCGTGTACAACTTTATCACGCCTGCCGTCGTATAAACGTAACAATATATTTAAAAAATAATGATAACCATGGTGTGCCATTGAGATTTCAGTGAAAGATTAGGTTTTCCTTAGTCCTAGTATCCACTCAAACAGTGAGCTAGTAGTAAGTAATAAACATGTAAATATAGGTACTAACTATGTTTATAAAACAAACTTATAAGAAAAAATTTCTTATAGGTATGAGTAAAGTGACCATTTATTTTTTTCCTCAGAGCGGGACACCTTTAAAATTATTATAGATTTAACACTTTTGACTGCCTTCTTGGTCTAACGGTTGTAAACGCAATTGCTGATCATGTGGTCCTGGGTTCGAAACCCGAGTCGGGCCAAGAATCATTTATATTGGATTTTTCTGTCACAAAATTCTCAGTAGCAGCCAGGAGTATTGATTTCAAACTTATTGAAGTTGGCCGGGTTTCACCACCGTGCCTCCGGAAGCCATTACCAAAGTTCAATCTGGAACCCTTTATTATAGTCTTAAAAATAAAACACACAGTTATTTGAATCTCTTAATGATCAAAAGTGAGAATGAGAACTTAGAATTATATAAACTCTGGCTGCTGGCTTTTAATTTTTTCTGAACAGCAAATAAACACTATTTTTTTTATAGGATAGGGTGACAAACGAGCACACAGTCCACCTGATGGTAAATGGTTGCTGTGGCCCATAAACATCTACATCTATCCTCGACTACGAATCAAAATGCAGATGCGTTGTCACCTGTAAGTACTGAGATCAAATGCCTCGTTTCCTGTAAAAACCTTATACCAAGTGCCATCTTAAAAACAGATCATCTAACATCCAATGTAGCAGCTGCACGTGTTTACTGCAGCCACATGTTTCATCCTCTCTTGTTTCCTAGAGAAATAACATTCTATGGCAAAGGCTTAGGAGAGGCAGGGGACATCTCCCCCAAACAGCAGCAGAGGCGCGTCAAGAAACATATTA
Source organism: Parnassius apollo (assembly GCA_907164705.1). Lineage (NCBI taxonomy): Eukaryota > Metazoa > Arthropoda > Insecta > Lepidoptera > Papilionidae > Parnassius > Parnassius apollo. The sequence continues at coordinate 18,110,576 of CAJQZP010000220.1, read as the reverse complement.
ATGACTTTAACCAAAATTAAAAATTCTTACAAATTCTCGATACACATTACCCGTACCCACTTGTAGTATGCGACGCAGCTTCTCTTCGCTTAAGCTAATGAAACTCTAACCTTCGTACGACAATGTCGGAAGACAGTTTAAACAGTTTATCCGCCATGTATATTTAAAGTAAAGTAAAGTAAAGTTACAGCCTATATACGTCCCACTGCTGGGCACAGGCCTCCCCTCATTTCTGAGGGGGTTTTAGGGCAAGGAAGTGTCCGCCGCGCTGCCCCAATGCGTGTTGGCGAACTTCACATGTCTTCGAAATATTTTTTTTCTTATTCCTCAGACATGCAGGTTTCCTCACGATGTTTTCCTTCACCGCCGAGCACGTGGTAAATCAGCACTTAAAATTGCAATTAACAATTTCATTGGTGCCGGCGGGGCTCGAACCCGGGTTACTCGCGTTCTGTTATATTTACAGCGAGCGTTAATCATCTGAGCTACCACAGCTCTTACTCCATGTATATTTACCGAGATATAACTAGCAGGCTACAACCTGTCGAAGTCATTAAAGAATTGGCAAATTTTCATTTGTGGGAACTAGCTGTGTGTTAAAATAGCATAATAAAATTTTGTGTCCTTTTTTAGCGTTTTAATGTTGACTTCAGCGCTAGGTCAAGCCCCTTCCAAATCAAAATCCTGTATCCGTCACTGGTTGCAGATGTAGTGCTCGGCTACGGTGCTAGCCATTTAAAAGGGGTGATTTGTTAGCTCTTTTATGAAATGAATGTTATAAGAAACACCGAAAAAGAGCAAGAGGTATATGATGATATTTTATCCACAACGATAATTTAAATTATGACTTTTGCTTGCTTTCGATACCGGTAGGTCACGAATGGCGTACATTAACTAGTTTTTCATTTTTAAACAATTGGTAAGTAAGTTGCGGGTAATGGAACTCTGCGGGTAGTGGTGATCACCTACCTGTCTGTAAAACATACATCCGCGAGTTACGAAAATGACATCTACGCCCTGCTTCGCGAGACGATTCGAGACGTTCTAGATATTTCATTTTTGTAAGTCAACAGGAATGCCCATCAGACTAAACAACTTTTGCTAAGACGTCACTCCTATTTATGTTATAGTGTCGCTGGGCTTTGGATGGAGTGTAACTCCTTGTGTGTTATTAAGTTAATATATTGGTAATATTGTTTAGATCACGTTCACATGAGGCTTAAGTACTTATAGAACAAAAATACTTAAGCGCAAAGCTTCCGGGTAAATTGTATATTTTATCACTATGTTGAAAGTTGACCCGTCCGGCACGTGAACATAAAGATTTCTAGAACTGCTAACCCGGGAAAGAGCGACGTACAACTGACCATGCGAGAAACAACTGACACCGAGATCTACTCCAGCAACACGAAAAGTCTGAAGCAGTTTCAGCTTCTCGGGATAACACATGTTGTTCTCGGTCAATGGTAAGCCTTAGCTCTCGTTTAGAAGAAGTCAGCTGCTAATCGCATCCCTTTTTCTGGAGAGCTTTCATTGGCTCGAGAAGTTGAGGCACTAACTCTCATAGAGTTTAACCGATGTGCTCTTTCCTCTGCCGATTCTTGAGAACGCACATTTCTCATTCTCTTAGCTTCTCTCGAATTTCGAGATAAAGATAATCGTTTTTTAGTTGGCATTGTGTATTTTATTTTTAATCGACGGCATTCAGTTACACAGCAAAATAATCTACGTTAGAGGTCCTAACTATAGCTACCATACACTTAAAAAAATCTAAATGCCTACTTAAATAATAAAACGGATCCTAAATAAAACCTTAAATTCAAAATTAAATTCTTAAAAATATATAAGTAGGTACCTGAACTACGTCTAATAGAGTGAAATAACCTATTTGATACCTAGGTGCCTATTTAAAACTACAGCTAAATAAAATAATTTATAATTAAGCTAATACTAAGACATATTTAACACTACCAAAATAACTAATACCTATTTTATAAAATAACAACCACAGAAGTCTAAAAATAAATTATATTTACAGAAAGCTCCGAACTGCTAAGCTATCGGGAGTTACACGTGTTATTGTGAGTCAACCATAAAAGATAGACATATGCTGTCGTGCGATATTTTTTATATAATTTTAAGGAGAACATTTCCGTTATACATGATTTCTGTGTAGCTTTAACCTTAAGGCTGCACACGCGACGGAAGCTTAAAAAATGGAGTAATTACTCCCGTTTCCCCAACATTTCCCTTCACTGCTCTGCTCCTATTGATCGTAGCGTGATGAAAAGTATACTATAACCTGCCCAGGAGTATGAGGAATGATTGTACCAAGTTTCGTTAAAATCCGTGGAGTAGTTTTTGTTTCTATACACGAACATACAGACAGACAGACATAAATTTTACTGTTTCCATTTTTGGCATCAGTATCGATCACTAATCACCCCCTGATAGTTATTTTGGAAATATATTTCATGTACAGAATTGACCTCTCTAGAGATTTATTATAAGTAGAAGATTAGTTAGACATTCAAAACAGTGATGTACACTAGGGTGGAGCTCCGTTGCATGAAAAAAAAAATTCTTTTTTTAAATTCTAATAGCGCGGGATTAGTGCCTTATTGTTAGTAGAGTTGACGGCTAAGCCCTATGTCTTATATGAATAGAAGGAGTTTCTTAGCCGTGAGCAATTTCACTTCTTCTGGGTGGAGTACATAGTTTCCCAGATGAGTGTTACGTTACGGTCCGCAATCAGTTAGGATGTGTAAAAGCGTTTCTTCCGTTATGGAACAGAACCGACACATCCTTGAGTTGCTTAGTCCCAAGATGGGCATGTGCTTTTTAAGACAACAGTGTCCAGTTAGGGCTCCTGCCGGAATTCGCAATTTATTTTTACTTAATCCCAGGGCTTCTGAAGCGAATTTACGATCAAAGCCCGGATTAAGATTTTAGAATGTTTTAAGCCTAATGTGTCAGACCAGATCTTAAGTGATTTATTGTGATAAAGAGTTTCAAGGGTTAATCGGGCTAGGCTTCTTGAGATTCCACAAAATGGCTCAGGTCCAATTTGTGTGCACTTTGAGCCCTCCCGTGCAAGTTTGTCGGCAAATTCGTTGCCTACAATACCCTTGTGACCCGCAACCCATCTTAAAACAACCCTGTTGTTACATCCCAGGGCGTTTAAACGGTTCACGCAGTCTCCATCTAGCTTCGAGTTCACTAAGTTTGACCTCAGCGCTAGCAGTGCTGCTTGACTATCAGAGTTTAAGTAAATTATATGGTTGACGTAGTGTTTTTACTGATTGATTTCCGCACACCAAAGTAAGGCGAAAATTTCTGCCTGGAAGATAGATGTGTATCTACCCAAATCCATGCTAAGTTTGAGTTTGGGGCGTTCCCCGTAAATTCCAAAGCCTACGTCGAGGCCCATTTTAGACCCATTGGTATACCATATGAGGCTACCGACCTCACAGATAATCTGGCCATTCAGCCAGTCTTCTCTGGAGGGTAATTCCACTCACACACAAATATCTGAGATCATGCATAAGACCGGTGATTCCTTAATTGAGTCGAGCATGTATCTCAACCTGTAGGAGAGCAAGCTCAGACCGCCTTGGGCGTTAATCCTATACAAACTCGCCCTCGCCTCCTTGTCTAGATAAAGATCAAGGGGCGTTAGGCATAGAAGTGTATTAAGAGTCGCTCCAGGCGATGATCGCATAGCTCCAGTTGCCATTAAGCAGGCAGTCCTTTGTAGACTATTTAGTCTGTCCGCTGTCGTCTTTTGGTTGGCCTTGTTACACCAAACAATAGAGGCGTAGATGAGAAACGGCCTCACTATGCTGCTGTACAGCCATACTGGGACGCAAGCCCCAGTTGTTCCCGACCAAACGACTGCACGTACCAAAAGCAATTTTTGCCTTATGGCGTACGTTGCTAAGGTGAGAGTTCCACGTTAGGTTTTGGTCGATTGTTACGCCCAAGTAATTAACTTCTATGGAAAATGGTACTTCTTTACCATAAAGTTTTGGTTGGACTAATTTGTCCAACCGTCTCTTTTTGGTAAAGGGTATTATAACAGTTTTATCAGCATTAACTGATAAACTGTTATCCCTACTTAGTGTCCAGTTATTTATGGTGTTTAGGGCTCTTTGTATCATTGACAATAAAGTACTTTGGCAAAAGCCACTCGCAATGATCACAAGGTCATCAGCATAACCCGTGTGTGTGTGTGCGACGGTCTGCCAATTTGTACAATAGTTGGTCAACCGCAAGAGTCCAAAGAAGGGGTGACAAAACACCTCCTCATATCATCTCAGATGTTGTTGCAACCTCAATCGAGGTTTGAAACAGCGCTATTTTTGCCTTTCTCTTTGAGAGCATCGACTTCACCCATCTGATGGTTGTGGGGTCAACATTTTTAGATGTCAGGCCCCCAATCAGCAGTGATGTGGGGCTACTGTCGAAGGCGCCCTCAATATCTAGAAAGGCACAAAGAGCTATTTATTTAACCTCCAGTGCTTTTTCGACCCTGTCAATGACACTGATCAGGGCTGTTTCCGTAGATTTGCCTCTGCGGTAAGCATGCTGGTGGTAATGTATGGGCCTCGTAGCTAGAGCTACATCCCTTATATATATCTATCTATAACCTTTTCCAATGTCTTAAGGAGAAAGGAAGATAGGCTTATAGGTCTAAAGGACTTTGGTAAAGCGTATCTAGTCCTTTCTACCAGCCTTAGGTATAAATACAACCTTGACAATTCCATCGTTCTGGAATATATCCCCATGCAAAATTTGCTGTCAAGATTTTCACCAGATAAGGAAGAAGGATGTCGATACCCCTCTGTAGTTGGATGGGAATTATTCCATCCTCCCTGCTTGATTTAAATGGTTGAAAGGAGTCAACAGCCCACTGCACCAGGTTTGGCCTTATTATCTTTGCAGCCTTACACCAGTCCTTATTACAAGGCCTTCGTAGGGCTCTGCAAAAATTTAAGGCTGAGGTCTTGAGTCACTCTGGGAAATGGGTTGACGCTAGTAACTCCAATGTTTCTGTTTCACTATTACTGAAATTACCATCCGGCTTTTTAAGAAGCCCGATCTGATCAGGTTTAGCTTTCGATAGCATTTTGTGTAGTCTTGCACTGCGAGGCAAAGACTCAACTTCCTCGCATAGCTTCCTCCACGAAGCTCTCTTGGCTTTCCTAATTTCTTTATTATATTCAGTTAGGGCTGCACTATATATCTTTGGTTTTCTTAGCCCTATTAAATAGTTTCCTGGGCTTTTCTCTAAGTTCTTTTAGCTTAGTATTCCACCAAGGAACTTTTCGTGTTGAGGTCTTGGTCTCTTTAAGGGCGAGGTCAATGTTGTCCTCTGCAAGGCAAACCTCCACCACGGCAGAAGCAGCTGCTGCATGGTGAAGATTTGCTTTGAGGACCCTCGGATTACCCTTGGGTTTAGCCATTTATGGGCGTTGGAGGCAGGGGTTTTGTTTCTTTTGAGGACGAGGACTTCCTTTACCTGCGCACTTGATAAAAGGTAAGGCGGGGGGCCTTACCTTTCGTCAAACCGCTCCCACCTCCCCTCCCCCAGGCCTGGACGACACCAGCGGAGGCCGTCGGACCGAGGCGAATTCTGCGCCTTGGGTCTTCGTCACTCTCACCGGTGGCGTTCCAGCCTCACCCCGAGAGGTGGAGGGCTGGGGGGATTGGATTTGGGGCGGCTTTAAAAGTTATCATCTTAAAGCCAAGAACGACTCTGCCGCCTGCCTTCCGAAGAGCCTCCGCCGATGGGTCGTCCAGACAAAATGTTACTAAGAACGCATTGTCCTCGTCCCTGCGGTGGAGGATTCTCCAGAGCTCAGTATGGAGCCCTTCATTTTGTGCCCTCAACAGCACAGCCGCCTCCTCTGCAGAGTCGGCTTCGCTGCGGGGCACGTATGTAATGCCCAGATGAGGCTTAGGCAGTTCGCCCTCGGGTATTACCGAGAGTTCTGCCTCCGGCCAGGGCTTCAGTTTTCCGATTTCACTCACAATCCAGTCCTGGCTTGCATTATTCAGGCACGATACCAGAATCCAACCTGGCTTGTGGGTGAAACCCGAAAATTTTGGACCCATTCCCGGTTGCGCCCCACAGGCCGTCTTAGCGATGGCCTGTGGACTAGTACCCGGTAGACCAGCCGCATCTGCTCCACACTCATAGGATTCGAATTGTGAATTCCTATACGCGCGGAGCCAGCTACGGCACTGAAGCTGGGCTTCTTTCCCCCGTTGGCAGCTTCACAGACTTGTTGGGCTGGTCTTTGGGCGACTCTTCCTCAGACTGACTGCGTTTTTTCGCCTCCGGAACTGGGGGAGGCTTGGGCAGAGGATTTTCGTCTCAGAGCTTCTGGCAGAGAGAGAGGGCTTAGGCTCCTATCTCAGCTGCTATCAGCCTTCGGTACCTTTTCCTTGGTGCCCCACTAAGCTTATAAGGCCTAGCAAACTTTTTCTTTTCCCCTCCCTGATTCGTTTCCGATTGTGGTTCGGCTGCAGACGTGCCCTTCACTTTACGGCTCGTCCCGAGTTGGGGTGCAATGTTGCAGGGTGTTGGTGAGGCTAAAAGAGCCTCTTCCAAACCTACAGCTAGTTCCATTAAAGGAGATTTCTCATTATCTTTTCCAAAATGTCGTTTTCGTCCATTTTGTTCCCATGATTAGCTAGGGAAATACTCGGTCACCCCCGGCAGAGACCCGCATGCCGAGGTAAGGGCTAAAATACTACCCGAATTGCCCTGGTCTCGGGTAGGCACCGTTTGCGACTGGACTCCCTCCAGCTACGCATCCATCGGCACGGTACGCTTGACACCTTGGATTGGGTTAGGATAGGAAAAGGGGGTAGGATAAAAGAAAAGAAAAAGAGGATCGTCAGAGTGTTTCTGTTCTGTCTGTTTCCTATTGAACCAGACCAAGTAACAGACGGCAACTACATGAAGGAGAACTCCTCAGACTTGCCCTAGGGATCAACATGACCTGCGCTCTCCCCCAGAGCCATACGCCAAACAGCTCGCCGGACAGGAGGAGCAGAATAGGTGTTAATCTAGTCCTACGAGTATTTATAATATCAAAAAGTTAGGAGTAGACTAACCCCGCCCATGTTTGGGCTAAGATAAATAATAAATAAGAGTTAACTGGAGATTATAAATGGAAGTTAATAATATAATTAGAATAATTTTAATGTAATTTAATAAAAAGTGAAACAAAATTCAATCATATGTTTCAAAAATCAAATCGTCAATTTGCCTTAAAATCTCTCGTCGTCTAGATTTTTAGCATTTTCTTACGGGATTCCAAGTTGGATTTTATGGCCCCCAATCGTGATGAATCCTTACATTGAAAAGTGGCCGCTTCTGTCGTCAACTTTACATCTCGCTCAACAGTCTGGGTATGACATGGGAGATGTAAAAACAAAAGTTCACCCTCACCACCATTGGACTATTTTCTGAATTTCTTGGTCACTTAAGTATTTAAATATCGGCGATTCAGTAATGATGTGTTGCCAATTTATCATATCAATGTTATCATAGCCTTGGTGCAGGGGATCGCTATATACTCTGTGCTTTTAATATACGCCGGGCTGCCAACTGACAAATGTGCTTCTTATAATCTGTAATCATTGCAAGTAGCTTTCTCAGGATGTGCGAAGTAGCTCCTGAAGTGCGAATTGCATTGAATGACGGGGTCAATCACTTCTTTCGAGGATTCTGGCAGATACTTGGAGGCTAATATAGTTTTAAATAAATGTCGAGCTCCATCTTTACATAACGGTTTAATCGAAATCGATAAACAAGCTGGGGCGTAAACTTTTACAACAAATTTACGAGTAGCCAGAGCAATCAAATTCTCTGATGGTTTCTCTGTTGCTACGTACAAACGTAGGATTCAATGAGCATGTGTGAGCCAACGAGCATGTGATTGTGTAGAAAAGAATGTGATGATGAGGTACACACCTGGAGACCTGTTTGTTAGATCTTCTTGAAAATAGCTTAATTGTACCACTTAGACGATCTCGTGCAAGTACTTTTGATTTGTGCTCAAATCTGGGGCATTTTTGGGAGTGATTCTGCTTCGATGGGTTGGAATTTTATAATCTGCATTTGTTCACAAGTTTCCACTATTTTTCCCAACTGACCAATGTAAGACTTGGGCCCCGAAGTGCTTCCGTTAATATGTAAAAACAAATGCCTTTTTGGCAGCTCGTTCATATGCAGTAAACAAATAATCCGTTGGAGGGGCCATTACAGCCTTTTTTTAAGGAGTCGTATAATGCCACCGTACTTTGCAGAATTTACATTAGTACCATCACAACCTATTGCTACAAGATGTGATTGCTGATTCTACTGTTTTCGCCGAACCGGTGCTAGGTTCTACATAACCCGTGTATATAGAACCCGGCTCCTGAATTAGGGATATGTGCTCTTTAACAGTCATTGTTCTGTAATATTTATTACCTTTTCTCGAAAATTATCCAATTTTTCTGAAGAGCTTCTTAATAGATAAGTAAATTTTTACATTTTAAGTGGTAGGCTTTTAACATTAGTATAACTCGTGTTCTAGTTACGGTCGGAATAGACACATTTTGCCAGATATTTTCAACTCTAGGTGCCACAATATCTCCTATTTGTAGAAATATTGGCTCCTTCTCAGTTTACAGTTGCAATTTTAGGTGATATCTGGTCCACTCGTAGTACTTCATCACATCTTCATACGTAGGTCTTGGATATCACCAAAAAAAGGGACACTTGAATGCACTAAAGGTTCTTTCCGTGCTTCAGACAACCAAGAAATATTGTGAAATAGATAAAAGCGCGACCTTTCACATTGAAAAGCAATAGCATACTGGCACGTGTATCAAAATTACTTCCATCGCGAGCCATCATGACCTTGATTTGTAGTAAGTTTACGTAAAATCTTGGTTTTTTATTGATCTATATTTACAATAGTACTATACTTATTTTATTATAATATAATAAAATATTAATTAAAAAAAATGTTACAATGTATTTAATAACAGCATACTTATTTACATAGCGTCAATCCTGGGTCGAAAATCATCTTTTTATAAAATTTCGATGACTGCGGAGGCAGTTACCCTGAATCAATCCAAATAAAAAAACAGTGATAGAGCCATGCGGCAGCTTTGCTGTTGCACGTATGGTCCGGCTCAAATCGGGCTGGTACCACGACCTCACAGAATACCGGCGTGAAGTGGAAGCTCAGCTTCCGCGTTTCGTCTGGTGAGTGTAGGTGGCTGGAGGCCCAATTCCCCCCCGGGCCCCTTAACATGGTAGCGCAATCAAGTAAAGATCTATCCCAGGAGGGTACCAGTACCCCTGGAGAATCCCTCGCTGAGCATCCACGACCAAATTACTCCACTCCTGAGCGTGGGTGCTCAGACTGCCCCGCATATTCTGTATTTAGTATGCCTATATTATTGTATTTATATTCCTGTATGTGAGGAGGGGGAGGGGGGAATTTCCGTTCAAGACAACAACTGCTCGGGGCAAACTGAGCAACAAGACCAAGACGACCCCTGCCACGTTATCCGTGAATTTCTGCAATATCAGGAGACTTCATTCTAATATAAACGCCGTCCACTACCATCTCGAGACGGCGAGGCCGGCTCTGCTGTTTCTGACCGACGCAGGTGTCTTCTCCGGCTGATATCTCCTACTCATTGCTATGCGGATGAAAGCACTGGTACTAACAATGCTCTGTACACCGGCCGTGCCAAAATTTCTCGGGGCAAACGTCTCCGAGTACCGGGATAAAATTGTGTCTGAAGCCGAGTCTTTGCTGAACAAAGTCTCTGATTGGGAGCGACTAAATCTAGTCCAGTTTAACCCTGAGAAGACACAAGTTTGCGCGTTAACCGCTATAAAGAAACCCCTTTCCTCCCTTGTTGCCTCAGCCAGTATCGGAATCCCCGGCGTCGACATATCAAGTGACGTGCAGTTTGTAGTCACTTAGAAGAGAAGGCCAAATTGGCCTCTAAAAAACTTGGCGTGCTCAGCAGAGCTGGACAGTATTTCATGCCGGCACACTGCCTGCAAATTTACAAGGCGCAGGTTCGGCTGCACATGGAATACTGTTTCTATCTCTGGGCTGGGGCTCCCCAGTACCAGCTCCTTCCACTTGACCGCACGCAGCGCACAGCGGCTCGAATCGTTGACGACCGAGTGCTTTCCGATCGGCTTGATTCACTGGCGCTGCGTCTTCGCATCTCTTGATGTTGCATCTCCTTGCGTATTTTATCGCATCTATCACGGGGAGTGCTCCGAGGAATTGTGCGGATTAATCCCAGCCGCCAAATTTCGTGAACGCACTACGCGGCAAACCTCCCGATACCATCCACACCATTTGGGTGCTTGTCGGTCCACCATTGTATGTTTCACGAGGAGTTTTCTTCCCCGTGCGACCTCTCTGTCGAATAGTTTGCCACCGGCGATTTTTCCGGACCGATAGGACCTGGGGACCTTCAAGAAAAGAGCTTACTCCTTTCTAAAGGGCCGGCAACGTACCTGCAATTCCCCTGGTGTTGCGGTTGTTCATGGGCGGCGGTAGTCACTTAACATCAGGTGAACCGTATGCTCGTCGTCCCCTCTTCTATAAAAATAAATAAATAAAATAATATTTTGCATGAGTTAATTTGATTTCTAAAGACACCTTTTGCGCACTATTAGATTATGATAAGATGAAATTTCGCTCCACCCTAATGATTACCATAATAATTTAATTTTTTTTTATTTCTGGATTTTTACTTATTAGTGTAGTTGCGGGCAATAGGAGTCAGGTGTCACCAGTCATTGCTGACAAAGTAAAGTAGTATAATATGCCTACGGAATTAATTTCCTACATGTTATATACTGCTTTTTTGTATTTGTTGTAGATGCCGAAAGTACGGATCAGAATTACCGAAAAGACTTCCTGGTCTACCGATAGTTTGGAAAAAGCTGTGCAGCTAATTGGTCAACAAAGTTATTCCATTTCCGATTAATCCCGAACTATTTTCAGAAGAAATCTTTGTTTCAGCTGAATTCTCCAATCATAGTATATTGCGGTTGAAGATTATGATTAATCTATTTCAGCTGCTGCTACTTATGCAGTACATGATAATAGAAGTTGGACGCCTAGCACATCAAAGCATGCAGATCAATCACTTCCTGACACGTCGAAAAAAGTAGACCTAAATATTTTATCCACAGAACAAACCAAAGAAACCTCGAAGGAAGTGTCTACTATACAAGAATTTATCAAGTTGCCCGAAAAAGAAGCATCATCCTCAGTACAAGACAGGGCTGAAAGAAGCAGCACTCTACAGTTTTAACATCAACGCGAATCAAAAAAGCACCTGGTAGATAAAGAAAATTATAACATTATAAAATCTCTACAAGACAAACGGCTCACTTGGACTGCACTGGTGGGACTAAGTCAAAGATTATGATGTGCGATATGTTGTGTTAAATTGATGATGTGCGATATTTGTTTGACTCTGATTACCCACAGGGTGACTACCAATGCCCTCACCTCAGTGCAATGGTGGTCAAATCTGTTATTTTTTTGAACTGTCAATATTTCTAAAGCTGAGTGCCAAAGTGATTAAAAATGATCTCGATTGATAGCAAACATGGACTATACGTTGCGCTTTATGCGGTAGGCATTAAACATTTCTCTTTGTTATTCAATACTCGTTACATTATATTATTTGCTTTAACTAATTTAATTTGCTATATATCAGGGCAATGCCCAAATGCCATATGTAAAAGTATACACAAATACATTATACACAACACAAACACACACACAATGTACATACTTACAATATTTATGTATTTTCCCCACTTAATTATAAGTAAATCAAAAGTAATCGTAATATTATTAAATTAATTCAATTCCTTATAGTACGTAAAATCAGCTTTATATACGAACATAAAAATGGGTAGTTCTCTCATTAATCTTGGAGTAATAGACAAAATCCAAGTTGCACAGTCAAAGGTAGAATCAATTCATAACTTCTCGAAAATATTGCATTACGTAAAAAACACTGACTTCACTATAGTTGCTCAAAACATCCGAAGTACTTATTTAAAAAATTTTACGACTTTTACATTTCCCTATCGAACTTTAACTTTGAAGTTGACTTGTTGGTATTGTGAATGTAGACTTGACTGTAACGAAGCAATACCGCAGTTAAATAATTATACCTCTTTTTCGACTACAAATCATATTAATCAGTATGATGTGGTAGTAGTTTATGTAAAAAACACACTTAAATGTAATATAAAAGAAATTAAATGAATACATGCGTCATGCTTGCAAGGGTGCTTGTACTTTACCCAGTTATACAATTCTTTGCATTTATCGGTCGCCTTCAATTAGAAATGCTGAATTTTTATAAACTCATTGTGCAGACATTTAGACACTATAAAAGGACATAAAAATGTTATTACCGGTGATATTATTATAAATATTATCAACAAAACCATTGAACAATCACACGAACGTACAAATAGACTGGCATACCTCAATACGTTAGCAATGCATGGCATACTTCCAGGACATGCCTGGGCTGACGCATCAGCGTCCCGGGATGTAAACACCAGCGCTCTAAAAAAGAAGTATAATTCCGCCTCTAGGTCCTTCAAAAGAGTCATTGCCAAGGCAAAGTCAGAGCACATAGGCAGAATTGGCAAGAAACTAGTTCGCCTTCCTTCTGGAACCCGTGCATTCTGGTCTCTCGCCAAGGCTGTCCAGGGGAATTTCTGTCAGCCATCTTTTCCATCTCTGCACAGGGAGGACGAATCACTGGCTCACACCGCAAAGAAGAAAGCTGGTGATCTTCTGGTCTACCTAACTCACAGATGGGCGGAGGCAGTATTTCTATATTTCTCGGGAAAACGTCTCCGAGTGCCGGGACAAACTTGTGTCTGAAGTCGAGTCTCTGCTGGACAGAGTCTCGGATTGGGGGCGACTAAATCTAGTCCAGTTTAACCCCCAGAAGACGTTTCAAAAGGAGTTTTCTTCCGCGTACAACCTCTCTGTGGAATAGTTTACCACCGGCGATTTTTCCGGACCGATACGACCTGGGGACCTTCAAGAAAAGAGCTTACTCCTTTCTAAAGGGCCGGCAACGCACCTGCAATTCCCCTGGTGTTGCGGTTGATCATGGGCGGCGGTAGTCACTTAACATCAGGTGAGCCGCATGCTCGTTTGCCCACTCTTCTATAAAAAAAAATGTATTGCCTACAAGGAAACACAACTGCTTGGACCATTTTATGCTGAAAATAGATATTACAGTTGGCCTCCATTATAGTCTTTTGACACCACTATAACCGATCATCATATGATATTCCTAAAATTGACCAATACCGATACACAAAATGGAAACCAAAATAAAGGAGGGCTTCCATCTGGTTGGATCTTTATTTATTTATGTATTTTTTGTATTTTTATTTTATTTTATTGATATTTATGTATATTTATCTTTTCATTTTAATTTATAATTATATATTTATAGAACCCAACCAGATGAGAAAACTATATATATACCCCATAATAATAATAAATATAAGACAATTACAAATTTGAAAATGCACTCTTAAGCCTAAAAGAAAGTAATCTAGCTAATTTAATACGAAGTAAGTACATTAGTATTCGTTAATCAATGTTACGGAGAGGAGGTAAAGTATTTATTTACTTAAAAGAAGTCCTCATTCACAACACTGCTATGTAAAAACTCTGATACTGAATAAATTATTTGATTTGATTTGAAGCTAAATTTTGTTACTTTATAGTTTCAATAAGGATTTTATTGTGAAATAAGCTTTTATTTGAATTCTCGCTTAATTGACTCCCATAACCCTCTTTTACCCTACATATTAACAGTGTAAGCAGTTGGAAAAAGTACCTGCTTTCGTCAAAATAATTAACTTACTGAAATTCATAAATTATAGATAGATAAGGTTAGCAGGTTAGCACCGAACATTGCCCTAAGAAAAACACAACAACGACAACAACACTTAGCAACATTTAGCATCAAAAGCTGCAAAAGCAGCTTTTGATGCTAAATGTTTTGTCGATTAATAAAAAAAATTAAAATATCTCGAAATTGATTCGAATTCGATACTCTAAAATAAATATCGAATGTCGATATATCACGATTAAAAATATCGACGATTTTAAGAAAATATCGATATATCGATACTTTTTACCCAAGCCTACAGGAAAACAGAGAAATCCTGTTCCCTGTTCGGCGGTGGTGACGTAGGTAGGCAATGGGTGCGTTTGGCAGAAAAAAGCGCTAGCAAGCGCTTACAAGCGCTGAAATAGTTTTCGACCAGGACACGATTGCTAAACTCTGATTTTTCATTCCGTAGAATTCTGACAGCTATCATTTTTTGACATGTCAGAGATTACAAACCTTTTTGGCCGGGCACATTTTTCAATTTCAATACGTGTCTGAACATCTGAGTCTATACATACATTTTATTTGTTAGTAAATGTATCCATTTTATTAAGTGCGGTACTCTACATGGTTTTACGGCGAGTGATAATTACGTCCCTTTTCATTACAAACAGTAAAAAATGCACAAGTAAAAATAACATATTTTTATTAAAATCTTTAGTCATCATTAATACTTATATCACTATCTTCATCATCGTCATCATCGCTGACATGAATTATTAAAGAGTCTGCGACTGTGTCAATGAAATCGTCGAGAGTGCACATCTTATCTTCTTCTTTGATTGTATGGCTGATACATTCTTGCCATTTATCAGGAGTAATACTACTTATACTTTCCAGTAATAGTTTTTTAACTTCCGCCATTTTAAAACTTCTGTTGTGTCTTGCGACATGCCCCTTCACTTGAGCCCACACCAATTCAATAGGGTTGAGCTCACAATGATATGGGGGCAGTCTAAGCACAGTAATGCCTTGTGCTGTGGCCATCTCGTCTACAATACACTGTTGATATTTGTATTTCTCCTGACCCACAATTTCCAATAAATTAACTTTTAGCATTTTTTCTTCAAAATTTAAATTTTTTGAAGTCAACCACGCTTGGATATCGCCTTTTCTCCATGCACTCGTTGGTACTTTTTCGACCTTCCTCGAATGATAGGGAGCATTATCCAACACTACTACCGAGTTTGGTTTTAATTTTGGAAGTATTTTTGTGAACCACTCCTCAAATACTTCCCCAGTCATCTCCTTGTGGTAATCTGCCAAGCCTTTTTTTGCCTCAAAAACTAATAAACCATCTTCCAAAAATCCTTCTTCGCTCCCTATATGGCTAACTATAAGTCGCCCCCCTTTGCCTGTTGGTGCCTTAAGCCCTGTTGTCAAGCCATCGAGGAAAGCTTGTCGTGAAGATTGAATGTTGGTATCACACCACACTTTATTGACGGTATGTCCTGAAAATAAAAATATATTTAATATTTCACTTATACATGAGGACAGTTATATATGCATATAAATTGAAAAATATTACCTGTAAACATGGATTTCTTTATTTATTTATTCATTTTGGTAACAAAAATTTATTAACAAAGTTAATTTAAGTATTACATAAGTACAGAATTCGATTTCCGACTAATACTTTGAAGAAAAGATAGGTTATAAAAAGTTAATTACCACATAATTCAATACTTGCCTTCGTTTACCCACGTTTCATCCTGGTAATATATAAGCCTGCCTTCTCTTCTATATTGTTTAATTTGGTGCAAGTATTTTTGACGCCATAGTACTATCTCCTTGCGATCTGTTAGCGCACTTCGACGTTTGCGACTTGTGTATTTAAAATTTAAATGCTTCAATACTTTTCTTAATGTTGATTTCGACATAACAGGCATGTCTGGATCACCAGTTATCTCTTGGTGAATCTGAAATAAGCATTTACATTACAGTTAAAATGTAGACAGGCAACACAGGTTAAAGTATAGTTTTAAAACAATGGGGGATGTCAGCAACGAGGTGTTAAAGAATTAGCAATAACTTTACCTTTTCAATAGTCGGAATCTCGTTCCTGTAGAAAAACGCGTGAACCTTTCGTCGAGTTGCGGCGAAAGTGAATTCGTCAAATTTTTGTATGAAAGATAGTTGAGGTCCACTCTTTTTCGGCTTTTGAAATTCTTTTGTGTCTTTATATTCTTTGGTAATTTTATAGACACTTGACAGACCCACGCCAGTCATCTCAGAAGTCTTTTTAGCACATTCCGTTGCACTCCAATCAGTTGTTTGCGGCCAATTTTCTATATTATATTTGTAAATATTTAGAATTATGGTCTTTTCGTTGGGCGTAAAAGCACCACGAGGACGCTTCTTTCTGGGAGAAAGAAAGTCTAAGCCTTGTGCTCTGTCAGATGGGGCTGCTTCCCGGGAAGGGCCAGGTTGTGGCTCCATAACGTTTATAAAAATCAACAAACGATCACAAAACGAAAGGTCAACAAGAAAAAACTTAACAGAATAACAGAAACTTAACAAATATAACAAGATAATAACAACAAATAGCAGCAAACACCGAGAACACATGCGCATTCGAGCATTCAAAGAAGTCGAATGAAAATCAATCAATGTGACAGACGCGACGTGACAGCTAACATTTTTTTAAAAGGTTTTTTAAACCTGGAATTAGTAGACAGTGATGCCAGCTAAAGAATAAAATATTAAGTAATTAAAGTTAATTAGATATATTGTTCGTGATATTGAAATATTTGTTATTTTTGTATTAGGTGACTTGTATAAGTAAATATTTAGATTTACCTTTTTGTAGGTGAAACATAAAAAATACGTAGCATTTTATTATTTATTGCCCTCAAATGGTTCAAATTTGTCTCTTTTTCGGTGGAGAACTTTTTTAGTAGCAACACTTACGAAATGTCAGAATTCTACGGAATGAAAAATCAGAGTTTACTTCAGTAGCGCTCACACAATCCGCCATTTTGCTTATTTAATTTGTTTGTTTTGAAGTAGAGTTTATAAGCTTTTTTGTGCAATATTAGTTTTAAGTAATATATTGACATGAATAGACATATTATAGATGTTATTAAAAATTAATGATTGGTAAGTTTTTAATATGAATACTTTACAAACATATATTTAAATTAGGTTAGGTTCCCCGGTTAAAACTGACTTCGTGTCCTAGAGGAAAATAGCTACTTACGATTTGACAGCGCTTACCGCTTACGATAGCCATTTTGCTTACAAGCGCTTGCTAGCGCTTTTTTCTGCCAAACGCACCCATTGTAACACTTTACGTTTTTTATCTTACTTAGAAATTAGTTATTAAACTAAATGAAAGGGGTAAATAAGACACAATTTATAACAATATTTCTATAATTATGGCACTTTTATGCTTTAAAAAATGTCTGGATAATTAAAATTATTTAGCAAGTTTAATTGTAATAAATATGGCGGAAAATTTAGCTTTATAAACGTCAGAACATATTGCTTGGAGTGTTAAGCTTTATCAGAAACGGTACGTAAACAAATCGTATCTTTTCAGATTTATTGTCTGTAAAACAGCATTTTTTGTTTCAAACCGCCAGCTAAGTTCTGTTTAACATCTTCACAATCAATTATTTACCTACAATAATGGTTGTTCCAATTTACATTTTAAAAGAATCGTATCTCTATTGATGTACTTTCCACTAACCCCAATGTAATTGATACTTGTTTTCCTATTTATGATTTAAGAATGAAATTATGCATACATATCAAAAAATGTAAAATACAGAATTTATAACATGAAAATTTAAATAAATCTGTTTGTTTTTAAATCACATCATGATTCACGTTTTAAGAATATTTATTTTTTATCCTATGTAAGGTTTTATTTCACAATAAAAAACTATAACTTAATATACACATCATTTCAACAATTACAATAAACATCAAATTTTATAACTATTTCTCCTTATTATAATTTCACAATAACATGAAAAATAATTTTATCCATAAAATTAAATGACGTGGTTACAAATGTCACATCACTGGTTCAACAAGTATCTTTGCGTTATTGATATTATACCTACTTGAATATAAATTAATTTGCTATTTTATGCTTATTGCATTCTTCAAGTCTCAATAATAAATCTACATATATTTAAACTAAAACTCTTTGCTATAAATCATTTGTACATCACCACCATAAGTTTAATTCTATGTATACATGTGTTTATGTACACGAGACGTTTAGGAAAATAATATTGATAACGAAATTTTGCATTTAAATTTTAAACATAACAGGTAAAATAAAGTGAGTAGGTAACTTTTACAAAAATCCATCGTGTATTATCATACAACATTAACACTTCCCTTCAAAATTTTTACATAATAGCGCTACCCCTACCTAACACTTGTATTCAAATATTAACAGTATAGAACTACTGTTCAATAATAAATTAAAGGATGAAGAAAAAACAAATAAAATAGTTGACAACAATATAGGTATGCCTAAATACAAGCCAACATACTATGAAACATTTGATTCTACCGGTATTATCAATCTATTGGTCATTTGTAATTTATTTTAATTAAGTATAACATTAAAAATTATGAGTTATACTCTATATAGGAAATTATATATGAAAACTTGACTAGACGAAACTCTACGAAGTTTCTAAGTCTCTATAAACTCTCCTATAAATTCCAGATTCTTTGTTAACACACGATGGTTATTAAAACATTAAAAAAACTGCATCAAATATTTTTCATGAATTTGTTACCAAATTAGTAGGTTTGTAGGTTTAAAATATAATTGAACACATTTTATTACATTAATATATTATGACCATGTAAACGTCAATTATTTTTTTTAAATACAGAGAAAAAGGTTACAATTATTAAAATTAATAAGTACTCCAAATATGCAAATGAATACTGGATGAAACGACACATAATATATTTTACATGTAATAGAACGGCAATACATATAAGTGAACTATTCATAATAAATATAAAATTTAACAGCAAAGGTACAACTTCAGCTGGTATAGATAATCTGAGAAATGTAAACTGGACCACGCATGACATGAAGAAAAAATTAACAGACAGACCACACGTAATATCTGCACATGTACACCTATGTCATTTAATTAGCAACAAACGATTGCAATGGGTGCGTTTGGCAGAAAAAAGCGCTAGCAAGCGCTTACAAGCGCTGAAATAGTTTTCGGCCAGGACACGATTGCTACTCCAGTAGCGCTGACACAATCCGCCATTTTGCTTATTTAATTTGTTTGTTTTGAAGTAGAGTTTATAAGTTGTTTTGTGCAATATTAGTTTTAAGTAATATATTGACATGAATAAACATATAGGTACATGTTATTAAAAATTCATGATTGGTAAGTTGTTAATATGAATATTTTACAAACATATATTTAAATTAAGTTAGGTTCCCCGGTTAAAACTAACATCGTGTCCTGGAGGAAAATAGCTACTTACGATTTGACAGCGCTTACCGCTTACGATCGCCATTTTGCTTACAAGCGCTTGCTAGCGCTTTTTTCTGCCAAACGCACCCAATCTCTCTACAGTCAATTAGCTATTTCTAAAGAGGAAGCTATACTATAGTTGTAGTACGAATGGGTTGTCTCGACCGGGGTATGACCACTCTCTCACAGAATACCAGAGTAAATGGGATCTTAATACTGCTGTGTTTCCTATGCTGCTGCTTCGTATTGTGAGTGTAGAGAACCGGCGACCCTTTTTACTGGAAGCGAGGCATTCTATCTTAGTTCTCAGGGGTAACACTTCATCTACGTTTTAATGCTTAATTGAGGGTAAATGTAGATGTCTATGGGCCACAGCATCATCTTACCATCAGGTGGACTGTGTGCTCGTTTGTCACCCATATACTATTAAAAAAAATTGCGAAAGTCGTTTGTAGGGGCAGGTCTAACTTTAAACGTTATATTTGTTAGGGTTGCAGAAAATGATAGAAGGTTGATGACAAAAGTGTGTGTTCAGCAACTCCGTTCTCTACACCAGTGATATAAAGTTTGGTTATACACTCAGACCAACCGAGAAACAGATGGAATATTGCCTATATTTCAATTTATGCCATAACCATGGTCATGATGCCGATCTAAACCAGCTTCTTGATGCACTAACGCATTTTTCACACATTTTTCGTCTTCATTTCTTAATCAACCCGTAAAAGACACTACTAAACGGACACATATTCACTTAAAACCATGTTGGTTTCAAATGATTTTAAATGCATATTATGTGAACGTAGCGTGTTCTTACGCAACGTAATAAGTTTGTTAGTTGTCAAATCTTTGGTTTCGTTTTTGCATCGGTAAAAATATAGGCAGCGCTACGTATTACTTTCAATGTTTGTCTGAGGTTATCCCTGTATAAAACAGTTGGTTTATCAACATTTATTGAATGAATTTTTCAGTTCATTATATCACTCCGAAAACATTCTACGGAATGGCTCTGCATTTAAAATAAAAGAAAAAACTTAAATGCCTCAACGAAAAACGTATTACTATTTAATTAGGACTTTAAGGGCTTATTATTTAGCGAATTGAACTCAAAGAGCAGTACTCACAATCGTCTGTTACTATTTCAATGACCACATCCTAGACGGAATGTCGACTCAACTGGTGGTTAGATTTTAAAGTATATTCCGCAAAGCGATCAGGTTGTTAGTGAGAATAAAGAGGGTGCAGTTAGTAAATAGTGTTGGATAAAACGATTAAGGCGCTCGCAAACGTAATTTTTTGCAATATTATCGTAGTGGTACTAATAATTATATATTAAATAAACATTACGTACATTTATAATAAGTATATTAAACTATTTGTATGTCTATAAGTACGTACGCGATTTTAAATTCACTAACCATTGTTGAATCGTTTTATCCAAACAATTTATTACTATTTAATTTGTATTATATAACAGGTTCATGCTTAAGGGAATTGACTGGGTTGCCATTAAAATAGATTGTCATGAAAAACTATTAACTAATTTTGTAAAAGATCACACTTAAAATTTACGTCGTGGCTCAACGTTCATGATACGGTTTACACAGTGCTATTTCTTCTTTTCTGATTAATTTTATGCACCAACTTCGAATGGCAACCCTAACAAGGGCCCAAATTCTATCGCCACTTTAATGCAATAAACCACTAACTGACTAGACCCAATACCAGAAAAACTAAGTATATTTTTTCTAAGTAGGCGTGATATTCGATTAGAAAGTGAAGGAAGAAATTGATTGATTATTACTTACTTGTTTTGATCGGTGTTGAAATATATTTTACTTTGTTTTCAAGCAGTAGTAAATATTTTACCTTGTTTTTAGAATTTAGAATAAATCATTAATTTCAATATTTAGAATCTTTTTGGTTAGCTATATCAATGTTAACAAATCTTATTAAATTATTTGTTGAAAAATTTGGTACCGTTTATTACGAAATTAAACTCGAATTTGATATTTTCAATTGAATTTGCCTAATTTACATTACAACATATTTCAACACCGCAAAGCAAATTTACCAAGTAGGTACTAAATAATTTTAGATCAGATAAAAATTAAATCAATAAGTTAAATATCTTAAATTATGTCTTAACAGCATTTTTTTAAAGTTCTAGTTATAATTTTATATAAGTAGTGTTCAAGTTAGCTGTAGTAAAAATTGTAGCGTTATTAGGTTACCAAGAAAAATTTATCAATAATTTACTGTTCCATTTCAGTGACAGCTATCTCGAATACGATGAGATACGAAAGGATATATTGCATTCCGTCATTCTTTGGTGACCTAAAGAAGCTGGGTGACAGGCCCAATAATAGTGCAGTGTCTCATGCTAGACCTAGTTAAAATGTTAGTTTTTCAAAAAAAAAACATGCAATGAATGACCATCGTGAACATAATTAAATAATATTATTTCTAAAAGGTTGTTACTATGTTTAAAAATTAATTAATGAATTAATATATTCAAGCCTTTCTAAGGAAATAACCAATAAAAAATATTACATTATCGCACTATTACATCGTAACCTTTTAAATTAAATTAGATATTGTATAATGACAACAAAGATATAAAATACAAAGAATTATTATGTTCGGAAACTAGGTTGCCCTATTCTTCAATATAGACAGTAAATTGTTTCACTGTAGATCACGAAGTTTCTCATTGAAAATCATAATAAATAGACCTCGGCCTAGGTTAGGTATAGGTATGAAGTAATTATAGTAAGAGAGCTGGTGGCAAATTCAATATTATCAATGTCGTAGTTGATAATAATATGTAGCTATAATAATGTTTCAAACTATGTACACACACTTTATATCGCGCTGAATATCGCATTAACATCCGTTAGAAAAAAATCGTTAAGAACTTCATCGGAATTACAAAACCCTACACACACTACATAGTCAAACCTGTAACCACAGAATAAATAGTAGTTACAATCTGTAACAGAAAGAGTTTTGTTCAGAATCCTTACTCGTTCAGCTTAGTGCCAGACTTAACTCAAGGTGCATTGCTTAAAACACTGTATTATATGGCACTTAAATTGATTAAGTCGAAACAAATTTTAATTTTTGAATATGTCTGAAATTCAATTAACTACCTATAGTCCGAGAAAAATGTTTGTGACAGTCAAAAAGAGAGAGAGAGAGAGAGAGAGAGAGAGTCAGCGGTGTCATTCCTTAACTATTCCGTTTGGCACATTTTGGCTCGGAACACTTTTTGAAAGCAGCAGGCTAAACGTCCACTATACTATCACTTATCATTATTTTAAATTTCACAGTCTTACCAAGACAAACGCGATAAATTATAGTTACATAGCATTTATTTTTCTCATCAAAAAAAAATGTGACAGAAAATATTTATATTGCTTAATTTCCTTAAATTTTACATTTATCATAATTTACGATGTTCTACCACCAGCTCTGTAACATTAAATAATTATATTAATTTAAACAACAAAAAATGACATTGTTTACAAAGATTCATCAAGTGATTATTTCAGCCATTTGAAAAATAATCAAGAAACGTGATTTATATTTTATTCCTTCGACCCTGAGGTCAGCAAAGTCGCAATAACTATCTACTTATTAAAAATAAAAGGATAACTAGCGAGATACGAATATGTAAGATTAAAAACTAGCTAAGTATTTATTCAGAGTCGAAGATTATATACACATTATTGAATATTCACGCCAATATTTTTTTCTACCTACTCAAAACTTTGGTATCTATCCGCTTTTGTTAATTATATTATATAATAAATATATATGTACATGTTTTATAATTATCTCGATATAACCCATAATGTTCATTACGACTAATGATATTTTTTTAAAACAAATATTTTAAATAATTTTTTCTCCGGAAATTAATGTGATAGTTTTTACTTTCAGTAATATACCGCCTACATTCTACACTAGCATTTTAGTAAAGGTAAAGAATGAAAGCTGAATTTATATATTAAATATACTCTATGTCCTACTGTTTAAAATTAATTGGTGTTTATGTCCCTAAATGTAAATCAACTAACCTTATAAGGATATAAGGGTCACGTTTACGTAAACCCACTAATATCTAGCATTGATTTTTTCTTATAACTAAATCACCGGTAACCGATAAAGTTATGATATATCATTTATATCTAAAAATATTGCTTAAAAGCGTAACAAAACAATCATATTGTAATAAGTAACTTAGTTCGCTAATATAAATTGTTTTTCTTGAATGTTGATTTTAATTAGCGTCTATTATATGTAAGGCATTTATTTAATTTGTTTTAAGAACATTACTTTTTTAATTTTTTAGCAAACCTTTGAATTTTTTGTCAATATAATATTCTTATGCATATTAGTGGCAACAATTTACGATCATAGCATTGTTTTAGATGGGGACAAGATTGGTAAAGGTAAAGGCGTAAGTACCTACCCCATGTCTATAGTCTATAGACGTAGGGTGTTATTATTTAGTGTAAACTAGTTTACGCAAGAATGTTTTATCCGAAGATTTCGTTGCCATCCTAAGTGCTTGTTAAAGATAACTCGTGGGTACGGTGGCGGGCGTAGGCGCCACGAGATATCAAACACAGCATGATATGCAAGTGTTCACGTACAAAACGCAGGTGTGGTGGAAGTAGGAGGCAAGCTGGCACAGGCGCGTGCCGCCGCACGCTCGCGGCTACATCAAACGTTTGCAATTATTTGTGTGACTTTCGAACTGGTGGCAGAGCGCTCGACGCGTGGCTTCAGATAAGATCAACCAGTTTGAACTTTGAACGACTGTCATCCAAGTATATCCAAAAAATATTGCAGGATATTCTCTCAAATTACTGTTTCAGCCGTGGTAGCGTTGGGACTTTAACGCTCACTGTAAATATTACAGTACAAGGTTCGAACCCTATTAATGAAGTTGTTGATTACAATTTTAATCACGTACTCTACGTTGAAGGAAAACTTCGTGATGAAATATGTTTCTAAGCTATATGAAGTCCACACACAACATGCATTGGGGCAGCGCAGTGGTTTTCTCATAACCCTAAAACCTTCTCAGAAATAGGAGTCCTGTGCCCAGGCGTGGAAAGTATAAGGCTGTAAATTTTTTATTGTATAAGGTATGAAATTCATCGTGCCATTCTCTTTCTTTGTTAATTTCGTGTATATACACCGATTCTATTTTTTGTCATCTCACACTTTAGATAAGAAATATCGATTTTACAATATATTTACAACCTCTGACAACAGGTTCACACTCGGAGAAACGCCTGGCCACCCGCGCCCACGTGTTCTTCGTGAACAAGTACTAAAACATTATATTAACACAGAACACTATTAACATACTAGGACTAGGAGAGTCTCTCAGTCATATTCTTCCGAAAAGTAAAGTACTGTGTTTCTAGGGTAAGAGAGAAAGAGATAGATGGAGAATATAATTACAAAGCATATGGCGTTTCATCTTAATCGTCAGGGGTGACGCATCTGAGGCCTTATTTATTTCAACATGGTTGCAAGTGTCAATGAGGTGTAGGCTGCAGCTCGTTATTATCAAGTGCACCGATAGCTCGTTTTTCACTCGTATGTTAATAAAAAAAGCATTTATAAACTTGGATATCTAGTTATCTAGCTATTATACTCTATAGCTATAGTGTAAGTAATTTACCCTTTATCTTCTAAAATGTACGTTTTGTAACACGTGTCTTTATCAATGTGTATAATATATATATATATATATATATATATATATATATATATATATATATATATATATATATATATATACATATATATATATATATGTGTGTGTGTGTGTGTGTGTGTGGGTGTGTGTGTGTGTGTGTGTGTTCTTATATTTACGCGAATATTATACGTTTAATTTAACCTATTTTACGGACTTTATAGTTTCATTTTAATTTATTCTTAACTTCCTACTTATATTGAATTTTAAGTGCTATGCAGCATCAGTTCGATGTTCTAATGTCAGTTTTCCCGGGCTACCGTCAGCTTAGCTTCTGATTTTAGTATAATTAATCATGGAACAAATTTAATTTAAGATAGCTTCAACTTTTAATAATTAACATTGTACTAAAATGACCGACCGGCCTGAAGATAGTCTGAGTTATCTATGTAATCTAGGCGTCCACTGAGGTATTCTCCCTGTGACTTTGGGGGGCTTTGCAAACCACCACAGAACAAAATATAAAGATGATAGCCCGCTGCGTACCTTTAATAAAGTGATTCAAGTTCTGGCTTTAATTCTTGACAAACACTTGTGCACATATCTTTCTTCTTTCTTTCATTAACAGCCCTTAAAAGTTCGCTGTTGAACACACATGCGTTTAGAATGCATAATATGTCGTTCTACGTTCTACATCGGGCTACGTTAGTGCTTGCAAATTATTTAAGATGTATGTGAAGTGTGTACCTCACGTACACATGCGTGTTCTAACAATAAGTTGAGCATGGTTTTGCCTTCGTTTATGCGTCACTTAAAAAGTATGCAGTTCTCTTTTTCTTGTTTTTTTGTTTCTTTCTTTGTCGATCTGAGGGAATAACTCACAACGTCAGCAGTTAAAAATAAATTAAAATGAATCTCGATAAAATCCATAAAATTATTACGATTCAACATATCGTATAAGATTTGTTTTAAAACGTAAGAATTACAGAAAAATTAAAAACCAAATCCAAAATAATTAATATTACCATCACATTATTAAAATTTTCGATAAAAGAAATTGATTCGTTAAGGACCTTCAAAGCCCTTTATAACTAACTATTACTCTATTTTCCCTATTCGGCGGCAGTTCACGCTAGTTCATTTCAATACCATTTTTTTCCTATCTAATAAGTGAACAATGTTTAATCGTAAAAGTGCATCTATGAGCAATTTCGTCCACCTAAGTCCGCCCGCAAAAATAAAGGTATAAAGGCTTCGTTTTCCAATTGTATTTGATATTACATTTAAAAGAGCAATGTATATACAAGCTAAAGGAAGTTTTATTAATTATTTCTATCTAACTAGTTTCTCGGATGTAGGTACTATCCATTAAGGAAAATTCATTAATCACGAATCTTAGATGAATAAAAATTCAAACAATTAATTTTCACACTCGAAATCAATGTTAGATTATGATTTATAACTTTATTATAATATAAAGCTTAATTGAAACGCATGACTGGAAGATTTAAAAACCGTGCGAATTATTTTATTGATTTAAAACTATTAAACGAAGATCAAAACAAATAATTAAACTTACAAAATAATATCACTAAATGTAAACAAGAAAGGAGTTATCAACACAAAAAACAATTATTTTTCAATGTAGCTATATAAAAAAAATTGTAATATTTAAAGGCTTGTTTTGATCTTCATTAAATATTTAATAAAATACCCAAATGTTCTCCGCTTAGCACTTAGCCAAAAAATTGCACGTATCATTAATTCACTTAAAATCTGTGAAAACTAAGCACTTCAATGCTAAATCTACATCTACGATTGGACGAAGAATGTAATTAAATCTAAGCTAAGGTCGCGCCTTTTGAGTCAGTCGATCGATTTACGTCAACGAATCGACATAAATATTGATTTACAATTGTCAATCGCACTTTACAATGATAATTACTTACAGTAACAATAATTATCTTTAAATTGTTATTACATTGTACACGTGTAGCACATTTCTATCTCAATTTATTATATCTCCTATACAAATTTACAATGTATAACATTGCATTCCATTGAGGCCATCGTCAACAATACCGAGCACCGCAAATCGATCGACAACACCCACCGGCCATGGCTACCTTCCTACTTCACCTGCAACATGCACATGCTAGCAAGGTTAGTGCCGCGATCAGCGCCAGTGTGATGTCGACAGTCGGCGCCGCATTGCACATGTCCTCTTCGCAAAAACACATGTGACCAGTGCCTGTACTTTCCATCATACAAACGTGGTCCACCATGAACAAATTGATTTGTAATTGTGAAGTACACGTGCGCCTGACGACCTCGTATGCTGGAATTAAAAAATAAATTTGTTTTAGAATAAGTCAAATTCTTTTTATAGAATAAGGATAAAAAGCAAGCACACCGTAGACAGAGAAACCTATAGACTAATGATCAGCGTGGCCTCGAGTGAGAAAGGACGATACCGTAGTTTTAGGTTATACAATAATCTTTATGACTTTTAAACACATTTAGATAAAAAAATTAATTGTTCTAAGAACTGAACTGAACAAGATTCACCAATCTTAAGCTCACAAAACACTTTTTTCTCAATAAACCAACTTGTAAACTCCTTAAATCGCTACGCTGTTAAAGTTGTTTAGCAAACTGTAGAGTTTGCTAAACAAAAAAACCGGCACGAGAAAGGGACAAACAATCACACCGCTCTATCTCATTTCTATGCAAGACGTATGCATAAATCTATCTTTTTCGTGTGCGAATGCGAAAGAAGGCGTCAATTTGTCTATAGGTTTCTCTGTCTAAGAAGCACACAGTCTATCTGATAATGTGGCCCATAGACATTTTCATTTATCCTCGAGTAAGAATCAAACTGCAGAATGCGTTGTCACCTCTGAGGACTAAAATGGGATGCCTCATTCCAGTAAAATAGGTTGCCTACACTCATACGAAGCATACAATACGAAGCAGCATTGAGCTGCTATTATACGCAGCTGTTTCGAGCCGACCCATTCGTACTACAACCATACTATAGCTGAAGCATGGCCACGTACGTTACGTACACTGTGTTATCATAGCGATTTATGAATACCAGCGTAAAATAGTAGCTTAATGCTGCTTGTTTCGTATGGTGACTGTAGAGTACCGGTGACCCTTTTTACTGGGCACTTAGGCAACGTATCTGCATTTTGATTCGTATTCGACGATAGATGTAGATGTCTATGGGCCACAGCAGCCATTTACCATCAGTAGGACCGTGTGCTCGTTCGTCTGACTATCCTATATAAAAAAAGCTTTTTATAATAGCATCAACAGAGTCAAAAAAATAACAGCTTATTGATTAAAACTTCAATGTTTAGTGTTCGCGTAAATATAAGAAATTAATAACAGCTTAATTGAACTGTTAGTGAAGCCTTTTATAATGAATAAACAACAGGCTATTTGACATTTCATCTTTCATCAGTCTTTATGGGTTTCTTTGTTTCTTTTTAACTGTAGGTGCCCAATGCCACATTTGCTTTTTGTTACTGACTCGTCATTCTAACCAATTTCTTCGATCCTCCTTCAATTAAAATCCTTACGGGAAATCGATTATTTCAAATAATAAAAGATTAAGGTTCGCAAGTTTCCTAAATATATTTTGCTTTACCTGCAAGCGAGTAGTAAATTAGAAATTAAAATTGCAGTTATTAATTTCAGTGGTGCCGATTAGGAACCAACTTAAGTTGTTCGCGTACTCGTACTATGAAATGTATTTGGGACCTGTGCTTTAGCTGTAAGGCTCCATAGCGTTCATGATATAAATAAATGCCCCTTTTTCAATGTGCTATTTTTCGATAATATTTTAATACAGAAATCAAGGTGCTGTTGAATGATATTTTTTCTGATTCAAAGTGAATAAAAATAGAACATTCTTAGCTACATAAAACGAAGACGACGTCACTAACAGGTAGGTACGAAAAATAAACAAAATGCTAATTATATTTCTTTTACCCTGACGATTCAAATTTAAAAATAATTATTTTAAACTATATGACTTTTAAACACGTTAAGCAATGACGTTACTATTTGATATAGATTCTATTGCTCAATGTGAAGATTGCCTACTTATCTAAAAGAAACACGAAAATGGCAATAAAAATACTTTTTAAACCCATTTTAACATTAAAAAATGTTACATAATATACTCACGACTTTTTGAATATCGCACCATCTTGACGCAGCAGCCGTTGCAAGTCTGTAAAGGCGGCTGGTCTCTGGGCAGGGCGGTGTAGTTGAACGGGTCTTTGCACCGGAAGTCTGTCCAACTGTCACACTCGTAGCAGTATATGGTGCGGGCTGTGGACAGAAATTATGCTTTTTAACATTATGTTAATCAATTAAACTTTTTGAGCTACAGACCTTTTATTTTCTTTATTATTCATCGATATTTATGAAGAACTCAACACTTTATTGCTCTTATTTGACGATTGATAAATTAAAAACACTTTGTGACTTTTATAGAAATGAAGAGCAGATCATTTTACATGCATACATGTTTTGACGCAATAGGAAAACTTGCGGTGAATATCGACAACAATAGGAAGAATTTTGTGACAGTAAATACAAATTAAGGTAACATAATGTACATTATATAGTAACGAAATAGGTACTCTACTTTAAATAATATTTTTTTACATAAAATATGGGTAAAACACGTGCACACCGTCCACCTGATGGTAAGTGGATGCTGTGGGCTGTGGCCCATATACATCTACATTTATCCTCAAATAAGAATCAAAATATAAATCCGTTGTCTTTTGTCACGCCTGAGTACTGAGTTAGAATGCGTTGTTTCCAGTAAAAAGGGTCTCCAGTTCTCTACACTCACCATACGAATCGCAGCAGCATTAAGCTGCTATTTTACGCTGGTATTCCGTGAGAGCGTAGTCCCACCCCGGTCGAGCCGACCCTTTCGTGCTACAACCATAATATAGCTGCAGCGTAGCTCTACCACTGGAAAAAATCTATACTTATTCATATTTGGTTTCTTATTAACAGTGACTGACATTTTCGAATTAATTTAGAAGAGAGACTCGTTACAAATTATTAGGCTAATTGAATTTAAAGTAAAATATATTTTAAGCCTCAAGTACATAGTCATATGTCAACCAGAGGATTATTTTGGCCTTCCTGAACACAGACGTCATAATTCTTTAAATTTCGAAACAAATTGGATTCTGTATTAAAGTGAATAACGTGAAGATAAAAGCAAATATCTCCTATTTAAGTCTGTATTAAATAAGTTAATGAGTGAATATAATCTCTAAGATTTTTATTTATACGTTACCTATATTAGGTATAATTCAAAAGTGAAAGTGACCAACCAGATTTTAGTAATCTTGTAAAAAGTCGAAACAAACAACATTTTGAAGGACATAAGAGACGATTAATTGGCTGAAGATTGACGTTCGTTTGCCTGAACAATATAGGCTTCAGCAGTACCTAAACTGTATATGTGATTCTCTATTGCGTCATATTTCACCTTGTATTATAAAGTAGTCTAGAAACAGTGCAAGCTTATATAATAAAAAGAAAGCGAATTTTATTTTTATGCTGCACAGTTTTTAATATCTTCATTTTTTAATTATATGTTAAAGTTCTTGTAATTTACGAAAAAGAACTTTTGTCTATAATAAAGTTTTTATCTTTTTTATATCTATTCGTTGCCTAATTCAAAAGGACCATTGGGTGGATGCTGTGGCCCATAGAAATATATATTTATCCTTGATTAAGAATCAAAATGCAGATACCTTGTCAACCCTGAGGGCTAAGATGGAATGCCTCTTTTCCATTAAAAAAGGTCTCCGGTTCTCTATACACATAATACGAAATAGCAGCACCCTTGTGAACTTTGGTTTTCAGTTAATATTAACAGTGTGGCAAGAAACAAGTGTGGCAAGAAACAAGTGTGGCCTGACCTTAACTTCAAAGATAGCTATAACCAACTTTACGCTGGTATTTTGCGTGTTTCTACCCCTGTGGAGCCCCACCCATTCGTGCCACAACCATAGTATAGCTGCGGCGTGGCTATACCACGAATAAACTGTTTCGTAGTAAAAAGTAAATAAACATCAATGCCTTTTTGCGAAATGGATTAAAATTAATTAATATCGTATAGAATTAGTGCAACTACATATATTATTTGCAAATCTCCAACTTTAACATAATGGTATAATTTTCAATTCTAATCTCGTAATATCATTTTACGGTTCCCATTTTTGATGGAGATAGTACACTCGCTTATTAATAAAACATTATAGGTGGGTACTTACCTGTGAAAGCGAGTTGAATGCATAATGCACTCAGAACATACCGCAGCTAAAAGCCTGCACAAAACATGTAGGTAACGCAAAGAAGCTCAGCTCTACTTTATCTGACACCAAGCAAGTTACGCATCACTTTTTTACATTCAAGACATGTGTTTTTACTATCTCAGACTATAATCTGAGCGAGAAAATTCAAATAACACTTTAACTAAAATATGAGGACAAAGAAAATTCTTCAATACATATTATATTACATGTTTAAATTATTTTACAAATATAGTTTTGGCTTACAACTTGTAAGCCATTCAATCAAATTGAATGACTTAGTAGTAACAAAGATCTGATAGTGTATTTCACTCCTAGTTTTGGAAATGAAAATAAAACATTAATCTTACAAAAAGGCCTTTTAATATTTCAATCAAGCGATATAATATGCAACAAAAAGTAGTACAACAATACACCGAAAACATATTTTAAAAACCACGAATATCACAAAAATGGGAGCGGTCGTGTCGCAAAATACCTTGCATTGCATAATTAAGCAAAATGCATTCAAGGTGAGAGGTGAGCAAAAGGGTTTAGGCGTTATTCTAAACAGAATATTTCGTTATAAATTCAATTAATATATATATATATATATATATATAT
Source organism: Parnassius apollo (assembly GCA_907164705.1). Lineage (NCBI taxonomy): Eukaryota > Metazoa > Arthropoda > Insecta > Lepidoptera > Papilionidae > Parnassius > Parnassius apollo. Next base: position 18,078,423 of record CAJQZP010000220.1, on the reverse strand, counting down.
ATATATATATATATATATATATATATATATATATATATATATATATACGATATAATATGCAACAAAAAGTAGTACAACAACAATACACCGAAAACATATTTTAAAAACCACGAATATCACAAAAATGGGAGCGGTCGTGTCGCAAAATACCTTGCATTGCATAATTAAGCAAAATGCATTCAAGGTGAGAGGTGAGCAAAAGGGTTTAGGCGTTATTCTAAACAGAATATTTCGTTATAAATTCAATTAATATATATATATATATATATATATATATATATTGGTAGTGTTTGTAGATAAATTAAAAGCAACTTTCTAGGCAGGTGCATTAATCATCTTTCAATCTCCTTTTTTTCTTTTGTTATTAGAATAAAGCACTTCATTCTTTTATAATCTTTCTGTTAAAACTGTAATTTAAATAATGTTTTCTTATATTTACGCGAACACTACACATTGATTTTAAACTACTTTTGTTATGGATTTTATAGCGTTTAATTTATTTTATTTTTAATCCCGACGTTTCGGGTGTTTTACAGCACCCATGGTCACGGGGGACCGGAAAGCACCCGAAACGTCGTGTATTAAAATTAAATTAATTAAACGCGATACAATCCGTAAGAAAAGTAGCTATAATTTAAATATTGATAAGAAACTGTTAAATAGGTACTAAAACGACACGAACAACATATTTTACTTTGGGGCCATTCAAGTCCAGTTTTAGTGTTATTTCTAGATAATTATCGATTCGTTTTTATTACGTTTTATTTAAAAAAAATAATTTGGAAATTAGAAAAACGACTATCCCCATTCAATGATGGCACATAAATTCAAAAACTATTAAAAACTTTGTAAGCTAGGATTATTGGTGCAAAATACCTAATATACCTAATCATTAAGCCATATACACACAAGTGTCAATCTGATCCTAAATACACATCAAAAGCCACACAAATAAATAATTTATAAATATGTTAAAGTATAGTAGATTTTAAATAGTACTTACATTTGTCATAATAAAAACATTACAATACTTGGAATAAAAATAAAGTTGTTTTACTTGCACAATAAAATAAAATAAGAAAGGAAATAAGTCACTAGTCCATATGATTTAACTCCCAGACTTCAGCTTTGAAAGAGATTTATGTTTGACAGCTACATATCTTAATATTTGTAATTCAATAAATATAATAATTTATTAGCGCTTAACTTACGGCTGCATATAACATTCATAAAATTTACTCTCTGTTAACAAAATTATCTTCTCTAATCGCATAAAATATGTTGAACACCCCCTTATTTCTTTTGATTAGGTACACATTTAGATGTGTAAAGATATAATAAAAAACTTAGCAAAGCGTACAAACAGTTAAGCTCATGGTAATGTGTATAGCATCGAGTCGTTAGCTTTGAGATATAACAGAATACGAATTAGTTATTCCTTAAAAAGCTTATAGCCATTTGTGGATACAGTAAAACATGTTCTCTTTACGGAAAACAACGAGTACTTACTTTGGCATTCCGCCTGTACAAGGGGGCTGAGACATAGTGCCCATAATGCTGAAAATCCATGCTTCGATTAGTAATAAAGAAAACTAAAGGCAGAAAACACATTTTAACTACACAATGAACAGACACTGTCAAAGAGAGAGAGAGGAGAATGTCTATAGTCCTGTGAATAACTTTGTGTGAATCTAAACCACTATTATAATAATTATAACTTCTACCAAAAAATAAATACCGACTTAGAATTGCTAAAAAAAGTTATTTGTTTGCTACCCTTAGGGTGTGATTTTTTCTCCAAATTGATGTGGGATCACCCCTGAAGAATAACTTATTAAATAAAATAAGAATCATCAAAATTGGTTCTCAATCTGGGAAGATATTGCGTAACACACACAACAAAACGTACACTCTATCGATCAATAATAAAGAACTGATCGATGGTACACTCAAATTGAGAACTCCCTCCTTTCTGATGTCGGTTAAAAAGAAAATAACGTAGTAACCGTAGACTTAGGAGATTAAGTTTGAAATTTTATATCGCTCACGATATTTTGAAATATACATGTGACATATTTATCATTTCATTTCTATGTTGATAGGCTAAGTATTACCATTACCTTGCTGTTATGTGCCAATATAAATACAGCATGTATGCTCTCGCATAAATAGACTTTACAAAAGTATTATGACTCACTGCATATAAATCAAATATATTATTAACAATATTATGGACATCATGTAAAATGTAAATCAATTGTATACCCTGTCTCAATGTTATTAACTTTAATAAGACAAGCAAGTGATTTCAGGAATTTCATATAAGGATTCTTAAAACCAATAATAGTACGTTTCTAGACAGAGTAGGTTGCCTAAAGTCACTAAATGTCATGTATAATTCCGATAAAATTAAATTAAAAAAAGCAGTTATTCACAGGAGCTTTTGGAAGTGTTTTCTAATACGTTATGCCTGTTAAGTGTTTGGTTACACATTATAATTTTGAATAAAATATTACATCAAAAATATATTTTGCATGCAATAAAATTAACCATTCCTCTTAACATTTGCAAAACACATTCCTGTGGACACTCAACACGTGTAAACAAATAGGTAAGGCTGCGAATACATTTGTAAATTTTTGAGCATTTTTTGAAGTTATAATTCACGAAAGGGCACGGACATATTATACAGAAATATTATTAAGACGACAGAAAACCTTTAAGAGGAAAAAAACAATTAAAAAAGGTCACGATTTACGAGCAAAATAATTCAAATAGTCGAAATCGAATTTGTTCACTTTACAATACTGGCTTCTAATGCAACAGTATAAACATTTTTTTTTATGTATTTGTTTATTTAAGGTATAAAAGATAAGGGAATATTCTTTAATATGTTTCACAAAACGAAACAAACATGCAGTGTAATAATATAGTGCCAGCATCATTATCGATGATTTCGTTTTCGCAACCCTAACACAAAATAAATCTAAATAACATAATATAGACATCTATGTAACGTTCATAGGATTGTTATGCTAATTAGTTTACGCGTGTTACCAGTTCTGATGCACGAGTTTGCTTTTACTTGGTCCACTCCAAACCAGGACATCAGAAGAACTGAAAAGATTTTAAAAATGTATAAATTAATCAAATTACTAAAAATAAAACTAAATTTTCTTTCGTGTTGTAGTTAAATGCGTCAATAAGTGTTCTATGCAATCACACCTTACTATAAGATCGTTTACATTTATCAAACCACACAATTTATTAATCGTAAAAAAACTGGCACGTCGAAGAAATTAAAAAAAAAACAGGAAAACTGAAGTCTCCTGCTAAATCCAAAAACTTAATTAAAAAAATCTATTAACATTCATGTTTGTAGCTTCAAAAATATTTTAAAGGTTTTAAAAGAATAACATTAATAACAAATTCTGCAAAATTCAAACACATCATGAATATGCACGGATTTCCACCCGTTGTTGAAAAGCTTTGGAAGGTGAAATTGCCCGTTATTATTATATATTCTGCATGCAACGGCGTAATCAAGGGGCTCATTTGTGTAACATAAGGCTTTTGCAGTTTTTGTTAAACTAATGTGTTTTACCGTTTGCATATATAATAGCCCTGTTGACATTTTAGCCTTGGTCCTACTTTCATAATTATTTGCAGATAAAATTAGTAATTTAGTAGTAAGGTTTTGTCTTAATGCTATCGTAGCACCTTGCTATTTTAATAAAAGACTTAAAATGTGCACATAAAAAAATCATGCATGATAAGAGATAAATGTGGTATGCAAGATGATGTTGTGACCAGGATTAAGAAAGGAATGCTTCGGTGGTTTGGTCATGTAGAAAGAATGAATGAGGAAAGAGTGACAAAGCAAATTTATATGGCAGATATGAACGGCCGAGTCGGGAAGGGACGCCCTAGAAAAAAGATTATCGACCAAATTGGCGATATTTTGAAAAGGGGCCACGTTAGAAGTACCCTTAACCGACGAGCATGTATGCGTAGATATATAGATGTAAAGGAGGCGAAAGAGGTATGACAGGATCGTGCCAAATGGAAGTCCGTAGTCTCTGCCTACCCCTCTGGGTGACAGGCGTGAGTGTTTATGTTTATGTATATGTAAAAAAATCAAAATGTTTTCATTAATTTGCCTATACAATATATAGAGTGATTTTAGTTTTGACTGTAGGCTATTTATTTTAGTTCCACGCAATAGGCAGTATATTATTCTGAAAACATTGTGTTGTATACAAAATGTGAATCTGCATCATTGTCCGCAGTGTTACGAAACTTTTCTATATTTACGAAAATTCTAGTTTTGCTTAATCAGGCCTCGTCGTGTTGAAGGATTTCATTTACACAGAAAATTAATATAAATACAGTGGATCCTAAGCAAAAAACCAACAGTTCCTTTTAAGTTGACAATCATATTTATAATTTAGACTAACATTCCACATAAATCTCTCGACATAAATCGTCTTATAATATTATAATATCACAAAAAGTAGTTTAAAACTAATCTCAGGTTTAAACTACAGTTTTTTTTTATTGGATAGTGTGACAAACGAGCACACAGTCCACCTGATGGTAAGTGATTGCTATGGTCCATAGACATCTACATCTATCCTCGTTTACGAATCAAAATGCAAATGCGTTGTCACCCATGAGGACCTATGGACGACACACACGGTCAGTTCAACTAACTCAGTTCAAAGTAGGACTGTTGGCATTTTTTAAAATATCGTATTTTTTAAAATATCGTATTTTCGATATATCGATAAAATTATATATAAAACTCCAAAATATTGATATATTTATAATTATCGATATATCGAAAATCCGATTTTTTTTAAATAAAATATCACCAGTCCTAGTTTGAACTGATCAGTTGGAATGATCAGTTGAACTGACCGTGTGTGTCGTCCATAATATGCAATGCCTCTTTTCCAGCAAAAGGGTCCCCGGTTCTCCACAAGCACCATACGAAACATAGCAGCATTAAGCAATGTAATAATGTGTTATAAGTCTGTTACAATATAAAAGAATAGAGTCATTCTTATTTCGTGGAATTGTTTTTTCGGATGAAATATAGCTTAGGTCCCTCCTGGCATTCTGGCATATATCTTATATATATGATATAGATATATGATTTTTTTTTATAATTATATATATATATATATATATATATATATATATATATATATATATATCATATATCTATAATCGACTCCCGCACGGAACAAAAGTTTGTAAACCTACAAATAATTGTTCCGGGTCTGGATGTTTGTCCTTGTGAAATTTTATGTTCTGATGTTTACTGCCTCCACTATATACTTAGGAAACATTCTTAGCATGGAGGTAACGTTGTTATAAAATAGAAACAAAACAGATATGAGCCATGGTAGCTCAAGGGCAAAGTGCTCGCCGTAAACGCGAGCAACCCGGGTGCGATCCCCGCCGACACCAATGAAATTGTTATTTAGATAAATTATCTTTACATTATGAAACAGAATAAATGTATATCGAACGAAATCTATTTTATACTTATATTACTTACCCCTTTCTAGTTCTTAACAAACTTGGCGTTGTGAGATTCCATAATCTACTTACACAATAGAGTAAAAAAGAAAAGCCGACTTCAATTTACTAAAAAATAAAATAATTTATACATATTAGCTTCCGATGTCAGGGCTTAGCTACGACCCCATAAACTATTATGTGAAAATTATTTTATTCTCTTAGTTCCAATAGTATCAAAATGATTCGTGCTAGATACAAAAATCTTTGGATACAACTATTATAGTAACCTTGCGCTTCCCCCACCTCGAGCAGTTACGCACACCCAGAGAACATTGTAGTGTGCTTTGACGTGAGCAATTTGACGAATTGAATATACGCTCTTAATAGTTAATACTTTCGGTTAATAAGGGAAAGTTGTTATATATATATATATATATAGGTTATAAAATCGGGACAATTACAATAGCTACAAAAAAACAGATCTTTTCATTGAGTTATACAATACTAGAGGAGCAAACCACATTACCGCGCGTCGAAAAAAGTGTAACCACTATCCAAACGCGACGATGTAGCTTTGAAACTAATAACAATTTTAAATAAACGCTGGGGCGGGTTGGTGTGGCTTACTATATGAAATTTTACCTAAAATACGCAATAAAAATTAGTTTTTTTTAAGTCTGTAATTGTTTTTATATTAAAAAAGTATATTTTATTTTAAAATCTTTATTGCGTCCCCTTAGTTTAAAAGGATACAAAGCTTATCAGATGGATAGAAGTAAACATAATGATTTATATGAAATTATAATTAATATAAAATAGGTAATAAAATACATATAATAGATAATTCATGAATAAACTGAAATAAAAATAATTGATTATTTTGTATGAAAGTTAAAACGTAGTTTTTATTATAATTTCTAAAATATTTAAAATCAGAGGTAACAAATTAACTTACTACATTAATTATATAGTCTCCCATTAATGTAGGATAATCACAAATGCGGAAAAGTGGCAACATTGAACCCAAATGGCAATATTCGATAATTTTATTTAATTATTTGAGGTTTTTTACGTTTATATGAAAACAAGAACTAAAAATTATGTATTGAAAGAGATTCCGCTTGATTTTTTACGTTTTTGTAACCTTGAATAGCATTCTTTCACTACGCATTTACCCGTTTTTTGTCGCGGCTCTCTCTGTCGGCGTCACATTGAACACTGAACTGACGTTAGCTAGGCATATGGCTGTGGCCATATGTGCAGTGGAAACGCTTTGGCGCGATTATTACTGATCTAGTGAAATATATAAATCAATGGATCTTTTCTATTATTCTATTAGTTATACAGGCTTTTTGACACGATTCCCAATGTGTTTTATAATTATTATATAGAACTGATCATATGAATGAATCATTTTTGGTCCAAACATCGTTGAAGACTGGACTTTCTGAATAATATAACTGTGAAAATAGTAATAAATCTTATGAACTCGCAACTCATGCACTTCAAAGAGCACTTTGAAAAAGAACGGCATAGTTCAAATGGCGTTAATACCTCACACCTTGATATCCTAGATAAAATCCTTGCATCGGACATATAATGTTACTTTATTTATTGAAAACAACAGTACCTACAAACGATTAAAGAAATTGACTAGTGGAAGAACTTTTCCACAAGCCTTTTGCATTTTACTAAATGTACTTAGGTATTGTACTGATTATTATTACGACGCATAGCGCAAACCGGCGATATGCATCAGGCAGTGAGAAAAAAAAACAAGTAAACATGATTGATATCTGCATCTTGCAATGCCATTACATTACGCGCAAAGCAAATTTTGGTGTTGCCTATTTAGTCCAAGTTTGGTGGGAAAATATGCAAAGCAAAAGTATTTTAATGTATTAGCAGCTTACAGATATATTTAATTATGCTGTCAAAATGATGGATCGAAATATAGACTATAGTACGCCGTTCAGAGAATGCGTTCCTGACACCTATCAGTTAGTCACGACTAGTGATGGGCACAACATAACACTGAGTTCGTTACCGTTCCTCCAAAATGAACCGCCGCGTTATTTTTAAGATTATTTTCGTTTTAAATAGGCGGAATCATTTAAAATTTATATTTTAGTAATTTAAGTGGAAACCAAAAAAAGGTAATATTAATATAATAAAATTGTTTTATTTATTCTTTGTTACAAGTCTGTTTTTCTATGCAATAAAGTACATTAAATTGAATGTGTGTACAGAATATTAATCAGACTCCGATTCGCTTGAGGAGGTGGTGTCTTCATCATCATCTTCGCCTACATGTATAATTATATTATTATCAATATACAGAATCAATCCTGATATCTCGGTCAAAATGTTCCACAATCAGGTTTTTAGTCTTCTCAATAACCTTTGCCCAGTCATATCTTGTGACTTCCCCGCAGGCTTCTTTTAATAGGGTCATCATCTTTTTCGTGCTGAATGGCTGGGAAGTATTGTGGCGGGCGGCGTAACCTTTTATTTGAGCCCAGATTAGCTCAATCGCGTTATATTGGCAATGATACGGTGGAATTCTTAGAACGCGATGACCGTACTCCAGAGCCAGTTCATCAATTTCGTATCGCACATTTGCCGCTTTATTTTCTTTAACTAATTTAATTAGCTCTGGTTTTAGCATCTGCATATTTGCGTCAATGCCTTTTGCTTGTAACCAAGCCACCATTTCTTTATTAGCTTGTGTAGGTGGTTTCTGTATTTGAACCGAGTGATAGAGGCATTATCCATGAATATTACAGAAGGCTCTGGTAGGCTGGGCAAAAGCACGTTCTGGAACCACTCTTTAAATGTAGTGGCATTCATTTCCTCGTGGTAGTCATTTGTGGTTTTTGATTGAAATGCCAGTAATGCGTTCTCCACAAAGCCGTATTTTGCAGAACCTGCGTGGCATAGTATCAGACGGGCCCCCTTACCCATTGGTACTTTCGACGTCGACGCTTGTATATGATCCGTCCAAGAACGGGAAACCGTGTGATTGGCGTTTAGCCATGTCTCGTCAATGAACACGACATTATTCCAGTTATCAATATTTTTTGCTTCTCTCAAAAAACTTATCCGTTTTAAAATTATGCCGTATTATCGTTCTGATAAAATTTTTTCTTTTGTCTGTTTTTTTATACGAAAAACCAATATTCTTTAAGATTTTGGTTAAAGCAGTTTTACCCCCTCTAAACAGTCCAGCTTCTCTTAACGATGCTCCAAAAGCTTCTCCCTGTTGAGATATTCATTTCTGGAATAGTAACCATATATTATATGATTTCTGATTGCATCGGCGTTAAAGGTGTTAATATCTGTCACGGGTTTAGTTCTACGTTTCTTCTTCGGAGTACGTAAAATATTATTTTCCGTGCCAGTAGAGCCGAACTTTTCCTTTATTAATATTTGTTATTGTTCGTTTGCTAACTCCAAGCGCCTGAGAGACGCATTCTTGTACTTGTTCGACAGGTAACAGGGGTCCGCCATTTTGCCGCTCCCGCTCAAAGTAATCTTGCAGCTTGATGATTAACTCGCGGGCTCTACTTTTCAATGTTTGTCCACGTTTAGGCATTATTATGCACCAAAAGTAAAAAGAACGTAATACAAAACATAATCGAAGTCCGATTTAGCGCCGATGTCAGTTTGAAAAGCAGAAACAGTCCATTAAACGAAAGCCGGGTAATCAAATAAAAACAGATCGAAAACACATGAAGAACGTGGTCTATGCGCACGAAACGACAACAGACGACTGTTTTAGCGTCACAAAATGGCGGCGCCATTTGGGGTTACAATTTTCAACCTAAATATAAGAATGCTACTTTCTTTCGCGCGTTCGGTTTGGTCGTAGTTTTATTTTTATATTTAAAAGAAAAACAAAACGTATTATTTTATAAAGTATAACTGTATAAGAACAGATTACGATACTGTTATTGCCTGTTATTGTTAGCACATCACTACAAATATAAAGCGCTGACATAACCTTGTAATAGCGCAGTATAGATTTAGAAAAATATTGTTTAGCAAGTTATTTGACACTCAGTTTGGCACAAAATTATAACATTCATTGATTATTGATATAATGATGTTGTTTTAATGCTCATCAATTGTTAAAACGGTAAACAACCAGCAAAAATATTTTTATCGTAATTGCAACGCCATTACAAAGTTACGTCGTCAGTTCAATCGCGACGTATCTGGAACGCATTCTCTGAACGGCCAAACCGTGAAAATTCGGGACATTTGGCATCCCGATTCATCGTTGATCGGGACAAATCCCGCACAAATCGGGACACTTCGCAACACTAGTTTATGCTATCGGTGTGAATTAACACGTACGTGGGCTGTGGCGGGAAAAAGTGATACGTCCTATCGTTGGGAAGACCCGGAGCGTACTGAATCTGAATCGGACGGCGTTTGCGCGTGATGATTTACAGCATTTTTAAAATAATCATACAAAATAATTGACTAGATAAAGCGAGCAAATTTTTTTTTGGATATTTAACATTACCTGTATTTTGATAAAATAATTAAAATAGATAAGTTTATATCCCAATACACGGAAAAAATGACACTGAAGTGGACAGTTTTGGTGATTTTATAGTATTGTTTTTTAATATTAAATCGAAATATTTTCGTAATTTAAGCTTTGTTATACACTAAAAGACTATATATTCTATTATAATAATGTTTAAAACAAAGTATTTTAGCTTATAATCCTGGTTGAATTCCACCTGAAAGATAACTCTGACGCATATTTTCGTAAAACGCTATAAAGGGATTGTCTTCAGTCTAAAAAACCGTCATTAAAAACTATGATTTTCCGTTGCAATGTACTAAATCAAAACTTTATCTTTCTAAATCTGTAATTTTCTGCAAATAATTTGCTCACATCGTTACGATATCGCCCTAGAAAAAAACCCTAAAACATGAAGTTTTCGACGCAAATAGCATATGCGCTCTTACTTTAAAGCATTAACTATCGCCTATCGTTTAAGAGAAAAACAAGTTTTACATTAAAAGCATGTGGCAAACAACCAAAACAAAATGGTGTCAATGTTAATAAGTAATTGATCGACATAGAAGCAAAGCTTTCACACCTAAGCAGCTAGCCGGCGTAGACATCTTTGTTTTAAAGCATGTTCTATTAAGTACAGACTAGCTTTAAACCACGTAATCGGCCTCGTAGAACTTAAAACAAAAACATCTGCAGTACTCTAATAATCAATTATTATCAAACAACCATTATCGAACAACCAATATAGTTCAATTATTATCGAACAACCAATTTAACCCCATTTTTTGCTATTTTAATAAAGAGTTCTATGTCAGTTGAATAAATAATAAATCTACTGTGTGTTGAAACTAACGATTAAAAGTAATATCTCAAATACAGGTCTTATGGTCGCCACACACGGTCAGTTCAACTGATCATTCCAACTAATCAGTTCAAACTAAAACTGTTGATATTTTTTAAAATTGTGGATTTTCGAAATATCGATAATTACAAATATATAAATATCGGAGTTTTACTTATAAGTTTATTCATCGATATATCGAAAATCCGATATTTTGAAAAATATCAACAGTTTTAGTTTGAACTGATCAGTTGGAATGATCAGTTGAACTGACCGTGTGTGGCGACCATTACATGAATGTTCTTTTGTACTAGAATAGTGATACACAATAGTTATCTAATACAGAATAAGAGTGACAAGTGTGCCCACCGCCCATCAGATGGTGTGGTCCATGGATATCTACATCTATCTTCGATTAAGTATCAAAATGCAAATGTGATGTCACCTCTGAGGACTAAGATGGAATGCCTCGTATCCAGTAAAAAGGGTCTCCCGGTTCTCTACACTCACCATACAAAACACAGCAGCGTTGAGCTGCTATATATTAATAGGCTATTGTGGTTTTAAGAATTTTAGTAGATTACATCATTTTAATTAGAGCTTGCGAGACACTATATAGAGATAAGTTTCTAATGGTAACAATAATTGTTATAATTAGAATTGTTATAATTAGAATGATCCTAGTGATGAAACGATACGGCTATAACGATACCGATAGAAAACCTAAGTACCTAACACATCTAAGCAGTATAACGGCCGTCTTATAGCATTTGTGTATCGTTTTCGCATTTTGAGTTTTGCAAACGTTTATACGGCTACTTTAGGTAATGCTTATTTGGGCATAATATAGTGTTCGGCTTTAGATCCTAAACAGGTTAACAATAGTTGTTTCATTATATTACGGTCATATTATATTACCATTATTGTGGTCAAGGAAGTCAGTGAAGCGATTGACAAATAAAAAAAATAAAAAAAGAATGATTAGAACTATTTAACTGTTCACAGTTAGAACTTAAATAAACCTTACATCATTGCAAAAACAACTCCATTACGGGGTTCTAAATGTTATAATACAATTAACGTTTTAATTTAACTACCTAATTTGTCTCACCACATAACATAATATGGACGAAGTGAGTGACACGACTATATTTGTTTGCATCAAAACAAAATTTATAAAGTTTTTGACTCTTTTGTTATTTAATGCCTTCAAATATTAGTGCGCAATGTAGTTTACGGTAAATGTATATGTATATAAGTTTCATTGAAAATTTTCATGTATAAAGATATGTGTGAAATAACCAAAACAATTGTGTATTCCTAGTATAAATCGAATTTTGCATAATTAACATAATAGTTTTGTGGGACAGTCATTCATTAAATTTATATCATTATTATATAGGTCTATTGCTTTTATCAATAGTCCCGAATGATAATAGTTTTTGGTTCTAAAAGGTTTACATAATGGTTTCGGTAGGTATATAGCAGCTCGGTCAGCCTTTAAAAAAGGCTAATTAATGCCGCCAGCAGTGGAAATACTCACACATGAACAATTATAAAGCCAGAGGCCAGAGAGAAGACTTTTGATGAACCACTGCAGTGCCATTGTCTATAAAGAAGTTCTATATTTGTTCACCAATAATACTAGTAGACATGATGTAGACTGAAATAGTGCCATTACTTGAACGCTACGCTGAAGAAATATATGATCAACAAAACATGTCCATAAAATATCTTATAATTCCGCAAACACTACACATTTACGAATTTCATCCCGTATATGTATAACTTATTTTATATTCCCGACATTTCGAGCACTTTACACCTTTACAGCACCCATGGTCATGCAGAACACGTAGATCGGAACAAAAATTAATAATTTTAATCTGGGGGCAGCCGTGGTTAACTATGTCATTGGGATGTCGAAAACGTAAGTAACCCCCCCCCCCTCCCCGTGACCATGGGTGCTATACTACCTACCAGTATTATAAAATATGTAACGTAATGAATCGTATCTAATAAATACTACGATAACGAATACAGTAATGTGTTACGGACGTATATTCGCCAATATACGACTATCGCATTCGCATTCTTTTCATAACTAAATCATTGCCATACACCGAGGTAAAATGAAAAGTATTAGGGTATGAACCTATGTGCGGTAGAGCTTTCAAACATTCCGTGTCAGTTACATTGAAATAAAACACGACTATGTTATATAATCAGATATTAAATTTATTTTTGGAGAATCAGTCCGAAAATACATTGAAACCTGGAAAACAGACAGCGCGTCTTGTATCAGGGAAAGATAAATATAGACTATTAAAATATCCCAAACAATTTCAAGCGACATGGTACCGTGTTAATATGACGTCTGACAAGGGTAACCATGCGCTAATTTCGAATTATCATAAAAAAAATTAGGAACGTTTTTTTTAAAATTAAAATCTCTAATTTGTCAGACGACTGAAAGTTTAATTTAATATTCAATATATACAAGTACTTCTACTCAATTCATTTACATGATGTGTGATTGTAATCTATAATCATAACAAAATCAATTGGGAACTCTAATGCAGTATGCAGCCAGCTAACGTAATAATTTAAGTGCAGCAACACTAGTTTTTTTTTAATTCATTCCACCCACTATAATATATTACGACCGACTATAAATAAATTATACTTAGTAGGAGCAACAAGTCGCTAGCGCAAGCTAACATTGCATTAGTGCTTCGTGCTATGGAGTCTCCCCCTAAATTATTGGACTGCTTATGACATAGATTATCTAGGCTTTATTCTTTATCTTTATCATAATTATCTTTTTTTCATATTTTTCTGTACGTGTTTTTTCTGTAATATGTTTCCCCGAAGATTTTTAAAAATGCATTAAAAATAAAAAAATAAATAGAGCGATAAGTATTTTTAGAAACGTGATTAGAGAATGCAATTCTGAACTTTTATTTCGAAAAATGAACCATTATTTAAAAAAAAATTGAAAAGACCACAATGATCCTAAAAATTTCTCGTTTTACCCAAGTCTGCATTTGGGTAAATACGATTATTCGCGAGGTTAATAATTTTATGTAAGTTTCTTGGAGTCTCTAGAGTTATATTGGTGCCATATTCGGAAACACGAAACACTATAAACTTAAAGAAGTCCTCTTAGATATTTGAGATAGATTTGGCTGTAAATTTATTTATTAAAAACTATACTTACAAATGGTTTTGTATATAATACTAACTGAAATTTATTTTTTGCTTTCGAAACAAGATAAGTATTACGAAACATTTAAAATACCATAAATTTAGCGATGCAGACAGTATGATATTATAACGGGTTAGCGAAAATATTGTTAACGTTTCATAAATCTAAAATTACCGTAGTAGCTCTCAACGCAATACATTATTGACTCACTTGAATAAATTACACGTCAGTTTGGAATTGGCATATGAATGATATTATAATTTTTATTCAAAATAAAAATGTTTCATTGGACTAATTTAAATGAAACTAGTTTTTACGAATTTTATCGCGTATACATATTTTATAAGGTACAGTCCCCTCGAGACCATGGGTGCTGTAAAGTACTCGTAACGTCGGGAATATAAAATTAGTGTTCACATAAATATAAGAATTCATTGGACTAATTTTTATAATAATACTTATTGCAAAACGATTTAATTAAAGTAACAATTTTTAACCCCCAAGGGAAGCCACCGCACATGGAGTACTGTTCCCATCTCTGGGCCGGGTCTCCCCAGTGCCAGCGATTTGATCGCATCCAGCGCAGAGCAGTTCGAATCGTTGGCGACCGAGCTATTTCCGATCGGCTTGACTCACTGGCACTGCGAAGAGATGTTGCACCTCTTTGGGTGTTTTATCGCATCTACCACGGGGAGTGCTCTGAGAAATTGTTCGGACTAATTCCAGCCGCACAGTTTCACCATCGCAGATCGCGACAAAACTCGCGATACCATCCATACCACCTGAATGACTGGCGGTCCACCACTAAGCGATTTAAAAGAAGTTTTCTTCCTCGCACAACTTGCTTGTGGAATCAACTACCACCAGAGATTTTTCCGGACTGATACGACTTAGAGACCTTCAAGAAAAGAGCCTGTTCTTTTTTAAAAGGCCGGCACCACATCTGCAATCCCTCTGGTGTTGCAGCTGTTCATGGGCCGCGGTAATCA
Source organism: Parnassius apollo (assembly GCA_907164705.1). Lineage (NCBI taxonomy): Eukaryota > Metazoa > Arthropoda > Insecta > Lepidoptera > Papilionidae > Parnassius > Parnassius apollo. The sequence goes on along the minus strand of CAJQZP010000220.1, from coordinate 18,063,319 downwards.
ATTACCATGAGATGACCCGTATGCTCGTTTGCCCCCTCTCTTATAAAAAAGGGTGTTATAAGTTTATAGTGTGTATCTGTATATCTATGGCGTCATAGCTTCTGCACGGATGAATCGATTTTGATTTTTTTTTCGTTTGAAAGGTGTCTTAATCGAGTGTACTTGGCTACGGTTCAAGAAAATATGTTCAGCCGTTTGAAGAGCAGCAACTCTATTTCATTCGGGTTTTTTTAGTTATTTTATATTCATTAAGTTACAGCCTATATACGTCCCACTCCTGGGCACAGGCCTCCTCTCATTTCTGACAGGGTTTTAGGGCAAGGAATAGACCGCCGCGCTGCCCCAATGCGTATTGGCGAACTTCACATGTCTTCAAAATATAATTTTTCTTATTTCTCAGACATGCCGATTTCTTCAATATTTTTTTTTCACCGCTGAGCAAGTGGTGAATTAGTACTTAAAATTGCAATTAACAATGTCATTGGTGCCGGCGGGGATCGAACCCGGTTTGCTCGCGTATTGTAAAATTTATCTAACTATCTGAGCTACCACGGCTCCTATATATATTAGTTATATTTTATTTTATTATATTTTATTATATTCATGAGTGTTTATAATCTTTTAATACTACTGTGCTATTCTTCACGTATTGCAACAGTATAAAAGAAGCCTTCGGTTTAAAAAGTTTACCGTGAGATGGTGGTGTAAAAGTACCCATTAACCCATATATTCTCAAGGTCGTTGTAAGACGTGACAGAGGGAAACAAAAACGGCTCATGGACAGCAGCATCTTCCTGATATTAAATCAACATTTTAAAACTGCGACTGCCCACCCGCCTCCCAAGTGTGGCAAATATGGCAAAACACCCCCATATGGAAATCTACGGAGGAAGCCTATAAAAATTAAAACAAATTTAATGCCAGGTTTTTAAGCTATTGCATAGCTTCTATCGCGGGCCTTGAGCGCGGGGACCGAATCCAGAAATTTCGTAACGAAAAAAACCTCACGCTCCCCACTCTGACGGGCACGGAGGTGTGGCGTTGAAAGCCGTGCATCGTATAACGTCGTTGTAGTTCGGCATACTTCGGCACTCGGCAGAGTTCGGCACGGTGTTTGTGTGCGTGCGACTAGACGTATGCGTGTACACTAGCTGCTAACTGAATGATAAAAATTCCTGAATAACCTACATGTATTGTAAGATATTAAAAATATTTTAAACAATATTAACTTCTCATTTATTCAATAAGAGAAAAAAAATTGTTTTCTTATCGGTCACCACTCTCAAAAAGTGTAACTTGATTTAATATCAAAGACTTAACTGCATAAATAAAATAAATAAATAATTATAATTGCATAAGTTGATAAAAAATGCTATGCAATAGCTTTACCGCGGCAGTCACCGAGTGCCACACGTATTTTTTCCTTTATCAAGTCGACAGTAAAGCCCACCCTGCTCTACGTTCGAGATGTGCAATTTCGATTAAAAAAAATTACCAATTCTTTAGTCCCATGTCTCTAGCTAATCGGGGACTTAGTTTAAATGCGATTGAAAAATTTGTACCGAAAGGAAAAACAAATAAACAGAGAAACAATAAAGTTAGTTTACATTGCATTGACATCTAGTAATGAGCTAGCTATAAGCTTTTAAGTCTTCAATCTATCGGGAAGTTAGCTTGAAATCGACCGCAAAATCTGTACGGAACATACAAAGTATTGTCGTGTAGTGTAGTGTAGCCCCCACGTCAATATATATTGGTATTAAGGTAGAATAATTCAGTAGTAGAATTAAAAACAAAGCAAGACTAACACGTCTTCTTTTCATTGACACCTTTTCCAACATTACAATATGTGGGATAACAAAAGCGTGATCAATAATTAACTACCTATTTCTCACCTACGTACTCGAGGCGGATTATTAACCACCTAGTTTTATTAACCATTATTAACCGTGCAACAGCGCAGGTTTTAGTACGTAAACAGCTGTATTATAACTGTAAAACGAATTGGTCGGCTAGATCGGAGAAGGACCACATTTTTACAGGATACCAGAGCAAAATTGTAGGAAATTACTACCTACTGCATTTCGTACGGCAAGTTACTACCAGAATACTTTTTACAGAAAAGCTTCTCCGGCTTTCATCACCCATCATACCAAGCACAGTAACATTAAACTGCTATTTTACCATGCTATTCTGTGAGACCGTGGTTCTTTTTCGGGTCAAGCCGACCTATTCATGCAGCAACCATAATATAGCTGCAGCATGTTTCTACCTTGTATAAACTCCACCTATTCATTTTATTATTTTTATTTTTCATTTACAATATACCAAACATAAAACGATAATTTCAACAATTTCAATCATTTATCTCTTTCTCTGATTTTGCCGCTGTCTGTAGTTTTCCAGTGATATTAAATGCGAAATTGGTGAGCTTGAAACACAACTGTAGCTTTTAATAGTGACGTTAAATTTATAAACGGCCAGTAACTAGAACGCAATTAGAGTTGAACGGATTTTAATTGCATGTATATCGATACGCTTATTAACATTTTATCGTATTATGGCTACAATTTTATTTAACTTATAGGTTAAGATATAAAAAAATTAATTTAATGTAATACAAATTAACGTATAGTAATTGTGTCTAATATTACAATCATTTATCAATAGTCTTTTTATAATCTTTTTTTAATGTAGTGACTAAGTGGCTACTACATCACATGGACACCTACAGCCTAATTATAATAAACAACAGTTAAAAATGCGTTGTCACGTTTCATGACTAATATGGAATGACTTGATGACGACTATGTTGGACTAAAAGGATTGTGGTAGAAAAATTCAAGAGGGTGATACCTACCGGTATGATGACGTCAAAGACGATCTATGAATGTGAAAAAAAAACAACCTATAAAAGTCCACTGCTGAACATAGGCCTCCCCCATAGATTGCCTCACAGGCTGGATTTTGCCATAGGTGACACGCTTGACGAGGGGGTTTTCGACAACAGTTTCTTAACATTTTTAGTTGTTATCAGGAATATGCTTCTATCCTGTTCATCCATTTATTCCATCACCCGTTTCAATTTCCTTCTGCCGCCTCTTACGACACCCACGGGACGATACTGGGTAGTGCACATTCTTACACCACCACTACACGGCATTTGACTTACATTAAGTTTACACTACCATAACAATAATTCAAACATAATTTAAAACTATTGCATCAATCAACTCGTAAAGACTTCATCTCTTCTTCATCGTCGTCATTTATTTTATCGTAGGTATGAGAACGTTATATTACACATAAATAGAATGTGTTGACGAGTTTTAATTTTCTGTAATATTAACAATCTCTTATCCTTGTTTATTCGTCTTCATAAATAGTGGTAACAACTGGAACTAAATTTCGATTAAAACAATTTAAGTATTGTGAATTTGCAATTGCAGTGGCTGCCACTGGTTCGTAGCTACCGTGGCCACTTTTAGTTATATAATAATCCGTTAATTCGCTTTACACCGCTTATAAATTGAATATTTTATAATATTATAATATAAAATAATATTGAATATTTTATAATATTATAATATAAAATTATATTGAATATTTTATAATAAGCGAACTATCCGAGTTTAAAATATACTCCCATGTAAGTTAAAAAAAAAACTATATAAATTTCTGAACTGATCAGGTATTAGTACAAATTTTAATTACTTTGTCACAGTGAACAAACATGTTCGATCACAATGAACAAGAATAAAGATTACCTTGCATCACCATGTTATGTGAAATGGTTTTCGTTATAATTAGTACGAAGCAGAAAATATATTCATATTCATTTATTAAGCGCTCGCTTAAATTTTCCAGCACATGAGCAATCCCCGACAGCACCGATGAAGTTATTAATTGAAATTTTATGTATATAATTTTATGCTCATGTTCGCATAGCTTCACGTTGATGAGAACTTGAACGAATAAAAAAATGGCAATTTATTAAATATTCCTACAAAAACGCATTGTGCCAGGTCGGGCACCTGCTTTGCTGCGGATCCTCGCGCCAGAGAGTAGTATGCTCCTTGCTGCGGATTGATCCCTGCTCCAAAAACCCTCTTAGAAATAAACGATCTGTGCCCAGCACTGATACATAATACATGTGCCGTCACTTTACTTTACTTTTACAAGTTTAGGGATTGAATTTTTAACTTAGCTGTAAAAATTTATCAATGCCGTAACAAAAAAAGCCGTTACGTAATACTTATAGAAAATATTTTTGCAAAAGTATCTACTCCTTTGAATTTAATTGCGTATACAACAAATTTTTATCTTAACTATGTGTCTTAAGTGTACGTACTACATATTATGTAAAAATTGCGCATTAGTACAACTAACATAATGCGCATTTTACCCTATTTATGTTTTTATATGTTTGTTATATGTTTTTACGTTAAATGCTCGGTGATTACCTAAAAAGTATTTTTATGGTCGTTAACTAGTGAAGTAAGAATATATAAATAAAAATGAATAAACTGTACTGGCCTCTTTAAAATACAGTTTATTATTTAGCAACATAAACAATTCGATAATTAATTGATGTAACTGAATTAGGTACTAATATAATATCCCTAAAACAAGCCGTCACATCCTACTTCAGTTCATTGCTGAACATAGGCCTTCTCCACAGATTGCCTCATGGGGATATTTGCCATAGATGGCCCATCTCTTGATTTGTTTCCCTCAGTCGCCTCTTACGACACTCACGGGATGATATTGTTTAGTGGATATTCTTACACCGCCACTTCAAGATAATCAAATACAGTCATTTCATATAAGTTCTAGCAATTTTAAACTAATTAAATTTGATAAAGTATCATGTTAACGTAAATATTTAAATAGCCAAAATTGTTAATAATCACCTGGCACGGGGAATATCCAGCGCATTTTTCGTAGCTTCTCCAACACGAACACTGCTATCGCCGTATGTTTTCAGCTCAACTGTATAGCCATTGCTGCTTCAAAACAACGTAATTTTAAAGAGATAAGAACATTACATTAATTTCAATTTGTACTTTATTTAAACGAAGTTAATATTTTTTATGTTTTACATTTCTTCTTGAAATTACATTTTATATTTATTACGATAAAAAAATATATATTGAACGAAATTTAAAATTTATCTCGATAAACATTTAAAATCTTACGTTAATATCTGATATACTATATATAATGTAATATATTCATTATGTTTTCTGCTTTAAAAAAATAAAGAAATTAGTAATCATTTGACTTGATACTATAAATAAATATTATTTGTGTATATTGCGTTGACGTTTATTAACAGTCTTAAATCTGAGATAAAAAAGTTATGAGACCGCTGTTCTTGTAACACGAGCAAGAATTTTATTTTAGTATTATGGTGTTGGGGATAGATGCAGGTGTGTTACCTCTGACAAAAATGTTCCATTAGATTGGCTTCTTCTACGTAAGCTTGAACGTTAATTAGTCAAATAAAATAATAGTTACTTTTAGTATATCGATGATTAAATTCCATCCCTAGCAATTTCCGCAGATCAGAGAGTTTTATGGGTATAACTCATTAAAAATATGACTGTGATATAGTATTACTGCGTAAGCGTTATACATAATTTGTGTCACTATTTTAGTTTTACGTTTAGGAGAATTATGTTTTGTTTTAACACCTTATGCGAATATAAAACAATGCATGTCTTTTGTAGTCTGATATGATTAAAGTAAAAGTATAGATATATGTATCGTCACTTTTTCATAAAATAAATAAAAGCGCGAATAATTAGAGTACTAATAAGTACCCAGTTTCGAATTAAATGCTTCAAATCATAAATGAAATATTATAAAGGCAGTGTCTTGAGAGTAATTTTCTTTGGTTTACGTATAGGAAACATTTCAATAATGACACAGGGCAATAGAGCGTCATACGCTACGCTGCCTAGCGTATCTACGAACAATGCTATGCGCAGACATTATTGATTTTGGAGCAAAGGCATGCCGGGTAAATTATCAACTCTTCATATAATAAAAACTTTAAGTTATCGGCTGTGGTACTCACATAATGAATTTAATAAAAATGATAACTATACCATCAATGGTTGAATTAATAATGTTCGATAAAAAATATTTGCTTTATATACAAATTATGTCAATTTATTTGAAACTAATCACTCAAAATTCCTTCTGAAAATTTAAATAAAATACCTTAATTTATCTCAAAACCTTACCAGCAAAATCTATAAACACAACATTGGTTATCCTTAAAAATATCACCATTAAGATATATAGTAAACACCGTATGTTATAAATATGATATAATCATAATTACGCAATTTTTTCTAACTTAACATTCTAAATTTTTTCGCGAAAATTGGACTGCTTCGGTCCCATTTTATGCGGGAAAATCGGCTTACTACCGCACGCCAACCTTAACAAAACTGACGGAGTTGACAGCACTGTATTCATAGTTACCACATTAAAACTTATATTAGGTAACGTTACTAATTGTCTTACAAACTCTATGATCAAATTATTTCAGCAATAAAATCTTAAAACACATGCCGAACTTCTGTAGCTGTGATATTATGCTACTTTAATTTTGAAATCTTTTACACATCTCGGAGATTTATCGGATTAATCGTAAATTTATATTATATTTTTAATATGATTAAATAAAATACTTCGAAAGAAAACGCACATTTCATAAATTTTATGATTTATAACAAATTAATAGAAATGGAGATAAAATTTTACCCCGAAATGTTAAAATGACGAATACACTGGCAATATTGCGGACTAGCTATTGGCGGCAAGCTGCCGCTATGCGGATGCGGAGATGAGTAACACTGTGTCAATTGTGAATTTAAACCACGGTCCTATAAAAAGCTACTTTAGAAATCTACTAATACTGCACAAATAAAACGGAAAAATAAACATTGGTCATTATTTTTTAAAGATATCTTTAATTGTGATTATAATTTTAGCTTATTCCATAAATAAGCTTTCGAGTATCAACTTGCTAGCAAACACACACGACTTCGCTAACGTTTTATTTATTTTACTTAGAAATTATATCCCGATAGTCATACCCTCCGCTTTACAGAGAAAGCATTTTAGGGGACTCGTTGGTCATTTGTGTCCGGATCCGTGAGTTTACCCGTCAGGCCAAAATGACTTGGTTTTATATTGAGGGCTCTAAGCAAAATGACCGTGGTTTAAGGTTTAAGAATATCCACTACGCTAGTAGTGGATATTTTTAAACCGCCTCTTATTATACTATATTTAAGGTTACCAGAAAGAAGCTAACAGCTGGGCCATCCCGTTACGAGTGCGTACTCGCACTTAAATAAATTTATAATTATGCACATTACATTCTTGATTCACTATAATATTGTGATGTTAAGCTCCGTGGCGCAGTGGCTTAGTAATGAATGGCTGCGCTGGGGGTCCCGGGTTCGAATCCCGCACGGAACAAGTATTTATATGACCTACAAATAATTGTTCCGGGTCTGGATGTTTGTCCTTGTGAAATTTGTGTTTGTAATCTGCCCCTACGATACAGGAGAAAATCCTAGTGTAGGGGTAGCGTTTTTTAAAAAAAATAAAAAGGTCTCATCCTGCCCGTGGGTATTGTGTCAGGTACAGAGAGAAACAAACCAGGAGATGGGCAGCAGCATCTTCCTAATATCAAATGAAAATACAAAACTGCGGATGCTAAACCGCCTGCAAAACGTGACTACTATGAAAATATCCCACATTATATAATTTATGAAACATGTGAGAGGCAATCTATGGGGAATTCCTATGTTCAGCAGTGGACTTTCGTAAGCTGTAACGGTAACGGTAAGCAAAACGCAGGGTAGTTGGTAAAGTCAAAAATTCTAAAAATCGTATTATTTTTTTCTCCTGATTCTTTAACTGACGGAAAGAACTTGATGACACGTCTAACCAGACCACAATACCCGCCTGTCTCCATTGTTGATGGAGGGTAGTCAAGGTGGTTTTACTTGCAGATAAATGACACTTTTCATCATCATCATCATCATCATTACAGCCCTTCAGAAGTCCACTGCTGAACATAGGCCTCTCCCAAGGAATGCCTCAAAGCACAGTCCCAAGCCACCTGCATCCATCGGCTTCCTGCACGTCTTACCAGGTCATCACTCCATCTAGTGGGGGTCGCCCTACACTACGCCCACCGGTACGAGGCTGCCACTCGAGAACCTTTTTTCCCCATCGGTTGTCGGTACTTCGAACTATATGGCCGATCCATTGCCACTTCAGCTTACTAATCCGTTGGACTATGTCGATCACTCTGGTTCTACTGCGGATATCCTCATTTCTAAGTTTATCACGCAGAAAAATCTCGAGCATAGCCCTTCCCATAGTTCAATGAGCGACCTTGAGCGTCCTCATACGACTAGCAGTAAAGAACCACGTCTCAGATCCGTAAGTCGTCACTGGCAACATGCACTGGTTATACAATCCAGTTTTCAGATTTTGAGGTATACGTGACGAGAAAATGTATCTTGATTTCCCGAACGCTGCCCAGCCGAGTTGAATCCGTCGATTGACCTCTCGGTCGAAGTAGGACTTACCTAGTTGGACTATTTGTCCCAGATATACGTACTCGTCAACAACTTCGAGCTTAGTGCTCCCAACAACTACCGGTGTGATATCGACATTAAACATGATCTTTGTTTTGTCCATGTTCATCTTAGGACCTATCCGTTGGAAGACCCTATTGAAGTCACTGAGCATAGTGCTCAGGTCCTCCAGCGATTCAGCCGTAAGGACTATATCGTCGGCAAATCGAAGGCGAGTGACGTATTCGCCATTGATGTTAATACCGTATTCTTCCCAGTCCTAGTAACTTGAAAACGTCTTCCAATGCAACGGTGAAGAGTTTCGGGGATATAATGTCACCCTATCATACACCTCTCTACAATTGGATAGGTTTCGTAGTCTGGTTATGTACTCGGATAGCCATCGTAGCCCTATTGTACAAACACTTCAGCTCTTCGATATACCGACAGTCAACTTGGCACCGCTGAAGGGACTGTACCACCGCCCAAATTTCGATGGAATCGAAGGCTTTCTCATAGTCCACAAACGCCAGGCAAAGCGGCAGATTGTACTCTTCGGTCTTCTGTACAATCTGCCGCAGGGTATGTATGTGGTCTATGGTACTGAAGCCTTTTCGGAAACCGACTTGTTCGGGAGGATGGAAGTCGTCGAGTCTGCCTGCGTGACGATTTGTAATGACTCTCGAAAACAGTAGGTAAACGCGTCTCGGAAGGGAAATCGGTTTGTAGTTCTTCAAACGAGCGTTGTCGTATTTCTTGAAGAACAAGACTAACGCACTTCTGCTACACGCCTCCGGAGTTGTGCCACCATGGAGGATGGAATTGAAGAGCTTCTGAAGGACTTTTAAGTACTGGTGTTCCACCCGCTTTCATAAGCTACGCTGTAATTTCATCCTCGCCTGAGGCCTTGCTGTTTTTAAGTTTTTTAAAACGACACTTTTACTTGATATACTCGTATATTTGGTTTTCACTTTCACGAACTTGCAGAGTTACTTTTTTCATTTGTTCACTTGATGGCGGTTCCAAAACAACTTACTGATTTATTTATCACAGCGACGACCTATTACTTATACAATTCTAATGATTTCAAACTTTAACTCAAGATTGAACATTATATATATAAACGTTGCATCATAAATCATAAAACATCTTTTAATTAACAAAGCTGACAAGCGGACGGCGTCACTTGTTATTATTTAAGTGTCATTTATTTACTCTTATTAAATTATCTTATAAATCAAAAAAATGTCGTAATTAGTCGTCATTTAACCCTAGAACTACAACATGGGGTCATGGGTTACCCCACGCACAAGTATTTTTATTTTTATTTAGCGAGTTTTGCACCTAGAACACTGTGCGTCTAGGTGCCTTCTGTAATTGGTAGTCAGCGGCCCGTGACGCATGGTAGGGTGCGCAAGCTCATTAGGTTCGGAGATATTACAGTTTGGGGTCGCCCGCGACCCGTGTTGTGGTTATCGAAACTTTTATTTTGTGATTATTTTGTGACTGTTTTTTTTTTTATTTATTTAGGACAACCAACAAGAAGTACACGAACACAATGTAAATACTACAAATTACAGGAAGGTTTATATCTAAGTGCCATCTTAATTAAAGGTTGCCACGGCATGCAATGTGGACAACGAATATGTTGTGTGATTTTACGTTTATTTCACGAATAGTTTTTCAATATAGTCTCAACGTCACGAGCTCTTGGAAGTAATGACATAGAGAAACTTTTGCAGGAATATGAAGGTGAAACCTCTAGTTCTTCGGGCGAAGATGGATCTAAAATTGCAGAATCCGACCACTCCGATGAAGATGATTTGTTTGATGTTGAATCTGGATTTGGTGATGATGATGTTTTTCTGTATGATTTCTGTATGGGCAAAAATGTTTATACTAGGCGAAGAACTTCGTTCACTGTTCCTAATAACGCACTGCAGGTAGAAGCATCGTGATAAATCAACCTCGTTCCAAAGGTATCACACGCGATGCAAAACTGAATTAGAAGCGTGGAAGCTATTTTTTTCCATACGAAATATTGGGTATTGTTGTGATGCATACTACCAATGCACAAATTGACAGAATTTCTGAGACCATAAAAAACAGCGTTATACTTCCAAAACTGATAAAGTGGAGTTGATGGCTTTATTTGGATTAATGTACCTCAGTAGTTTATACAAACGGCTAAAACAAACTTGTCCGAGTTGTTATGTTGTTATGTTTTGCAGCTATCGGAACCTATTCATCATACAAACCGGAACATCACTGTGGATAACTGGTACCCCTCAAATCAACTTGCAAATGAATTACGAAATATTGATACAATTATGGGCACGCTGCGAAAGAACAAACCCGACATAAAAGTTTTTAGTAAAGAAAAAAGATTTCCCTACTTCGGTATTTGTGTTTGATAAAAACATCAAATTAGTATCTCATGTCCCGAAGAAAAACAAATGTGTTGTCCTGATTTCTACAATGCACAACAGCGGTGAAATTGACCCTAATACACAAAAACTCGCAATAATACTGAATTATAACGCCACGAAAGGCGACGTTCACACGTTTGACGAATTAGCCTCCTGAGGCTCAGAGTAGTATATATACAACATAAAAAATAAAAATTCATTACACCTCCATCTGTTGAATTATAGTTAAAATTTTGTAATTAGACCACAGAAGACATGTTGCTTGAATAATTAAAGCAGTAATTTTTTTGCAACTTCTCATATTTTTTGACATCAGTCTACTTGTTGCGAAAGATGGCAGAACAACGGTGGCGAAGTGGTGAGTAATCTTTAAATTTTGTGCAAATCTATAGTATTTACATTATTTTTTTGGTGTGAAACTATAATCCAAATAGTATTCTTTGTAATACAAACAATATTTGACAGATTGCGATAGTTATTTATGGTATATTTGAAATTTACTACCTACGTTGTATATTTACTACATCGGTTCTTAATTCCGTACCTACATGTTCGAAGTCCCGATGTAACACTTATACACCATTACGAGATTTCATTTATTTTTGTTACATTTATTGACTTATTTTTCAGTTTTGAAATGTTGCATACATTACCGATGCCCTCGAAGATTCGGACCTGGATATTTTATCAGACGACGATGACGGTAAACAGTCAGAAGAGTCACCTCCTGTGAGAGAGTCTAGTCTAAGTGATTCTGATTCAGGTTCTCCTTCAGAATTTGAAAGCAAATCTCGGCCTTCGTCAGAAATTTCTACGTCATCGTCATTCTGTCGAGGGTGTTCTACAACTAGAGCTAGAACACGAGGAGGTCGTTCATGACAAAAGAGGGGTGTAATAACAAGAGGAGGACGGAGTGTTAGTATTCGCAATTCTACTGCGCAATCAACGGACAATAACTGGAATGGAGATTTTTCTCCTTTGGAGCGATCATTGTTTCAACCAAGATATGTTTTAGTGGACAAGAAGTTGTGGTCGCCAGAAGACTTTTTTAAACAGTACATTGATAATGATATTTTCGAGTAGATTGTGGTTGCTACTAACCAGTCTTACTTTTCAAACACAGGTAAATAACTCTAAATTGCACTGAAAGAGGTGAATTTTTTTTATAGGAATACTGTTAGTCATGGGTGCTATTAGCTTGCCACAGATTAGATAGTATTGGTCAAAACAGAACTTCTTTGAAGATAGTATACGATGACGATGTTTCAGAAGAAGAAAAATAAAATAAAATATGGAACTTTGCACCATTGTTCGATGTTGTTCTTCGCGGTTGTAGCGTTCAGCCAAGAAAGGATAACATCAGCATAGACGAAATAATTGTACCATTTAGTGGCCATTGCGATCCAGGAAAGCCTAATCCCGTTGGTATTAAGGTATTTGTGCTTGACAACCCCTCTGAAACTATGAAATTGCATTATGGTGATTTATCAAGGGGATACGACATTTCCAGATCTGATAGCAGAATATTTTACCTAAAAATTTTTATGTAAAATTTTCTGAATTTATTTCAATATATCCATAAATGTTGTAATAAACTCGTCTAAATGTAGTTCAATTCGAGTTTTATTTCAGTAGTAATTGAATTAACCGATGTTGTTTGTAAACAACATTGAGAAAATCCCAGTTTTCCACCAAAGATTTTTTATTTTATTTTTCCAGGTATTCATAACATTATTATAGCTCACTGATCTGATTTTTATTAAATTTTTGAACTCAAAAAATTCTGGGCCTCAGGAGGTTAAGTCAGCATACTTGACATTTTGCATAAATTCATATGTAATACTCAAGGAAAACATTCGCAACAGTAAACTGAAAAGAAATAACTTTCTAAGAAGCCTAAGCCTTCAATTAGTACATCCCTACGTAAAGCGCCGCCTTGATGATGTCAAAAATTTAAAGTGATAATGCTTCATGTTTCGGGAGTAGATGAAGAAAATTGTGCTCACGTAGCGCAAGCTCGATCGACTTCAAGTTCCCGCTGCTATTTATGCACTAGAGTCAAAGATAGGAAGAGAAGAGAGAAATGTGTTAAGTGTTCCAAAAATATATGTGCACAACATAGGTTACCTATTTGTTACTAATGTATCTAGATTTTTACTACATTTTTTTCCTTAGGCATTCCAGTAATACCAAAAAAAAAACTTGTAATAATTGTTTAAAACAATGTAAATTACTTGTTTATTAAAGATTGATATTTTGTATGTAATCATTTGTTTATTTGGGGTCAACCATGACCTATTTTCATCCCAGTCCAGATCAGTGTTCATTTAACTAAATTTGGATGTTGTAGTTGTAGTGAATCCAGGCCCGGAAGTCGATAGCACCATTTCCATATGTGCAACATAACCCCTACCTATCCTTCAACCCTCCGAGTAGGCTTCGTTGACGCCATGGTCCAGGAAAAATCGTGCACCTGAAAGCACCAGCTTTTCCGGCCTCAACAGTGGATCTGGTTCACTCTGAGGAGTAGAACCTCTGGTTAACCTTAACGTCGTGACCTAATGACCGTGCGCGTTCGTCTTCCTTTGCCGTGGGTAGCAAAACCAGATGCAAGCTAAAATTATTGGGATTGGAATACGAATAAAACTTTGAACATTAACTTGATTCCTAACAACTTTTAGTGCTCTTTTTAAGTGATTTATTGCTTTGTTAATCGGAATAGCTCTATTTTACAACGCTACCACATGTCCATCTGTCTATTGTAATGTACAGCTTTGCGGGAAGGAGTAAACATTAAGACTACCTAAATGATAAATTAACAAAAATCCGACTATGTAAACATTTCTTTGCAATTGGGTTCAAATAAACATTAGAGTGAGTTATATCTCTGAGCTATATACGGGTTTCTTGCAGGTTCTTTCCAGGAGGTTTTTTTTTGTGATCCGGTAGTAAAGGAAGAAAAAGTTACTTTCAATAAGTATTTATTAAGTATTTATGATCCATATTTAATAAAAAAAGTTGCTGTTTCTGTTTCTCTATATGCACGAGTATATAGTATTCGCAACACATTGTAGCTCAGGGGTTGAGTGTTCGCCGTAAATTTCACAGTATGCGAATAACCCGGGTTCGTTCCCTGCCGGCATCAATAAAATTGGTCATTTTATGTGCTGATTCGTTCGTGCCCGGTGGTAAAGGAAAACGTTGAGAATACGTGAGGTAGGTACACTGAAAGTTTTGCGTAACTCATAAATAATACAATTAATAAGTTAACAAAATATATTTAATGTTTTTCAAAGTATTCTCCATTACATTGTAACTATCATTAATAATGTAATGTAACTAACACTCATTTGAAGCATTTTTGAAAATATAAAGACTACAAGTCTGACGGCATGATTTTCACGTGCTGTTTGAAAGCTATCACGACCTATTCTGTCTCCGTAAATCTCAAAGCTTCAATCAAATCTGTGATATTTGGGAAAATAGAAATCACACCGTGAGAGGTCCATTTCAGGACCCAAAAATGACTGCCTTGTTCGCGGTGTGCCCCGAAGCATTGTCATAATGCAATAGGGTGCGATATATCGGTCGATTCTCTCTAACTTTTTCAAAGATTCTGGACAAACAAATGGTTTTATAGATACCACACTAGCATTAATTATCTTTTGCTTATCAAGTGGGGCTGTCCAGACAGAACCAGTCTGGAAGACAAAAACGCAATCATTTTTTTACCCACGCTTCTTCCCTGCCTCAATTTTGTTAATGTGCTGTCACCTTGAATACCCATACAGAAGACTGTTGCTTTCTTTTCGGAATGTAACAATATATCCATGTTTTATTTCATCTCACAAAGTCATAAGTACACAGTATTATAACGTTCATTGTCATACATTAACAATTTTTTTTTCATCAATCAATTAGTGGACGTTTTTTTTCCGGGGAGAGTTTATGTGGATTTCCGTGGTAACAAGATATTCTAACTTAAAAAATGATGTAATTTTTTATAATTTGACTCTTATCAATATCCAAAACCCCTCGAATCTCCTTAAAGGTGGCGCGCTGGTTTTCTTCAAAAAGTCGCCTGTCGGTAGCACATACGCTCTTCCTTCACGAATTTCACCATGGAGAGAATCACGAATACAATCAAATTTAGCGTACTAACGCCTTATAGTGCTAAACTGAGATGCTTTTCCCCCAAAAGAATTTTGAAGACGAACAGTGCAATTTTACGAAGAGATTAAATTTTAAAATCTTAAAAATATTTTCGCGTTTATTCCATTTTTGCTACGGGTGACGAATCGTAACTTGTGATAAATAACAGTTAACACGAGACTTCCCCCCAAAAATTATTTTAATCAGTATTTATACGACTTTCGTGCTTTAAAAATATAACGTTCGAAATTTAAAAATTGATGAGCATCCAGGAGCGCAGAACTTTATTTCAGTCTGACCTATCGTCCTCGCTCCAAATCTCCATATGGGGACATTACGCCATCATGCGGAAATTCAGAAAATAGTTGAAAGACGTTGGCAGTGACAACGTGTTAGAGCTTTTTACATTTTTCGATAGACAGCAGGACCGCTCAAATCAATCTGCAGTCAATTGAATGCACCGTTTTTTTTTCTGCAAGTGTTTAATAATGAGCTCCCAAATTTTTTAAGCTATTGCATATCTTCTATCGCGGGCCTTGAGCGTGGGGACCGAATCCAGAAATTTATTCCGCCGTAACGAAAAAACCTCACGCTCCCCACTCCGACGGGCACGAAGGTGTGGCTTGAAGGCCGTGCATTGTCTAACGTCGTTTCTTTTTTTCGGCAGTCTTCGACACGGTGTTTGTGTATAAAGTGTTTTGAATATGAATGAACAAAGTGCATTTATTATTAATGAAGAAAGTCACGAAATAATAGTGAAAGAAAATGAGTGAGTACTCTATATACATACATTTTATTATTATCACAAATGCAGTACTAATTTTGAATTGAAAATATAATACTGCTATAAAGATAACCTAAATTTTTGATATTAAAATGAGGATATTAAAAGTAGTCTTTTATAAAAAGCGATAGTTATTCTCAATATAGATTCATATATATATTAGAGATGGGCCGAAATTCGGTACAAGAAAAATAATACCTACTTGCACTTATTTTACCTGAAATATAAGGTGCTTCTAAACTACAATATGCCATGGCTGCAACTGGTGGTTCTACTCATGATACTGTACCACTTTCCCCAAGGAACCCATAGTCAATTCTCAAAAAAAAATTGCACTTTGTATGGAAATCGGTCAGCTGATTGGCCAAGTCTCCATACAAACAACCGTGGCATATATTTTAGAAGCAACTTATATAACAACATTAGATACTGTAAAATAAAAGATATTATTTTTACTCATTCATGGTCAATTATTTATTTATTTATTTCGGAACATTGTAAATGTAAACCTTATATTAAATCAGTTCCTATCTTATCATTAATCTTAATCTTAGTTCTTAACCTTAATCTTAGTTAGTTAGTTATTAATCTTAGAAATCCCTGCCTAATTAATAATTAGCCATATTACAAAAATGAAATTAAACTTTGTATTCTCCTAGTATACATCTGGATAGGAGTCCGTAAATTAAATAAAAAAATAATGTTTTTGATTCAACATTCATTAACCTCAAGTATTTTTTATTACAATTAAAGGGTATTTGTTTTCAACAATCATATTAAACCAACTTTTCTTGTCTATCTAGTCATATTTAAAATTTACCAGAGTCAGGTTATGGTGCAAAAACACCAAAGATCTGCCTTATATGGCAGAAGTTTGTTACGTTTTTTTTCGTAGGTATATGTTTCCTGCGGTGTGCGGGCGGGGTATTTGAAGTAAATGCGTAAACAAGTCACGACGCGTCGCTCTCGAGAAAGCGTGCGAAAATGAACCGAAGTTCGGATTCGGTTCAAATCACATTCGGCCCATCTCTAATATATATATATCACAATATTGATTCTACGACCTTTCATTTCGCATTATTGTAGCGTCCACCACTTGTAAGCAATTTTAATACATTATGACTGCGAGTATTGGTCCATTAAACAATTTCAAAGATAGTGTTTAACTCATTTCTTTGAAAATTTACCATATATCGATATACAAATATTCGTATATTGCCAGACGGAGGGAAACCAATCAGGACTCCCTTCCATATTACAAATTATCCAGAATCCCCGTAATATACATAGTTTTTAATTCATTCTCCTACTTAAGGTGACACTAGTCGACATTATTTCATAGAAATTTTGGAGGGGTTTTACTCCGCTGTTTGACAGTGTACATCAACAGTACATACAAGTGACAGTTAAACATGATTTCGTTTTGTCTAATTATTAATTTTGTCTGTACGGAAACAGAATAGTAAAATAAAAAGTAATTAAAAAGTTACGAGTTATCAAAGATTCGTTTTTATTGCCAATTTTAACACAAATTGGGCGTAAATTAGTAATAAAAGCAGTGTAAAATTTCCAAGACAAAGTCGGTACCGACACAGCTCAATTATCGAAGAATTCAATAAATTTTATTTGTAATTGATTTATGCTGTGGTTTTTTCATAAAACCCCTTCTTCCAAAGGCCTTTTCGTATTTTTTTACGCGCGCGTGTTTATATGAATTATAGTGCATCTCACTGAATAATGTTTCCCCCCGGTGCGGTGCGGGAGGACGACACTTACACACACATGCATGCGCGGTGACGCGCGCTTATTCTAGTTTTATTCGACTCAGTCAGCTGCGGCCTGTGACGTTCGTATGACTATAGCTATACCTGCGCTCTAAATTACTACGCTACATTGACCCCTGCTTGAACTTTGGATTTCGATACTACTCTGTTTGGCATAGAAATTGATATTATTGAAAGAGATGATGCGTTTTGGACGGCAGGCAAAATTTTAAAATTAGATAGCTTTTATCAGAAATGTGTTTTGCCGGAGCTGATAGATCCCCGTTACCCTCGCAAACTACAATTTAGAGATCGAATGTAAATCAAATTGATATAAGCACAGACAAAAATAGCGGAATATAAATAAAATTTTGAAAAAAAAAAACGATCTCAAAATTTTATTAATGTTCCGCTAATTTTATCTGTACTTACCTATGTCAATTTGATTTACATTCGATTATAATTATATTCTCAGACGTGCAGGTTTCCTCAATATGTTTTCCTTCACCGCCGAGCACGTGGTAAATCAGCACAATTGCAATTAACAATTTCATTGGTGCCGGCGGGGATCGAACTCGGGTCTGCATGTCTGAGAAATTAAAAAATATATATTTCGAAGACATGTGAAGTTCGTCAACACGCATTGAGGCATCGTGGCGGACATTTCCTTGCCTTAAAACCCTCTCAGAAATTAGAGGAGGCCTGTGCCCAGCAGTGGGACGTATATAGGCTGTAACTTTATTTTTTTTACATTTATAAATATATTATTTTACCGACGAAAATTTTAAAGAAAAATAAAAAATAAGCAACCGACAACCTCCTAGGTCCCTAGGTGACTTGCGAGATGTCAGTGTAACAAAACAAAACGGCCCAGAAAAACAGACTTTCCAACTGATGGCACGCAACAATTTCATTGGTGCCAGTGGGGATCGAACACGGGTTGCTCCCGTACTGTGATACTTATAACGAGCGCTAACCATGTGAGCAACCACGGCTCTCAACGACATCGTTCCGTTCGTGTACAGCGCTGAAGATAGCAGAGTAAAAAATTAGAGATTGTGGTGTTTGAAATTTGTCATCTATGAGAGTGAATTTTATCTGTGTAACAAATAACTATATAGAAAAAAAATGTGAAAATGACATTTCGCCATTTTTGTTTGTGTACTGGTTAGGAACTCGATCAAAAATTTGATAATTTTTCTGTTTTTATACGTTATTTCTAAATAAATGTGAAAATGACTATTCGCCATTTTTGTTTGTGTTCTGGTTAGGAACTCGATCAAAAATTTGATAATTTCTCCGTTTTTATACGTTATTTCTTATGTTATTTTACACGTATTTTGTGAAGATATTTTCTTTTGGAAATATGTATCATTACGACGATTCAAAAACGTTTACATATAATAATTTACCTCGAAATTCACTATACGAGATTATCGTTTATTGATTATATGTTGTTTAAAAAGTATTCTTATCAGTTTTTTGTATTAAATGGAATGCTAAATATAAAATAATGCTTCAGTATTGATAGCAATTTATTAACGAAATATCTGTTGAGATGTGTCTAGAAATTATTAACTTATTTTTATTTATTAATTAAAATAATAAATAAATAAAAATAAGTATACATTTATCTATATTGAGTACTAGTTGTTCCCCGCGATCTCGCCCGCGTGGAATATGGATTTCATGGGTTTTAATTTGTTTGCGCGGAACCCTAATTCTTTTTCTAAAACAAAAGTAGTTCAAGTTATTCCTTATATCATCAGCTATCTGCCAGTGAAAGTCCCGTCAAAATAGATCCAGCTGTTTCGGAGATTAGCTGAAACAAACAGACAGACAGACAGACCGACAGACAAATAAAGTTTTAAAAATTGTGTTATTGTTACTAGTACTTTCATATGCATTTAATAAAAAGCCGTTGTTTTAACATTACAAACAGACACTTCATTTTTATTTATTTGTAGATATAGATATAAGATATTATTCATATTGGTGTCATTATAAAGGGAATATCATGTACTATTATAATAATAAAATAATTGTCTCCAGTAAATATTATACTTTTCTTGTAAAACTCGAAATAAAAAATAAATACGATTTATTTTTATATCCCCATATGCTTTATTTTCATCCTTTATTTTTTATTTGACCACTTTTCTTTTAACAAAATTAAATTCTGAATTCGTTGAGCTTTTTGAGAATATTTTTATTTGAATGTTAGGTAGGTACCGATATTAGTTTTTTAGTAGCAATCGTTTTTGTTGCGACAGTCTCGCGCGGTCGTAAAAAAAGTTACTGCGCGGACAGGTGGGACGAGAATCACTTGCGCGGCGTTGACGGTTCGGTGGATAGGTACCTACCTACTGTTATTACCTAAATACCCATAACCTACTATACAACAAAATTTGACAAACTGTCGCTGCGTCGTGGACACTAAAATGTAAACTGCCTACCTACCTGCCTAAGTACGCCGGTACTAAGGAAACAGTCTTGACGGGTCACTTGTCTTGATAAAAACATGTGTTTACATCTAGTGATATTGTGTGTATATAAAAAAAAAGTAAGAAGACAGGTAAGTATTTTTGAAAACAATTTATAGGTAGGCAGAACTAATTACAATTATTATCTAAATATTATAAATGCGAAAGTTTGGATGGATAGATGTATGTTACTCAATCACGCCAGAACAGCTGAAGGGATCTGGATGATATTTAGCTCAGAGATAGGTTATACCTAGTCTGGAATAACACATTTGATACCGTTTATTCAGGTATTTCGTTCCTGTGGGCGTTTGTGGCAACAGCTAGTACGGATATAAACTGCGATGACTGTTCCAGTTCATACTTCGGCGTCGTGAACTCTTGAGTGATCGCTGCATGACCACCCGGGGAAAACAAAACATAATAAAATAAGCAATCTATATTAGGTATCTATAGAGCCATAGAGGTATAGTATAAAGCGATAACGCAGCGCCTAACAATTTAGTACGTTTGGCCTCACCCACCAATGAGTTCGAGCCCGCGACTTGTGCCACCTACGCAATTCCTTTGTATAGTGCGACGTTGCCACTCTTATTAGTTATTCCGATTTGTAATATTTTATTTATAGGTGATATTTTGTTTATGTAGGTATTCGATAGATTCCTATAGTCTGTTTTTTTCGCAGGAGGCAAAAATAACAGATATTTATTAGATTCGTTTAGCACGAATAATACAGTTTTTATGATTCTGGTTCAGATTAGATTTAATTTTAGTCACTTAAATTTCGTATATTGTTCAAAATAATGAAATAAATCCACAGAATCTGCAGTTACGAAAAAAAGCAATATCATTTTAGTCTCCGGCGAAAAAAAAAAGATATATATCATGATTAATTTACCAACTAGTTATTCGTTTACTAAATACGAAAAAATATTTAGACGTCATTTTTCTTCCAATCTTGCTGTACTGAATATTTACGTAGTCCTTATATTAATAATTATAATTGCATAAGTTGATACAAAATGCTATGCAATAGCTTTACCGCGGCAGTCCCCGAGTGCCACACGTCTTTTTTTAAATAGGTGATCCTAATCAAGGTAAGTTGAAGATTTTTTTCTTTATTTGAGTTGACACATGAAAATTATAATCTATTTTATGTTTTGAAATAGTTTCAGAGCAGTTTTGAGTAGTGTGCCAAATTTTTCTCATACGTAGGTAAACCTGGTTGTCTCCATATGGGGACATTGGGTTTCAATGTTGATAAAAAAATATTTTTCCCATATTTTTCGACACATTACATTTTCACATATTTTTCATTACCTTTTCCGATTTTTCCGCATATTTTTATATTTATTTATATGCTTATATTACAGAAACTTCGTTAGAGAAAGCATTAATTGACGTCATCAACGGGGATGATTCTTATTTAGATATTGATGTGGGGAATGAGGATTCTGATGATCCAACATTCAATCCTGAAGCTGAAGGTAATGAACACGAAGAAGATGACAGCTCAGATGAAGATGGACTCAGTGAAGATATGGGTGAGGCTTCTACCCAAAATTATAGCCAATCTTCCCAAAATCGGTCACCAGCACTAGATTTTTTTCAAACCCGTCGCCTGTTCTGGAGAACCACAAATGTTTTTGAGCCATTGTCACCAGCACCTACTTTTGAGGAGCGGGCATAAATTTACCACCAAATGAGTATGTGGCCCAGTGACTTCTATGAGCTAATCGCTTTTCACACAAACCAAAGCCATCTAGAACCAAAGCTAAAACTGGACAGAATCTGAATACGTCAGAAAAGGAGATGGGAACATTTTTTGGTGTAACAATTATGATGTCGAAACAGTTACATCCCGGTACAGCGTCGTAGTGAAACACTACAATGAAAAAATGGGTGGTGTAGATTACTTGGATTGAATTATAAGTTACTACAGGATTTCATCCAGAACACGCAAGTGGACAATTAGACTCATCTTCCATTCTTATGATTTTGCTTTGGCAGCATCCTGGGTAGAATATAAATCGGAGCAGGAAATGCCAGGTACTAGAAAAAAAGACATGCTGTACTATCTTGGGTTTCGGAAAGCGATAGCTGACTTTCTACTGCAATATGAAAAGGAAATAGAAGATCTTCCTGCAGATGATGACACCGTGCCGGTTGCAAGCCAAAGCAAGCGAGCTCGAAATCAGCATCCATCTAATTTCGTAAGAACGAGAAAATTAGAACACTTACCTATTGTTTTGGATACTCAAAACCGCTGCAGACTGACAGGTTGTAAGTCCACTAAGGCATGATATCAATGATCAACTTGTAGTGATTTTGTGTCTGATGAGTGGAAGAAATTGCTATAACGACTATCACGAATTTTAGCTTATACAGTAAGTTTAATTATAAAAAAAATTATATTTGAAATACTGAAAAATAACCGAATTTTCGAATAAAAATAAAAATTGAAAATATATGGTGTTTTGAGTACTTTTGGAATCATTGAAACCCAATGTACCCTATTGGATACATGGTTTTTCAAGATTTTCAGAAAAATATTTATGTTCTTGATATAACAACATACATAAAATATATATTTTATAATAAAAGACGTTAAATTCCAAAAATGACACTCAAAATATACTCTGGGACTGAGGAGGCTATGTACATACTCGTACATGTCTAAGAAATAAAATATGTCGGCGACATGTAAAATTCACTAAAAACAGTTTTGCGTGGAAGTCTCTAATTAACATCGTGTAGAGGGTTTTGGAGTAATGCGGTGAACAAATTGCAATATAATCTGTACAAGGCCTGTGCCCAGCAGGCCATAATTAAGACTGTAACTTGACTTTACATCGATACCACCGCAATGCTCGTCTCCAGCGGGTCGAACCCAGTCCGAAAGGGAAGCTGTGTTTAAGAACGCGTTTGCAAATCAACCAAAATTAGGGTGTTTTTCGGTAGATTTTGTGACAAAACTAAACCAAATCAAATATAAGTAAAAACTACCATGTATAGATTGGTTCTTCATCTGCAAACGTATGTAACTCTTTTGTTGAAAATAGTAGTTTTTTATATTGTAAAAACGAACTTTCGTTGCCATTTTCTACAAAATTAACGATACCGGCTTGAGTTTCGGTACATGTTTTGGTCTATTATCAACATACTTAAAAAAATTAAAAGATACTATAAGATGACAGACATATTCAATTAAAAAACCCTGTGTTTATTTTTTATCAAAATGTCACAAATAGTCGTAGAAAAAATAAAAACTGATGCACATGTTTTCACATATTTTGCTAATATGGATGAATCATATTCATTATCTATTGCAATAAGGGCTATTTTATTGTTGGTGCCTGCTTTGATTTATTGTACAAAGATTTCGATGAAACCACAGTCCTCGCTCGGCCGCCGTCGTGAGTGGACACTGTATCGCCTGTTTGCAGCGGCTCATTCTGAAAATATCGCTGTACATACACAAAATATTAGAAAAAAAAAAAAACAAATTGGAAACATAAGTACTTGACAAGTGATAAAATTGTTATTTTTATACTCAAAGTTTTTTATTTAGCTAAAAATAAGTAAGATATATAAACTTAACTCTGGAATTGATAGAGTGACCTGAAGGTAACTACTACTGCAATTCCTGGACGAGTGGAACTAGGTGTGCCGAGTTTGGGCTCGTTTTGTTGGTTATGATGAGACCTTACCTCCGGACTTGATGGTGTGACCTGAAGGTGTACTTTCATGACCGCTATTTGAACTTCTTGCAGAGTAAAACTAGGTGTGCCGAGTTTGGGCTTATTTTGTTAGTTATGATGAGACCTTACCACCGGACTCGATTGAGTGACCTGAAGGTGTAATCAGGTGGTTACAAGTGGAACTCCTAGACTAGTCGAACTAGGTGTGACGAGTTTGGGTTCATTTTCTTAGTTATGATGCAACCTTACCACCGGACTTGATGGAGTGACCTGAAGGTGTAATTCAGTGATTACAACTGGAACTCCTGGACTAGTAGAACTAGGTGCGCCGAGTTTGGGTTGGTTTTGTTAGTTACGATGAGACCTTACCACCGGACTGATGGAGTGATCCTGAAGGTGTAATTCAGTGATTGAACTGGAACTCCTAGACTAGTGGAACTAGGTGTGCCGAGTTTGCGTTCGTTTTGTTAGTTACGATGAGACCTTACCACCGGACTTGATTGAGTGACCTGAAGGTGTAATTCAGTGTTTACAAATGGAACTCCTAGACTAGTAGAACTAGGTGTGACGAGTTTTGGTTCGTTTTGTTAGTTGCGATAAGACCTTACCACCGGACTTGATGGAGTGACCTGAAGGTGTATTTCGGTAACTACTGCTGGAATTCCTGCACGAATAGAACTGTCCGGTATAAGTAAGAAAAGTCCGGTGGTAAGGTCTCATCGTTACTAACAAAACGGACCCAAACTCGGCACACCTAGTTATACCAGTCTAGGAGTTCCAGTTGCAATCACCGATTTACACCTTCAGGTCACTCCATCAAGTCCGGAGGTATGGACTCCTCATAACTAACAAAACGAAGCCCAAATTCGGCACACCTAGTTCTACTCGTTCAGAAATTCCAGCAGTAGTTACTGAATTACCCCTTCAGGTCACTCCATCAAGTCTGGTGGTAAGGTCTCATCATAACTAACAAAACGAACCCAAAGTCGGCACACCTAGTTCTACTAGTCTAGGAGTTCCACTTGTAATCATCGAATTACACCTTCAGGTCACTTCATCAAGACTGGTGGTAAGGTCTCATCATAACCTACAAAACGAACCCAAACTCGGCACACCTAGTTCTACTAGTCTAGGATTTAGTGATGTAATCACCGAATTACACCTTCAGGTCACTCCATCAAGTCCGCAGGTAGGTAAGGTCTTATTATAACTGACAAAACCAGTTCAAAGTCCAGAGCTTTTTCTCAAGCAGTCTCTTCGCAGGTATTCGTATTTCGTATCTAAGTATATTTCTGAGGTATAAGAAATGAAAAACAAATTCAATCTTTCAAATTATCAAAATAATTTCATTTGACTACGATTCCCACAGCCAACCGTGCGTACACTTGTGTGTGTGACTTTTGTCAATGTAGTAGTGCGATTCTGTAATAATTTTGTAAACGCGTCCTTAAGCGTGTGAATCTCTGACTGCAGGCAGTATCCGAATGGCGCGATGCCAATTTTGTGAGATTCAACGCCTACAGACCACAAGCGTATTTCTCTTCACCGCAAAAAGAAGCCTATTAAATCTGGTTCCTACTTTCCGGAACATATCTCTGGAGTACACCGACCGCCTTCTGTTGTTTGTTGTTGACCGCCGAAGGCAACTTTGGGCGGTTAATTAAGTCCAGAACCGGAGCAACCGCAAAGAACCTAGGTGTCCTTGGAAGGATGGGGCGGTATTTCACGCCGGGACAGCTTATAAAGTGTTATTTTTTAAAGAGTAGCCAGTTCAAATATATAACTAATGATATACCGTTAATGCAGTTTTTGAAAATACCAGTAGGTACATAAGGCCTCTACTTTTATTTGAACTTATCCCAAATTGAATGTGATTTATGGGCAACAACGTTCTTGTCTATCGATCGACCTTTACGAATGTGTGCGTGAGCAGTAAAATCGGTTAAAATAATGCATTACCACACATGTTGAGTTTAAAAGATAAAAATGACAATGCCTGAGATTTTTTTCTAATTAATTTTTCTTCACCATATTATGCATATATTACATACTTATTCTGAACCTTCTCTGCAAATTTGATCGGTTATTGCAAAATAATCCTGTATAAAGCGTATATAAAGCGCAAGTTCGTTCGTGCATGGTGTACTTCTATCAGATATGGTTTGGTGCTAAAAATGCAACCTATCAGTTTTTTCTTAATTCCTGCCTGCTCTTTCCACCATCGGACAACCAGTCGGGCCTCAGGCCTTTTGAAGGTTTGCCTTGTATTTCGTAATGCGTACGGCAAAGGAAAGGAATAATTCGCCGGCGACCTTCCGTCCGATTATAATCTGGGTATCTTCATCTAATTAGGCTAAAACAGTGCGATTTTTCATCCAGGGCACCATCAACACATACCACTATCTGGGATTGTAATCAAGCACTGGTTTATGATAAATAAAAAGAGACTTATTTTTAGAAAGTTAGTAGCATCCACTACCGTGAACCTAAATAACATGAACTTTCACGTCACCCAGAGGGGTGGTAGGCAGAGAATACGGACTCTTCTTTGTAGACTTTATTTGCATTTTGAGATCATATCTCTTGAAGACTGTAGCTTAATTTATCTACCATCTAACAGCCATGAGATTAAGAGTGTGTTCGGAGAATGTTTGAGTACTGCGACTGGTCTTGCAGAACTTAGCTCCGACTGTATGGACAGTTTTCACGAGCTTGTCATTCATATCGTCTACTGAATTTCAGTCTTCTAAGCACTGAAAAATATTATGTAATTCGAGGTGAGTTTTCAAGCACCAGAGAGACGATCCTTGACTTCATTAGACGTGATTTCTCCAATTAGTTTGCCTTTTACCATTTGGTGATCGCTCCCAGTTTTTATCCTCGCGGTTGCCGAGAGTCTCGGTGATGTCTCGGCCCGAGACATCACTAAGATGTTCACTTTCTGTGAAGCCGCTGCTGGGAAAAAATTCATCTTAATAAGCCCCCCTCTTCTACAACTGGTCGTTCATCTATTGATCCCTTAGGTTCCGTTACCCTATTCCAAATTTCCATACCTTAAGCTGTGCCTAGTTTTGCGTAGATGTCTCCAATTAATATCGTATAGAGGGTTTTGGAGGAATGCATGGCGCAAAAGATATCCTCATGTATCTCCTCCGCCTCCTCAACGGAATGTGCCGAGGTTGGTGCTTAAACCTGTATGGTCTCCAAATACCGTTTTATGATTCTGAATATAAGTTATTAACGAGATATTTGTGAACGACGACATAAATCTGACGCCTCCTTGAAATAGATGATCGCTTCTGTGACGATAAAACAAGTAGCAGGATACGAGGATTACTATGCCTTTTATCTTTCGATTCCGGTTAATCCAATTATAATCCAGCAGAATTTTTCCATAACACCTTGGGTGTCAATCAGTTGTTCGATAAAGTGACTACACATAGAATGAAGTAGGTGGCGCTATTATAGTTTTACCCGAAAGAAAATATAATATCTATGTGTCTAATATGTTAAGAGGATTGTTACATTTATTTACTATAAAATTAAATTTTCTTATATTTTATGCCGAACTTGTAGTTTAAATTAAAATATTAAATAAATCATTTGCCGTAAAGTATTTGTATTTTATACTCATTTCATTTGAAGGTTTTACTTCTGCCGTGTATGTTAGCTGCACGCATGTTATTTTTTTTAAATTTGACCATTTATTTAAATTTTTTATATGTAACTACTATTGCAATTATTGAAGTTAATATTGTAATGAATATTCAATTTTATTGTTATTTCATTAGAATTTAAGAAGATTTTATGTTAAAAAAATTGTTATGTTATAGTAAGACTAAAAAATTAAGGATGTCCGGCTTATTTAGCAAAAGGTCTGGCTAAACTCGCTGGTCTGTCCGGCTTTTTGGTTTTAAGACCTGGCAACCCTAACCGTAATTATGAACCGCCTACGAGATTGAGATCCACAAGTACCAAGGAAAGCAGCTATGAAGGGTGCGTGAGTGTATCTAAACCGTCACGATTCTTTGAGAAAGTATAAAACTTTCTTTCAATTATAATTTGAATCAATTTAGCTAATTAGTTACAGCTTTGTTTTCTCTACCTATCAGTAAAATCGTTGTCACGAAATATCAGTCTATACAAATAAATAAAATTGAAGTGTCTGTTCGTAATGAGAAAATAACAGCGTTTTACTAAATCGTATGAAAGTATATATGGTACTTACAAAAAAAATCTATTTTTTAAATTTTTGTCTCCCTGTCTGTCTTTTTGTTCCGACTAATCTCCGAAATGACTGGACTGATTTTGACGGGACTTACATTGGCAGATAATAATTGATGTTATAAAGAGTAACTTAGACTAATTTTATTTTAGAAAAAGTATTGAGGGTTCCGCGCACAAAAATTAAAAGGCGTTAAATCCAACCATAATAAATTTCACGCGCACGAAGTCGCGCAGATCATCTAGTGCACGATGAGCAGAAAATTCACTACAGTCATTAGCCCCTCGTCTGTCCAAACGCCATATTCTGGCGTCGGCAAACTATTTGTAACATATATATGATATATATATATATATATATATACATATATATATATATATATATCTGTTATGCATAATCTGATAGCTTATTTAATAACGTTTCCATTGATATATGATTTTAATATACTTACTTAGTATATATATATACTTAGTATACTTGTTATATACTTACTTAGTACTTCGGAAAGTGCTCGACAGATGCGCCATATTGGCCAAAATGACCCCGACATTCGAGTGGTTAGTACATTATGCAGAAATCAGTACGGTCGCTAGGCTAAAAGATAGTGCAACAAAAGTTAAAAGTTTGGATACCCCTGGATTATCCTTCATTTTCATAATCAGCCAATA
The DNA here is from genome assembly GCA_907164705.1 of Parnassius apollo. Classification (NCBI taxonomy): domain Eukaryota; kingdom Metazoa; phylum Arthropoda; class Insecta; order Lepidoptera; family Papilionidae; genus Parnassius; species Parnassius apollo. The sequence goes on along the minus strand of CAJQZP010000220.1, from coordinate 18,034,505 downwards.
GAAGTCCACAGCTGAACATAAGCTTCTCCTGTTGCAAGGAGGGCTTGCCTTATTCATCACGCTTGGAAGGCGGATTGAAGAACGCAATAACATACTTCACACAACTTCTTGCAGCTTTAGATATTTCACGTTCACAGTTCGTAGCGATCTAAGGAGTTTACAAGTTGGTTTAAGTGAGAAAAAAAGGTGTTTTGTGAGCTTAAGATTGGTGAATCTTGTTCAGTTCAGTTCTTAGAACAATTAAATTTTTTTATCTAAATATGTTTAAAAGTCATAAAGATTATTGTATAACCTAAAACTACGTTATCGTCCTTTCTCACTCGAGGCCACGCTAATCATTAGTCTATAGGTTTCTCTGTCTACGGACATAAACGAGGTGATTAAACCGCCATTTAAGTAATAACATTTTTTTAATTTCCAATTGTCGAAAACTAATCAGTATTTTGCTCATCTTACTCCTTGTTTAAGTCAGCAGAGCGTTTTGCCTCTTTTTTAGTTATAAATTTTTTAAAGAATAAGGGAAAAAAAGCAAGCGCACAGTCTTACCTAATGGTGCACGTTGTGGCCCATAGAAATCTATCTTCATTTAAGTATAAAAATGAGATGCGTTATCACCACCGATGACTACGATTGAATGCCTCGTCACCAGCTAAAATGTGGCTTCCGGTTCTCTACACTCACCATACGAAACATAGCAGCTATAAGCTGCTATTTTGAGCTGTTATTCTGTCTGAGCATGGTGCTCTTCCGAAACTATGGTAGAGCGTGTGAACCTCACACTACATGCAGTCTCCGAATGGGGCTATGCCAATCTTGTGAAATTAAATACCTCCAAAACACAAGCGTGTCTCTTCACTGTAAAAAGTAGCTAGCTCATCTTGACTCATTCTTTCCGAAATATATCAAGAAAGAAAGAAAAGAAAGAAAAACTTTATTTGAAATCACAAAGAGAAACAAGAAACTCGAAATATTACAATAAAAAATGAAATGGATTTTTGTGAAGTCAAATTAGGTCCCTATTTCAGCTAACTGCTGCTGTACCAAATGACAGCAGCGCTGATTTTCAAATAGAGCCCAATATTCACTGGAATATACCGAACGCCTTCAGTAGTTGGGGATTGAAATGTCACCAAATCTGAACTTCGGGTAGTTCATTGAGGCCAAGACCAAATCAGCTGCAAGAAAGCTAGAAGTAGAAAGGCGCGGCGATACTTCACGCCGGGACATACACACACACACACACACACACACAACACACACACACTGCTTACTTTATACAAATCGCAAGTCCGGTCGTGCATGGAGTACTGCTGCCATATATGGGCTGGTGCTGCAAAATACCACTTATCAGCTTTGGACTCAATGGAAAAGGCGTGCTAAGAGGTTTATTGGTGACCTGAATTCGGTTAAAACCAACCTTAGCAGCCTCGAACACAGGCACAAGTAGCCAACCTTTCGATTTTCTACAGAATGCATTTTGGAGTTTGCGCGCAGGAATTGCATAATTTAAATCCTCTCTGTCCCGTGTCAGACGTTCGACCAGTCTGCACCCTTTCGTTGTTGACTTACCACGCATTCAAACAAAACGGTATGCTACATCGCTCATCATGCGTAGGTACATCAAAGGAGTGGAATAGGTTGCCAGCATGTGTTTCCATCCGATCACAACGTGGGTATCTTCAAGGCAAGAGTGAATAAGTTTTTGTTAATTTAGTGTGTTTCACCATCACAGGCAACATCACCAATTACCAACAGGTGGAATTGTAATTAAGCGATGGCTTGGAATAATATTTTTATAAAAGCGTATTTATCTATCCAACACAGACGGGGTGGGTAATCGGAATTCTCTTTTATTCGTTCTTTCGATTTTTGTCTAAAAACCGGATAGTGCAAGTGATAAAGTTCATGCATTAAGTATTGCATTTAAATCAAATTAAACTTCCATTGTTTTATAAAATATTATTACATAATTTATAAATTCTGCAGATGTCTAGGGGATTAACAACACTAATTTCATTATTGAGTAGTCCACAGAAATCTAAATAAAAGTAATTTATTATTTAGATTTCTGTGGAGTAGACGTATTTTCATAATCTGGATAAATTCGTCATTTTAAAATGTATATTTGCAATCGTTATTAACCGACTTTAAAAAGAGGAAGTACTCTATTCGACTGTGTTTTTTACGTGTTACCTTAGAACTTTTTTTAGGTCAACCGATTTTAATGATTCTTTTTTTATTTGAAAACTGGTACTTCTCGTGTGGTCTCATATAAATTTAATCAAGTCAGACCAGTAGATTTTGAGTTATCCTTAATAATGGAGATTTAATTGACTTCGAATACATTGATTATGTTCACATTTTATTTATATCGAAGTTGTTAATTTTTTTAATTTGTATAAATTTAGAAATTTCTTTGCTATAACGGATACGTTACCGAAAAACTGGTCGTTTTTTTTACAAGCAGTACAAAAACGTTGCTTTTGTCTTTTTTATTTAAATTATTTTAAGCCAAAATTCCAACGAATCTGTAATCCTGAAGGTATTTATTTCAGCGTTGACCTTTCAAACAAAAAAGCATATATATATATATATATATATATATATATATATATATATATATATATATATATATAGGTATATTTATAGGTAATGTCTACTAAGTATCTTGGACCAGTTTTTAACACGTTTCTATAAGTGACTACACACAGCTATATGAATTCCGATTATTCACGCCGTCTGGGGTCGATAGATGAACACGCGTTTCCGAGTATGAACGGAATAAACCGTCGTGTCGAATTGTCGTACCATCGGTCTAGGTTTGCACATTGCACAAACACTTGTGCACAATCCTCTCTTGCGCAAATGGGACATTATTTCATCTATCTTACACCCAATTAAATGTGATCGTGAACGGAAGCTACACTTTGGTAACAATTTCACAGGCAATTTAGTTAATAATTATTGTGCTTATAGTTTTAGCATTATTAAAAAAAAATTACGCATTACAAGATAATGTCATATTTTTCATATATAGCACTAAAGTTACAATAATTAAATTAAAAATTGTTATATACGATTTGTTCTTATCATTGCGTAGCAGGCAATTAAGGCCTGGCGACTGGTCATAGTTATTGGCGAAATAATCCTGGAGATAACCTAAACAACGGAAAGTAGATATTTATATTATTATAAGATTTTCAGGAGTGTCTGTTACTCCTATACGATTTTAGTTAAGAATAATAAGTTATAATTTAGAGTACCTACTTATACAATATATGAGAGCTAAACAATATAATTTCCACTTTAATTTGTCTTAAATGTAAATATGGTGGCCAACCGGCATTGGACATTTTACAAGGTGATCATGTAATTATTATCATCATTACGCTTTCGCTCACATCCGCGGCCTCACCAGCGCCGGCCGCCCGGCGGCTTCTCTTCAGGAGAGGACTATTGCTCACCCATATTCTCAAATAAGGTGTACGAGAACACATGGCGCGCCATCCTCCACGGCCTCCAACTACACCTCCGATTCCGATGGCGAAAGCCATGGGGCCAAGAAAAACGAGCACTTAGATGCACTAGTTTTCCTGAGGCCATCGGCGGATCTGGTCTATGGCTCCGCCGCCACTCTTCTGCCCCCCGCAGCCCCACCACCACAACAAAAACGGTGCGGCCCCGTCAGAGTCGCGGAGTATAGGACGAGTGGCGCAACGCCATACCCACACTCCTCAGCCATGTGGTTTCCTCTTTGCCTTTTCTTTTCATAGCCTTCTGGTCCCCTGGGTTATGCCAGTTAATTTTGTTCTTCAGCGTATATCCACGTCACAGTCTTCTAATTAATAAAGTCCGAAGAACACTCAATCAAATTGTAGCAAAAAATTCGATTAAAAATATTTGCTAAATTTTGTTGATCAAGTATTTAGTTAAAACCAATTATCCGTCACGACTTGGCACCTGTCGCGTTTTAATCGAATTCAAATAAATAAAGTCACAAACCTATAACCGGCGATTCTCTTGGGATTTTCCTTTTAACAATATTTCTCCTATTTTTACCATCTTGGTTAAGGATTTTGAATACGTGTTCATTTTTTAAATTTTTGTTTATTAAGCAAGAGTTTGTAGGTCTGAGTGACATGAACTATATTACTTTACCTAAGCATAACCCAAGATCGGTCTTAGTAGAAATTACAATGGGGTTGCTGTTTTTTTTTTTTTTTAATTGGTTACTCGCTTTCGTTCGTTTTTCTCCCCCAATTAACCGTGACTATCACCTCACAATTATTCTGTAAATATTCTTATGAATTTATGAAACAGTCAATAAAGGTTTTGTAGGGTATTAAAAAAAATAAGGAACAATTTTTCACCATTGTATAATTTGATGACCTTGTTGATTTACATCGAAAACGATATCGAATAACAAGAGAAAACTCAATATTGTCATGCTATAAAACACGTTATGTACCTACGTAAAAATGCGCATTTATTAATTCAGGTTATTTGCATGTACAATCATTTTAACCTTTGTTACACATTTATTTCAACGTCATATCGTCGGCCATTAAATCTATCGATTCAGTTCTAAAAGACATGATATGTCTGAAAGCTGTCACCATGCAATATTGTACTGTGTACTGATTTAAAGAAGAAAGTTGTTTTGACATCATATACTATACAATAAAGCATTTGTCTCTGCATAGTTTTGCGGAGGTATTGAAATACTAAACGAACAAATTTGCGAATATAGCAAAAATAAACAAGGCAATTTGTTATGCCGTATCCGCACGCTTGGCAAACCTCAACAAGCCGTGACAAATTCAAACGTGTGGATGGAATGTTTGGCTTGGATTGCGTAGGCTTGCTAGCGCTTGGTTGTAGCCGATCCATCGAGTGTCGGATTTTTGTCACAAATCAAAGGGAATTTGCCACCAGCACTTGCGACGCGTTGTGGACACTAAGTCTCGTTTGTGCACTGGTGGTGAAAATTAGAACTTGCAAGAAAATTATTTCAAAATAACCTGATTCGGTTTTAATGAATTTTTAACAGCCACCATCCTCTGCGTATTTTTCGTTTTATTTCACCTGTTTTCTTATATGTATAATAAAAATAACTTAAGTTAAATGCTTGCCTCTTCACAATAAAATAACACGCTTGCTAGCGTGTGGATAGCGACGTTTGATTCCATTTTTCTTTTGATTGGAGTTTGCGGCCAGTACCAAGCGTGCGGCTGCAGCATAAAATAAAAAAATATTTGGCGCCAAATTTTATATCATATAAAGTTATAAACGCAACTAATATTCTTTAATTTTTTCATTTTTAGATGTTTTTGAAAACATAAATTTCATTTAGTCATCAGATGAATCTTCATTACAATTTATTTACACATTTTTTTAGAACGTAATGTATGACAGCAGACATTATGTTATTCATACAATCTTGTACAATTCCATACAAAGCCTTAAAACATTTCGAAATGTCACTAAGACTTTACCCAATGTTTGTCGTTCACTTCTATTGTCTTACAATTTTGATCCAATGCTTGTTAGTCTTCTGACCAATGAATAATTAAGTGTAGATATTTACAATTTAACAATTTTAGTAACACTAAAATAATTCACTACCCTCAATAACTTATGGACTACGTAATATTAAATACTAGACAAGCAGTAATAAAAATATTTTGTAAACGAAATCATTTTAACTACGTTAATAATGACAAACTACTTTAGTAGAAAACATTTTATTGCCATTTTATGACAAATCGTAACATTTGCAGCCCTAACTAATACGAAGTTAAAATTTCACGAAACGTAAAGGTCAGTCAAAATTCAAAATATAATCGTCATATTAGCGATCGAAATTAATTAATACATTTCAGATATTTGTGATAAGATTTCTTAGTTTTGTATACAAAAAGTTTCACAACTTGTTTTAGGTGTTAATAATAAATGGAAACAGTGGCTAACATAATAGAATACATGTTTTATACCTTGGAGTAACAACACTGGTGAGTAAAGATACCGTCTCGGATTTTGCCGGTCAGTCTCATACCAACAGCTGTTATTCCACACTATAATATTATGATAACAAAACAGGTAGTCTCAAAAACTGAAAAGCTCGCTTTTCACATACGGGTTATAATATATATTATATCCCGAAATATAAATTATATCCCGCGATTGGCTTTCACACTGTGAGATATATTTTTTGTGCGTTCATCATGGGATCACACCGCACGCGTCGTTTACAAACAAAATTGTCTTTCAAACAAAATGTATATAGTTTAGCTACTAGTTAGTTTAGCTACGACGAGTTCATCAGAACAAGATGATGTAGAACTCGATTTAGGTGTGTTACTTTTAAGTAACAATAGGGAGTTTCGATACTTGATATCAAATCATACAAAGTTTACAGAAGAATATGCAGAATTTTGACTTTTTAATCAATTGGATGAAGAAAGTTAAGGATACGAAGGAGTATACTACGCACTACACACAAGTTCACACAGGTAATGACGTAGGTAATGACAGCAGACATGAACTTAAGGACGTGGCGGCGGCGCGGAACGTTCTGCGGGGTACAGGGGGCGAAATCTTAATATATATAAATAACGTGTCATGTTGTTTGTCCGCGACGAACTCCTAAACTACTTAACCGATTTTAATTAGATTTGCACACCGTGTGTAGTTTGGTCCAACTTGAGAGATAGGATAGTATTTTTGCCCATGAGTGACACACAATTTTTTTTTGCGAATTTAAGGATTTGTAATAGGACACGACAACGGGTCGTCGAAAAGGGCGAAACAAAGTCTGCCCGGCAAGCTAATATAATATGAAAATATCGCTTGGTCGATCGAGTATATATTACATCTCAGTGTAAATGGCTCCATTTAAAAGTACGGTAAACGTTATTAATTTATATCTCGAGATTTAATATAAATAACATATCGCATATTGAACAAAACTATTATTTACGGATTTTATCGCGTTTAATTACTTTAATTTATTTTTAATATCCCGACGTTTCTATATATAATAAATTAAAGTAATTAAACTCGATAAAATCCGTAAATAATAGTTTTATTCAATGTGTAGTGTTCGCGTAAATTTAAAAAATCATTATATCGCATAGTGAAAAGCGAGCTTAACGCGTTTCTTATGCCCTACATTTCTTACGAACTCCTGCCCTATGGAAAGTTCTGTTTTGGCATGTTAATAACGTTAGGGTGCAGTTTCAGTTAGCTAACTAGTTATGAATTTTTTGAAACATTCTTATCTTAGAGATGGTTGCCTTTCTATTAAGCAAGGTTATTACACATTCTAAACCTTCTTATTATTCTTCGTCTTCCCTTAGAAGAGCACTGTCGGACAGGGGCGTCTCCTACTGTAGGGAGGGCATTCTTGGGCGTTACTTTAACAAGGCGGATTGACAATCGCAGTCGGATCGCACTCAGTTGCCATAGCTGAAGTGCTGAAATACTAGGCCCGTTAAAGCTGGCACTTTATATTATTAACCCTTCAAGCGCCATAAAAATCCCATGCAGTCGCATGCGCCCGGCAAATCCCGAGTGGTCGCATGCGAACGCACCTACCCACAGCACTTAAAACCATTAAAACTTATATTTAGAGACCACTTTTCTATAAAAAAGTTTATCATTATAAAATCTACACAAAATTCTCTATCTTGTGGTCTAAACAAGTCAGGTTTTACTTCATTACAAAAATATTTTATTGTATTTTGATAACAATTAACAAATAAGTAAATTGGTATGGTACCAAACGAATGTCGGCAGCGTGTAAATCACAATTATTTCAATATATATTACTCGAAATTATTTACGTCAAAAGATTAATTATATTCACACAAAAACTTTCATTACAATTTTATAATAAAACACTAGAAAAATCCAAAAATCAACACAATTCACGCAAAAATGGCGTACAAAATAAATGTAGATAATAAATATTCCTAGGATAACAGTTTTTTATTGCACTAGAGGATAGAGTATTTTATATTAATTATATAATGCCAAACTTCTTCATAGAAAAGTAGTCTCTATATATAAGTTTTTATGTGCTGTGGGCGGGTGCGACCTCATGAGACCGCTAGAGGGTTGAGAGGTTATAACATTTTATTAGGCAAATAATTAAAAACAAATTCTCATACTTATAAATTTTAGATATTGACGAATTACGCTTCTGACTTTGCTGTAAGATCTGTAGTAAAGCAGTGTTTTGTAGATCTAATACTTCAATTGTAACAAATTTAATTCAATTTGCTGCCGGAAAGATGACATTAATTTGTAAATTTTTCCTTACAATAAAACTGATCCATTATGTTTTGAATAAAAACAAGTCAAGAAAATAAGATTCTCATCATTTTTCCATATTAAGAAAATCGATTAAAGATATTCATATTGGGAATTAATAGTCATTATTATTAATATCCATTATACGTTTGGTATTTCCGTTTTACGACAAACAATAAAAACTATTTAGCTAGGCCTATTACCTAATTTTTCTTGTTTTATTGGGGAATATGATTTTGCATTGGCTGCTTTTTACCATGGCTCAGAAGTAATATTACTTCGACTGCACTAAATCAATACACACATTATTATCTTATTGATATTGTAAATTTGATTTACTTACAAATTATTTATGTTAAAGCTAATGTTATTCTGTGTGAATATCATTACTTAACAAGGTGATGTTTTAAATTTCATAATATGATGGTCGTTACGCACATATAAATAGGCTTCTAACAGTAAGAGAGATTATGACATACATGTTTTAACCAAAAGAAATATTTTCTTTTTTAGTACCCTTAGAACTTTGTGTATTTCATGCGAGTCACGGGAACACATTTTATATTTCCTTACAGCTAACACTTTTTAAATATCAATATTGAAAATACCTAATCTTCGGATGCGTAAATTTAATGCTATATCAATAAATGCCTAAATATCTGTTATTACAGATCTAATCGCATATTTGATAATATAATAGAATATGATAAGAAATAAAATAAAATAAAAAGAACTCAAAAATTACATGGCTGTTATACTAAAAAATCTAAGTCCTTCAACAATATAAAGATATAATATACAAGACTTATATTTTTTGGTGTTGACTCATTAAATTGTTTATCTTTAAGAATATTTATAGGTAACTCATATTATACCGTTTATTCAGATATTTAACTAAAGATTAACGAACATGTGTTTTGTCTAAACCTGCATTACAATCTGCACTTACAAATAAATCGTGCATAATTTTATTGTGAAAATTTTGTGGTATTTTCAATTACATAATATGTGTTGTAAATGTTATTTACATTTAGTTCATTTAGCTACTCACAGAGACAGAGAATTTTCTACGGACAAATTCAACCTATGTACAGAAAAGCCGACGAAATAAATCAAATATATATTAACTTATAAAATGTATGACTATAAAAACAATATTGAACTCTGATAGTAATTTGAATATAAAATAAACTCAAGACCTCTACAAATTAAAAATGATAATTTTTACATGTATTACAAACACACAATTATTAAAAAGCGAGATAAAATCAAATTCATATTGTAATAAACAAAATAACATCATATTATTTTCATAATATATATGCAAAAACATAACGCATTGGGACATTTACTGCGATTGTGATCTATATTATAATTTTCTCTCATCAATCAGTGTTATCAATCAGTTAACATTAACCCGAATATCATTTTATGCTTGAAGTATTACTGAAAACAACATCAATCAAATATACTCCATGAAATAATACCGATATTACATTTACGAACATATCGTGGACATGGTACTTTTCCTATTATTATCGCGTATTATTCGTACTTTCGCGAAAAGAGTTACGTTTTTCAATAGCGTACCGCGCGTTTTTGTATTGAAAATAATTTCGTGCCAGTACTTTCGCAAATGTAAAGTTTTTGAGTTAATTTCGAATCCAGATGAAGTTTTTATACATAATACACCACGTTAAGTGCCACGCGTAATGTAACCGCGCGTAGTGACTTTTCTCCACTGGAGCAGCGCGAAAATGGCTTTTGATTGTCACGAGGAAACGTTTTCTACCCATGTTTTGTAACGATAAAAATGAGTTTTACAAGACAGCAAAAAATTTTGAAATAAAACTCCCTTGGGCACGGTAGGATGAATTGGCCTGCGTAAGACAAAAGGTGAAACATTTCCACTTCTCTCACTTCAACCGGCAGCTGAAATGAAAGAGTGAAAGAAACGTTTCTAATCACTCTCTCTTTCTTTCTCATACATTATTTCGCATACGCGCGTGTTTTACCACATGTTCAGTATACATAACATAGAAAACCAGTAGATGTAGAGAACCAGTAGATGCTTACGTATATATACATTAGCTGAACACATATTAACATTTATAATAAGTTCATAAGTTTCATTTTAACGCGCGAGTGTCACGCGCAATTTTTCAAACTACTGGATTAATATAATTATTTAAATATTATACTAACATACGTAATCTAGACCAATAGGTCATGCAAGAGAAAATGCCTAATGGTTAAAACAGTAATTGAAGAAAGCAGTGTGAAAGTTTATTAAAAAAAAAACCTTTGCAATGCAATATATGAATATTACATAGCCTATGTCACTACCACAATTAAAATGAATGTAAAGACACCTCATATGTTAAAATTCATCAAGCCCTTTAGGCTACAGAGCGTGCCAAAGAAATAGACATACATACATACATATACTCTGAAAAACTACCCTCCTTCTGCGGCGGTCGGGTAAAAAGTGTCACATATAAGCTTTAAACCTTAATGTTCTAAATCGTGCACCAGCAATTCCAGCAAAAAAGCGACTTTTTGCTTCTGGCATGAATATAAAAAATTGTTTAGAAATTATTAAAAAATATAGTCCATTATTTTTTACACAGTTCAGTCACCACTTCTTTGATCTGAATTCCATTATTAGTACACATTACGACTGTATACGAGACGGATTTTTACGATTATTTTATTTATTTTTCTTTAAAATCGTTAGATACGATTAAACATTTATATTTAAGTTATGCGATTATATCTAAAGAACAATATGAACACATAAGATACCACATGGTAGAGGTCCTACATTTTTTCAGTTGTAAGAATATAACTGAAATCCTTATTTAATTTATATAATTTTAATGAATAAAGTATAGGCACGCATTTAAAGAGATGTAATACATATTATTAGTCTGACACATTGATGTAATTGCTAGTTATTTTCCGCAGTTTTTTCGTATAGTTCTTAGTATTGGTCATTGAATTCAATGGCTGCAACAAACCTAGAGCGCTTGTTAACAGTCACTAGGCAATTATTATTTTTATCATTTATAAGTTCGAATCTTATAGATAATAATCTTACAGAAGTAAAAATAAGTGTGTTAGTAACGTATTCAAGAATGTATACTCTGCAGTGATTCTTTTTACAGAATAACAATGGACGTCTACGGGCGTAATTTCGATGAATGTGCCTGGTTGCTTAAATGTAACAGATCTCAGTCTCACATCTACTTATAGCCTTTTCCTTAATTTATTTTTAAAGGAATTTTCCTGTAATACAATGATATTTTTACAACGCCTATCTAATATATATCTACCACCATTCTTTCAAACTTGAATCATTTTAAATTCAGATTTGATGATGCGTACATACGTGTGAGTGTCGTACTTTCCTTGGATATTCGTTGATGAAATCCTGTCAGACACCAACACAAACTATTCCAATGAAATGAAATATGGCCAGACCCAATTTGTACGATGAGTTTCGTGAAAGGAGATCTGCAACGAAAGATACATCATAATGATCAATACCATAATAATAAAAATTAATAAGTGCATGCTTGGACACAGTTATTGTACCTACTGTTTTTAGCACAGCGTTAGTTATATATACTTAAATATAAGGGAATGCTGATATTTCTCAGTTTTTTGGTCAGATTTTTATTTGCATGTTAAATTTTAAAGTAGAAATGGATACATAACAGGCTATTTTTAAGGCTTGCACTTAGGAACAAAAACTAATAGCTCAAAGTACATGGAGGATGAAATATGAAACCTTTGACGAATTAAAAATAAACATTTTTAATGACACAACTTACTATAGTAAGAGAAATAATTGCAGCTTCAGTTTATATATAAAGTGTATGAAATATTATATCTTCAATATTAAAATAAATTAAATTAAAAGAGTTCATTATCCTCGACAGTGGAACCTAAAAACCAGTTCAGTGTGTGATGTGCAATAGTCTAGTGTCGGTTGTTTTTTTTTTTTAAATAAAATAAGAGTAACAAATGAACACACATTCCAACTGATGATAAGTGGATGCCGTGACCCATAGATATCTTCATCTATCGTCGATTGATAATCAAAATGTAGACGCGTTGTCACCGCTAACAGACCAGGAAAAAAAGGTCCTTCAGTCAGTCTTTCAAGTCAATCTTCGGATTTTTGTACGAATAATATGAAGCATAGCAGCATTATGCTACTACATAACGCAGGTATTCGGCGAGAGCGTGGTCCGTTTCCATTCGATGTGACCCATTTCTGCTGCAAACATAACTTCAACGTTGCCCTACCATGTTAGTTTTTGACTCATAGAATACTATAATACATACATAATAGGGCGGAGTCCGTGTCACTAAAATGCGAGCCACTAAAATTCAATTTCTCTGTCAATTCACACGTACAAATGTCAACACGAGATGTGTTTTGACGTTACAATCGTTTCCAAATTTCGCATGCGAATTATTTAGAAAATGCCAAATTGCACGCTATTTACAAATTAATATGTATTAAAATCCGTCTGTCAACACAGTGAATCGGGTTTGTAGTAGTGATTAACTGATAATACGATGTAATTGCTTGTATGTGTGCTCCCGGCGACGCCGAACCTCGGTACAAAATAAGGTTGACAGCCATTCTATTGTGTATTATAGTATTCTATGTTTTGACTTATAGTTGTAATGTGTTATGTTATGTATTGCAGGTGTAGTAAAATAAACAGTATTTAGTAAGATATATCTAGCAGGTAACAAACTTGTACATGATATTTATTGACAGCCATGCTGCATAACTGATTATAGTCCATAAAACATAGACCTCTCTAATAGATTGCCTGATATTTATCATTTTTTATTATTATTATGATTGAGGTGTTATCCGGAAGACGCTGCTGAGCAACTCCTATTTCACTTTCCGTCTGTCGCCTTTTAGGACGATATGAGGTAGTGGGTTATATTACGCCGACTCTGCGCGACAGGGGTGACGATTTTGATTTTCATAATGATTTAATGTTTTGAGTAAATCGGATCAAAAATTAATATTCAAAAACTGAAAGTAGCCGGGCTAACAATGACATTGGGACGTCAAACATCTCAGTCCACCCCGTGACCATGGGTGCTGTAAAGCACCCGAAACGTCGGGAATTAAAAATAAGTAAAATTAGTTAAATAAACGCGATAGAATCCGTACATTTAGTTTTATTCGATTTTGATTTTTTTTTAATAGGAAAAGGGTGACAAGCGAGCACACAGTCCACCTGATGGTAAGTGGTTGCGGTGGCCCATAGACATCCACATCTATCCTCGTTTGCAAACCAAAATGCAGATGTGTTGTCAGCCTTGAAGGACTAAGATGGAATGCCTCTTTTCCAGTAAAAAAGGTCTCCGGTTTACTACACTCACCATACGAAACACAGCAGCATTAAGCTGCTATTTGATGCTGGTATTCTGTGAGAGCGTGGTCTTTCCCCGGTCGAGCCGACACATTCATGCTACAACTATACAATTAATATAGCTACAGCATGGCTCTACCACGTGAAAAGTGAGTATATATGATTCTTAATCAAGGACAGATGTAGGTGTGTTTGGGCCACAGTATTCACTTACCCGTTAACCGTGGTTTTCCAGGGGCCAGACATTCGTCGTAAATTTCAGAGTACGCGAGCAACTATTTTTCGATCCTCAACGACACCAATGAAATCGTTAATCACAATTTTAAGTGCCGATTTACCAGTTCTTTGTGGTAAAGGAATACATCGTGAGGAAACCTGAAAAATATTTGGAAGACAGCTCGACGGATATCTCGTTGCACCCCCTTAGAATGGCCTGGGCCCAGCAGCGGGACGTATTTAGGCTTTAAATTTGCTTGAAATAAAACTAATTTTACGGATTTTATAGCATTTAATTATAACTTTTTCACTTACCAACATTTCTTTCCACTTCGACGAAGATACTGTAAGCTCGTTCTGCGTAGATCCGAGCAAAAATTAATAAACTCGGAGATAATCATAAAATAAGAACAAAATTCCTACAGTTGAACTCTTAACGCATATGACGTTTTACATGTTACAAAATAAGATATACTAGCTTGCCAGGCAGACTTTGTTCTGCCCTTTTCGACGACCTTTGTCAAGTTCTATTAAAAATCCTTAAATTCGCAAAAAAAAAAATTGTGGGTCATTAATGGGCAAAAAACTATCCTATCTCTCAAGTTGGACTAAAATGCCGTGTGGTGTGCAAATTTGATTAAAATCGATGAAGTAGTTTAGGAGTCCATCGCGAACAAACAACGTGACACGTAATTTATATATATTAAGATTAATCTATCTTTTAATTTACAAGGTTGTTGCTGTTTTTCCAATCCATAGATACCTTAAATGACGTACCATTAGTGAAACAAAACATGTTGATAAATTTATTTAGTCTAGGACTCAGTAAAATTAAGGATATAATACTTATTTATGTTAATGAATATTAATAATAGAAGTTTCAGATTATATCTTCCAAAAAAAAAAAAAACCATAACCATGTTAAAATAAAAAATATATCGTGAAAAGGATATGAAATCTACTTAAAGTCAGCCGGTATATTTCTGCCCAATTATCCTTAGACATATTATGGATTTAACAGGAAATAATAACTGTAAACATTTAACCAAGTACCCTTTTGAAATATGTATTTTATGTATTTGTGTTTGTCTAATCGACGCGTTTTACGTGGTAGAGCCACGCTGAAGAAATATTAAGGTATGCATATTAATACGTGGACCGAGGTGCTCTCACAGAATACCAGTGTAAATGCTGCTGTGTTTCGTATGATGAGTGTTGAGAACCGGAGACCTTTTTACTAGAATGATGTATTTCATCTTATTCCTCTGGGTTGACAACGCATCTGCATTTTGATACTTAATAGAGAATAAATGTAGATGTATATGGGCCACAACATCCACTTACCATCAGGTGGATTGCGTGCCAAACGATGTTATCAAGATCCTGCCTTTACATCATGAATTCTAAATATTTTCATCAAAGCAGATATGGCTTTCTTGATGGTTTAATTTTCTCCTGAGCAAGTGGCTAATCAGCACACAAAATTGGGATTACAAATGGGAGCCAATAACTTATGTTATTACTTCCCGACTCTGCCGTTCACATCTGCCATATAAATTTGCTTTGTCACTCTTTCCTCATTCATTCTTTCTACGTGACCAAACCACCGAAGCATTCCTTTCTTAATCCTGGTCACAACATCATCTTGCATACCACATTTATCTCTTATCACGCAATTTCTCACCCTGTCATTCAGATTCAACCCTAACATACTCCTTAAAGACCGCATTTCTACAGCATTCACTCTACTTTCCTGCTTCTTCTGCCACACCCAGCTTTAACTACCATACATAAAAGTAAGGACTAACACAGCATTATGAATTACCATACGTGCCTTTTTTGATACATTCTGGTTCTTCACAATAGAGTGTAGTGCCCCATTCACTCTATTCCCTGCATTTACTCGTCGTTCTATATCCCTATCATATCTACCATCCCTGCTAAATACACATCCCAAATACACAAACTCATCCACTTGCTCAATTAACTCTCCTACTATTTAATAGTTTTTAAAATTTGCGACACGAATATTTGCAATGTGATATAACCATCAACACTTCATTGGAAAACAAGTTTATTGGTCGCTTGAATAGTAACTACTAAGTCTAGTGCTATTTTCTTTATATTTTAGACACTTATGTACCGTGTGACTGATAAGACTTAGTATTCATACCTCACTATTTAATAGTTTTTAAAATTTGCGACACGAATATTTGCAATGTGATATAACCATCAACACTTCATTGGCAAACAAGTTTCTTGGTCGCTTGAATAGTAACTACTAAGTCTAGTGCTATTTTCTTTATATTTTAAACACTTATGTACCGTGTGACTGATAAGACTTAGTATTCATACCTCACTATTTAATCGTTTTTAAAGTTTGCGACACGAATATTTGCAATGTGATATAACCATCAACACTTGATTGGCAAACAATTTTATTGGTCGCTTGAATAGTAACTACTAAGTCTAGTGCTATTTTCTTTATATTTTAGACACTTATGTACCGTGTGACTGATAAGACTTAGTATTCATACCTCACTATTTAATAGTTTTTAAAATTTGCGACACGAATATTTGCAATGTGATATAACCATCAACAATTCATTGGCAAACAAGTTTATTGGTCGCTTGAATAGTAACTACTAAGTCTAGTGCTATTTTCTTTATATTTTAGACACTTATGTACCGTGTGACTGATAAGACATAGTATTCATACCTCACTATTTAATAGTTTTTAAAATTTGCGACACGAATATTTGCAATGTGATATAACCATCAACACTTCATTGGCAAACAAGTTTATTGGTCGCTTGAATACACTCACCGGCACGGAAACTTGGCCAAGCGGTTATCTCGCGATAGCAAAAGCTTTAAGTGTTTCTGATGAATGTTTGTTATGCAAGTATGTCAAAAAAATGTTTACCCTCAAGTTCAAGAGGGTAATTCATTATGTTTAAGTGCACCATGACGAATTCTTTAATTTTTAGTTGAATCGGGTCATTTGAGCGACTAAGTTCACATTTTAAATTTGTGTGTTGTGAAAAGTTTACTGTAAGGTTATTCAATTATTGTGATCTTGTGTCTTAATTAAATAACTAAAGGTGCTTTAAAGCCAATAAAAATGCCATTAACACCAGCACAAGTTGCACAAGCAGTAGCATTAATTGACCAAGGGCTGACACAGCGTGAAGTTGCTATTGTGCTTAACGTACCACGGTCCTCAATGCAGTATTCACTGAAACGATACCAGGAGACAGGCCGCTACACCCGCAGGCCAGGCAGTGGGGGCGTAAGGTGCACATCGGCCCGGGACGATCGTTTTATTGTTATGGAGATTTTGAGAAACCGCTACCTGACCGCTGTTGAGATACGCCAGCGGCTCCAAATCGCAAGAGGCGTTAATGTTAGTGAGCGTACGGTGAGAAGACGAATGGAGGAAGTGAATTTAAAAGCTCGTAGACCAGCACGAGGTCCAGAACTTCTCAGACAGCACCGAGTAACCCGACTCAGTTCGCAAGAGAACATGTCAATTGGACCCACGAGCAATGGGCTAGAGTGTTATTCACAGATGAGTGTCGAATAGCTTTACGTGCTCCAGACGGTCGAGAACGAGTGTGGAAAAAAAGAGGAGAGAGGTTTCTACCTATTACCACTACCCAAACTGTGAGTTTCCATGGAGGCTCAATAATGGTATGGGGAGGTGTAAGTTCCGACGCACGTACAGAGTTGGTCATCGTCGATAATCGGCTTACAGCTACTCGATACATCGAGGAAGTTCTTCAGGAGCACGTAATGCCTTATTCGGGATTCATTGGACACGACCAATTCCTCCTCATACACGATAATGCACGCCCGCACGTCGCACATTGTGTAGAGGAATATCTGGAAGAGGTTGGAATACAAAAATTACAGTGGCCAGCTCGTAGCCCGGACTTAAATCCAATTGAGCATGTATGGGGTATGCTCAAAAGAAAGATAAAGTCCAGCTCCAAACCGCCACAAACTCTAAATGAGCTCCGAAATGCAGCGCTGGCCGCTTGGGACAGCATACCGCAAGTTGATGTCAGAAACATCATTCAAAGCATGCCAGATCGAATGCAAGCGGTTATCAGGGCTAGAGGAGGAAACACCCGATATTAAAACTGATAGACAATAAAGAAACAGACTTAATTTTTAACTTTGTAGTGTTTTTTAAAGTGACAATGGAAAGATGTTAATTTTAGTGAAAACATGTTATCTTGAAAAGAAAAATTTCGGTGAAGTAAACATTAAATTTCTATGTTCTAAAACCATTAGAGACACTTATTGAATGCATCTACCCTTAATTTACTGTTAAAAAACGTTTCAGTGCAAATAATCAGCAAATTCACGAGTGGCCAAGTTTCCGTGCCGGTGAGTGTAGTAACTACTAAGTCTAGTGCTATTTTCTTTTTATTTTAGACACTTATGTACCGTGTGACTGATAAGACATAGTATTCATACCTCACTATTTAATAGTTTTTAAAATTTGCGACACGAATATTTGCAATGTGATATAACCATCAACACTTCATTGGCAAACAAGTTTATTGGTCGCTTGAATAGTAACTACTAAGTCTAGTGCTATTTTCTTTTTATTTTAGACACTTATGTACCGTGTGACTGATAAGACATAGTATTCATACCTCACTATTTAATAGTTTTTAAAATTTGCGACACGAATATTTGAAATGTGATATAACCATCAACACTTCATTGGCAAACAAGTTTATTGGTCGCTTGAATAGTAACTACTAAGTCTAGTGCTATTTTCTTTTTATTTTAGACACTTATGTACCGTGTGACTGATAAGATATAGTATTCATACCTCACTATTTAATAGTTTTTAAAATTTGCGACACGACTATTTGAAATGTGATATAACATTGGCAAACAAGTTTATTGGTCGCTTGAATAGTAACTACTAAGTCTAGTGCTATTTTCTTTATATTTTAGACACTTATGTACCGTGTGACTGATAAGACATAGTATTCATACCTCACTATTTAATAGTTTTTAAAATTTGCGACACGAATATTTGCAATGTGATATAACCATCAAGACTTCATTGGCAAACAAGTTTATTGATCGCTTGAATAGTAACTACTAAGTCTAGTGCTATTTTCTTTATATTTTAGACACTTATGTACCGTGTGACTGATAAGACTTAGTATTCATACCTCACTATTTAATAGTTTTTAAAGTTTGCAACACGAATATTTGCAATGTGATATAACTATCAACACTTGATTGGCAAACAAGTTTCTTGGTAGCTTGAATAGTAACTACTAAGTCTAGTGCTATTTTCTTTATATTTTAGACACTTATGTACCGTGTGACTGATAAGACTTAGTATTCATACCTCACTATTTAATAGTTTTTAAAGTTTGCAACACGAATATTTGCAATGTGATATAACCATCAACACTTGATTGGCAAACAAGTTTCTTGGTAGCTTGAATAGTAACTACTAAGTCTAGTGCTATTTTCTTTATATTATAGACACTTATGTACCGTGTGACTGATAAGACATAGTATTCATACCTCACTATTTAATAGTTTTTAAAATTTGCGACACGAATATTTGCAATGTGATATAACCATCAAGACTTCATTGGCAAACAAGTTTATTGATCGCTTGAATAGTAACTACTAAGTCTAGTGCTATTTTCTTTATATTTTAGACACTTATGTACCGTGTGACTGATAAGACTTAGTATTCATACCTCACTATTTAATAGTTTTTAAAGTTTGCAACACGAATATTTGCAATGTGATATAACCATCAACACCTGATTGGCAAACAAGTTTCTTGGTAGCTTGAATAGTAACTACTAAGTCTAGTGCTATTTTCTTTATATTTTAGACACTTATGTACCGTGTGACTGATAAGACTTAGTATTCATACCTCACTATTTAATAGTTTTTAAAATTTGCGACACGAATATTTGCAATGTGATATAACCATCAACACTTCATTGGCAAACAAGTTTATTGGTCGCTTGAATAGTAACTACTAAGTCTAGTGCTATTTTCTTTATATTTTAGACACTTATGTACCGTGTGACTGATAAGACATAGTATTCATACCTCACTATTTAATAGTTTTTAAAATTTGCGACACGAATATTTGCAATGTGATATAACCATCAAGACTTCATTGGCAAACAAGTTTATTGATCGCTTGAATAGTAACTACTAAGTCTAGTGCTATTTTCTTTATATTTTAGACACTTATGTACCGTGTGACTGATAAGACTTAGTATTCATACCTCACTATTTAATAGTTTTTAAAGTTTGCAACACGAATATTTGCAATGTGATATAACCATCAACACTTGATTGGCAAACAAGTTTCTTGGTAGCTTGAATAGTAACTACTAAGTCTAGTGCTATTTTCTTTATATTTTAGACACTTATGTACCGTGTGACTGATAAGACTTAGTATTCATACCTCACTATTTAATAGTTTTTAAAGTTTGCAACACGAATATTTGCAATGTGATATAACCATCAACACTTGATTGGCAAACAAGTTTCTTGGTAGCTTGAATAGTAACTACTAAGTCTAGTGCTATTTTCTTTATATTTTAGACACTTATGTACCGTGTGACTGATAAGACTTAGTATTCATACCTCACTATTTAATAGTTTTTAAAGTTTGCAACACGAATATTTGCAATGTGATATAACCATCAACACTTGATTGGCAAACAAGTTTATTGGTCGCTTGAATAGTAACTACTAAGTCTAGTGCTATTTTCTTTATATTTTAGACACTTATGTACCGTGTGACTGATAAGACATAGTATTCATACCTCACTATTTAATAGTTTTTAAAATTTGCGACACGAATATTTGCAATGTGATATAACCATCAAGACTTCATTGGCAAACAAGTTTATTGATCGCTTGAATAGTAACTACTAAGTCTAGTGCTATTTTCTTTATATTTTAGACACTTATGTACCGTGTGACTGATAAGACTTAGTATTCATACCTCACTATTTAATAGTTTTTAAAGTTTGCAACACGAATATTTGCAATGTGATATAACCATCAACACTTGATTGGCAAACAAGTTTCTTGGTAGCTTGAATAGTAACTACTAAGTCTAGTGCTATTTTTTTTATATTTTAGACACTTATGTACCGTGTGACTGATAAGACTTAGTATTCATACCTCACTATTTAATAGTTTTTAAAATTTGCGACACGAATATTTGCAATGTGATATAACCATCAACACTTCATTGGCAAACAAGTTTATTGGTCGCTTGAATAGTAACTACTAAGTCTAGTGCTATTTTCTTTATATTTTAGACACTTATGTACCGTGTGACTGATAAGACATAGTATTCATACCTCACTATTTAATAGTTTTTAAAATTTGCGACACGAATATTTGCAATGTGATATAACCATCAAGACTTCATTGGCAAACAAGTTTATTGATCGCTTGAATAGTAACTACTAAGTCTAGTGCTATTTTCTTTATATTTTAGACACCTATGTACCGTGTGACTGATAAGACTTAGTATTCATACCTCACTATTTAATAGTTTTTAAAGTTTGCAACACGAATATTTGCAATGTGATATAACCATCAACACTTGATTGGCAAACAAGTTTCTTGGTAGCTTGAATAGTAACTACTAAGTCTAGTGCTATTTTCTTTATATTTTAGACACTTATGTACCGTGTGACTGATAAGACTTAGTATTCATACCTCACTATTTAATAGTTTTTAAAGTTTGCGACACGAATATTTGCAATGTGATATAACCATCAACACTTGATTGGCAAACAATTTTATTTATTTTTAGGTCGAAATCGATAAAGTTGCAGTGGATTCCGTCTCATTGCGGCGTGGAATATAATGAGCGAGTAGATATCTTGGCTAGACAGGCTATTACGGATGGCATCGAATACAACATGTTACCCCATTACACTGATTGTATTTGTATTATAAAAAGGCTATGTTACAACCTATGGAAAGAATATTTCGATTTACGTTCAAAAGAAAAGGGTATTTGGTATAAGACGGTACAGTCACATCCGCCTAAAATACCATGGATTGATAACCATAAGCTATCGCGACAGGATGCAGTAGTGATAATGAGGCTGCGTACTGGACACATTCCATCTAGAAAGTTTGCATTCCTTATGAAAAAGGTCCAGTCACCGAACTGTGATCAATGCGGTGTTCCAGACGACCTAATGCATGTCTTGATGGATTGTGCCCACAACGCTGCCTTTCGTAATGAGAAATGCCACCACATTTTAAAAGATTTCGCTGATTGTAATATAATTTTAGCTAAGCCACATTCTGACGATATAAAAATATTAGTCAAGCTTTACAAGGTGAAGTTCTCGGATCGATCACTCACTTCTCAATGTGATTGATCTGGGAACTTTCATTTTACTTTTTGTAACTATGATATGACTATTTGTAACTGCTCTCATATGATGTTGCAGCAGCGGCAGTAGCGCTGCGTGCTTCTATCTTGTATGTGAGGGTGCAAGTATCAACTCACATGCGATGTACGGCGAGGTGCGGCGCCCCTAGAGCTGCTCTCATATGATGTTGCAGCAGCGGCAGTAGCGCTGCGTACTTCTATCTTGTATGTGAGGCTGCAAGTATCAACTCACGTGCGATGTACGGCGAGGTGCGGCGCCCCTAGAGCTGCTCTCATATGATGTTGCAGCAGCGGCAGTAGCGCTGCGTACTTCTATCTTGTATGTGAGGCTGCAAGTATCAACTCACATGCGATGTACGGCGAGGTGCGGCGCCCCTAGAGCTGCTCTCATATGATGTTGCAGCAGCGGCAGTAGCGCTGCGTACTTCTATCTTGTATGTGAGGCTGCAAGTATCAACTCACATGCGATGTACGGCGAGGTGCGGCGCCCCTAGAGCTGCTCTCATATGATGTTGCAGCAGCGGCAGTAGCGCTGCGTACTTCTATCTTGTATGTGAGGCTGCAAGTATCAACTCACATGCGATGTACGGCGAGGTGCGGCGCCCCTAGAGCTGCTCTCATATGATGTTGCAGCAGCGGCAGTAGCGCTGCGTACTTCTATCTTGTATGTGAGGCTGCAAGTATCAACTCACGTGCGATGTACGGCGAGGTGCGGCGCCCCTAGAGCTGCTCTCATATGATGTTGCAGCAGCGGCAGTAGCGCTGCGTACTTCTATCTTGTATGTGAGGCTGCAAGTATCAACTCACGTGCGATGTACGGCGAGGTGCGGCGCCCCTAGAGCTGCTCTCATATGATGTTGCAGCAGCGGCAGTAGCGCTGCGTACTTCTATCTTGTATGTGAGGCTGCAAGTATCAACTCACGTGCGATGTACGGCGAGGTGCGGCGCCCCTAGAGCTGCTCTCATATGATGTTGCAGCAGCGGCAGTAGCGCTGCGTACTTCTATCTTGTATGTGAGGGTGCAAGTATCAACTCACGTGCGATGTACGGCGAGGTGCGGCGCCCCTAGAGCTGCTCTCATATGATGTTGCAGCAGCGGCAGTAGCGCTGCGTTCTTCTATCTTGTATGTGAGGCTGCAAGTATCAACTCACGTGCGATGTACGGCGAGGTGCGGCGCCCCTAGAGCTGCTCTCATATGATGTTGCAGCAGCGGCAGTAGCGCTGCGTACTTCTATCTTGTATGTGAGGCTGCAAGTATCAACTCACGTGCGATGTACGGCGAGGTGCGGCGCCCCTAGAGCTGCTCTCATATGATGTTGCAGCAGCGGCAGTAGCGCTGCGTTCTTCTATCTTGTATGTGAGGCTGCAAGTATCAACTCACGTGCGATGTACGGCGAGGTGCGGCGCCCCTAGAGCTGCTCTCATATGATGTTGCAGCAGCGGCAGTAGCGCTGCGTGCTTCTATCTTGTATGTGAGGCTGCAAGTATCAACTCACGTGCGATGTACGGCGAGGTGCGGCGCCCCTAGAGCTGCTCTCATATGATGTTGCAGCAGCGGCAGTAGCGCTGCGTACTTCTATCTTGTATGTGAGGCTGCAAGTATCAACTCACGTACGATGTACGGCGAGGTGCGGCGCCCCTAGAGCTGCTCTCATATGATGTTGCAGCAGCGGCAGTAGCGCTGCGTACTTCTATCTTGTATGTGAGGCTGCAAGTATCAACTCACGTACGATGTACGGCGAGGTGCGGCGCCCCTAGAGCTGCTCTCATATGATGTTGCAGCAGCGGCAGTAGCGCTGCGTACTTCTAACTTGTATGTGAGGCTGCAAGTATCAACTCACGTGCGATGTACGGCGAGGTGCGGCGCCCCTAGAGCTGCTCTCATATGATGTTGCAGCAGCGGCAGTAGCGCTGCGTACTTCTAACTTGTATGTGAGGCTGCAAGTATCAACTCACATGCGATGTACGGCGAGGTGCGGCGCCCCTAGAGCTGCTCTCATATGATGTTGCAGCAGCGGCAGTAGCGCTGCGTACTTCTAACTTGTATGTGAGGCTGCAAGTATCAACTCACATACGATGTACGGCGAGGTGCGGCGCCCCTAGAGCCGCTCTCATATGATGTTGCAGCAGCGGCAGTAGCGCTGCGTACTTCTAACTTGTATGTGAGGCTGCAAGTATCAACTCACGTACGATGTACGGCGAGGTGCGGCGCCCCTAGAGCTGCTCTCATATGATGTTGCAGCAGCGGCAGTAGCGCTGCGTACTTCTATCTTGTATGTGAGGCTGCAAGTATCAACTCACGTGCGATGTACGGCGAGGTGCGGCGCCCCTAGAGCTGCTCTCATATGATGTTGCAGCAGCGGCAGTAGCGCTGCGTACTTCTATCTTGTATGTGAGGCTGCAAGTATCAACTCACGTGCGATGTACGGCGAGGTGCGGCGCCCCTAGAGCTGCTCTCATATGATGTTGCAGCAGCGGCAGTAACGCTGCGTGCTTCTATCTTGTATGTGAGGCTGCAAGTATCAACTCACGTGCGATGTACGGCGAGAGTGGCGCCCCTAGAGCTGCTCTCATATGATGTTGCAGCAGCGGCAGTAGCGCTGCGTTCTTCTATCTTGTATGTGAGGCTGCAAGTATCAACTCACGTGCGATGTACGGCGAGGTGCGGCGCCCCTAGAGCTGCTCTCATATGATGTTGCAGCAGCGGCAGTAGCGCTGCGTTCTTCTATCTTGTATGTGAGGCTGCAAGTATCAACTCACGTGCGATGTACGGCGAGGTGCGGCGCCCCTAGAGCTGCTCTCATATGATGTTGCAGCAGCGGCAGTAACGCTGCGTTCTTCTATCTTGTATGTGAGGCTGCAAGTATCAACTCACGTGCGATGTACGGCGAGGTGCGGCGCCCCTAGAGCTGCTCTCATATGATGTTGCAGCAGCGGCAGTAGCGCTGCGTTGTTCTATCTTGTATGTGAGGCTGCAAGTATCAACTCACGTGCGATGTACGGCGAGGTGCGGCGCCCCTAGAGCTGCTCTCATATGATGTTGCAGCAGCGGCAGTAGCGCTGCGTTCTTCTATCTTGTATGTGAGGCTGCAAGTATCAACTCACGTGCGATGTACGGCGAGGTGCGGCGCCCCTAGAGCTGCTCTCATATGATGTTGCAGCAGCGGCAGTAGCGCTGCGTTCTTCTATCTTGTATGTGAGGCTGCAAGTATCAACTCACGTGCGATGTACGGCGAGGTGCGGCGCCCCTAGAGCTGCTCTCATATGATGTTGCAGCAGCGGCAGTAGCGCTGCGTTCTTCTATCTTGTATGTGAGGCTGCAAGTATCAACTCACGTGCGATGTACGGCGAGGTGCGGCGCCCCTAGAGCTGCTCTCATATGATGTTGCAGCAGCGGCAGTAGCGCGGCCGAGCGCCGCCACCTGCAACTGGCGGAGTCACGGGCGCGAAGTATGCATGCACCTTTATATTGGGCAAGTGACTCTGAAACAACCCATAATACTATATTTTTATGTGTGACAAACGAGCACACTGACCTTGGTAAGTGGATGATGTGGCCATTAGAATGTAATTATCTGATTAATATAATTGGGATAATGGATCGTGTTTAGTGCATCTTGCGCTTTGTAAAGTTGCCAGTGATGTGATGGCATGAAATATCTATCTTCTATTCTATTTCTATTTGAAAATCAGCGCTGCTGTCATTTGGTACAGCAGCAGTTAGCTGAAATAGGGTCCTATATATAATCCATTTTATTTTTTATTGTAATATTTCGAGTTTTTTGTTTCTCTTTGTGATTTCAAGTAGTGTTTCTTTCTTTCTTTCTTCTTTCTTTAAATACTGTCTCACTCTGCTGAGCACGCCATGCTTTTTAGAGGGTACTTTGGCCTTCCCTGGGCTAAATTACCCACACAGTGACCACAAAAAACTGCACTCTATTCGATACGTCGACGCCGAAGATTATAATGCTAGCTGAGACAGCAAGGGGAGTGCCTTAAAACTGTGGAGATACGACAAAGAGGTTCTTTTTAGCGGTAAACGCGCAAACTTGTATCTTTTGGGGATTAGACTGGACTAGATTCAGTCGCATACAACCCGAAATTTTGTTCAGCAAAGACTCGTCTTCAGACACAAGTTTGTCCCGGTACTCGGCGACGTTTTGCCGAGAAATATATAATAATGGCACGGCCGATGTATAAGGCATCACCAGTGCTGTCGTCTGAATAGCAATGTACGGTACCAGTTTGCAACATATCATCGATATGCAGAAGAAACAGCGTTGGTGATAGTACGCAGTCTTGTGGAACACCAGCGTTAATAGGCGTGTAATCAGAGCATGCACTACTACTGTCTACTACGACCTTAATGCTCTGATTAGCAAGAAAACTAGCGATCCAATCGCACAATTTCTCGGGAAGCCCATAGAAAGGAAGCTTCGAACGAAGCGCTTTGTACCAGACTCGATCGAAGGCCTTCGCTATGACCAAACTAACGGCCAATGCCTTCTCGGACTCTACTGCCTCCGCTCATCTACGAGTAAGGTAGACCAGAAGATCACCAGTTACCTTATGAGCTAGCAGTTTACAATCTACTCCATTATTTTGGTGAACAAGGAGGTGATGGCGATAGGCCTGTAGTTGGACTTGGACGGGTCTGAGCGGTCGCCTTTTTTAGGGACCAAAGCTGTCCAAGAATTCGGGACTACGCCTTGGGTCTACGAGTACCGGAAAAACGCGTTAAAACCGGTGCCAACTCCGGAGCACACGTCTTCAGCATAATGGGAGGGACTCCATCAGGACCACTTGACTTGCTGACATCCAGGGAGAGAAGTGCTCTGCGAACCAAGCGCTGTGTAAACCGGAAATGGAGCACTCACACCGCGGGATGGTCGGGGGTGTGTCCCCCCGTCATCGAGTGTCGAGTTGGACGCAAAGAGAAAGCCTAACAGATTGGCTTTCTCCTTTGCGGCAAGGGCCAGTGAGTAGTCATCTCTGTGCAGAGAATGGAAGAGATGGCTACCAGAAGTTCCCTTGGACAGCCTTGGCGAGAGACCAGAATGCACAGGTTCTCGAAGGAAGGTGAACTAGCTTCTCGCCAATACTACCGATGTGCTCAGACCTTGCCTTGGCAATGACTCTTTTGAAGGACCTGGAGACAGAATTATACTTAGCATGATGCTATTTCACAGGGGCGACCAAACGATGGCTTAAGTCTGCCTCAGAAAGACAACACAGATGATGGAATAATAAGTTCCAAACCCTGACATCAGCGACTAAATCAGCAACAACGCTGGGATCGAACCCGCCCAATCGGTCGACCTTTAGTGCCAATCACGGCGGCAGCCAGCAGAATGCAACTGCGACGTTAGTATAAATGGCACCACAGTCCGGACAAGAGAATGGTCCGACGAGCCTCGAGGGGCTCGGCGGAAAACTGATATCCGTCCGGATGAGAGGACAGGAGAAGTTCCAACAGGAAAGGTGCATGATCCTCCACATTTGGAATCCGCGTAGGCGGAGTAAACAACTGTGTAAGACTATATGCCAAAGCAATCATAAATAGATCTCCCCGCATGATCGGTTAAACGTGAACCGAGCTATTCGGCGTGGTGAGCGTTAAAATCGCCAAGGATCACGATCTCTAAAATGGTCTATTTTTAGCAACTCAACATCTGAAGCCCGTATTTTGTATATATTGCAATTATTCAAGGATCGATATACGTTTTAGGATACTAGTGAAAGAACATACCCAAAGGGAATCGGTCTTTATCTATCTAGCTCGTCTACTACATCGTTGCCTCTAGATCCATTGTGGCCTTATATCCATTGTAAAGTCAAATTGTAGTATTTACATACTTCTATTAAGCGTCGACGTTATTCGTGTTGAACCACAAGCCACAATTTCATCACATTTCTGCTCAGAGCGTAATACCGTCATGCTAGCGGTCAGTATTAGCACAGTTTAGACCTTACAGGCGTGAAACGGCTTTGACGTCCGACGATGCCGCCCCTCGCGAAGTTATTACCACGGCCGCCTGTATGCTACCTACGGATTGTCACGAAAATGGAAAAAACTAATTTTGGATATTATAATACTCATTACCATTTATTAACATGTACATAGTACTTATAAGTTAAAAATATTTACTGATCAAGATATTTTTTGTTACTGTAAGAAGAAACACATTTACAAGTGTTGCACTGGTAAATATTGTCGTGACACTTTTTTATAGACGTTCTCAATCTTCGATTGTTAAATTCAATTATGTAGTATTCGCATTCGGATAAACAATTTTATCAAAAGTAATGAGGGAAACATAGGCGTGGCCGTCATTTGAATTCAACTTTACTTAGTAACTCATATAATTATAACGGTAATTCACCATTAATGATATATTTTTCTAAAAAGGCACATACAATTAGTTAAATAAGTACAATAAAACACGCTCGCGCCAACCGCATGTATTGTCTATCAGACTCAGTGAAATGCGCTAGCACAAGGTCGGCCCGCCCCGCTCTGCGCAAGTACATTCGTTTCCCAAATGTAAGGTCTTTAAACTGTGTGTATTAGGAGGATGCTCTTCTGCCACTCACACTTCATATGAAGATAGTAAGTCTAGTCATGCCATGAAGAATTAAATACGTACCCGTAACTTTCGTATTGCATTTCTTGTCACCATCTGACAGTCGTATAGTTCAATCAATTGTAGATTATGACATGAAGTCAAATGCTCTAAAGCTCCGTCTGTCACTAAAGGGCAATTGTCTAGGCCTGAAATTATAATATTACTGTCAGTTTGATTAACATTGGATATACACGGAATGTCAAAAATAGCGAACACTTTTAAATTAATTCATGCCATTGATAACCTACATTTGTGTGTTTAGCACAAATGTTAACTACTAGGGCAAGGTATCCAATACAGACCTGCAAAGTCTACGACGTTCTCTTATAGCTTACGCGGTCATTCAATTAAATCTTAAGCATCTTTAATAGTTATAATACTATGTCACATAGTTACCTAAAACAGTAAGATGCTCTGCAGCACAGGGTGACATAGATAGCTGTTTGATTCCATAATCGGTTATTAATTCACAATGGGATAGAGTCTGAAAGAAAATGTTATTTATTAATATTTTATTTAAAACTAAAATAAAAAGTAAAGCCAAATATTGTAACGACTTACCAACTTTTCAAGTCTTGGGCAACCCATTGAGAGGTGAACCAGGGTTGTGTCAGTTATCAGAACACATTCTTCTAAATCCATTCTTTCTAACATTCTGCAGTTCTGTCAAAAAGATCTAAATTTAATTAAAATTAACATATGAAACATTAATATACCATATTACGTTATGAAGACATAATTATAGACAAAATTAGTATTTTCTTTATTCCAATAATCTAAGTGAATGTTATTCATCATCATTAAAACAAGGTGAAGTCAGAGTTGCCAGCATTGCGGATTACAACTACTTTTACTATGTATGTCCAATATATATATATATATATAAAAGAGCGAGCAAACGAGCGTGTCGGGCCACGCTCAGTGTAGGGTTCCGTAGTTTCCTGTCCGTCACAATAAGTGTTCCCACTTATGAGGTTAAAGTGGGTATCCATTATGTTCGCGCTCCAGCAGCGCTCCGCGCTCCTGCAACTGCTCCCGGTAGTGGGTACTGTTGTATCCATCCAAGTTCAAAATAATTTTCCTAGAAAGTCCTTATAAAGTTCTACTTTTCAGATTTTTTTCATATTTTCTAAACTTACGGTTCAAAAGTTAGAGGGGGGGGGGACACATTGTTTTTTTACTTTTGGAGCGATTATTTCCGAAACTATTGACATTATCAAAAAATGATTTTAGTAAACCCCTATTCATTTTTAAATACCTTTCCAACAATATATCACACGTTAGGGTTGAAATTAAAAAAAAATCACTTCCCACTTTACATATAGGGGGGCTACCCTAATAAAACATTATTTTCCAATTTTTATTTTACCACTTTGTCGGCGTGATTGATACACATATTGGTACCAAATTTCAGCTTTCTAGTGCTAACGGTCACAGAGATTAAGCGAGGACGGACAGACGGACAGACAGACATGGCGAAACTATAAGGGTTCCTAGTTGACTACGGAACCCTAAAAAGAGCAAACGAGCATGCGGCTCACCTGATAGTAAGTGCCTACCGCCGCGCACGAACAACTGCAACACCAGGTGAATCGCATTTGCGTTGCCGGTCTTTTAGATAGGAATACGATCTTTTCTTGAAGGTCTCTAAGTCAAAAAAGTCCAATGGAAGCGTGGACAGATCAGAGCGGTTACCTTTTTAGGATCGACCCATATGTACTACAACCACACCACATCGCAGCGACAAAATGTGTTCACGTGTGAAGTGTCGCTGCAGATTTTTGCAGTTGCGGTTATGCGACAAAATGTCGATGTAGTTGCGTTCTTGCTAGTAACAGTAGCTAGTTCCATGGTTCGATGGTTACGGCAAAATGTACATGTAAATTATAGTGTTCATTTCCAATACAAAATGCCCACGTGTTGTGGTTGTGGCTGTGGTACGTGTGAGTAGATCCTTAAGGGATCGGGTGCACGAAAACGGTCTTCCACGAACTACGCCTAGGGAGTAGGAGTACCGGAAAAGACGCGTTAAAACCGTATTTTTACGTGTTAGAGCCATGCTGCAGTTATATAAGTAGTATAGTTGTATCACGAATGGTTCGGCTCGACCGGGGAAGGGCCACGCTCTCACAGAATACCATCGTAAAAAAGTAGCTTAATGCTGCTGTGTTTCGCATGGTGAGTGTAGAGAACCGGCGACCCTTTTTACGGGAAACGAGGTATTATTCCATCTCGGTCCTCGAGGGTGACAACGCATCTGCATTTTGATTCGTAATCGAGGATAGATGTAGATGTCTATGGGCCACAGCAACCACTTACCATCAGGTGGACTGTGTGCTCATTTGTCACCCTATCCTATAAAAAAACCGGTGCCAACTCTGGAGCATACGTCGTCAGCACAACGAGATGGGAATATGGATTTTCATGTGAGATACTGCGAAAACATATTTTGTTTATATAAATAATTAATTAAAGAATTAAGTGCGTAAAGGTTTATTTAAAATATAATTTAAATTTGCCAGTCATGTACCCCACTGCCTTTACAATAAGATGTACTTTTGCTTACAGGTGATATTACTAAAAGAAATCGGTTTGTCACATTAGAAAATTTGTTGCTGGCTTAGAGAAACATAGAGTGGGCATATTCCAACTAAATGGAGTGACGATCACGTCAGACAATCAGAAAGTCAATGGGTGCAGTTAGCTTAAGAACGTGTTTTGTGACATTTCGTGCGGATAGATGTAGATGACTATGGGCCACCTAGTCATCCACTTACATAGGTGGACTGTGTGCTCGTTAGTCACCTAGCCTAGTGAAGTTTATTACTTAACATAGACCTCCCCACGGATTGCCTCATAGAGAGGATATTTGGCACTGTGAGCACGCTTGGCAAGCGGGTTGGCAACTGCAGATTTTTTAAATTTTATTTGTTGTTAAGATGACGCTGCTGCCCATCTCCTAATTTGTTTCCCTCTGTCGCCTTTTACGACACCAACGGGATGATATGGGGTAATGGATATTCTTATACCGGCACTACACGGTAGTCACCATTATTCTACCTAGTCAAGACATAAGCTCTGTCAAAAACTTTTTATTAAATTAATGATACACTTTTTGATAATTATATAGGAGTTATGAAATAAAGGTAATTTAACTTAGAATACAATTTTATTTACATTATTCAAAATACCATCCCCTATTTTGAATACATGCCCTTAATCGACGCGGCTAATCTACAATCGCTCACCACATTCGTATCTATTTCTGCCGCTGCTTTAGCCAAAGATGCTCGGAGAGGTTCCAAATTCTGATGAGGTTTAGCGCAGACTTTCTCCTCCAAATGTTGCTGTATCTTATAATTCAATGGGCTTAAATCTGGACTAGAAGAGAGCCAGGCTTTATGTTCGATAAAGTCAATTCTATGGCCGGTCGACAAGTTTTGCGTGCTTCGTGCCCTATGAGCTGGTGCAAACTCCTATTGGAATATCCAATGTCTGTTTTTAAACATTTTTTGAGAAAGAGGTTCCACTATGTTTGTAAGGGCGGTATTTTGGTACACCTCGGCACTGGCTTTTACACCTTTTTCACAGAAAAATCCCTTAGTTTTTACGCCTGAATATGAGACTCCAAGCCAAACCATGAGTGACGAAGGATAATGTACTCGTTGAAACAGGCTTCTTCACTTCTATGGGCATACACCTTATCATTTTGTTTATTATAACTTTCTTCGATGTTAAAAAAATTTTCATCTGATAAAAATCTAGGTATATTTCTCCCACGTACCGTCGTAACAAAGCGCGGGATCTATCCCGCCTAACCCTTTTTCAAACGCTCATTCAAAAAATGTCCGGTCTTCTTACGATAAGCTCGTAGTTCTAGGTCTTCAGTGATTACTCTTTTGACCGTGGTTCTGCTTCGGCCCATCTGAAGAGCTAAGATTTTTTGTTTACGAACAGCATTTCTCGTTGGATTTGCGCCTTCACTACTTTGATGATCGCGGGTGTCCTAACTGTACGATGTCGGCCAGTCCTCTTACGATCTTCGAAGCTTGAATCTTCAGTGAATCGTTTGATAGTGCGATACAGAAATCGTAGGGTTATTTTCAATTTTTATAGAATATTGAAAATCTCTTTTGGCGCGGTGACAGCGGTGCAACGCGATAACCCTTACTCTATCTTCTTTCTTCTACCACTCCATATTCGAAAATGAATGAAAATAAATGACTTTTTAATTTTCGGCAAGCGCAAATGTTATATTTTTAAAACTGGTGAAGTTGATCTAGTCAATATTCAAAAAAATTTAATAATATGGTTTTGACAGAACTTATGACCCGGCTAAGTATAAAAAATGATGCATTGATGAGAAACATAGATCTTATATTGATATAGGATTGAAAACAGCTGCTGAAAAAATCAAAATATGAAATATGTGGTCACCCTGGCGAGTGCTTGGAAGCCAGCGTCGGTAAGTTGGCTGCACTGCGCCAGCTCCAGCGTGACGAGGCCGGGGCAGTGAGCGGCCAGCGCGGTCAGTGCCGCGTCCGTCAGCCGCGTGCAGCCCGACACGCACAAGCGCTGCATGCCGCCGCCCAGCTTCGATATCGACTCGTCGCTCACATTCTGTCCAATAAGTGGACTCTATTAATTCTACGGGCCTTCACTGGGGTAATACTCACCTATCTCACTACTGATATATATTATGTGTCGTGTATGTTGTGTCTGACAAAAAATTTGCTAGGATGCGTCACATGTTTTCAGTGTAACATTACGTCCGTATTTTTAACGCCCGTGGATATACGTTTTTTTTAATATATAGGATTTGTAAAACTACGCATAATATCTAAATGTCTCATCATTATCTAAGCTTTTGCTTAAACAGGATAGTAAAACAGTATTGATTTGAAAGTTAAGGGCTTGGAAGCATTAATATTTTAAAACTAATTTTAACGCAACTTTAATAAATAAATAACATAAAAAGTATAAAAAATTTGCTACTATAAAATACTTATTTTATTGATATATTACTACGATTTAGGAATTTAGTTGGTTATTTTTTTTAATTACCTTAAATAATTATTTAAATTTTGCAGTTCAAAGGTTTTAGGACATGAAATAAAACAGCTTTATCTTCAATAAATTTGTTTCTAATAATAGGTATCTCTTATACTATACTTGTTTAGTATTATCTGTGTTATCTAAGTGAGATTATCTGACATTAAGTGCCCATAGCTAATATGAAGTGCGACTTATTCTTCATTAACCCTTCGCGATATGTACTACATATAGGTCATTAATATTGTCTTACTGTTGTGTCTGAAAACCGGACAGTGAGTGTTAAAAGCTAATGTTTTTTTTTAAATGGAAAGCGACATACTACACTATATATACATACGCTATACTTTAAGTAACTTGCTTTTTATCAACCACCACCTTTTTAGTCCAAAAAGATCCTGCTGACACTCAGTCGCTTAGTTAAATACCCTATGCATGCTCAAAGCAAAATGCTGTAAAATCAGCAAAAAAAAACATGACATTTGAAATGTACGAGTAATACTTTTATTTGAAATTAAACTAACTGTGATTCTTGAACTAAAAAATGTAATATATAGATACTTACGTCACAACCTTGTACATCAAGAACTTCTAGATCTGGACAATGCGTGGCTAGACTTGATACAGCTTTGTCATTTACATTTTTGCAGCCTATTAAAATATATGAATTTAATTTAATAGGCATTTCATTAACTTATTTACATAATCATGTTATTTTTATAAGATTGAGATTCTTTGTAAGCCTTTAATAAGGATCGTTTTATAAACGGCGGCCGTATTTTTTTAACATATGGTCAGAAAATCAAATTGTTTTATAGGCGTGCGTCCGATAAATTAAAATGAATCTAAAATCAGATTTCAGCCAGAAATCGTTTCGTATCGATATCCAAAATAAAGGAAACGATTTCACAAAACCACGGTATATCACGACAAAACTAAATCGTCATTGCATCTCAAACCGCACAATCATTTGCTACACACAAACAATGGAAATTCGCTTCCTCTCTTTCTAGCTAAGCAAACATAGCATAATTTTTATTCAATATAGATTACATGTAATTCTTATTGAATTATCGAACGCTTGCGGAGTATCTTATCTTAGTACATCTTTTTATAAAAAAAGTAGTAAAAATAGTCACACTCACCTCTACAAATAAAGCTCTTTAGTTTATGACAGCCCCTAGCTAAGGCCTCAACACCATTGTCTGTGATCGATTGGCACCATGACACGTTTACATGGGTCAATAGCTGAAAATAAAAACAAAAATACATTACATACTATACTGATGTTATTATTTTTTAGCCTTCTTCAACAGCAACCAATAAATGTTGATGTTCTTCTAGCCGATTTTTGACCCCGGCGACAAATTCAAATTACTACATTATATACATATTGAATACATAAATGCTTGTCGGTTAGTGTACTCTGAAATTGACAATATATTAAAGAAGGGTCAAATTATGACCTATCTTTAATGGCGGCTGTACACTCTCGACGAGGGCCCACGAGGCAAGGCGAGGACGAGAATGTACAGGATACTTGTGTTGAGCCTTGCCTTCCCTCGCCTCGCCTCGCGTGCTCTCGCCCTCGTGTCGGTTTAGTGCGCGAGTCAAAGGGCCTCGCATTCCCTCGCGAGTAGACACGAGTACGTCACTGTATACTCGCGCTTTGTTTAGACTACCGCAAGACGTTTTAGCGTGCAGTATATTTGGTTAAAATACTACCACAAACTTATCGTGTCGAACGATGAGAGCAAACTCAATTTTCTTGAATTTATCACAGTGAACCTATTTTGTGAGAGCCCACGCATCGTTACCATAAAGACAAAAATATATCCGTTCGAAATCATGCGTCCATCGCCTCGCCGTCCCTCACTGTAACTGAATAAACGAGAATGTACAAGGTCACACTCGTGAAAGCGCTTTCTCGAGCGAGAGGCTCGCGAGAGGCATGGCGGGTGCTCTCGTCGAGAGTGTAGAGCCGCCATAATAGTCAATTTCATTGACAAACTCCTGTGTGCGTACACATACACACACAAACGAATGCGCGCGCGTGTATTTGTATGATTTAAAATTTATGGGGTAAGGTTAGAGGTAGGATAGAATTGGTGAAAAGGTTACAAACAAGCTACTGTGATGTCTGCAATGGATGCTGTAGCCCGAAGATACCTCGCTACATTAATGCGCAACAAAAAGTTACAATATATATTTGATGGGACTGAGATGGAATGCATCGTTAACAGTAAAAAGGGTCTCCGGTTCTTGTAACTAACTCACCGTCTCGACCAAAGCATATGCACTATCTCACAGATTGTTTCTGTTGGTGTTCTGTGAGATAGTGCATATGCTTTGGTCGAGACGATACATTTATGCTGCAGCTATATATAATACGCACACAGTGGCTCTATCATGTAAAATACTTTCTATGTAAGAGAGGTCCATGCCTTACAGTAGAATAAGAAGGAAGAATTGGCTTCAGTATAAAAAAAACTCCGTGTATGAACAGGATACAGTTGGAAACGGAATGTACTTGTGCAGAGCAACAGAGAGGGCCTTGCGTAGCATGGGACGGGCCGATCTTGTGTTAGCGCACTTCACTGAGTCTGCTGTATAATATATGTGACTGGCGCGAGCGTGTTTTATAGTAATAGTAGTAGTATTTAACTAATTTTAAGTGCTGTTTCCAAAAAATACTCACTAGTCACACTCACTAAATACTAAATACTAATATCTTTAATGGTGAATTACTGTTAAAGTTATAGGTGTTACTAAGTAAAATTGATTTCAAATGACGGCCATGCTTATATTTCCCTCTTTTCTTTTGATAAAATTGTTTATTCGAATGCGAATACACTACATAATTAAATTTAACAATCGAAAATTGAAAACATCTAAAAAAAGAAAGTATCGCGAAAATATTTGGCAGTGCAACACATGTAACAGTGTCTTTCTTTTTAAATTATAAGTTCGTAATGTTGATAAATGACAATGAGTGTTAAAATATCCTAAATTATTTTATTTCCTTTTTCGTGCCAACCCCTAGCATACACGCTGGCTGTATAAATAATTAAGCGGGCGGCGGCATCGCCAGATATCGAAGGCGTTTCACAACTGTAAGATCTTTAGGGTAAGCGCGCACTGACGGCCAGATAGCAGCGGCCAGTATTGCGACCAGGCCGCAAGTGTTGCGACCAAGCACGCAGTCAGAACTGCGGCCAAAATTGTCAGTCCCGACTACAGAGTGTTTCGCAATGGACGTCGAGGAAATAGCTGTGATGGTTTATCTTGCCAGTAAGAAGCAAAAAAAAACAAGAAGAAAAATTCTGGATTCATCCATTACTGTGAGAAAGACACTAAGTATAAGGAATTATTTCAGACATACTTGACTCACTTTAAACAACATAATGATAAGTTTTTCAATTATTTAAGAATGGGCAAATCCTCGTTTGATAAACTTTTCCAAAAAAAATGCGGCGGCCAGTGCGCGCGCACTGGTGCACGATCCCACAATCCTTCTAATCCCAGTGGTCGCGGCGGCCAGCGGCCAATAAGGGTCGCAGGTTACGTCTCATTGGCCGCTGCGACCGCTCCGTGCACGGCGAATAAAATACATACATTTCGGTGGCCGCCGCGGCCTGGCCGCTGTTACCTGGCCGCCAGTGCGCGCTTACCCTTAAACTGTGATACTAGTGTTGACAATACGCATTTGACTTAATTACATTAAATCACACACAAATACAAGGTTCAAATGAGTACGATTTTTTTTTCAATATGTGAGTAAAATTTGATGTTACAATCAGATAAAATAAAATTATGAAATACATATTATATATTACAGCAAATAAACAGTCTAATATTGACGAAGTTTCTTCTATAGATAAGATAACCAGCTTTAATTACATATTAGTAAATTAACTTACAGATTGAATACAAGTAATTTTCAAGGATTTTACAAGTTTTATTCAAAATCCCAATTTTTAATTTTTGAAATTTAAATACTTCATATTTTTGACATGTAAACCCAAAAAAATATGTTATTCAATGTTAGTGTTTGCGTAAATATATGAAATCATTATTGGATTACTTACAGGACAACCATCTGAAAGAGCTTTTAATGAAATGTCTGTTATACTTGGACACGAATCTAAATTGATTCTGAAAAAAAAATAAACATTTTAACAAACGAAAATCCTCAACCTCAATACTCAAACGAAAAACTTATCCAAAAGGTTGAAATTCAACATTTAGCAGTGGTGTAAGAGGCAAAAATAGGCAATGCAATGGATGACCATCTTACATCTAAAATACCACTGGCAGTGGGAGCAGAATCAAGGTTCAAGTATTACTTCTTGGTAAAATGATATAGGTCGATAATCAGAGACTCTCCCCTCTCCCTTTGGCAGGATAAAGCCCAGTGAAATTCACCAATCGATTATATTAATATAGACCATTAATGCACATCATGCAGGAACTCTCCACTAGCTGGTTAAATACCACGAAATTCCCCGGTCGAATAACAGCGTGCTCAGACTCCCTGCTTACAAACTTGCTATGTATGGCCATGTTGGTGCCCTTCTCAAAGCAACTATTCTCTTATATGACAAAGACAACCAGAAGAATATTTATACATACCAAATAGGAATACTAGTATTTGTATGTACCAAAATGACTCGATATTCACAATGTTTTGGTTTATTGCAAAAAAAAACAAATAAAGTCTGAACTTAATAGGCTTAGGTCGAGTTATCGAAAATTTTATATACATAATTGAAAATTACAACGTCTGCTAGGCCAGCTAGAATATGTACATACCTTTGTAATTTGTTGCACCTCCTGCCCAGAGCCTGACATGTTTGGTCCGTTAATTTTTTACATTTATTTAGATTTAAATCTTCAATGTTTGGACAAGACTGAAATAAAAAAAATATCTGGCTGATCATCTTCACTAAAAGATTTACTTTATTAATCAACTAATCATTCATTTTGGGATTTTATCGCGTTTTATTTAAGTGTTTTAACTATCGACGTTCCGGCTGTTTTGCAGCACCAATGATCATGGTGGTGGTAGGGTAATAAGCAAGTAAAATTAGGAAATTTAATCCTTATCTAAAAGTCAACATCTGAACTTAGACGTCCACATAAAATTGTCTACCTTTGAAGAATATTTGCCATAGTTGCCTCATTTGTCCAGTGATTTAGCATCTGCACACATTTTGTTTCAAATCCGTTTGCACCTCTTGTGACACCCATTTCCAGCAGTGAACTTTTACGGCTGATAATAATGGCACATTTTAAGAAAGCAAACTGTATCAGTGAATTTATAAAGGGATGTGATGTAACATAAATTGTGGTTAATTATAAAACTCATTTTGTTACATGAATATTCCCAGTAACTGTTTTATACACAGTAATAATCATTTATTATTATTATCATCATCATCGGAACCCATCACAGATATACTCAACTTCACATGGGTGAATTCTAAATTATAATCAAATTTATGGATAAGCTATTTGAACTGATACATTGAGTTCTTAGTTTTCTATGAATAAAGAAGGGAAAAGAGCTTTGATATAGGTTTCAAAAGCTCTCTCAACAGTACACAAAAGAAAATCTTTTCTACCTGTGCAAGTGTCTTCATAGAGCCATCTGCTATACTTTCGCATCCCCGTAGTGATAACTGTCGAAGAAAGCCTCCACATCTTCGTGATATGTTTTCTATAACTGGACCCTAAAAAGTGTTGTAAAAGTAATAAAAGAGGTTTATGAACTTATCTAACTACTTAATGAGAATGATAAATATAGGTAGTGTAACCTTTTACAGTCTAGGATAATAAAAATATTAAAATGTACATGTGGATGGCCTATAAAAATCATGTTTGTTTAAAGGTGCGAAAGTTCTGTAGTAAAATAAAGGTTATCACCTTTTATCTAACGGTAACCAACACAGTTTATCTAATGGTAAGTGGCTACTGTTATCAACAGAAACTTACATTTTATTCTCAATTAGGAACAAAAATGCAAATGTTGTCACTACTGAGGACTAAGGGGAAATGCCTCATTACCAGGAAAAATTTCCAGTGCACAAAATAAAACTTGCAAACATTTAGATTTTTTAGCAGGTATTCTGTGTGATGGAAGTACTTCGCCGGATGAGCCAAGCAGTATTATATACTGCAAATATAATACTGCTGCAACATGCTGCAGCATCCCTCTACTGCGTATAAAGTTAATAGTGTTGTTATACAAAAACATCACTGTCACATTATCAAGACTAGATTGAGCTAACATTTGAGACAAAAAGTCATCATTTTTATCAACTGAAAACCATCATTGTGTCTATACTTGTCTGCTTTTGTTGTATACAGCTTTAGTACAAGACTTTTACATTGTATTTACTGTAATACCATGATAGGTTAAATATGATCAAACTCCTTACCCACATCTTAGACTAAGAAATAAAGATTGAGCACTGCATAGATTTCAAGTGATGCTGCAAAAATAAAAGATTTTAAATGAGCATGTGTCGAAAAACCGACATCACTTGAAACTTACATAGCTCTCCCTTTGTTAGTTGGCTTGAAACCCTCATATTTTATAACAGGTATGTTTCTCTGTATGCTCTACTTCGAAAATATGCCGAATAATTGTTAGGAAATTGTTTTTTTTGTTTAATTTAAAGCAATATTTTTAGAGTTATTGGTTCATGCAATACAGGAATATACTCAATAAAATAAAAATATTTTGGTTTAAACAAGAACATTTTTCTTATTTTGGGATAAAATTGTATGTCATCTTTCTAATTATAATAAGAGATGTGCCGAATATCTGTTTCATATTCGGTATTCGGCAGCTTTACTGAATATTCATATTCGGCTAAATCACCGAACATTCAGTAAAGTAGTATATTCAGTGTCCACTGTATTGAAATGTACAAATTAAGTAATGTCATGTCTTTCATAATTTTACTGTTGAAAGTATATTTTATTTATGGGTTAAATCTACTTGTATAGCGTTATGTTTTTGAGGCACTGTAGATTTATTTCCAATTATAGCAAATAGAAAGCTTATTAAAATGTTTTTGGAATCAAACAAATAAGCATTACATTACATAAGTAAATATCAATTTACTTTGGTTGTCAGTTTCTTTAAAATAAATCCAAACAGTAGATCTCCTGCTACTCATTTTTATTAATTTTCACTAAGAATAACAGAGTGGCAGGGTCCGGCGCTAATCCCGCACGCTTTACGGTAACAAGTTTCGACAGAAATTTGTTAGGTACCGAGGTGATCCTGCCGAATAAAGTTCTACCAAATATTCGGTTCAGTAAATGTTTTACCGAAATTTCGGCCGAATATTCGTATTTGGTGAAATCCATGTTCGGCCAATCTCTAATTATAATACAATTTATAATTTCAGGTTAATAAGGCACCTGCAGTCTTTAATATACAATTTCTTAAATTTTTTCATATAAATTTGTGTAAACTTTTATTACTTTTAATAATAAGTACCTCTACATCTCTCTGGAAATCAAACAGGTCTATCCTCTGCCAATTGGAACCATCCAAAGCCAGTATGTTCCACAATTTTGATACCTACAAAAATATGAGTCAATTATGTACATTATTGTAACATATTATCTTCTTTTTAATATGAGTAATCTTTAAATGTGCTAAAACATTAATAAAATCAGACAAATGCAAGCTGTACTTGAACGGTATAGCTTTCAACTAAACTTTCAATCCTAATAAATTGACTCATTCTTCACCTATTACTCAATAAATTTTTTGCAGATAACATTTGAATAATTTCTTGTTTTATATAACTGTAAACAAAGGAGGCTGCAAATGTGTATCAACTCTGAAAACAGACGGAATGCCTCACACATGTTAATTTACTGATGGTCTATCTCCCTCAGACTGCTACATGGAAGCAAAAATAGATAAGATGTGAAGAATGTGGTATCTACCCAGATGGATCCACCCAGTCCAAGTTAGAATAGAAGTTGTTTTAAAATATTATAATACAATTGAATTTCCTTAAAATTTATATTTTTCCTTTACTTTGATATTTCCCATTACTTTCCAGAATTTGATTGATTCCTTATAGGAAATAGTATGGGATAGCACAATAATACAGGTGTACAAATAAACATGTTCAACTTCTTGCTAGGATTTTTTTTTAATATAAATATACAGTTTTGGTTATTATTTGATATGAATTGGCTGTGAATATGAATACAATAATATGACATAATATATTCTATGAAAAAAGCTAGCAGTCCACCTGAAGGTAAGATGGTAAGTAGCCCATGAACAACTACCAATTTTAGACAGTGAAACATATGCATTGAAAATAATTAATAATAACACAAATTGAAAATAATTTTTGTTGTAATAAGAAATTATTGTAATGCTGTTTTAGAATTAAATAAATACCTGAGCGCAGCGGCAGAGGGAAACTACGTCCAGATAAGACAATATCCTGAGGAGTAACTCCTTAGGCAATTTTCTATTAATGTGATTTTCATCTTCACTGGAAAATCGAGCTATCTGTTAAAGAGAGAAAAAACAACTATGAAATATTTAATACACATTTATCTATCAATAAAAATATGAATTAATTTATACTTTAATATAATTTATTTCATTTTAAAATAAACGGTTAAAAATATATAATATAATATTGAATTTTTTTTATCATCACTTAAAGGTTTGTGTTGTTACAATCTTTACCTTTTTACTTATTGTTTAATAGAAAGAATGTTTATGTTGATTTTACTTACAAGTGTATACTACATAAATTATATAAAAACTATATTTATAAACTAAGTTATATAGCAAAATATATTATCACAAATCAAGATCTGAGTCAGTACACTGATTTTTAATTTCAGATCTGCGTAACGGTATCGACATTACGCGTGTTGATTGTACTTTCAAACAGAGGTCAATATACTAAGAAACAAAGAATCAAAGAAAAATAACATGCATTCAACTCCCAAACGTAAAATATATAAACCGTAAAATACATTAAGATGTAATATTACACGTAAAATTCCATTCATTTTGTATAGCGTGAAACTGTAATAATTATGAAGACTAAAATAGAACTGCAATTTTGTTTACCATGCTCCTGTTTCTTGATTACTATACAAATACTAAGATTATAATAAATGACTTTAGAAAAGGATGTGAATTTATTGAGTATAATCTAGTATCACGCATGCGAGAACAAAGAACGGCTCTTGGTGCAACATCGATGTCAGCTGTTTGAATCAAAACGAAAACAAACAAATCAGTAGATCGATGACTTACCTCAAATTTATTCCTTCCGGAATAAGTCATAC
This sequence comes from Parnassius apollo, assembly GCA_907164705.1. Taxonomy (NCBI): domain Eukaryota; kingdom Metazoa; phylum Arthropoda; class Insecta; order Lepidoptera; family Papilionidae; genus Parnassius; species Parnassius apollo. Next base: position 17,991,095 of record CAJQZP010000220.1, on the reverse strand, counting down.
TTGGATATGGTGTCACTTTAGCCACAGTGCAAACTTTACATAAACACCGGCTCTAAAATTTAAATAGCCACTAACAAGACGTGACACGAGAGCAGACAGCTCTTAAATTCGATTCGCAATTTTAATTTTAAAACCACCACAATAGGAATGGGCAAAGACAAAGAGTAACTTGACAGCACAGACATCATAATATTGTAGTCGTAGACAGAGAAACCTACTTTGGCACAGACTAATAAGAGGATATACTTCAGTATATATATGAAAGTACTCTGTGCAGTGCTGCCGTATGAAAATTGCGCTATATTTTACAAACATTTGCTTTCTAAAACCCACCAAGTTGTATAATGTAAATGTATAAGAAAATAAGAAAAAATGCGATTATTTAAGGACATCTTCATTTATTTAAGTTTTATTAGGTACTAAAATCAACTAAATTAGACAATTCCACTACGTCTTTATGGTCATCATCACCTCCAAATGCTGATGATGAGTCTACACCTGGTTCTATTCTTTTTTCACAGTTTTAATAATTTATCGAGGACATTTTAATGTAAGTCTTTATGTGTGACAGCTTTAGTTAAGAAAGTTTTTATTGATGACGTATAATTATATTTATTTTGAGTTCCCTGTTTCACAATGACCTCTATATATACAAGTACGTGTATATATAGAGATCAATGACTGTTTCAGCTGACATCCGATTACGTAGCTTACTTTTGAAAATGTTCATAACGCCGAAAATCTGCTATATGTACTTCGGCGTTTGAATGTGGAACCGACAGCACGCATTCATCCTAGCCGCATTTTAGTATCTGGAGACTTGAGTCCAAAATTTCATTATATCATCACTAGTGATTAGATTAGATAGTAGGTAGATTGATTTTTGCTACTTGCATCATAAATTCTTATAGAAAGTAGAACGTGGGTAAGCCATTATTCCGGAAAGTCATTTCGGAATTTTGGGGCTCATTCAAAGATGGTTTATTTTGGTAGCTTACTGTAATTTGAATAAATAGTGAAAGCAATCGACGTAATTCAAAATATATTTTCATTATGCTGTAAATAAAATATACTTAAATAGAATTACGTAGCTATTTTTTTCACGTACAATTGAAAGTTAGGTATTTGTAACTTTTCAATTATGTCAACAATTTTATATAATAGGTCCTTTCATATGAAACTGGCGTTTAGTACGGGAGGAATATAAAGTAAATTTTTTTGTAAAATATATTTAATTAATCAAAGTATGCACCGTTGTTATCTATGCACTTTTGCCATCTCATAGGAAGTTCACTGATCCCATTACTAAAAAACCATGGGGGCGAGAATTAATAAACTCTTTGAAGGCGGTTGGGACTGCCGCATCGGAGTTTAATTTTTTTTCCTTGTAAGAAGTTGTCCGAATTCCGGAAAAAAATTTAATCTGTTGCAGCGAGGTCCGGGGAGTACAGTGGATGTTGTGTACTTAGTGGTTGTTTGTTGTGCAGTGTGTGGTCTTGCGTTGTCGTGAATCAGCAGTGGCCTAGAGCGATTGACCAATCTCGGTTGTTTAGCGGCTAGTTCTTCCTTCATGGTTTGCAGTTCCTGACAATAGATATCGACCGTAATCGTTTAGCCACATTTTAGAAAGCTGTAGTGAACGACACTGGCGCTAGTCCACCAAACACTCACAAGTAACTTTTTCTGAATCAATTTCAGATTGTCGTACAGTATCCACTTTTCATCACAAGTAATGATTCGATTTAAAATCCCTTCATTTTTATGTCGGTTGAGCAAAGTAACACAGCAGTCGACGCGTGTTTGCAAGTTCGATTCACTCAATTCATGAGGTACCCATCGTTCAAGTTTTTTTTACTTTATCGATTTGCTTCAAGCGAATTAATATAGTTTTATCACTTACCCCGAAGCCTGCAGCTATCTCTGAAGTTTTTTGTGATGGATCCGCTTCCACAATAGTCCAAACCAAAGAGGAAAATAAAGGATATCTATATAGTTTCTCATCTGGTGATACATCAATATCAATCAAATAAAATAAATACAAAAAATACATAAATAAATAAAAATCCAACTAGATGGAAGCCCTCGGCAGGGGAGACCGAACGGCCGAGGGTTAGGAGGAAAGGGAGAGAAACCGGCGGACGATGCGGGCGGTATCGAGGAGCACCGCCTTCTGCATTTGAGCCCGGAGCGGTCCATCACGGAGTCCCAGTCGCCTTAGATAAACCGAGAGGCTGGCTGGAATTAGCCCATTCGCAGAAACGACTACAGGAATAATTTCGGCCGGTAGACCACCTCACATGTCGGTCACCTCGTGAGCCAGGTCCAGATATTTTGTTCGTTTATCTGTTTCGGCTTTCACGAGGTTCTCGTCCCACGGAATGGTAATGTCGACCAAAAATATCTTTGACTGTGCCCGGTCCATCAGCACAATATCAGGCTTATTGGCAAGAATAGTCTTGTCCATGATGATGGCCCGGTCCCAGTTGGGCCTGGCGCGGTCATTTTCAAGCACGGCTTCCGGCAAGTACTTGTAATACGGCAATTTCCGTTCCACAAAACCGTATTCCAGAGCTAGCTCCTGGTGTAGAATTCTGGCTACTAGGTTGTACCTGTGCAAGTACTCAGAGTTAGAAAGCGCCGAACAATCGGAGATAACATGCCTAAGTGACTCCCTGGGATGGCGACAAGCTCGACAGACGTCGACGGTGCCATCCTTTATGATGTATCTCCGATAGTTGTTGGTCTTAATAACCTGATCCTGTATTGCACAGACAAAACCCTCGGTTTCCCCGAAGAGGTCACCAAAGCGTAGCCAGTGGAGGTAGGCTACTGTGCCTACGAAAGGCTCATGTAGAGCCTTGTAAAACCTCCCGTGGAGCTCCTTCTCCTTCCATACGGTCTCCCGGTCGGAAATGCTCCTCACTGCCGGGTCTTGCCATTGTTCGTTGGCTAACGATAGAGGGGTAAGTCCTTTATCACAAGAAATAACGTCCTTATAGAATGGATCATCCGATCTCACCAGGAAGTAATGACGGAGGCTGCACACTTCGCGATTATGCATGGTGAGCGCGCTCAGAAAGCCACGCCCACCATGTTTTCGCAGCAAGTACAGCCTCATTACCCACGATTTCGGATGATGCATCCTATGGGACGTCATGGTAGTGCCTTTTCTATCCAGGGCGTTAAGTTCAGTCTGACTCCACCTGAGTATGCGAAAGGTATACATGAGGACAGGCATGACCCAACTGTTATATGCGTGTGTCTTATTCACGACGGACAAAAGGCTGTTAAGCACTTTGGTCAAGCGTGCATAAAACACGTAGCAAACTGACTGTTTTATACCAGCCTCATCGATACCGATGTTCGGTGACATACCCAGGTATCGGTATGTTTCACCCTCGGAAAGGGTCCTTAAGTTGACGGGCATAGATAAATCTATGCCATCAGAGTTAGCAACCCTTCCCCTTTCAACATGGAGGACCGCACATTTATCCGTCCCCAGCTCCATTCCAATGGAATTGCTAAATTCACAAGTGATGTTTAGCAATTCCATAAGATGGGATCGGTCCCATTTTATGGAATTGGACTGGAGGCAAATAACTTGAGGTCACCCATATAGAAAAGGTTGGTCACTTTTGTCCCTTCTTTCCGTAGCTGAAATCCCATCCCGGAGCCCTCCAGTAAGGTACTGAAAGGGTTCAGAGAGAGGCAGAACAAGATTGGACTTAGACAATAGCCCTGAAAGATACCCCTTCTTATCCTTATGTGGTTCTCCGCAGCCATCACCCGTTCGCCCAGATGACAAAAGACAGACTCCACTGCCCCATACACTGCTCGAGGAAGTCTCTAACTGTACAGTCTATCTTATACAGCTCGAGGACTCTCTTTAGACATGTATGGGGCACCGAGTCAAATGCCTTTCTGTGGTCTATCCAGGCGGCGGAGAAGTTCCGACGGTTGCGTTTCACCACTTTGCCAATTACCGCGTCAATGAGGAGTGGTTCCTTGGTTCCACGACCACCGCCCCGACATCCATTTTGAGCGCGTGACATCACCTGATTTAGCTTCAGGTGACGAGTGATTCTCGCGCTCAAAGTGAATGTCAGTGTCTTATATATGGTGGGTAGACACGTGATGGGGCGGTATTTGCTCGGGTCTGTGGTATACTGATCTTTAGAATCAAGTGAGTGATCCCAGTAGTGAAGGGGCTCGGGAGCGACTTCTGATCGAGAGCCTCTTGAAACTGTCGGGCGAGCACAGTGTGACACACTACGAACCCCTTCAGCCAGTAATGATGCAGCCCGTCGAGCCCCGGACTTTTCTAGTTCGGGGCCCTACGGACCGCCTCAGCCACGTCTTCTGGCGTTATGGTGACGGTCCATAGGCGTAACACTTGCAATCTGGCTCGCTACAACTTCCATCCAAGGGCCCTCGCTGTGGTTTACGGGCTCTGACCACAGGCCACGCCAAAATGCGACAGTGTTAGCCTGATCCAGTCCTGGGCCTGCTCCACATACCTCTGGCCGCTGCAATGATTTATAGAGCCTCTTCTGATCACTTTGGAAGAGACGATTCTGGTTGAACCGCCTTGACCTCTCGGTAAATCGTCGAATCCGCTTCCCACAAGCAGCGATCTTTTGCTTCAGGTCGTTTATGCGCTCCGTTAGTTTCTGCGTGATATCCGGCTGGTACAAACTGATATTTGACCCAGCAAATGCCATTCTAACGGTACCCTCGGTCTATTATTACCCGACGTGAAGCTTGTCAGTCTGCCGATAAGGGCCCTTGCCTTTGCGATACGGTCCTCAATTCTTTTTCTCCTGGCTGGGATGACGCTAATTTGTTTAGTAGCGAGTCCAGCCATGGGAAGTTGGCGCCAATAATACGGCAGACTGCCAGTGCGGCGCCAATAAGAAAAGTCTCGCAAAGGTCTCGGCTGACTTCCAAATAGGTCACCAGCATTGGGTTAAGAGCCCTCACGACAGCCCGATTTTGCTTGCTTAGGAGTGTGCGGGGAAGTCGCGGCCGATTTTTGAGAGGCATGCTGCGCGTTTCCAAAATCGCCTCTTCCAATATACTCCTCTTTTGCTCTAGTTCTCGGAAGACCATATCATCATCGTCCGAAACAACCACAACTAGAAGATCCATGGCGGCTTCCACGCGTGAATGCTGGTCTGTCACCTGAGGAGCCCCCGCCGTAGCCAATTCAATCGATGAGGGAATGGCCTCACGTTGTAATCGTTCGAGCTCAGCATCATCAAATATTTTCGAGCGCATGATGTACCGAACTCGGTCTGCCAGGTTTTGTTCCGTGATGGGAATAGACGGCTCCAGCTCAGGAAAAAAGCAATGCATCCAAGCCCGATACGCTATCCCTGCAGTTTCTTCCCCTTTTGCCCTGAAGTACGCGATTGCGTTCATATTTTTTGTCCAACGCATTCGGCGCACTCCACCAGCGGCGGATGCCGCTTGCCGAGTCTGAGAGGACCCTGCCGACATCAAGCCATCTGGTGGGGACGATGGATGCAGGGGGTTGCTAGGTGATCTTGCAGCTCCTCGTGCTTGGCTGGCGGCCCGCATGCTGCCGCGTCCAGCGCCAACTCCAGACGCCCCAGCGAACCCCAGGCAGCGGCCTTGTAAACTTTCTATTAAAATCCATTATCCATTTTTGGGCGCCAATTAACGGGAGACGCCCAGGCCTGGCACCGTTTCATTGTATCATTGTACGGCCGTAAGCACAAACGAGCCTTTGCATCCTGAGTACTGCCGAGGCACGGCGCTCACATCTCTTGGCAAGGCGCTGACTGACGGCGATGGGGTCGTCACTTCCCAACGCCTTATTATTATTATTGTGGGGTATCTATATAGTTTTCTCATCTGGTTGGGTTCTATAAATATATAATTATAAATGAAAATGAAAAGATAAATATACATAAATATCAATAACATAAAATAAATATAAAAGTACATAAATAAGTAAAAGCCGAACCAGATGGAGGCCCTCGGCAGGGGAGACCAAACGGCCGAGGGTTAGGGGGAAAGGGAAAGAAACCGGCGGACGATGCGGGCGGTATCGAGGAGCACCGCCTTCTGCATTTGAACCTGGAGCGGTCCGCCACGTAGTCCCAGCCGCCTCAGATGACCCGAGAGGCTGACTGGGATTAGCCCGTTTGCAGAGACGACTACAGGAATAATTTCGGTCGGCAGACCACCCCACATGTCGGTCACCTCGTGAGCCAGGTCCAGATATTTTGTTTGCTTGTCTGTTTCGGCTTTCACGAGGTTCTCGTCATACGGAATGGTAATGTCGACCAAAAATATCCTTGACTGTGCCCGGTCCATCAGCACAATATCAGGCTTATTCGCAAGAATAGTCCTGTCTGTGATGATGGCCCGGTCCCAATAGAGCCTGGCGCGATCATTTTCGAGCACGGCTTCCGGCAAGTACTTGTAATACGGCAATTTCCGATCCACGAGACCGTATTTCAGAGCGAGCTCCTGGTGTAGAATTCTGGCTACTAGGTTGTGCCTGTGCAAGTACTCAGAGTTAGAAAGCGCCGAACAACAGGAGATAACATGCCTAAGTGACTCACCGGGATGGCGACAAGCTCGACAGATGTCGACGGTGCCATCCTTTAGGATGTATCTCCGATAGTTGTTGGTCTTAATAACCTGATCCTGTATTGCACAGACAAAACCCTCGGTTTCCCCGAAGAGATCACCAAAGCGTAGCCAGTGGAGGGAGGCTACTGTGTCTACGAAAGGCTCATGTAGAGCCTTGTAGAACCTCCCGTGGAGCTCCTTCTCCTTCCATACGGTCTCCCAGTCGGAAATGCTCTGCACTGCCGGGTCTTGCCATTGCTCGTTGGCTAAGGATAGAGGGGTAAGTCCTTTATCACAAGAAATGACGTCCTTATAGAATGGATCATCCGATCTCGCAAGGAAGTAATCACGGAGGCTGCACTCTTCGCGATTATGCATGGTGAGCGCGCTCAAGAAGCCACGACCACCATGCTTCCGCGGCAAGTACAGCCTCATTACCGACGATCTCGGATGATGCATCCTATGGGACGTCATGGCAGTGCGGACTTTTCTATCCAGGGCGTTAAGTTCAGTCTGAGTCCACCTGAGTATGCCAAAGGTATACATGAGGACAGGCATGACCCAACCGTTATATGCGTGTGCCTTATTCACACCGGACAAAAGGCTGTTAAGCACTTTGGTCAAGCGTGCATAAAACACGTCGCAAACTGACTGTTTCATACCAGCCTCATCGATACCGATGTTCTGTGACATACCCAGGTATCGGTATATTTCAGCCTCGGAAAGGGTTCTTAAGTTGACGGGCATAGATAAGTCTATGCCCTCAGAGTTAGCAACCCTTCCCCTTTCAACATGAAGGACCGCACACTTATCCGTCCCCAGCTCCATTCTAATAGAATTGCTAAATTCACACGTGATGTTTAGCAATTCCATAAGATGGGAGCGACTGGAGGCGAATAATTTGAGGTCATCCATATAGAATAGGTGGGTCACTTTTGTACCTCCTTTCCGAAGCTGAAATCCCCTCCCGGAGCCCTCCAGTAAAGTACTGAGAGGGTTCAAAGAGAGGCAGAACCAGATTGGACTCAGACAGTCGCCCTGGAATATACCCCTTCTTATCCTTATGCGGTTTTCCGCAGCCGTCATCCGCTCGCCTAGATGACAGAGGATCGTACTCCACTGCCCCATACACTGCTCGAGGAAGTCTCGAACTGTACAGTCAATCTTGTACAGCTCGAGGACCCTCTTTAGCCATGTATGGGGCACCGAGTCAAATGCCTTTCTGTAATCTATCCAGGCGGCGGAGAAGTTCCGACGGTTGCGTTTCACCACTTTGCCAATGACCGCGTCAATGAGGAGTGGTTCCTTGGTTCCACGACCGCCGCCCCGACATCCATTTTGAGCGCGCGACATCACCTGATTTAAGTCCAGGTGACGAGCGATTCTTGCGCTCAAAATGGATGTTAGTGTCTTATATATGGTCGGTAGACACGTGATGGGGCGGTATTTGCTCGGGTCTGTGGCACCCTGATCTTTAGGAACCAAATGAGTGATCCCAGTAGTGAAGAGGCTTGGGAGCGACTTCTGGTAGAGAGCCTCTTGAAACTGTCGGGCGAGCACAGAGTGACACACCATGAACCCCTTCAGCCAGTAGTGATGCAGCCCGTCAAGCCCCGGACTTTTCCAGTTCGGGGCCCTACGGACCGCCTCAGCTACGTCATCCGGCGTTATGATGACGGGGTCCATGGGCGTAATACTCGCACACTGACTCGCCACAACTTCCGTCCAAGGGCCCTCGTTGTGGTTTACGGGCTCTGACCACAGGCTGCGCCAGAATGCGACCATGTCGGCCTGATTTGGTGCAGGGCCCGTTCCACTTACTATTGGTCGCTCCAATGATTTATAGAGCCTCTTCTGATCACTCTGGAAGAGACGATTCTGGTTGAACCGTGTCGACCTCTCGGTATATCGCCGAATCCGCTTTCCCCAAGCAGCTATTCTTTGCTTCAGGTCGTCTATGCGCTCCGTCAGTTTTTGCATTATATCCGGCTGGGACAAACTAACATTTGTCCCAGCAAACGCCATCCTGACGGTGCGCACAATCCTTGGCCTGGTATTGCCTGACCTGAAGCATATCAGTCTGCCGATGAGGGCCCTAGCCTTTGCGATACGTTCTTCAATTCTTATTCTCCAGGCTGGGATAGCACTACTTTATTATTATGTTTATTTTATTTTAATTTAAAATATTTTTATTATTATATATATTATACTCGTATATTCCGATGATATCCCGGACGTTAGTCTGAGTTAGAATTTAGTTAAGAGTTAGAATGAGATTAGAATGGCTCTCCAGCACCTTAAAAATGGCAGGGCCCCAGGCGAGGATGGAATTACAGCGGCGCTTCTGAATGCGGGTGGAATACCGGCACTTAAAGTCCTTCAGAAGCTCTTCAATTCCGTCCTCCATGGTGGCACTACTCCGGAGGCGTGGAGCAGAAGTGTGGTGGTCTTTCTTTTAAAGAAAGGCGACAACGCTCTCTTGAAGAACTACAGACCTATTGTCCTTTTGAGCCGCGTCTACGTGCTGTTTTCGAGACTCATTAAGAATCGTCTCGCACGCAGACTCGACGACTTCCAGCCTCCCGAACAAGCCTGTTTTCGAAAAGGCTTCAGTACCATAGACTACATACATACCCTGCGGCAGACTGTAGAGAAGACCGGAGAGTACAATCTGCCACTTTGCCTAGCGTATGTAGACTGTGAGAAAGCCTTTTATTCCGTCGAAATTTGGGCGGTGCTATAGTCTCTTCAGCGGTGCCAAGTTCACTGTCGGTATATCGAAGTGCTGAAGTGTTTGGACAGTAGGGCTACGATGGCTATCCGAGTACAGAACCTGAGTTTGAAACCTATCCAACTGTAGAGAGGTGTAAGACAGAGTGACGTTATATCCCCGAAACTCTTCATCGCTGCATTGGAAGATGTTTTCAAGCTACTGGATTGGAAAGGATACGGTATTAACATCAATGGCGAGTACATTACTCACCTTCGATTTGCCGACGATATAGTCCTTATGGCAGAATTGCTGGAGGACCTAAGCACTATGAATAATGACCTCAATGACCTCAATGGTGTCTCCCAACGGATAGGCCTTAAGATGAACATAGACAAAACAAAGATTTTGTTTAATGTCCATGTCACAACTATGCCGGTAGTTGTTGGGAGCACTATGCTCGAAGTTGTTGACGAATACGTTTACCTGGGACAAACAGTCCGACTAGGTAAGTCCAACTTCGAACGAGAGGTCAATCGACGGATTCAACTCGGCTGGGCAGCGTTCGGTAAATTACGACACATCTTCTCGTCGGGTATACCTCAAACCCTGAAAACTAGATTGTACAACCAGTGCGTGTTCCCAGTGTGACTTACAGATCTGAGACATGGTCCTTCACTGCTGGCCGTGTGAGTACGCTCAAGGTCGCTCGGTATGGAACTCGCTGAGCTATAGAGAGGGCTATGCTCGGAGTTTCTCTGCGTGATAGACTAGGCCGGCCATATAGCTCGAAGAGCCGATAACCGATGGAGAAAAAAGGTTCTCGAGTGGCAGCCTCGTACCGGTAGGCGTAGTGTGGGACGACTCCCCACCAGATGGAGTGATGACCTGGTAAGACATGCAGGAAGTTGATAGATGCAGGTGGCTCAGGACCGTGTTTTCTGGCATTACTTGGGGGAGGCTTATGTTCAGCAGTGGACTTGTGTAGGGCTGTAACGATGATGAATGACTTCTATATATATATATATATATATATATATATATATATATATATATATATTTCATTATTTATATTATTGTTACGAACTTAGGTTTCGCGACAATAAAAACTGCTGATTGAATTACCAAAATTAACACTAATTACCGAACACAAATTAAAACTTAAAAAAAAACACTAATAATTAATCACACTAATCACTTTCAGTTCACTTTATTTCGCTCCAAAGCTTCGCTTGTGTTGCCAAATTCAATACTAGATGGCGCTTTTGGTGGAAAGTCAAGATAGGCATTTTCTAGGAAGCCCTTCTCACTCTGTTCCCCGACACTAGATGGCGCTAGTACCAGGTACCAGACATCAACTTAGGCGCGCAACACTGCCCCCTCCTAAGACGTGATCGTCCTGAGCATTATCGGCCCCATAATAACGTGCCAGTCGATCCACATGGACGATCTTAGGAGTACCTCTTACGCCTTTCTGTATCCGGTAGGTTACATCGTTCATCCTGGTCACAATCCTGTACGGGCCGTCCCATTTAGCTTGAAGCTTAGGAGATTTCCCTTTGCTGCGGACTGGATTGTGCACCCACACTAGTGAACCTTCGTCGAACTCTTTGTTGTTCATTTTGCGGTCATACCGGGTTTTCATCTTTTCAGACATTTGCTGGCCCGATTGTTTGACGTGTTTATAAATGTCATTTATTTCGTTCCGCAAGTCATAAGCATAATCGGTTATACTGCGTGGGGCATCATGTTGTATCCCGGTGATCAGTTCTGCAGGCATCCGTAATACTGTTTCAAAGTTTGCGAAAGCTGGTGTCACTGATGTACTTTCGTGAACATCGCTTCGATATGACAACAAAAAATATTGTATGTGCTTGTCCCAATCTCGTTGCCGATTGTCTACAACTTTTGCTAAGTACCTCTCTAATGTCTGATTAAATCTTTCTACCATTGCATCACATTGCGGGTGATAAGAAGTCGTTCGCTTTTTTGAGTACCTATAACTCAGCAAGTTTCCTGGAATATTTGAGACTCAAAATTCCTTCCTTCATCGCTGTGAATCTCTAAAGGTACTCGGAAACGACAGAAGACTTCATGAACTAGTTTATCTGCAACTGTTGAAGCTTCTTGATTTGGAATGGCGAAGACTTCTGGCCACTTAGTGAAGTAATCCATCACAAACATGAAGTACTTGTTACCGCTTTCACTCTTCCGAAACGGCCCCGCCACGTCAATGGCTATTCTCTCACATGGTGCACCAACATTGTACAACCTCAATGCACGCCGCACAACATGTACATTTGCGACACCAGTCCTCGACATCGTTTCGACAGTGGACCCAGTAAAATGGTTCTCGGATCTTCAGTAGAGTTCGTTTAACTCCCAGATGGCCTGCTGAACAATCATTATGGTACAGCTGTAGAACATCCGGTACTTTAGCTTTAGGGAAAACCAATTGCAAATGACATCTGTCTCCCCGAACATTTTCTCATTTACGGCACAGAACTCCATCCTGAAGCAGCAAGCTGTCCCATTTGGCCCAATAGCTTTTAGTGGTCGAGCTCATCGCTGAGACGTTGCTTCACTTGGGCTTGGAAGCACTGGCCTTCATCCATTCCAGAATCGGCTTGATGTTCGAATCTTCCTGCTGTGCATGTTGTAAGCTGTCCTTCACGCTCACGGATACCACTTCCTTACCCTCTTGCCTAGTACTGTTCTCGCAATCATCAGGATAAGGTCTTCTTGATAATGCATCTGTGTTGCCTCGTCATTTCCCGCTGCAGTGTCCGATAGTAAAGTCGTATTCCTGCTGCTGCTGGGCGGTGCTGTTAGCCGCACTACCCTTTCGAGATCGAGCACCTTCCCTTTTTACAGACCGCTTAGGGCAGCTGGGTCGAAGATGGTCCCTTTCCCCACAGCCATAGCACCTAGGGCTGTATCCATTATTGCGTTCGTGAACTGTAGCTGTTGTACCTCCCTGACGCGATGGGAGCGATGATCCCGCCGCACGGTTTCAACCTCAAGTGCATGGGCCAAGGCTTCCTTAAGTATCACGTGATGCCCGAGCCTCATAGCGGCTCTGACTTCAAGGTCGCGGATGCCGTCGATGAATGTTCCAGGAATGCACCAGGTTCCCTTCTATGAGCGCAGGTACAGACCGGTATGCTTTTCGCACCAGCTTCTCCACCTCAAGGGCCCACTGCTGCAAGTTTTCGTTGGTGTTGCACGCGATCTCTTAGCCTCGAAAGATGTGTTCCAAGTGAGCGTCGCCATATCTGGCCTCCAATGCCTCAAGGAGCTGCTCGTAAGTCAGTCTTTACCGAAAGCTTCTAGAACAGTTAAGGCCTGGTCTCGCAGGCCTAGTGTGAGAGCAGTCATGGCCTGACTTTTATTCCAGCCGTTCGCCTTTATAACGGCTTCGAACTGGATTTTGTAGGCCGACCAGGAAGAAGTCCCGTCAAACGGTGGCACTTTGAATCCACGTACTGAAGGTGTTGTAGCGACCACGGGAACTGTTATTCCATCCCCAATTTTGAGGTCCTTTCCTTGACCTCCTTTATCTCCTTCCTGAAGGTAGCGTGAAGGTCCTTCATGAGGAGCATCTGCTCTTCCAACCGACGGGCCTGTTCCTCTTGTCTGCCCCGCAGCTGCTCTTCCAATCGAAGTGCCTTTTCCGCCTGCTGATCTGCCAACCGACGGGCCTGTTCCTCCTGTCGATGGGCCTGGTTCTTCTGTCCGCCCCGCAGCTGCTACAACATCACCATCAGATCACCTAAGTCAGGTGCTGCAGACGTAGGAGCTGCTGATGGGCCGGCTTCAGTGGCCGGCGGCTGGCCCTCAGATGTCTGCGGCGTTACACCACCAAATCGTCTCTGGTCCGTCTCCTGCTGGCGTTGACTTCGGGTACGGACACCCTCCATTTCATCCTTAGGTAAAATCGGCATGATTTTATCCCACTTCTGACACCAATTGTTACGAGCTTAGGGTTCGTGACAATAAAAACTGCCGATTGAATTACCAAAATTAACACTTTAATTACCGAACACAAATTAAAACTTAAAAAATATTAATAATTAATCACACTAATCACTTTAAGTTCACTTTATTTCGCTCCGAAGCTTCGCTCGTATCGCCAAATTCAATACTAGATGGCGCTGTTGGTGGAAAGTTCAAGATTGGCATTTTCTAGGAAGCCCTCCTCGCTCTGTTCCCCGACACTAGATGGCGCTAGTGCCAGGTACCAGACATCAACGTAGGCGCGCAACGTTATTATTAATTTTTTTATAAATATATTTAAGTAGTAGAGATTGTTTAAGGTTACCTATATGTATGCATGTATAACTAAGTATCTTACCATATCATCGTGAAGTGCGACAACTGTCAGCGTTGTTAAGTTTGCAATTTGTTCGCCATTGTAAGAAAAATATTCTTAGGTACAAAAATCACCTATGGTGACCCCAGGTGTTTAATAAGTAATAAATATTTTTTATAGTTATACCAATATTTGGTTTTGATTCACTGACCCAATAGGTTATGGGCCCAGAGAATAGTGTTAAAAAGACTAAAGTTACATATAAACTGTGTTGAACTCATAATAATATTAAACAGTATTTGTCTTAAACAAAGAAGCTAACTAGTGCATACATACAGCGTCGTAAGTAAATAGATAGTTACGACATTTACGAGAAGATCGTATTATATACTTACATATCGATTGTATGTATATCGTTGTTTTATTTGCATTATTGAAGAAGATTAATTAACTTTATTATGGCTGCTTCGGTTAAAATGGACCAACTTACTGGTGATTATTATGATACATGGAAGATACATATGAGGGCTATTTTGGAGAAAAATGATCTATGGGATGGGATTATGTATCGGGCACGATACCGAAGCCTGCACATACTGACGCTAAGTTTGCCGAATGGTATGGGGAGAGCGTAATTCTGAAAAACTAAATAAGTAATTAGTCATTCACGATTGCGTGAAATAGATTTTCCCGTACAATTCACATATTACTCTGATAAAATGTGTTGTAATATAAGTCATAGAACGCTAGAGAAGAATTTATGATGACATTGAGATTACATATTCTCAAGCCGCCTAACAAAGTTACAATGTTGAATGTTATTTTAATTTAGTGACACCTATAGTAACATTTAACCGTTAACAGAAATAAATATAATATAATTTGGGGAAAGCGTAATGCTGAAAAAACAAATATGTATTTATTTTATATTTTCGTTTATATTTTTATTTTATTTTTATTTATATTTTTATTTTTATATTATTTATTTATATTTATTTTTATTTAATTTTTTAAATATAAATTTTATTTTTATTTAATTTTAATTTTTTTAATTTTATTTTATTTTTCTTATTAATTTACTTTTATTTTTATTATTATTCTTACTTTTATTATTATTTTTATATTTATTTTTGTTTAATTTTATTTTTAATTTAATTTAAATTTAATTTTAAGCTATTGCATAGCTTCTATCGCGGGCCTTGAGCGTGGGGACCGAATCCAGAAATTTATTCCGCCGTAACGAAAAAACCTCACGCTCCCCACTCCGACGGGCACGGAGGTGTGGCTTGAAGGCCGTGTATCGTCTAACGTCGTTTCAGTTCGGCAGACTTCGGCACTCGGCAGACTTCGGCACTGTGTTTGTGTGCGTGCGACTAGACGTATGCGTATACACTAGCTGCTAACTCAATGATAAAAATTCCTGAATAACCTACATGTATTGTAAGATATTAAAAATATTTTAAACAATATTAACTTTTCATTTATTCAATAATTATTTATGTAATCTAAGTATCCTGTTTACTCCAAAGAATACAGTTGTAATTTTTTTTATTGGATAGATTGGCAAACGAGCACACAGTCCACCTGATGGTAAGTGGTTGCTGCAGCCCATAGACATCTACATCTATCCTCGATTACAAATCAAAATGCAGATGCGTTGTCACCCGTGAGGACTAAGATGGAATGCCTCATTTCCAGTAAAAAGGGTCTTCGGTTCTCTACACTCACCATACGAAACACAGCAGCATTAAGACACTATTTCGCACTGGTATTCTGTGAGAGCGTGTTCCTTCCTCGGTCGAGCCTGCCCATTAGTGCTACAACTATACTACTAATATAACTGCAGCATGGATCTACCATGTATAAACTATATACACTTAACTACTCAAAATAGTCTCATATTTTGCTTGTAAGTGGACGAGACATTGTTATACTTAATAAGTTTAATTAGTTCTACATAATGTCAAACATTAAACGTGAACTAATTTCTTTAAAAAATGTACAACAAGTTATGTATAATTATGTATCAATTGGATTTAGCCAGCGAGAAAATGAAATCATGTCGTGTTTACGCCATCTAGCGTATTTTTAGCATACCACCTTGAAAGTTAATCAATGTTTGTTCGATAAAATCATTTTACGTATAAAATGCAGTAGATGGCGATATAACAAATTATTATTTTACTTGTGTACTCCAAAGAATACAGTTTTAATTTATTACACTTAAATTCTCAAAATACTCCCATATTATGCTTGTAAAAGGACAAGACATTGTTATACTTAATAGGTATTAATTAGTTCTACACAATGTCCAACACCAAATTTGAACTAATTTCTTTAAAAAAATGTACAGTACCTACCTAATATCTAAGCATCTAAGTAATATTTTATGTTACATTACTTTTTATATACAAAAACAGTTCAAACTTAAAAAATTATCATAAAACTAATAAAATTATATTTATGTAAACTAAGTATCCATAAAATCTCATAATATAAGAAGTGACATATAAGTCTATATCAATAGGATATAAATGCCTATATCCATAAATGTGTATTATGCCATCCTTAAAATCCGATAACATAACAAGTTACATACAAGTATATATCAATAGGATTTAGCCTGCGAGAAAATGAAATCGTGTCGTGTTTGCGCCATCTAGCGTATTTTGTGCGTACCACTTTGAAAGTTAATCAATGTTTGTTCGATAAAATCGTTTTACGTATAAAATGCAGTAGATGGCGCTATAACAAATTATTATTATACTTGTTTACTCCAAAGAATACAGTTTTAATTTATTACACTTAACTTCTCAAAATATTACCATATTATGCTTGTAAGCGGACCAGACTTTGTTGTACTTAATAAGTTTAAGTAGTTCTACATAATGTCAAACATTAAACGTGAACTAATTTCTTTAAAAAATGTACAAGTTATATATAATTATATATCAATTGAATTTAGCCACCGAGAGAATGAAATCATGTCGTGTTTACGCCATCTAGCGTATTTTTTGCATACCACCTTGAAAGTTAATCAATGTTTGTTCGATAAAATCATTTTACGTATAAAATGCAGTAGATGGCGATATAATGAATTATTATTTTACTGTTTACTCCAAAGAATACAGTTTTAATTTATTACACTTAACTTCTCAAAATAGTCTTATATTATGCTTGTAAGCGTACGAGACATTGTTATACTTAATAGGTTTAATTAGTTCTACACAATGTCCATTCTGTACTATTTCACGCTGGTATTTTATGAGAGCGTGGTCCTTCCTCGGTCGAGCCTGCCCATTAGCGCTACGACTATACTACTAATATAACTGGAGCATGGCTCTACCACATATAAAACTATATATACACTTAACTTCGCAAAATAGTCCCATATTATGCTTGTAATCGGACGAGACATTGTTATACTTAATAGGTTTAATTAGTTCTACACAAGGTCAAACACTAAACTTGAATTAATTTCTTTAAAAAATGTACAGTATCTACCTAATATCTACGCATCTATATAATATTTTTTGTTACATTACTTTTTATACACAAAAACAGTTCAAACTTAAAAACCTATCATAAAACGAAAAAATAATTGTTTATGTAATCTAAGTATCCTCAAAATCTCATAATATAAGAAGTGATATATAAGTATATATCAATAGAATTTAGCCTGCGAGAAAATGAAATAGAACATTAAATTAAATCGTTTCCTGTTTATGCCGTCTAGCATATTTTATGCGTACTACCTTGAGAGTTAATCAATGTTTTTTCGATAGAATCATTTTACGTATAAAATGCAGTAGATGGCGCTATAACAAATTATTATTTTACTTGTTTACTCCAAAGAATACAGTTTTAATTTATTACAATTAACTTCTCAAAATATTACCATATTATGCTTGTAAGCGGACCAGACATTGTTATACTTAATAAGTTTAAGTAGTTCTACATAATGTCAAACATTAAACGTGAACTAATTTCTTTAAAAAATTTACAGTTCTTACCTAATATCTACGCATCTAGGTATATAATATTTTATGTTACATTACCTTATATATACAAAAACAGTTCAAACTTAAAAAACTATCATAAAATGGAAAAATTATTATTTATGTAATCTAAGTATCCTTAAACCCTTAACCACCTAGCGTCGGTCACAGTAACTCCAGGCGATATATTTTTAAGCTATTGCATAGCTTCTATCGCGGGCCTTGAGCGCGGGGACCGAATCCAGAAATTCCGTAACGAAAAAAAACCTCACGCTCCCCACTCCGACGGGCACGGAGGTGTGGCGTTGAAAGCCGTGCGTGCATCGTCTAACGTCGTTTCAGTTCGGCAGACTTCGGCACTCGGCAGACTTCGGCACGGTGTTTGTGTGCGTGCGACTAGACGTAGGCGTGTACACTAGCTGCTAACTCAATGATAAAAATTCCTGAATAACCTACATGTATTGTAAGATATTAAAAATATTTTAAACAATATTAACTTCTCATTTATTCAATAAGAGAAAAAAATTGTTTTCTTATCGGTCACCACGCTCAAAAAGTGTAACTTGATTTAATATCAAAGACTTAACTGCATAAATAAAATAAATAAATAATTATAATTGCATAAGTTGATAAAAAA
Source organism: Parnassius apollo (assembly GCA_907164705.1). NCBI lineage: Eukaryota > Metazoa > Arthropoda > Insecta > Lepidoptera > Papilionidae > Parnassius > Parnassius apollo. The sequence goes on along the minus strand of CAJQZP010000220.1, from coordinate 17,972,835 downwards.
TGCTATGCAATAGCTTTACCGCGGCAGTCACCGAGTGCCACACGTATTTTTTATTTTTTACATTTTTTTAATTTTATTTTCATTTCCTTATTAATTTACTTTTATTTTTATTATTGTTATTATTATTTTTATATTTATTTTATTTTTATTTTTATCATTGTAATTTTTATTTTAATGTTTCCCAGAAACAAATGAAATAAGAGGAAATTTTAATGCTATTCATTTATTAAAATATTTTAAATAATAGTTTTGTTTTATGTACATACTAGAATAAATACTGTAATATAAATTGGTCTCGTGGGTGGCCTTTTGGGAAAATAAATTTAAAATTATTAAAGTTATGAGCAAGACACAAAACAATTAAAAATAAGAAAAATGATATAATAATTATATTAACAACTATCTGTAAATATTGATTGTAAGATAATTTTGTAAAATATTTTTTATTGAATAAATTTGGGGAGTTGGGTCAGGGTGAATGGCTCAATCACATTTATCCTGTGGGTGTGTAGCCATCTGATTTCAATTCATATTCAAAATACTGTGTATATGAAGAAAACATTGCTGAAATAATATTTTAAAGACTTAAAAATGTAAGTCAAAAACTAAGGAGAACCACTATATTAACAACATAATACACATAAAGTTTATCAAGATAACAATTTATGGTTTATCGTATTGGGATAGATGTGGTTGAAGGGGTGTTGCATACATATTTATTTATCTATGGGGTGTTGGGGGCGGCCGTTCCCTGGGGTAGGGTGGAATGAAAATATATACTGAATTGTAACAGATTGAAAGAGGAAAGAACAGATACATATAAGTTTTATTTTGAGTGTAGTGCATATGCTCTCAATATAGTAAAATTTTATATCAACGACTCCACTGTGTGGGCCATTAACATAAAATTTGGGGTGGATTGTGACAGCCCAATATTATTATTAATAATTAAATTCAATATAAAGGGGCATCAAAAATAGTTTTAAAAGATATATATTAAACAATAAAATTACATTAATAAGCATAAAGTTAAGATAAATAGATTTCAGACATTAGACAAATATTTTAAGGCAAAATATTGTCTTTCAGAATAAACAAATTTATTAAAACTTGTAAAAATATATAAAAATATGATAATTAATAGAAATACAAGTCGAAAATATTATAAAAATAAAGATAAATAACATTTATAAGATAAATAGAAAATTGGTTAAAAATTGTCTAAGTCTTGGAAGGAGTTCATGTATAAAAGAAAATGTTTCTAGGTTATGGAAGGTCATGTATGGCTTGTATGGAGGAGCTGCCGGAGATACATACCCAATGTTGTACATATATATGGGGTGGTCGGGTCCTCGACTGCTTGAAATACTGTAGCACAATGACTAGTCCTGTATTAGGGACTTATGATAGTAAACTGTATTATACAAAAGCAATACTATAGAAGGTCTCTATGATGAATTTGCATTACAATAGTAGGGTCGTGGGTTGAAGTCCTATATATTAATGACTTATGAAAGTTAGGTCTATGATACAAAAGCAATACTATAGAAGGTCTCTATGATGAATTTGCATTACAATAGTAGGGTAGTGGGTTGAAGTCCTATACATATATTAATGACTTATGAAAGTTAGGTCTATGATACAAAAGCAATACTGTAGAAGGTCTCTATGATGAATTTGCATTACAATAGTAGGGTCGTGGGTTGAAGTCCTATATATTAATGACTTATGAAAGTAAGGTCTATGATACAAAAGCATCATTATAGAAGGTCTCCTTGATGCATAAGCATTATATGGGGTGGTCGGGAGACCAACTGCTCTTAGTACTGCAGCAAAATGACTAGTCCTTTATTAGGGACTTGAAAAGGATTATTATGATGGCGTATATGCTGCTTCACGAGCAATTCGTCCGAGGTAGCTTGGACTCTTTAACCGATGTGTCCTAGGCATATCATCTTAGTGTCGGTGGTAAGCGGGTTTGTTGTAGCAATATGAGTTTCCCGTGGACATCGCACACCCATACCGTTTGTGGGCGGCGTCGTAACGAATAGGGATGCGTAGTCTATCTTTCGGATTGGGATGAGTGTGTTTGGTAGCACTTTTAAGTGTAACAGCTCAATAACTCAACTTCATGTCTTAGTGCATTAGCGCTATGTGGACGTGGAGTTTTGTTCACTGGCGTCTTAGTAGCGTGCTATTATAATACGTTGGTGATATTTTTAGTTAACAACAATACAAACTTTGTTTCCAAAGTCGATATGAATCATGTGGGTGTATTGTGAGGGGGTGCCATAGGTATGATAGTTGCATTGATGCTTACTGCTTTTGTGGTACTGCGTCTTGTGATGCATTTGCGGGTGTGCTGTGCCCTGATTCGACGCATTCTTGTGGTTCTGGTCGATGGAGGTATGCGGGTGGTGATGTCTGCCGGGATTTATGAGGGACCTTGGGATGGTGTAAGCCCGTCTATAGTCGTAATGATGCTTGTTGCGTTCTGCAGCATTGCGTCACTGCGATGGTTGTTTGGTGGGACGCTATTCTCAATGGCGCTCTCTGCGTCTTGGTTTGACTCACACCTAAGTAGCTTTGCTCAAGTCGGGTCCCTTCATTACGGGGCTGCAGACTGTCTGCCCTCCATGATGTTTTATATAACAACATAGTAATATATCTCTGTAACTTTTCCACCTTTGAATGATTGAAGGCAACTTGTTGGTGGGTGAGACAAACAAGTTTCAAAATGCATTTACTCAACGTCAGTGACACAAAACCTTTCTGATGGCAAATTATTACTAACACCTTATAACTGCCATTTGGCTATATGTGTCGTTGTATTGGTTGGTGGAGCATATGTGTCGACCTCATGTGAGTGGTAGCTAGAGGGAGAATCTGAGGAGACTCTCAAGGCTGCGGCCGAAAGCCGCACAACGTGAGACCCCATTCCCTTGAGGTGAGCGGTAGACTCATGACACGCTCTGCGGCTAGTAGCCGTGCTGATCATGCAATTAGTGGTGATGCCATACACTTACATCACGTCTGCCAGAGCGGCGGTGTGCCTATTTGCCTAAACTGTTTGACGTACATTCACTGTGGCTGGATTCGTTTGTATTCTGTATGGCGTTTACACGCATTGACATGCGCGACTTCGGTCGATGTTTGTGCTTACGCACTACCAAGGGGCCAAGCCTCTTTTACTGGTTCGCCAGTTATTTTGCTGCGTACTACGGTCCAGTTCCGGAATTAGCGTCCCCTTCGGGGAGAGTGCATCAAAATGGTTGGCGCTCATCGCGCACGGCATGTGTGCAGCCATGTGCTTTCCCTATATTTTTTTAAAATAAATCTAGGAGAGCGAAGCCCTTGTATCGGGTATTTTGTATAAATATATTGTGAGCCTTTTCCAAGTGGGAAGAGATAATTAACAATAAATTAATAATTTAAACTGATACAAGTGGAATAGGGACGTTTTATGTTTTTAACCTTTCTCGAGCCCTGTCTTCGTGAACGGGGTTCACTTAGCTTATAAGGCACTACCAACAGCTTTCAATTGCTCTAGTGAATATTCATTCTTTCAAAAGACACCTAAAAGAACTAAGTTACTAAGTTAGGGTCTTAACTAAGACGATCACGCCAAAATATTATGAACGGCCTACTATTAAACCTTTTGAAAGATCATTTAGAAAGATCGAAACATATTTTATTTATCCTGGTCACAAATATATAGTTTCATTTAAAAAGGGGTAAATTAATTATATATAATATATTTAATATATTTATATAGAGGGGGGGGGAGCGTTACACTCTTCACAAGCTAATCGAGGAGAAGCAACATTTCTGCTGGGATGAAAGTTGCAATATCGCATTCCAGGAGCTCGTCTGTGCAAAACAACTATTTTGGAGTACCCTGATGCAAGCAAAGAATTTATAGTTGACACAGACGCAAGTGATATAGGACTTGGCGGTGTATTGACTCAATGGAATGGTGATCAAGAGGTCGTGATAGCGTACTTCAGTAAGTCGTTGTTAAAACCGGAGAAGGACTATTGTGTCACAAGACGCAAATTGCTAGCTGTGGTAAAGTCGTTGCAGCATTTTAACAAATATCTTCTGGGGCGGAAATTTCACTTACGAACTGACCATGCTGCACTAAAATGGCTATTGCAGTTTAAAAATCCAGAAGAACAAGTTGCGAGGTGGACTGAACTACTGCAGGAATACGACTTTGAGATCGAACATCGCAGCGGGAAATCTCATGGCAACGGATGTATTGTCAAGAAGACCTTGTCCTGAAGATTGCAAGCATTGTACTAGGCAAGAGAGTAAGGAATTGGTATCCGTGGGGACAGACCACCTCAGCAACGAGTGGAAGGACAGCTTACAACGTGCACAGCAGGAAAATCCGGACATCAAGCCGATTCTGGAATGGATGAAGGCCAGTGCTCCCAAGCCCAAGTGGAGCGACATCTCAGCGATGAGTTCGACCACTAAAAGCAATCGGGCCCAATGGGACAGCTTGCTGCTTCAGGATGGAGTTATGGGCCGTAAATGGGAAAATGGTCGGGGAGACAGCCGTCATTTGCAAATGGTTGTCCATAAAGCTAAAGTACCATAATGATTGTTCAGGAGGCCATCTGGGAGTTAAACGAACTCTACTGGAGATCCGAGAACGTAAAGGTAAGAGAGAGAAGAAGAGAGAGAAAAGAGAGAAAGAGAATGTAAAGGGACCTCAGACTCGTAGTAGAGGTGCATTGAAGTTGTACAATGTTGGTGCACCGTGGGAGAGAATAGCCATTGACGTGGCGGGGCCGTTTCCGGAGAGTGAAAGTGGTAACAAGTATTTCATGGTTGTGATGGATTACTTCACTAAGTGGCAAGAAGTCTTCGTCATTTCAAATCAAGAAGCATTAAACAGTTGCAGATAAACCAGTTCATGAAGTCTTCTTTCTGTCCTTTTGGAGTACCTTTAGAGATTAACAGAGATCAAGAAAGGAATTTTGAGTCTCAAATATTCCAGGAAACTTGCTGAGTTATAGGTACACAAAAAAGCGAACGACTTCATATCACCCGCAATCTGATGGAATGGTAGAACGATTTAATCAGACATTGGATAGGTACCTAGCAAAAGTTGTAGACAATGGGCAACGAGATTGGGACAAGCACATACAACCGTTTTTGTTGTCATATCGAAGCGTTGTTCACGAAAGTACATCAGTCAACTACGGCTGCCTGCAGACCTGATCACCGGGATACCACCTGATACCTCACGCAGTATAACCGATTATGCTTATGACTTGCGGAACGAAATGAATGACATTTATGAGCACGTCAGACAATCGGGCCAGCAAATGTCTGAAAAGATGAAAACCCGGTATGACCGCAAAATGAACAACAAAGAGTTCGTCGAAGGTTCACTAGTGTGGTTGCACAATCCAGTCCGCAGCAAAGGGAAATCTCCTAAGCTTCAAGCTAAATGGGACGGCCCGTACAGGATTGTGACCAGGATCAACGATGTAACCTACCGGATACAGAAAGGCGCAAGAGGTACTCCTAAAATCGTCCATGTGGCTCGACTGGCGCGTTATTATGGGACCGATAATGCTCGGGACGAGCATGTCTTAGGAGGGGGCAGTGTTGCGCACCACAGTTGATGGCACGAGTGCTATCTGGTATCAAGTATCAGAAATAGGAGTTTTCTTAAATTTACGCGAAAACTACACATTGAATAAAACTAAATATATGGATTTTATCGCGTTTAATTACTACTTTTACTTATTTTTAAATCCCGACGTTTCGAGTGCTTTACAACACCCATGGTCCCCCGTGACCACGTGGTCCGTAAATTTAGTTTTATTCAAGAAGTAGGAGTATCAAGATCATCCTGGAACTCTCCCAACAGCGCCATCTAGTAATGAATATAAGAATTAAGCTTTCTAGAAAAGTCCACTCTCGAACTTTCTGCACTTAGTCGGTCGGGACCGGTATTTGTTGGAACATTCTGGATGTTTCGGTGAAAATTGCATATTTAAAGCCGCTGAGGGCCGCGACCGGGCAGTATTGAATGGGCAATACAAGCGAAGCTTTCGGAACGAAATAAAGTAAACTAAAGTGAGAGCCGTGGTAGCTCAGATGGTTAGCGCTTTGTAGTGTGTGTGTAGTGTATGCTCATGTAGCTATATATATGATAGCCTAATAGACATTTAGCGATAGTAATAAACCTACATTTAAGACCAGTAGACGCATTATTTATCCCCCCGAACCTCCCGACATTACATGGCGACCCTGCCAGGCGGTGCGCTGCTACAATGCAAGCGCACCGCCGGGCCCTGCATAGAAAAATAAAGTAATTTATTGAACAAAATAAATCAATCAAAATAAATATATGAAAATAATACAACAATAAAATCAACATAATACCGGACGTGACAAATAACTTTTTAAATACGAATATAAGAAGACTACAATTTTTTTGACAAATCGAAGCCGATAATATACTTAAAGAAAAAATGTTATAGAAGAAATGAAGAAAAGACATGAAAAATAAATTATACAAGAAGCCCCAGTAACATTGTTTTAACAGCATAATCAATATTGACAAGTTCCAAGAAAGAAGATTCCAAGAACAGAAAATTTCTTAATCAAAATTCCTTCAAGAGAAGAATAAAGAACTTAAAAAAAAAGAAGCGTACGAGGAAGTCCAGGCCCAACCACATCGGAGAGCTAAGAATATCTTCGAGTACCAGAGCAGCAGAACGAAGTCATGGGTACAACGAGCGACTAGCCAAGTTCTGTAGCAGGTACAAGACGTCTCGAAAGCACCGAATGTAAGTTTAATTATATAATAATGGTGTCGATGTCTATTGTCAAATTATATTATTATTTACATAATGTTATACACAGAACCGGGGAAAGAAAAATTTTAAATCATTCATTAAAAAGTAGGAAAAATATTAGTACTATTAATAGAAAAATTCAAAATTATGTATTATACCACAACAATTAATCGGTAAATAACTACTAATATAATAATAATATTTGTTTTTTGCATACTTTATATATATATATATATATATATATATATATATATATATAAAGTATAAGTAAGTAAGCGCGTATAAGTTTCGTCAATATTGAACTGATCACCCTAATATTTGATGATGCTTAAACTGGTAGCATTGAATCTGTTAGGAGCGAGAATTATGCATGAAAAGAATAGAATAAAAAAAAAGTCTTAAGTCAAAGTATAGAAAGGAAACTGTATGAGAATGGTATTATTGATAGATGTGATGACATTAAGGTTGTGTTCAAATATATTGGGATGGTGTATATATTTGAAAAGAACAGTAAAATATTAACTTAACTACGAGTATTTGTAATCGGCTAGACCAACCGATGAACAACTATGGTTGTGTTAATTTTTTTTCTCTTGAAGAATGTTGAGGTTTTGGTATGGATGTGTGAAAGTTGAAGACAGACTACGGCAAAGAAAGGAATATAATAAGTATGGATTTTAAATGTTGTAATATATTTCGTATATGTAGAATGATTTATGTGATGTTTAGATACATTATTAGAAACTATGCAATTTTAATATTAAAATTTTGCTAGTTATTGGAATGAAGGAATTAGGCTATCGGATATTATCTTAGCCAATGTTTAGGGCCCAAACTCTGGTTATGTTAATAAACCGATATGCTTAGTTGAAAGGAGATGGAATGAGATTGAATGAATATAAAAGTATCCGATACAGACAAAGATTTACGAAGATAATAAAAAAGATGACCATCAGAAATAAATGATGGAGAGATACGGGAACGTCCATCACTGGTATAGCATATAGTCCTCGAGCAGGGTATGTTTCCGTGATTGGACGATGAAATCGGAGTAACGGGTACTAGGGAACAACGCCTTCAGTACAAGTGATGTAACTGAGTTTACTCATATTAGTACTGTTAGGGACCAGAAAAGTCTTAAATTTGTTACCCTTATTAATGGTACATTGAGGTCACATCCTTCGTTGGATCATGGTGCGAACTTAGTTTTCCTCTGTGACAATTGTTGGAGTCCATTTATAGTGACTTAGAAAACATAGACCTCAAAGTTGTGCGCACAACCCAAGGTAAATTTTACCTTGATATAAAAAAAAGTTTATGTACCAATAAAATGAAATGAATGTTACGAAAATGTAATATAATAGATACCCAAATAAATGGGGGGCCCATATTTATAAAGTACCCGCGTGATAAAAATCACGAAATAAAATATAAATGAAATGAATTAATACTCCGATTCCCGGTATCGAATAAATAAATAAACATATAAGTGAATAGAGAGAAAGAGAGCTAGCTAAAGGTCAAAATATTAGGAATATATAAAGTACGTACAAGAATTATGGAAAAAGGGCCTATTAATCGACAAAAATACAGGATTATAAGGGGATTTCCGAGCAAATCAAAAGGTGTGATAAATGTATGATAATCTAAAAGTGAGATAGGAATTGATTTTGCATTTTTGTATTAAGACTATTAATGCTACCGAAAATGCCACTAACAAGTTACACATGTAATAACTATAGGGATCGATGGATCGATTTACACAACTACGCGAAAATGTGTTGTGTATGTGTATGTATTGTGCGCGTAATTGTTTAACCACATTTGTTTATGAATTTACGAGATTTTTTTCATATTTAGACACATTAATTCATATTTACAATAACTCTACTTGTATTTCTTTCTGTCATATGTTTTTTACGTAAAATTTGTACATTTTAAACTATATTTGGTTTATATTTTGCTTATAAAATAATGTCCAGAGTATATCGATGCACTATTATTATAAATTTATTAATGTAATAGTATTCTTTTACGTTTTTTTTTCTTTATAAGAGACAACGGAACCTAAAATTATGTTATCTGTTTGAAATAAAATTGCCTTTTTCAATGTTAATAAATATTTCGTAAAACAAACTTGAGCTGTGTAGTGTTGCTTGTAGTAGTGTTTTTTTATATAAATTTCATGTCATGAAAAAATGAGTTTTCGAAATTATAAATAACTTAATTAATGATTTTTTGTTAATGTACCTATGTAAAAGTATAATACTTTTACAAAATGAATTTAAAATTGAATGTAGCAATCTATATATAGAGGTACAAACTATTGGGAAAGTTAATTTCATTTTATTTACGATATCATTTTAATGCATGGTTAAAACTGATATGGTACCTACATATTATACAACGTAATCGAGAAAACGTTCCCATGAACATACTTAGAAATTAAAACAAAGGTGTCACAAACCGCTTACGCGGCTGAGATTGTAAGTTGTATTTGATCCCTGTTGTTATGTTAATAATTCTGATTATGTTGCACTAGGACCGCCGTGTGACAAAACATGTAATATTAAACGACTATCATTTTTTGCCAACTAACGGTCACGCGCGTATAGGCGAATGATAAACAATACAAAGAAAAGGTTCTTTTGACCAGAGTTAGAGACTATATAATATACATAATTAGTAACATCCTACTAATTATGTAAATCGATGAGACAAGTGTTTGCGATATAAACACTTAAATAAATATATAAAGGAACCAATGGTTATAAGTTATAACCGATACGGGATATTCCGCTTTGATATAGTTTATTTAGATTTAGTAGGGCCCTTATGTAAGCATAGTGCTAGTAATGTTTGTAATACTCACACTACAGTGTGATTTAAATAAGTATGCTGAAGTTTATCTACTTAAAAATAAGGATACTTACTATTTTAATGGAATTGGTTATTTACCTTTAAAGTTTATTAAGGTTTAAATTTAAAAATATAGTTTAAGTTTAAGAAAATAATAATATTGTAAACAACTTTACATACGCCTTATAATAATTTTGATAACTTTATTTTTTTAACTGTATTTTCGTGTCTAGTGAATTAATAGTTATATATGAAAATTTTAAATGTTATGCAGTTATGATAGGCAACCTAAAAGCAATTTAACCCTCTGTGACTGACGTGGTAGTCCAACAGACACCGGCAAAATATAAAATTCGGTTTATTACCATTAATTTTCAAATTTGAGCGTCGCCACTCTTAGTACCTTGCCATAGTAAGCTCACGCGTTGGTCGGTGTGCGGCAGGGTGCGGTAGCAAGCTCATGTGTGCATATTGAGAGGAAGGTGTCCACGAGACTACCACATCAGTGTTAAGGTAAGTGTCTACCATACTACCACCTCAGTAAAATGTTTATTTTTCCATAGTGTCTCCTAAACTACCACATCAGTTACTAAGTTTAGTTTATCTTACGATAAGTTATTTTTTGTATTATTTTGAGTTATTTCACAATTTTATTTTATTTACATAATTTCTTTCTGCGCTAATATTATAAGAAAGGAGATAAATTTGTATTTTTATTCGAAATGAATAAACTCAAAAAGTACTGGGACTATTTAAAACATTATTTCACTACTATGATGCCATATTATCATTGAGTAACATAGGTTTTATCGCGAAATAGTATTTATCGTCCACGCGGCTGAAGTTGCGGAAGCTAATCATACGTAATTTATAGGAAAAACTTATTTTTTAGATGGCTGACTCAAGTAAAAACCCTAGGCCAGATGCTTCTTCTACTCGTAAGAGAACGGCGTCTGAAACTTTTGTTGGTCATGAAAATCAAATAATAGAGTGGCTGGAAGAGGAAAGTGACCACGAGTTTAGTGATGTTGACGATCTAGATGACCTTCAAGAAGACTTTATTTTATATGATGAAGATCCAGAGTCAGACATAGAAGCGTGACAAGATCCTGCCATTATAGTTGAACGCCAACGATTTTCAGACGTGTTAGAAGACCACTTCACAGGTAGAAACGGTTTCATTGAAGTAAACAAGAGCGTCCTAGGATATTACGTATTGCAACTCATAATATATTTCGATTACCAGGCCGTACTACAACAACTAATTTTAAAGATTACTTGGAACTTTCGTCTTAGCTGATTGACCCCACAATGTTAAAATCTCTTGTGCGAAAATGAGGAGAGCAACTTTTTTATTTAATTTGGCAAGAGATATAGTGCTGAATCATATGAAAACCATGGTATACAATGAAAGATTGCCAAGGGAGCCTGCGCATGACAATCACTAGGGTTTTTGGTAAGGATATCCCCCCCACCACCACCAGTAGTTTGGTCTGCTCCACCAAGTGGAAGAAAACTTTGTTCTATTAGTCCAACAAAAAAAACTAAATATTGTCGCTGTGATTGTTCAAAGCCAATTTGCTTTCAGTGCTCCAAGCCACTGTTTGATAATTGTCAAATATAGCTGTGATTTTAAAAATGTATAATTTTGAAGTCAACCAATGAATGTATCTGATTTTCTTTAGACTGATTAGTGTACTTGTTAATTTTTAAAATGTCTAATGTGAAATTTAAAAAAGTTGATTTTGTAATTTTTTCTAAGTCATTAATATTTAAGTAGAGATTCATAGACTAATTTGTGTAAAGTCAATAAACACAGTTTATTTTTGAAAATACAAATTGATTTATTTATTTTAATTTCACTTAATATAAATATTAGGCTAATAATCTTATAGATATAAATAAAATCCCTGTATAATTTAATTCTATAAAAATATTTGCTTTTGAAATGGTGTCTCGTATACTACCACGTCAGTACAATTGTAAAAATTGAGCCACGTCAGTCGCAGAGGGTTAAAACAAAAACTTAGATTAGACTTAAATTTGAGGATAGTTTAATAAATTTAAATAAAGAGATAGAAAGTTATTTTTTTTTTTCAAATTACAGTGTTTACGATATTTTATTTTTATTTTATTATATTATAAGTTTGATATAGGATAGGAATTTTAATATTTTTAAATAATTAATAATTTTTTAAAAAAATTTTTGTAATTCATTTTTTTTTCTTTTTTGCCGATGGGCGTGTAGTGTGTGTTTAGTGTATGCTCATGTAGCTATATATATATGATAGCCTAATAGACATTTAGAGTTAGTAATAAACCTACATTTAAGACCAGTAGACGCATTATTTATCCCCCCGAACCTCCCGACATTACAGCTTGCTGTAAATTTCACAGAACGCGAGCAAACTGGATTCTCGCCGGCACCAATGAAATTGTTAATTGCAATTTTAAGTGCTGATTTACCACGTGCTCGGCGGTGAAGGAAAACATCGTGAGGAAACCTGCATGTGTGAAAAATAAGAAAAAAAATATTTCAAAGACATGTGAAGTTCGCCAACACGCATTGGGGCAGCGCGGCGGACTATATTCCTTGCCCTAAAACCCTCTCAGAAATGAGAGGAGGCCTGTGCCCAGCAGTGGGACGTATATAGGCTGTAACTTACTTTACTTTTACTTTAAAGTGTTAAGCGTGATTAATTATTAGTAGAGTTGGGCCGATTGTACTAATCCGCCCAACTCTTTTGACCAATTGGCCGATTGGCCGATTAGCCGTTAAGAAATGGCCGACCAATCGGCCGATTAATCGGCCCAACCGATCCCTATCCGATGATAAATTCAAGTGGTGGAACAAAAATTCTTCCAGATATACAGAAATGTCCCGTTTAGTAAAGTTTTCCTTTGCTGAGCCACCAGCTCTGTGTAGAGTGAGAGACTTTTTTCTGAGGCAAAGAAATCGACTTCAACCAGAAAAGGTTGAGATTTTGGCATTTTTGCAGCACAATTTGCCACTGGTTAAAATAACAATAACATAAAAAAAAACATAAACACTCACACCTGTCACCCAGAGGGGTAGGCAGAGACTACGGACTTCCATTTGGCACGATTCTGACATACCTCTTTCGCCTCTTTCGCCTCCTTTACATCCATATATCTACGCATACATGATCGTCGGTTAAGGGTACTTCTAAGTGGCCCATTTCCAAAATGATGTGACCGGGATTTAGAAAGGAATGCTTCGGTGGTTTGGTCATGTAGAAAGAATGAATGAGGAAAGAGTGACAAAGCAAATTTATATGGCAGATGTGAACGGCAGAGTCGGGAAATGACCAAAATCTTACTAATTATGAAACAAGACATTTATCTGACAAATGGCAATAATAAAATTCAGCCCCCGTAGGTATTTCATTCTGTAGATACAGAGTTGACCGGGCCTCACTTAGTCCGACGCCGGTGCCCTTGGATGGTTCATGAGTCACTTGACCTAATTTTCGCGTAGGCGTCCTTTGAGTTTTAATTGTTGTTTTTTAGTTTTGTGGATATTTTGATAAGTTTAATAAATTTAAATAAAGAGATAGAAAGTTATTTTTTTTTTCAAATTACAGTGTTTACGATATTTTATTTTTATTTTATTATAAAAGTTTGATATAGGATAGGAATTTTTTTTTTTATTTTTTAAGAAAAATTACTGGACACTTTAATAGGGTAATAATAGTTGTGATAAGGTGGTGTGACAGTTTGTGCGAAATTGGACGCTTACTTTTACTGTTTTGTATTTTTTAAGCTATTGTATAGCTTCTATCGCGGGCCTTGAGCGTGGGGACCGAATACAGAAATTTATTCCGCCGTAACGAAAAAACCTCACGCTCCCCACTTCGACGGGCACGGAGGTGTGGCTTGAAGGCCGTGCATTGTCTAACGTCGTTTCTTTTTTTGGCAGTCTTCGACACGGTGTTTTTTGTGTATAAAGTGTTTTGAATATGAATGAACAAAGTGCATTTATTATTAATGAAGAAAGTCACGAAATAATAGTGAAAGAAAATGAGTTAGTACTCTATATACATACATTTTATTATTATCACAAATGCAGTACTAATTTTGAATTGAAAATATAATACTGCTATAAATATAACCTAAATTTTTGATATTAAAATGAGCGATATTAAAAGTAGCCCTCTTTATATACACACAAACACACACACGCGCTTATTTAACTGAAATATTAAGGTGCTTCTAAACTACAATATGCCATGGCTGCAACTGGTGGTTCTACTCATGATACTGTACCACTTTCCCCAAGGAACCCATAGTCAATTCTCAAAAAAAATTGCACTTTGTATGGAAATCGGTCAGCTGATTGGCCAAGTCTCCATACAAACAACCGTGGCATATATTTTAGAAGCACCTTATATAACAACATGTGTCGGTACATATTAAATGAGCTTAAGTCCACCATAGACATTTTCAAACATTTTTGGTAATCCTGATTTAGGCGCCAAAATAAAAAAATGGCAGTTTATATCAAATTGACCCAAGACTACTATTTCACATACAAATAAGGTTCTAAATGTTCGGGATTTTTTCATAACTGCCTAAGTCGCAATGGCAGTGTAGATCAGACATGCCCAAGTCCATTTGAACCAATCACAGACAGCACTGCGCTGTGTCATGGCCGCCATTGTTGTCTTACTCTCGTGGTGTTTGTATCGTGCGCATGGGTTTTTATCGAATATTGGAAAATAAAATAAATGTTGTGAGTCCAGAATTAGCCAAAAAGAAGCCAAAGTTAAAGGGGAATGGAAAACAGAAAAAAAGCAGCAGGTTTTGTAAGTCTAACTGTTATAAATTCACTTTGTTTTGAGTAGGGTTATGATGAGGCGAGATTCATAACATGAGTTAACAGAGCCGAACCCTGGTGAGACATCCTACCACCCGCCCACCCGAGTGAGACCCGTGGTCACTTCATGAGACATTTTTAAATAGTTTATATATATATACTATATTTCTTGGTCATTTTCTGTTATATAATTTATATATAACAGAAAATGACCAAGAAATAACACTCGAAATGGGCGCACTCATTCTAAGCAATGTTTTGTTACTAAGAACAAAACAAAAGAAAAAATTCCTGTCTGCCTTGTTGCATTTTGTGGAGTTTTAAGAATCAAACAAGGCCGCATTAAGGGCGTTTCTAGTCGATTTGCAGCTACGGGGCAAACTTCGTCAGAAAACCGTGGAGGAAACCGAAAACACCATGCTTTTCGTTCTAAGAGAGAAGCTGTACAAAATTTTATTATTCTTAAAACTTCAGCCTTTAGCCTACAGCCTATACCAGTAAACGATAATCCTGAATTCCTATTAAAAGATATCCTTAATTTTATGTAATAAATAAATCATGTTGGAATATCTATTTGTTACCTTATTTTTAGTCTCTAAATAAATTTCGCTTTTTATTTTAGGCATATGTTTTATTTTTTTTATATTAGCCAACCCTGAGTCCGTATAGTGCCGTATAATGCCGTGTAGTGGCGGTTAAGAATATCCACTACCCCATATCTTCCCGTGGGTGTCGTAAAAGGCGACAGAGGGAGACAGGCAGGAGATGGGCAGCAGCATCTTCCTGATAACAGCAACTGTACGATAAAAAAAAAACTGCGGTTGCCAACCCGCTCGCCAAGCGTGGCAACTATGGCAATATACCCCCCCATGAACAATTACACAAATAGACGGCCCCCAGTCCCCGGCGGCTCCGCTGTTCCTGGCTACGGTGGCGACCATGGTAACGGCGGGGCAGGGGTGCTAAGAATCTCCGGTGGAGGTTCGGTTGCCACCTACGACGACTCGACCTGGCAACATTTAACGCACGCACACTGAGGACTGACGAGAAGATCCTGGAGCTGGAAGAAGAGATAGACAAGTTGCGCTGGAGTATTATAGGATTATCCGAGGTCCGAAGAGAGGGGGAGGACACGGTGATTCTCGAATCCGGCAACTTGTTCTATCACCGGGAGGGCGACCATCTGTCCCAAGGAGGTGTCGGATTTATCGTCCACAAGTCTCTCGTCAACAACGTTGTAAAGATTGGGAGTGTGTCGACGAGGGTCGCGTACCTGATACTCAGAATCACCAAACGGTATTCGCTGAAGGTCATACAGGTTTACGCACCAACCTCGGCACATTCCGATGAGGAGGTGGAGGAAATGTATGAGGATATTTCCAAAGCCATGCATTCCTCCAAAACCCACTACACGGTGTTGATGGGAGACTTCAACGCAAAACTAGGCACAAGAGAAAACGGTGAGCTGAAGTTAGGGAAATTTGGAATAGGGCAACGGAACCGAAGGGGCCAGCAGCTGGCCGACTTTATGGAGAAAGAGGGACTCTTTATGATGAACTCTTTCTTCCAGAAGCGGCCCCACAGGAAGTGGACCTGGTCGAGCCCCGACGGTTCGACAAAAAATGAGATTGACTTCATTATGACGACCAGACGCCAACTGTTCAGTGATGTCTCAGTGATCGCAAGGGTGAAAACTGGCAGCGATCACCGAATGGTTAGAGGCACACTGAACCTAAACGTTAAGTTGGAGAGGTCTCGTCTAATGAAGTCAACGCTCCGTTCCCCTCGTGCTCTAATCCAGAATCCCGAAAACTTTCAGCTCGAGTTACACAACCGCTTTCAGTGCCTACAAGATTGCAATGCAGTGGACGATATGAATGACAAGCTCGTGGAAACTGTCCATGCGGTTGGAGCTAAGTTCTGCAAGACCCGCCGCAGAAGAACACAAAAACTCTCCGATCACACTCTTAATCTCATGGCTGTTAGACGGGAGATGAGGCTGCAATCGTCAACAGATTTGACAGCATACAGGCAACTGAACAGACAGATCTCCAAATACATGCGGCGAGACTTACGCAACTTTAATACTTCTCGTATTAAAGAAGCGATCGAGCGGAACCAGGGCTCCAAAGTCTTTGCCAGAGATCTGTCTGCCAGAAAGAGCCAACTGTCAAAGCTGAAGACTGAGTGTGGCAACATCGTTTCCGGGACACCTGAGATTCTGAGTGAGATTGAGAGGTTCTATGGGCAGCTGTACACATCATCGTTGGAGCCACACTCAAGTGTGAGTAACGATCCAAGAGCAAGTCTTATCCGACACTATTCCGATGATATCCCGGACGTCAGTCTGAGCAAGATTAGAATGGCTCTCCAGCACTTTAAAAACGGCAAGGCCCCGGGCGAGGATGGAATTACAGCGGAGCTTCTGAAAGCGGGTGGAACACCGGTACTTGAAGTCCTTCAGAAGCTCTTCAATTCCGTCCTCCATGGTGGCACTACTCCAGAGGCGTGGAGCAGAAGTGCGGTGGTCTTGTTCTTTAAGAAAGGCGACAACGCTCTCTTGAAGAACTACAGACCGATTTCCCTTCTGAGCCGCGTCTACGTGCTGTTTTCGAGAGTCATTACGAATCGTCTCGCAAGCAGACTCGACGACTTCCAGCCTCCCGAACAAGCCGGTTTCCGAAAAGGCTTCAGTACCATAGACCACATACATACCCTGCGGCAGATTGTACAGAAGACTGAAGAGTACAATTTGCCGCTTTGCCTGGCGTATGTGGACTATGAGAAAGCCTTTGATTCCGTCGAAATTTGGGCGGTGCTGCAGTCCCTTCAGCGGTGCCAAGTTGACTGTCGGTATATCGAGGTGCTGAAGTGTTTGTACAGTAGGGCTACGATGGCTATCCGAGTACAGAACCAGAGCTCGAAACCTATCCAACTGCAGAGAGGTGTAAGACAGGGTGACGTTATATCCCCCGAAACTCTTCACCGCTGCTTTGGAAGACGTTTTCAAGCTACTGGACTGGAAAGGATACGGTATTAACATCAATGGCGAGTACATCACTCACCTTCGATTTGCCGACGATATAGTCCTTATGGCAGAATCGCTGGAGGACCTTAGCACTATGCTCAATGACCTCAATGGTGTCTCCCAACGGATAGGTCTTAAGATGAACATGGACAAAACAAAGATTATGTTCAATGTCCATGTCACACCTATGCCGGTAGTTGTGGGGAGCACTATGCTCGAAGTTGTTGACGAGTACGTTTACCTGGGACAAATAGTCCGACTAGGTAAGTCCAACTTCGACCGAGAGGTCAATCGACGGATTCAACTCGGCTGGGCAGCGTTCGGGAAATTACGACACATCTTCTCGTCAGGTATACCTCAATCTCTAAAAACTAAAGTGTACAACCAGTGCGTGTTGCCAGTGATGACTTACGGATCAGAGACGTGGTCCTTCACAGCTGGCCGTATGAGGACGCTCAAGGTCGCTCAGCGAGCTATGGAGAGGGCTATGCTCGGAGTTTCTCTGCGTGATAGACTCAGAAATGAGGATATCCGCAGTAAAACCAGAGTGACCGACATAGCCCAACGGATTAGTAAGCTGAAGTGGCAATGGGCCGGCCATATAGCTCGAAGAACCGATAACCGATGGGGAAGAAAGGTTCTCGAGTGGCAGCCTCGTACCGGTAGGCGTAGTGTAGGGCGACCCCCCCACTAGATGGAGTGACGACCTGGTAAGATATGCAGGAAGTCGATGGATGCAGGTGGCTCAGGACCGTGCTTTGTGGCATTACTTGGGGGAGGCCTAGGTTCAGCAGTGGACTTGTGAAGGGCTGTAATGATGATGATGATGATGAGTCTGTTCCCTTATTACCCAATTACATCAAAACAGCTTAAGTCACTTTGTGTTTTTTCATAATTGATTAAGTCCAGTGACAGTTAATTTCAAACGAGCCTAAATCCATGATGTGACTATCAAAAATGCTTTAGTCCCAATTATAAACCAGTTTATTTGAATTTCTGATTGTAGTTTTGCCTTTTTCTTTCGCAGTGTTGCCAGTGGATATTATTTTAAACTTATTAAAAGTGCTGCACTCTACTCCTTGGCTTTATATAAGTAAATAATAGAAAACATCGATTTCTCAGAATTCGCTTAGCAGTGACTTGGGCTCGTTTGATATGTACCGACTCACATTAGATACTGTAAAATAAAAGATATTATTTTTACTCATTCAAGGTCATTTATTTATTTATTTATTTCGGAACATTGTAAATGTAAACCTTATATTAAATCAGTTCCTATCTTATCATTAATCTTAATCTTAGTTCTTAACCTTAATCTTAGTTAATTAGTTATTAATCTTAGAAATCCCTGCCTAATTAATAATTAGCCATATTACAAAAATGAAATAAACTTTGTATTCTCCTAGTAAACATCTGGATAGGAGTCCGTAAATTAAATAAAAAAATAATGTTTTTGATTCAACATTCATTAACCTCAAGTATTTTTTATTACAATTAATGGGTATTTGTTTTCAACAATCATATTAACTTTATTTGTTAACTGTAACTGTTATTAACTGTTATTACCAACTTTTCTTGTCTATCTAGTCATATTTAAAATTTACCAGAATCAGGTTATGGTGCAAAAACACCAAAGATCTGCCTTATCTGGCAGAAGTTTGTTACGTTTTTTTTCGTAGGTATATGTTTCCTGCGGTGTGCGGGCGGGGTATTTGAAGTAAATGCTTAAACAAGTCACGACGCGTCGCTCTCGAGAAAGCGTGCGAAAATGAACTGAAGTTCGGCCGAAGTACGGATTCGGTTCAAATCACATTCGGCCCATCTCTAATATATATATATATATATATATATATATATATATATATATATATATATATATATATATATATATATATATATATATATATATATATATATTATATATATATATATACATATACATATACATATACATACATATATATATATATATATATATATCACAATATTGAGTCTAAGTCCTTTCATTAAGCATTATTGTAGCGTCCACCACTTGTAAGCAATTTTAATACATTATGACTGCGAATATTGGTCCATTAAACAATTTCAAAGATAGTGTTTAACTCATTTCTTTGAAAATTTACCATATATCGATATACAAATATTCGTATATTGCAGACGGAGGGAAACCAATCAGGACTCCCTTCCATATTACAAATTATCCAGAATCCCCGTAATATACATAGTTTTTAATTCATTCTCCTGCTTAAGGTGACACTAGTCGACATTATTTCCATAGAAATTTCGGAGGGGTTTTACTCCGCTGTTTGACAGTGTACATCAACAGTACATACAAGTGACAGTTAAAAATGATATCGTTTTGTCTCATTATTAATTTTGTCTGTACGGAAACAGAATAGTAAAATAAAAAGTTATTAAAAAGTTACGAGCTATCAAAGATTCGTTTTTATTGCCAATTTTAACACAACTTTGGGCGTAAATTAGTAATAAAAGCAGTGTAAAATTTCCAAGACAAAGTCGGTACCGACACAGCTCAATTATCGAAGAATTCAATAAATTTTATTTGTAATTGATTTATGCAGTGGTTTTTTCATAAAACCCCTTCTTCCAAAGGCCTTTTCGTATTTTTTTACGCGCGCGTGTTTATATGAATTATCGTGCATCTCACTGAATAATGTTTCCCCCCGGTGCGGTGCGGGAGGATGACACTAACACACACATGCATGCGCGGTGACGCGCGCTTATTCTAGTTTTATTCGACTCAGTCAGCTGCGGCCTGTGACGTTCGTATGACTATAGCTATACCTGCGCTCTAAATTACTACGCTACATTGACCCCTGCTTGAACTTTGGATTTCGATACTACTCTGTTTGGCATAGAAATTGATATTATTGAAAGAGATGATGCGTTTTGGACGGCAGACAAAATTTTAAAATTAGATAGCTTTTATCAGAAATGTGTTTTGCCGGAGCTGATAGATCCCCGTTACCCTCGCAAACTACAATTTAGAGATCGAATGTAAATCAAATTGATATAAGCACAGACAAAAATAGCGGAATATAAATAAAATTTTGAAAAAAAAACGGTCTCAAAATTTTATTAATGTTCCGCTAATTTTATCTGTACTTACCTATGTCAATTTAATTTACATTCGATTATAATTATATTCTCAGACGTGCAGGTTTCCTCAATATATTTTCCTTCACCGCCGAGCACGTTTTAAATCAGCACAATTGCAATTAACAATTTCATTGGTGCCGGCGGGGATCAAACTCGGGTCTGCATGTCTGAGAAATTAAAAAATATATATTTCGGAGACATGTCAGGTTCGTCAACACGCATTGAGGCAGCGTGGCGGACATTTCCCTGCCTTAAAACCCTCTCAGAAATTAGAGGAGGCCTGTGCCCAGCAGTGGGACGTATATAGGCTGTAACTTTACTTTTTTTACATTTATGAATATATTATTTTACCGACGAAAATTTTAAAGAAAAATAAAAAATAAGCAACCGACAACCTCCTAGGTCCCTAGGTGACTTGCGAGATGTCAGTGTAACAAAACAAAATGGCCCAGAAAAACAGACTTTCCAACTGATAGCTAAATCAGCACGCAACATTGGTGCCAGTGGGGATCGAACCCGGGTTGCTCCCGTACTGTGATACTTATAACGAGCGCTAACCATGTGAGCAACCACGGCTCTCAACGACATCGTTCCGTTCGTGTACAGCGCTGAAGATAGCAGAGTAAAAAATTAGAGATTGTGGTGTTTGGTCATCTATGAGAGTGAATTTTATCTGTGGACTCTGTAAGAAATAACTATATAGAAAAAAAATGTGAAAATGAAATTTCGCCATTATTGTTTGTGTACTGGTTAGGAACTCGATCAAAAATTTGATAATTTTTCTGTTTTTATACGTTATTTCTAAAAAAATGCGAAAATGACTATTCGCCATTTTTGTTTGTGTACTGGTTAGGAACTCGATCAAAAATTTGATAATTTCTCCGTTTTTATACGTTATTTCGTTTTATAGTTATTTTATACGTTTTTGTAAGATATTTTCTTTTGGAAATATGTATCATTACGACGATTCAAAAACGTTTACATATAATAATTTACCTCGAAATTCACTATACGCGATTATCGTTTATTGATTATATTATGTTGTTTAAAAAGTATTCTTATCAGTTTTTTGTGTTAAATGGATGCTAAATATAAAAGAATGCTTCAGTATTGATAGCAATTTATTAACGAAATATCTGTTGAGATGTGTCTAGAAATTATTAATACTTATTTTTATTTATTTATTAAAATAATAAATAAATAAAAATAAGTATACATTTATCTATATTGAGTACTAGTTGTTCCCCGCGATCTCGCCCGCGTGGAATATGGATTTCATGGGTTTTAATTTTTTTGCGCGGAACCCTAATTATTTTTCTAAAACAAAAGTAGTTAGTTATTCCCTATATTATCAGCTATCTGGCAGTGAAAGTCCCGTCAAAATAGATCCAGCTGTTTCGGAGATTAGCTGGAACAAACAGACAGACAGACAGACCGACAGACAGATAAAAATTTTAAAAATTGTGCTTTTGTTACTAGTACTTTCATATGCATTTAATAAAAAGCTGTTGTTTTAACATTACAAACAAACACTTCAATTTTATTTATTTGTAGATATAGATATAAGATATTATTCATATTGGTATCATTTTAAAGGGAATATCATGTACTATTATAATAATAAAATAATTGTCTCCAGTAAATATTATACTTTTCTTGTAAAACTCGAAATAAAAAATAAATACGATTACTTTTATATCCCCATATGCTTTATTTTCATCCTTTATTTTTTATTTCACCAATTTTCTTTTAACAAAATTAAATTCTGAATTCGTTGAGCTTTTTGAGAATATTTTTATTTGAATGTTAGGTAGGTACCTATATTAGTTTTTCAGTAGTAATCGTTTTTGTTGCGACAGTCTCGCGCGGTCGTAAAAAAAAGTTACTGCGCGGACAGGTGGGACGCGTTGACGGTTCGGTGGATAGGTACCTACCTACTGTTATTACCTAAATACCCATAACCTACTATACAACAAAATTTGACAAACTGTCGCTGCGTCGTGGACACTAAAATGTAAACTGCCTACCTACCTGCCTAAGTACGTCGGTACTAAGGAAACAGTCTTGACGGGTCACTTGTCTTGATAAAAATATGTGTTTACATCTAGTGATATTGTGTGTATATAAAAAAAGTAAGAAGATAGGTAAGTATTTTTGAACACAATTTATAGGTAGGCAGAACTAATTACAATTATTATCTAAATATTATAAATGCGAAAGTTTGGATGGATGGATGTATGTTACTCAATCACGCCAGAACAGCTGAAGGGATCTGGATGATATTTAGCTCAGAGATAGGTTATACCTAGTCTGGAATAACACATTTGATACCGTTTATTCAGGTATTTCGTTCCTGTGGGATAATTTTCGAGTTCACGCGTTTGAAGCCGCTGGCAACAGCTAGTACGGATATAAACTGCGATGACTGTTCCAGTTCATACTTCGGCGTCGTGAACTCTTGAGCGATCGCTGCATGACCACCCGGGGAAAACTAAACATAATAAAATAAGCAATCTATATTAGGTATCTATAGAGCCATAGAGGTATAGTATAAAGCGATAACGCAGCGCCTAATTATTTAGTATGAGTGGCACGATGCCAGGTGAGACAACGTGCTTTTTGGCCGCGCCCACCAATGAGTTCGAGCCCGCGACTTGTGCCACCTACGCAATTCCTTTGTATAGTGCGACGTTGCCACTCTTATTAGTTATTCCGCTTTGTAATATTTTATTTATAGGTGATATTTTGTTTATGTAGGTATTCGATAGATTCCTATAGTCTGTTTTTTTCGCAGGAGACAAAAATAACAGATATTTATTAGATTCGTTTAGCACGAATAATACAGTTTTTATGATTCTGGTTCAGATTAGATTTAATTTTAGCGTATATTGTTCAAAATAATGAAATAAATCCACAGAATCTGCAGTTACGAAAAAAAAGCAATATCATTTTAGTCTCCGGCGAAAAAAAAGATATATATCATGATTAATTTACCAACTAGTTATTCGTTTACTAAATACGAAAAAATATTTAGACGTAATTTTTCTTCCAATCTTGCTGTACTGAATATTTACGTAGTAGCTTTACCGCGGCAGTCGCCGAGTGCCACACGTCTTTTTTTTATTTGTGATAGGACACGTTTAATACGCTAGATAAAAAAACATATTTAATAACTTAGTGAAGTGGTGTAAAAGCTCGACTAAAATTGTACGCTTTTTCTTTTTAACGTTTTAACTTCTATAAGTTTTATGATGCATCGTGTCAATTTCACGACGTCAGAATACACCGACATGATTTTGATTTACGGAGAGTGCCACCAATACGCGGCTTTGGCATTACGAACATATCGAGAGAGGTATGTACACCACGTGTATGTCCTACAGACTCACGTATATTTATACGGGCAGTCCAAAGATTACGCGACGGTCAATATTTGATCCCGCGTCAGGTTGAAATTCCTCTGCGAGTAGCCGTGGCTCAGGAAAAACAAATATTGCATTATTTCGCTCGTAATCCAACTTCAAGTCTCCTTAGAGCAGCTCGCCAATTTCGTGTACACAAGACTGTTCACAAAATATTAAGAAAAAACAAGCAACGGTCAGATAGAAACGGTAGAGATAAGCCATTCAGGGAAGCCTACTGCCAATGGATCCTGAGCAGAGTAGCTAATGACTCTAACTTTTTAGCTACATAATGTGGACTGACGAGAGTACATTCACGCGCAACGGAATATGGAATCGGGAGAACTTACGGTACTGGAGTGAAGAAAAATCCGCAACTGTGTCGAGAGTCTATGCACCAATACAGATTTGCCGTTAATGTTTGGGCTGGAATACACGGAGATCAAATTATTGGTCCCTTGTTTATCGAAGGAAACCTTAGTGGGCCTAAGTTTTTGGAACTGCTTGACGGCCCAGTGGTGGATTACGTTGATGGATTACCGTTAGGGGAAAATAGCCGATTATGGTATCAGCTTGACGGAGCACCTGCTCATTCAGTGGTGGCTGCCAGACAGCGCCTCACTGAAATGTTCGGAGAGCAGTGGATTGGCCGATACGGACCTTCTCGGTGGCCAGTCAGGTCACCGGATCTAACACCGTTAGATTTTTTCTTATGGGATTATTTGAAAAGTGAGATGTATTCCACGGAAGTAACGACTGTCGAGGACATAAAAATAAGGATTATTCGGGCTTTCGACTAAATAAAATTTTTTGCCGCCAATGGTGACCTACTTCGCAAGGTCCGAAATAATATCATGCGACGATATCAGTTATGCATTCGGGTACACGGCGGACATTTTGAAAATCTAAAAGTTTAATTTGATTTATTTATTAAACTATAGTGACCGATAAGAGTGATTATTTGGATAAAAACAATACCATAAAGTCTGTGATTTGTTTATAACATCGCATGAGCATCGCCTTACACGTGCCTAGTTGGGCAAGTGTAGGTAACCTTTGCCAATGCCGCAGTGTCGCCGCGATGTTGTCGTTTTTACAGGTCCTTCAGGTCAGTAAACTAATATTATCCAGGATGTTTTATTTCGTGTAATTTTTTACGCTATTTATTTTGTTTGAAAGATGCACTTTTTGTCTTTTGGTAATATGGTTTATTTTATTATTTCAACAGACGTATATCAACTTGCATTAACTGCTGTGCTATAAAATGCGATAACCTAATCGCCACCCAGTATATAGAAGTATATAATATACATAAGAAGTTCAGTATTATATATATATATATATATATATATTTATATATATTTATATATTTATATATACTATATATATATATATATATATATATATATATATATATATATATATGTATATATAGTATATATAATATACTATATATATATATATATATATATATATATATATATATATAGTATTATATATATATATATATATATATAATACTGAACTTCTTATGATATATATATATATATATATATTCCCTATAATCAAGCCAATTATCGACCCAACAATCGATTCAACAATCGACCCATCAGTCAACCCAATAATCGTACCAACAATCGATCCAACAATCAACCCAACAATCGACCCAACGATACAACTAACAATCGACCAAAAATCGGCCCAACAATCAACCCAACAATTGACCCAACAATCGACCCAACAATCGACCCAACAATCAACCCAACAATCGGCCCAACAATCGACCCAACAATAGACCAAACGATCGACCCAACAATCGACCCAACAATCAACCCAACAATCGACCCAACAATTGATTCAACAACTAACCCAACAGTCGACCAAACAATCGACCCAACAATTGACCCAACAATCGACCCAACAATTGACCCAACAATTGACCCAACAATCGACCCAACTATCGACCCAACAGTCGACCCACCAACAAACCCAACAATCGATCTAACAACGACCCAACAATCGACCAAACAATCGACCCAACAATCGACGCAACAATCGACCTAACAATTGACCCAACAATCGACTCAACTATCGACCCAACAATCGACCCAATAATCAACCCAACAATCGACCCAACAATCGACCCAACAATCGACCCAACTATCGACCCAACAGTCGACCCACTAACAGACCCAACAATCGACCCAACAACGACCCAACAATCGACCAAACAATCGACCCAACAATCGACGCTAAATCGACCTAACAATCGACCCAACAATCGACCCAACAATCGACCGAACAATCGACCCAACAATCGACCCAACAATCGACCCAACAATCGACCCAACAATCGACCCAACAATCGACCCAACAATCGACCCAACAGTCGACCCAACAATCGACCCAACAATCGACCCAACAATCGACCCAACAATCGATCCAACAATCGACCCAACAATCAACCCAACAATCAACCCAACAATAAACCCATCAATCAAAAATTAATATTCAAAAACTGAAGGCAGCCGGACTAACTATGACATTGGGACGTCAAACATCTCAGTCCCCCCCCGTGACCATGGTTGCTGTAAAGCACCCGAAACGTCGGGAATTAAAAATAAGTAAAAGTAGTGAAATAAACGCGATAAAATCCGTAAATTTAGTATAAATTCAATCGTTAAAAATCAATCAAAAAAACTAAATGAAATATTCAAACATAATTACTACACTTCATGTACAAAATCAACCTATTTAAAACGTCTACAAAACAATATAACTTATGAAATTGTCAACAGTTACACAAACGTAAATAGAAGTACAAGATCATTGAATTTCATGTATGCTAATATACGAAGCCTGGTAAAGCCTGGGAAACTTGATGAACTTAAGTGTATCGTATCATCCTTGCAGAAAGTTCACGTCGTCATATTGATTGAGACGTGGATAAAATCTGAAAACGAAGCACAAAGACTCAAATTACCAAATTTCACACATTACTATAACTTTAGATCCCATTCCAGAGGTGGCGGAGTCTCAATCTACGTACATAATAATTTAAAACATCATTTTGTAGAAAGTAAATGTGAAGAAGATAATCACTATCTATGGATACACTTAAAAAGATTTTCACTGGATATCGGAGCCATTTACAAACCAGAAAGAACAAACCCTAGGTATTTTGAGCTAAAGGTGTTTGAACATCTACATATTTAATTAATATATTATCCACAAAAGCGATTGTTAACAAAATACCACATGGGATGTGACATGGTAAAAAGCTAAAAATTAAAATTTTAAAATATTTGGCTCAACTGCTTACGTGCCAACAATACAAAAAAAGCAAATTTGATAAAAAAATGCCTTAAATTCATATTAGTATGTTTTTAACCCAAACTGACAAATTGTTTAATGTTGAAAACAATCAATTTTTTATAGCCATAGATGTTTTGTTTGACGAATTGGATTTTCAAAACTCTAGGCTAGCACGTAGCAACAATTACAATTATGAAATTCTCGCCAATATTAATAAGCCTTAAAATGATTCGACAAAATTAATGGGCAATAAACACAATTATTATATAAAATGAACATCTAAAACAGAAACGCAATTTAGTAATTTAAGTTGCAGTTACAGAATTCTTAATCTTCCTCCTAAGAATTGTAAAATTGTAAGATAGATTTATTCTTAACATTATCCAATCGAATGTCGGGGTCATTTTGGCCAATATGGCGCATCTGTCGACACATTATAACATATAATAACACTTTCCGAAGTACTAAGTATATACCAAGTATACTAAGTATATATATATATATATATATATATATATATATATATATATATATATATATAATTATATATATGTTATAAATAGTTTGCTATCACTCGACGCCATATTATGGCGTTTGACAGATGCGCATATTATTTGAGACGCCAGAATATGGCGTTAGGACAGAGGAGGGGCTAACAAATGCTCAGTCCATACCATTAAATTATAAAGACATTTTTAATAGACATTATTCGAAAGAATGGTTAAAAGCCGTACAATGTGAAATTGAATCATTACGTATAAACAAATCTTGGAGTATTGTTGAGAAGCCCAAAGATTGTAATGTTACAAATTTTAAATGAGTTTTCACAATAAAGAATAATGAATCTGGTGAATCAGTGCAATATAAATTTCTATTATTTGCTCGTGCTTTTTCTTAACAATACCTACAAGATTATGACGAAACGTTAGCACCTGTGGCACGAATAACGACTTTTAGTTTTATTTTGGCGTTCGCCAATCCATTTAATGTGCATGTTCTCCATATGGACGTGAAGACAGCGTTTTAAAAGGTATACTTATGGAGGATATATATATATATATATATATATATATATATATATATATATATATATATATATATATATATATATATATATATATATATATATATATATATATTTGTTAAGTTCCAGGAGGGATTTCGATAAAAATAATCAAGTGTGTAAATTAAATAAAGTCATCAAGATGTTGGTTTGAACGTTTTGATCATACTCTTCATATAGGTTTTAAGAATTCCGGTGTTGACCCATATCTATAATTTAATTTAATATTTTAATAATAACAATAATAATTTATTTTAATAAAGTGTACAAATAATTCCAATAAGTTTTAATATAAAAATAGTCTACAATAAGAGGCACCTGAACTAGGATAAACCTGTATCTCAGGTGTATGTGCTACAAGATACATTAATAAATATTTTCTGTTCCTTATATAAAATTAATAACATACTAACTAACAAGGGTTATTTGGGTAAAATATATTATCATTAATTTACTTATGATATTAATTAACTTAAAACAATCAGCAACTTCTCCGTATCATCGTATGACACATTTTGTAACCACGTTCAAATTAAATTTTTACAGTCCTCCTTTTTTAATGGATATATGTACAAAATCATATTGACTTGATTACACAGAAAATTGCCGAGGAATGTAAAAAATCTATGCATCAATGAATTATTCTAATTATAAGATATTAAAAGAATTATTCCTTATTCTAATGTTAGTTTCAATTACTTTATCTTTGTGTCTTTTATCAATGACCTATCATCTGTAGGGCAATTTTAATTGCTTTTTTAGTAAAGTACTCATAACAAATAACTGGCGCACTGAGAGGACATTATAGGATTTATATAAGAGATTTATAGAAATAGAATAGGGCGGAATGTAGCAACTTTTAATACAGCTCTTTGAGCGCGTTCCAGTGGTAGCAGTGTAGTTTTAGCTGCTCCTCCCCATGAGGTTATACAATAGGTGAGGATTGACTGACATAATGCGAAATATACTTGTTTTACTACCTTAATATCAGCAAAAGAACGAATCTTTTTAAAAACAAACATTAGTTTACGGACTCTATTGCATATCATGGTTTATGTGGTGTTTAAATGTAAACGTAGAATCTATAATTATTCCAAGGTACTTAATAGTTTTTGTATTAGAAATAACTGGGAAGTTACATTTAGACTCTGTGACTGAGCAACATTAATGTGCATAAATTTCTGGAAATGGTTGTATGCTGGGTTGAGCTGCACATAGAAAAATGAATATATTTGGTTTTGTTCGTATTCAGTGTTAATACGTTTTGTTGGAGCCATTTATGAACTCTGTCAAAACTTTGCTGAGCATATAAATAAATCTTGGCAAATGTATTTGCGGAAAAAAGGAGCACGGTATCATCTGCGTAAGATATTATTTTACTGGAGTTAAGTTCGAGATGGCAAAGGTCATTTATATAAATCAAAAATAGGGTTGGCCATAATACACTTCCTTGAGGCACGCCAAAATGAGTATTTTTTTGTTCAGAGCTAACAACCTTATCGATTTTCATGAATTGATATCGATTTTCTAAATAGTTCGCAAAAAGTTGAAGCTGCTTACCTCGAATACCTATGCTCTCTAACTTATTTAATATGATAGGAATAGAAACCGTATCAAATGCTTTTGCAAGGTCAAGGAAAATGCCAATTGATTGGTTGCCTTTATCTAATTCTTGAGAGACGTAATCGGTCATTTCACATTGCACAGCGTAGCAGTGGACAGTTTAGGCCCGAAACCATATTGCATATTCGATAATATGGATTTACTTTGTAAATAATTCATTAATCTGTTGTTAATTAATTTTTCTAATATTTTAGACGTGTACGGGAATATTGAGATAATTGCGATTATTGGAAACGTTTTTTGTCCCCCCGATTTGAATACTGGAACTACAATTGCTTTTTTTAAACAATCTGGGAAAATTCCTTCAGAGATTCAAATTCGAAAAATATGGGTTAATGGTGGTACTAGAATTTGTCTATATTTTTTAATATACTAATGGGTATGCCGTCCCAATCAACCGCGCTTGTTTCTTTCAGTCCCATTATAATCCTTTCCACCTCAGTAGGGTCCGTATCTAATAAAGTGAACGAGCTTAATTGGCAGTTTCTTTGAGTTGAGAAAGTGGCCCTGTATTCATGATTATTGTAAGAATTGTTTATTATCTGCTTTTTTACCAACGTTCACAAAGTATTTGCTGATATAAGCGGCGAGGAATTATTTTGTAAGTTTGTAAGATAATTATAATTCAACTTTTTTAATAAATTTTTACAAAAATTCCTACATCTTTTATATGAAATTTGTAAAACGGAATTATCTGAAGAGGATTTTGCCATCAGGTGTAGTTAGTCCATGTGTTTCATGC
Organism: Parnassius apollo; assembly: GCA_907164705.1. NCBI lineage: Eukaryota > Metazoa > Arthropoda > Insecta > Lepidoptera > Papilionidae > Parnassius > Parnassius apollo. The sequence goes on along the minus strand of CAJQZP010000220.1, from coordinate 17,942,023 downwards.
ACCTAATCAGATTTCGGGACTACGCCTAGGAAGTGGAAGTACCGGAAAAGACGCGTTAAGACCGATGCCAACTCCGGAGCACACGTCCTCAGCACAAAAGGAGGGACGCCATCAGGCCCACTCGACTTGTTGATGTCCAGGGAGAGGAGTGCTCTGCACACCGAGCGTTGTGTAAACAGCACATCCTGCATGGAGCACTCACACTGCGGGATGATCGGCGGTGAGTTCCCTCCGTCATCAAGAGTCGAGTTGGGCGCAAAGAAAGAGCCCAGTAGATCGGCTTTGTCCTTTGCGGCATGGGCCAGTGAGTCAACCTCCCAGTGCAGAGATGGAAGAGATGGCTGGCAGAAGTTCCCTTGGACAGCCTTGGCGAGAGACCAAAATGCACGTGTTCCCAAAGGAAGATGGACAAATTTCTCGTCAATTCTGCCGATGTGCTCTGACTTTGCCTTGACAATGACATTTTTGAAGGATCTGAAAGCAGAATTGTACTTCTTTTTAAGAACGCTGGTATTTACATTCCAAGACGTCGATGCGCGAGCCCAGGCCTGGTAACACTGCTGCTTATCATGTAATGCATGCCTCCTATAGTTACCACAGATGATGGAATAAATAGTTCCATTCCCTGTAGCACCACATCAGCGAAGAATCAGCAACAACGCTGGGAACATCCGGCGAGAAACAAACCCGCCTCCAAGGGTAGGATGCAAAAAACGATCGCATCCCGTGCCAATCGACTGACCTATAATGCCAACCACGGTGGCAACCTGCAGTACGCAACCGCGATAGGAGCGTGGGTGGCACCGTACTCCGGATCAGGCAATGGTCCGAGGAGCCAAGAGGGGCATCAACGGAGACCTGATATCCGTCCGGATGAGAGGTCAGCAGAAGTTCCAACAGGGAAGGTACATGGTCTTCCACACATGGAATCCACGTAGGCGAGGTAACCAATTGTGTCAGATCATATGCCAAAGCATAGTTATAAACAGTTCTACCCGCATGATCGGGCAAACGAGAACCAAGCCATTCAGGTTTGCATGGTGGGCGTTAAAATCACCAAGTATCACGATCTCTGCGGATGGGAACTGTTGTAGCTCGAGGTCTGCAGCCATCTGGAAGTGGTCGATCAGTCGGTCTGTGTCGGCATACCGCTATGGGACCGTAGACGCAGGGATGATCTTCGCTGTGTATGGACAGGTCCGTACCTTCAAGGCTACCGAGGCGTCGAAAACAGATGTCCTCTCTGACGTATATGCAAACCCCAGCCCGGGGCACAATAGAGTGCTCTAATCCGTACCCCGGTAGGAGAGTTATGAAGTCTCAGCCGGAGAGGACACCTGTGTCTTGGTAAGAAAGAGCAAGGCCAGCTTCGCTGTTTCCAGATGGTAGTGGACAGCGTTAAGGTTTGAATGAAGTCCCGTGATGTTGCACAAATCCACGGATAGCGTGGCAGGGGCCGCCTTTGACTTAATGCTCCGCTTGCCCCGAGCAGGTTTAGTCTCGAGCGGAATTTCCCCCCCCCCCCCCCAGAATACGAGGAGCAGCCTAAGCACCTACGCTCAGGAAGAGTAGGGGAGAACCACCAGCGTACCATTACCCCCGGTGACGGCAGCCTCCGGCCACCTGCACTCACCAGACGAAATGCAGAAGCAAAGCTTCTACTTCACGCCGGTCTTCTGTGAGGTCGTGGTACCACCCCGGTTTGAGCCGGCCCATACGTATAACAGCAAAAATTGCTGCGTGGCTCTGCCACTGTAAATGGTATGGTAATTTAAACAAAATATTGAGAACTTACAAAATATATTATTTTATTAATTTCTACAGTAACAAAATAATTCTAAAATACAGTAACAAAAATCTAATAAACAGTAACAATAAAAAATTACACGGTACATCGCATTTTATTAGTAGGTAATTCAGTAATGAGCCATTAGGAGGTATTTGTAAACTTATATTTAATTAATTGTGGTTAATGTAAGTTTTTGGATTAGTGAGGCTTTTAATATTATTCGAAAAGTATGAAGTGTATCTTTCCGGGGAATATCCATGGATTTTTACTTGATGAGGTTGGTACGAATTTCCTTCACGTAATACTCCTCTGTCAAACAGAGGGTAAACGGTAGATCTCTTCTTTCGCGGCGACTCTTGCATTTGCTGGCTGGGATATGGGTCCACGAAGCGACGTCCGCTAATATCGTTGCCATCCGCTGTCGGGAATATCGTTGGCTAAATTAATGAAATATTAATGTTAAACTATTTTAATCGTTCTTATACTAAAGCAACTGTAGTAAATGGTATTCGAATGTCTTAAAGAGCAAAATTGTAAAAAAAATGTAAAAAAAGTTTTCAAAGTGCCTTTGGAAAAAAGATTCAAATTTATTACAGTCTATTACTTCTTAAAAGTTCATACTATATAAAAAAACATATAATTTAAAAAAAATTATTACATTATAATTATATCTATATAATAAAAACTGTCTAACATCCTTAAAAATAGGATTAGAAAAAACTAACACTGTTTCAAAGATATTATTACCCATTGATCAAATCGAAAAAAAAACGCATTAATTTGATTTAATCAATGGTCAATAACACCTTACTTTGCTTGCCTGCTCCTCTGCTGTTGAAAATTCCAGGAGCTGATTGACTCTGCGCCTCACCACCGACGGTGTTTTGTTGAATGCTGCCCATGCCTACGACTGCGGGGCTAGGTTCGTTTTGTTGTCCTTTCCATGGTCTAAAAAATAATAGATTCTATTATTTTTTGTATAATACGATTAAATTACTAGCTATATTAGGGCCGACGATAGGAAATAGTTGTTTTTCAAAATGGTCGCCGTCATCGAATCGGGTGAGAAGGACTTTAAAACTATGGGCGACACACACGGTCAGTTGAAACAGATGTAAGCCAAAACGATTTCCGCACTCACTGGCTTCAAATGTATACTAAAGATTTCACACCCACGATCAGTTTTTGGATGTACGTCCGTTCAACTGATCAGTATAACTGAACGTGTGTCTCGAGCATAGTTCATTATATTAGGAAAAGAAAAAACTATTTTAATTGAAATATTTATGTTTTCATTTTAAACAAAAAGTAAAAGCCGATTTCAAAGAACTAAAAAGAATAAAATCATTTCTGCTTAAAAGCTTTTGAAATCGTTGGTAAGATATAGTATACAGAAGAATTAAAGCTCCGACTTCCTTTTTAATAGAATAGAATCGGTAAAATTTAAATATAATTTTCTCGACGAATATATCGCGATACATAACAAACATACAAATTAAAGAAGGAAGTAGAACCTCCTCATTTTATGAAAACTGCTTAGAATGATGCTTACTTGTCTGGGAATAGTTCCCCGGGCTGTCCTCTAGTCTGTACAATTCTTTCACCGTTTACTTCAACGACGCAGCGCAATCTCGCACAACATGTCGGAAATTCTAAAAAATTCAGAATGAAAGAAATACAAGCATTAAAAGTATCTTAAGCAATTCATTTAAAAATATCTTGTTAGTCTTAACCCATATACATAGATATTCGATTTAAATGAATATTTAACATAAGTATTTTACTAATTGCTCAAAGCTGAATATCGGTTAAAGTTCGTCCCCTTTTGGTTCTGCTGCTTAATATACTTTTTAATTTCTTTTTTATCGTAGTTTCCTACACGTAACATGCGTTCATAGAGAGTGTAGAAGATAAAGATGGTATTGGTGTAATTAAATGAATAAAAGAAAGCAATATATATTATTTAAATTTTGCAATAATTTAAAAAAATATTTTTTGTACTTAAATCTTCGCTACATACGCAGTGAACCTGTATATTTAATAAGTGTATGTAAAGAATGGTTATATGGTTATAATAAATGGCTACAGAATATGTTAACAAGGCAAACGAAAGTACAGTGGTTGCACGTTACAGCGAATTATGATTATGGGTCCGCTTGACAAAGCAAGGATCACTGCCACACATAATACCAGCGTAGAGTATTATTATAGTATTATTATATAGTATTATTATATTCTTTATATGAATGACAAGAACTTGACACTCTTTTAACGAGTAAAGAGCCATTTCAACTTTGTCTTCAGGGGTGATATTGCATCTGCATTTTGTTTCTTAATCTATATAGGTGTTGGTGACTATGTGCCACAGAATTTACTTACCATCAGGAGGAATGTATGCGCACACTTTATTATTATTACTCCTATAAATAAATAATGACTGGGTTCCGTGAATACTTAATACGTACCAACATTTTCGTCTTCAATATACTCGTGGCATTCCAAAGCGTTTTCCGGAATTTTGGGTTTACGGCACCTAAAACATTGCACTCAAAAGCTTAAAAATAGTTACACAAATAAATAAAAATATACGTCACCAAGTAAGCATATTACCCGACGGCAGCAATGAAGTATTTCCCATCTCGTATTTCGCATCTGTAACGGTGGCATGTATAGTGATCCGACCACTCCTGCCACGGCTGGTAACCTTTTCTCGAATACTTGTCAACACATGCCTGATCTGGAGATACTTAATTTTAAGTTTATTTTGTCTTATCATCACCTATTAATTAACTTCAAATAAAACACTTACAACTGACGTCTTCGGCGAATATAGCTGGTAGCACTAAATACGCCAAACATATTAATGCAATAAATTGCATTTTCAGTACGCTTACAGGTCCTAGAACAGATAAAATCCAACCGTTGAGTTTCACTCAAAACTTCAGACACCAACTGAAGTAAAACGCTCCTCAGCGGCCTAAAATACTGTTTTGAACGCACATTATTTAGAAAACATAAGAAAACTGACACCAGAAGTTGAAAAATAAAACCGTTATGTTATGTGAATTTTTACGAGCTTCCTGGTGAGATCCCCACAAACACCATATATACTTAAAACAAAGTTTCATCAAAAATATAACTATTATATTTTATGAAGAAACCTTATTTTCACTATTTCTAATGATTTAAGTCCAAAGTTCAGTTTAAAATAACGAAAGTAAAAGTTAAATAAAAATACAATATATGAATTAAGACATACTCATTTCTCCAATGGAAATATTAAATCCAAAAATTTCACCGTTTGATCGCATAGGCAGTCAGCCTGTGAATAAACCATTCATTTTCCAAGCACGTAGATATTGCTTTGAAAAAAAAAGTAAATTCCAAGAAATCTTGATTGAATGCCAGTGTGAAGCTGATTGTGAACTTATGTAAAACACTAACTATATTTTGTGATGTAACATTCATGTTCGAATCGAGCTATTTATCGAAATTCTTCATCAGTTCCAGTAAGTATATTAGTTTTAGTTGTATTTACTGTTACCTATAAAAACATCATACGGGTTTTACGAGTAAATGTTACAAAAATTAAAAAGGATGGTCACAAAATTAAAAAAAAATTATCGTGTTAGGAGTAAAAGCGTTTGTGTTAGTTTTTGTAGGTAATTTTAATTATCTATATATGTATTTATATAATATTATATTTGTAATATAGAAATAATTGCCTTATATTGAGCTGAGAGGGTTATTTGCTTGATATTTAAACATGTATAGCCATTTTATAATTTTTGTCTGTCTGTCTGTCCGGGCTAATTTACTTAATAGCTAAACCGAGTGTAATGAAAAAAAAAACTAAATTTCTTTAAAAATTAAATGTTAATAACGCCACATCCTACACAATCGGAGCCATGGCTGGTCGCTAGTCTATACATATAAATAAAATTGAAACTTCTATCTTTAATATCGCAATTACTGCCTAATATTTACGTAAACTAGACTACTATATAAACAAGAGTTATGAAGAGACAGAACAGTACTTATTAACAATAACTAACTAATTTGTATTATATTAATATAATTATATTATGAGGTCACACACGTACACACACACACACACACACACACACACACACACACACACACACACACACACACACACACACACACACACACACACACACACACACACACACACACACACACACACACGCACACACACACACACACACACACACGCACGCACGCACGCACGCACGCACATTCACACACGCGCGTGCGCGTACCCACTCATTCCCTCAAAATTTCTTTTTGTTTTTTCACCTCATTTTATAGCTATCTCATGTAAGATTTTGTGTCCTACATGTTAAAGTTTTTTAGTAAATTATAATTATTATTATATGAGCTGAGGAAGTTAATATATAACTATTTTTAAACCAAACTGTGTCTGTCAGGGCTGCTGAACCGATTGTAACGTCAGGAACGGATAGAGAGCAATGCCAGGAGTGAACTAGATTTTACTACTACTACTTACAAAATTTTATTCGAAAAACTTGTATTTAAAAAAAAAACTAAACGTTAATAAAAATGGTGTTTGATTATCTTAAATATTAATAACGCCACATTGATATATCCTACCCAGGCGGAGCGGGGACGAGTCACTAGTAATAAATAAATCTTATATCAGTGTCTGGTGCGTTTGATTGTTCTCGTGTAGCTTCTTTTACAGACGAGGGGGCATACGAGCATACGGCTCAATTGATGTTAAGTGACTACCGCCGCCCATGAACAACTGCAAAACCAGGGGAATCGCATGTGCGTTGCCTGCCTTTTAGAAAGGAGTAAGGTTTTTCTTGTAGGTCCCTAAGTCTTATCGGTCCGGAAAAATCGTCAGAATAGTTTATCACCGGCGGACAGACCCGGGACAGGAGCGGTCCCCGGTCGTATGCGGAAGAAAACTACGGCGGCTGGGAATAATCCGAACAATTGCTGAGAGCACTACCCCTGGTAGATTCGAAAGAAAATGTAAAGGGATGCAACATCTCTTCGCAGCGCCAATGAATCGAGCCGATCGGAAAGCACTCGGTCGTTGACGGTTCGTGCCGCTCTGCGCTGGATGCGGTAAAGTGGAAGGAGCTGCCACTGGGGAGCCTCAGCCCAGAGATGGAAACAGTATTCACTGTGAAGTAGAACCTGTGCCTTGTAAATTTGCAGGCGGTGTGCCGGCATGGTACACTGTCCCTCTTTATTGAGCACTCCAAGCTTTTTAGACGCCAATTTCTTTTTAGCAGTAAACGCGCAAACTTGTGTCTTCTGAGGATTAAACTGGACTAGATTTAGTCGCTCCCAATCCAAGACATTGTCCGAGACTTTTTAGAGGCAATTTTATTGTACACAACCTTAGGCAATTTACCTTTACACGAACTCCCTCCATGACTTAGGTTTTGACCAATTTTACAGTTATTTTATAAATGATATAATATTTACGTCTTGTATTTCTATTATTTAACACATTTTTAATATTTTAACAAAGTTTTTAAATAAATTTATTAATTTTGAAAGGTAGTATTAATCCTTTTATTTACTATAATGTCTGAAATGTTTTAAGTCTGTGCTTATTGTAATAAAAATTGCCGATTGAATTACCAAAATTAACACTTTAATTCACTTTACACTAATTAAACTTAAAACACTAATAATTAATCACACTGATTCACTTTATAGGGCTGAATCTGAGTGATAGGGTGAGAAACTGTGTGATAAAAGAAGAGTGTGGTTTGCAAGATGATGCGGTGACCAGGATTAAGAAAGGAATGCTTCGGTGGTTTGGTCATGTAGAAAGAATGAATGCGGAAAGACTGATAAAGCAAATATATGTTGCAGAAGTGAATGGAAGAGTCGGAAAGGGACGTCCTAGGCGGAAGTTTGTCGACCAAATTGGCGATATACTAAAAATGGGCCAAATTAAGAGTACCCTTAACCGACGAGCATGTATGCGTAGGTATATGGATGTGGAAGAGGCGAGAAAGGTATGTCAGGATCGTGCTAAATGGAAGTCTGTAGTCTCTGCCTACCCCTCTGGGTGACAGGCGTGAGTGTTTATGTATTATGTATATGTATGATTCACTTTATTCCGCTCCGAAGCTTCGCTTGTCTCGCCAAATTTAATACTTCCTCGATCGCATCTTGCTGCGCCTTTAAATACACATTATCACCGAAACATCCAGAATATTCAAGTAAATATGCGCGCCAATCGACTAAGCGCCGAAAGTTCGAGTGTCGGACTGCTAGAAGCTTAGTTCTTCGTTGGTGAAAGATTAGTGATGCATTTTCTGAAAAGCTCCCCTCGCTCTCGTCCCCGACACTAGATGGCGCTAGTGCTGGGTACATGACGTCAACTTAGGCGCGCAACACTGTCCCCTCCTAAGACATGCTCGTCCCGAGCATTATCGGCCCCATAATAACGCGCCAAGCGATCCACATGGACGATCTTAGGAGTCCCTCTTGCGCCTTTCTGTAACTCCTCCGCAATGTCAAGGGCTGTCCTATCCCATGGTGCACCAACATCGTACAATTTCAATGCTCCTCTACTACGTGTCTGAGGTCCCCTCACAGCCGCACGACTTGTACATGTACGACACCAATCCTCGACATCGTCACGATAATGGACCCAGTAAAACTGTTCTCGGACCTTCAGTACAGTTCGTTTAACTCCCAGATGGACTCTTGAACGACCATTATGGCACAGCTGTAGAACATTCGGCACTTTAGCTTTAGGGACAATCATTTGCAAACGACAGCTGTCTCCTCGACCATTGTCCCATTTACGGCACAGGACTCCATCCTAAATCAGCAAGTTGTCCCATTGGGCCCAGTAGCATTTCGTGGTTGGACTCATCGCTGAGACGTCGCTCTACTTAGGCTTGGTAGCACGGGCCTTCATCCATTCCAGAATCGCCTTGATGTCCGGATCTTCCTGCTGTGCATGTCGTAGGCTGTCCTTCCACTCGTTGCTGAGGTGGTCTGTCCTGAGCATCCTCACGGATACCACTTCCTTACTCTCTTGCCTAGTACAATGTTTCCAATCTTCAGGACAAGGTCTTCTTGACAATGCATCTGCGTTGCCATGAGATTTCCCGCCGCGATGTCTGATAGTAAAGTTGTATACCGGCTGCTGCTAGACGATGATGTTAGCCGCACTTTCCTTCTGAGATCATTCACCTTCCCTTTCTAGGGTTCGCTTAGGGCAGCTGGATCGAAGATGGCCCCTTTCCCCACAGCCATAGCACCTAGGGCTGTATCCTTTATTGTGGTCGCGAACCGTAACTGCTGCAACCTCCCTAGCGCGAGGGGGAACGATGATCCTGCCATCGCCAGGCGGTACCGTTAGCTGCACTACCCTCTCGAGATCGATCAACTTCCCTTTCTACAGTTCGCTTAGGGCAGCTGGATCGAAGATGGCCCTTTTACCCACAGCCATAGCACCTAGGGTTGAATCCTTTGTTGCGGTCGTGAACTGTAGCTGCTGCAACCCCCCTGACGCGATGGGAACGATGATCCTGCCGCACGGCTTCTACCTCCAGTGCATGAGCCAAGGCGTCCTTAAGCGTCTCGTAGTGCCCGAGCCTCACAGCAGCTCTGACTTCCAGTTCGCGGATGCCGTCAATGAATGTCTGCACCAGGTTCCCTTCAATGAGCGCAGGTACAGACCGGTATGCTTTTCGCACCAGCTTCTCCACCTCTAGAGCCCACTGCTGCAGGTTTTCGTTGATGCGCTGCACGCGATCTTTAAGCTGCGCACGAAAGACGTGTTCCAGGTGAGCGTCGCCATATCTCGCCTCCAATGCCTCAAGGAGTTGATCATAAGTCACTTCCTCCCCGAGAGCTTTCAGAACTGTTAAGGCCTGGTCGCGCAGGCCTAGTGTGAGAGCAGTCATGGCCTGACTTTTATTCCAGCCGTTCGCCTTCATAACAGCCTCGAACTGGATTTTGTAGGCTGACCAGGAAGAAGTCCCGTCGAACGGTGGCACCTTGAACTCACGTAGCGAAGGTGTAGTAGTTACTACGGGAGCTGTAGTTCCATCCCCAAGTTTGAGTTCGTCCAGTGATTTATCATGTCAGCCATTATGTTGTCAACCCGATTGTTCACTTGGTCGATTCGGGTTTCAGCTTCAGACAGGCGGTTGTCATGTTGAGCAACCTTATCCTTCACTTCCCTTATCTCTTTCCTGAAAGTAGCGTGAATGTTCTTCATGAGGAGCATCTGCTCTTCCTTATCGCGCTTGAGCTGTTCATCCAACCGACGGGCCTGTTCCTCCTGTCGGCGGGCCTGCTCCTCCAGTCGGCGAGCCTACTCCTGCAGCATCACCATCAGAGCACCTAAGTCAGGTGCTGCAGATGTAGGAGCTACTGACGGGCCTGCAGCCGGCGGCTGGCCCTCTGACGTCTGCGGCGTTACACCACCAAATCTTCTTTGGTCTGTCTCCTGCTGGCGTTGACTTCGGGTACGGACACCCTCCGTTTCCTCCTTAGGTAAAATCAGCATGATTTGATCCCACTTCTGACACCAATTGTTACGAGCTTAGGGTTCGTGACAATAAAAATTGCCGATTAAATTACCAAAATTAACACTTTAATTAACTTTACACTAATTAAACTTAAAACACTAATAATTAATACTATACTTTGGTTTTGGACTTGGTAGTTTTGTTTATATAGATGGGCGTGGTAAGATTAGTGATGTCATTTTCTGGAAAGCTCCCCTCGCTCTCGTCCCCGACACTAGATGGCGCTAGTGCCGGGTAAATGATGTCAACTTACGCGCGCAACATTATTAATGTATCGTATTTATTTAGTTTTTTTTTCTAAGAGTTTTTGCCAGCTTTCGAAATTAATTAATAATTACCCTATGGAACGCTAGCGTCAATAGGCTTGTAATCGAAGCATGCACAGTCCGTTGAGCTCCAATCTGCAAGAAAGCTGATGATCCAATTGCACAATTTTTTGGAAAGCCCATAAGAAGGGAGCTTTGAAAGAAACATTTTGTGCCAAACCCTTGGTCTATGGGCTACAGCAACCACTTACCATCAGGTGGACTGCTCGTTTATCATCCTATCCTATAAAAAAATACGTAGACTTCAGCCCAAGGCACAAAGGAATGTTGCAGTTTGTACCCCGGGTAGGAGAGATACGAAGTATTAGTTAGTATCACAAGGAGATGATATCTGCGTCTCGGTCAGAAAGAGCAGAGCCAGCTTCGCCGTCTGGAGATGGTAGTGAACGGCGTATAGGTTCGAATGAAGTCCCCTGATATTGCAGAAATTCACTGATAGCGTGGCAGGGGTTGCCTTGGTCTTGTTGCTAAGCCGGCTACGAGCAGTTATTGTCGTGAGAGGAATTCCCCCGCTCCCCACTCTTCAGAATACGGGGGACAGTCTGAGCAACCACGCTCAAGAGTCGATTAGCTTGGTTGTAGGTGCTCAGCGAGGGATTCATACATTTAATTCTGCTACCATGTTGATGGGCACGCCGGTAATCTGTGAAGTCGTGGTACCACCCAGGCTCGAGCCGCGTGCAACAGCATAAGATTCCGCGTGGCTCTACCACTGTTAAAAGCTCGCCTTACATACTGTCTACTACTGAAAACAGACCTTCCAAGCAAGGCCGTAGCCAGAAAATAATTTCGTTTTAATAAAAGAAATAAAATGATGTTACTTATCGTATATATTTAGCAGAAAACCATTACAGAAATATTGACACCTTATTAGAAAATTTAATTTAGTCTTGTAGCTTTCTTAACAGCAAACAAATCAATTACCTCCTCGGTGTCGATGTCAATTCTGCGGTGGATTGACATTAACGCCAAACCGTTTAGTCTTTCCTAGCCTATGGAGTTTCTCAAATAAGTTTTGAGGCATTTCAGGGAAGAGAAATTCTTCTCAGGAGTACATGTAGAAACAGGCAGTGCCGCCAAGATCTTTAAAAGTTTGTGAATGTTCACGTGGAAATAAGGCCTGGTTTCATTCTCCGAGTGCTTCAATAGCACATGTTGGTTGATCTAGTCCAGATTCTTCCACCCATTTTATCTGCCACCTGTCTACTTCAGCTTTTACAAAGTCTCATTCCAAATATTTTTTAGAGAGCTCAAAGTAGTTTTCTTGATAATTTTGATTAATTTGTTCTTTGCAACACACAGACGGAATTAAAATGTTGAGAGATGATAATGTAGGTTTATGATTTCACAATCTCAACTGAAGCTGATCAATGAAATCATCCAAAAGTGGAATCATTATAGTAATTCTAAAATAAGTTTCAGGATATTTTGTGTTGTAGTTTGCCCTATGCTCTCGGTGTGATGTTGTTCGCGGAATTTTCATTTCCTCGTTTACAATACTGAGCAAATTCTGTGCATTTTTGAAAAGTTCAGCAAATATTGAATCAATATTTTGGCGAAGATTTTCAATGGTCTTTATAATTAAATCGACATGTGGTAAAGCTGCTACCAAATCGCATAGGGGAGATTGAAGTATTTTGCATAGTGTCAGCAGTGTCTATTGGAACAACATTTCTAAGCAACATAAGCTTATAACAAAATCACTTGAAATGACTGATCTCAGAAAAAAATTAGCCTTTGATAATGTTTCAGAATTCATGTCAGTGCTTAAGTCGTCTAGCGTGTCAACAATAGCTTTATAAATCATAATTAAATCTTAATAACCCATCATGATTTTCTACCCAGCGGGCCTCGCACATTGCTGTTAGGTTTTTCCATTGTATTTCAGGTAAGTTGTTTCGATATTATCTCTTAAACACTTGGTTCGTTTTTCCGAGGACTTGGTAAAATTTCCAACCGATTCTATAAATCCAATAGTATTTCGAATAGGTTGAACCTGGCAAAAATGACCCAGAACTGAATTCAATGAATGTGAGCTACAATGAACGTATAAGGTGTCTGGTTGTGACTTACGAGTTACTGCCCGCACACCTTTAAAACTTCATTTCATCGAAGAAGCTCCATGATATCCTTGTCCGACTAAATATTTGCAATCTACTCCCAAAAATTTAAATTCAGATTTTCATGTCATCTAGCTAATTCAATTTCTGATCAGATGATTAGAAATTGAATTAGCTAGATATCTTCCTTTCGTATTCTCAACTGTTACAAAAGTTAAAAAATCTTTACGCAAGATAAATCCATTATCTTTTGGCTCGGCATAACTTAGACAAATGGACATCTGTTCTTGTCGTGAAACGTCAGTAGTTTCATCAACAAGGGTTGAAAAAAATTTCGCAATATTTAATCCCTGCACAATTTTTTTCTGGATTATTTCACCACAAATTGCAATAAGTTCATTTTGTATGGTCGGACTTAGGTAGGTAGCGTTCAACGTCATATTTTCCGTGTGCTTTATTAGATTTCAGTCTCCACATGTGCTTCTCATCCGTAATAGCACGACAGTTTCCATCATTTGTTTTTGGCTCAGCATCATTGATTTTTATTGGACCTGAGATGCAGGTACCTCTCGTGCCAATTCCTGACTTCCAAGTAATTTAGTTTTTTCAATAATCGAAATGAGCAGTTACCGATTTTCAGCTATTTGCGCCAGGTATCCATTCTGACTTATTATATTTGGTTGAGATTTATTGTACACCTTCATAAAATTTTCAGAATACAGAAGATTTGTGGTACTGGCTTTCACTGTGATGTTTGAAAACATGTACAGCATCTTTCCATTTAGTGAGTAGCTGAGTAACTAAGAATTTCAACTGCTGGTAAGAGCCTTTACCTGCGCAATCTCTGAAAAATAATACACAATATTTGAATAAAGCACCTTATTGCCCTGTACTCGTGTACACCAACCACGAGAACCGTTCAAACCGTTGCATTTGAAAATTTAGCTTTCTTTTATCGTCTCTTACTGGAAACTTGAATGTCTTTTCTGGCATCCAAAGAGATTTCTACAATCTGTACATTAAATCATCATCAATTTTGGTGTTTGATCGCATATAATAGCCAACATCTAAAACATGCTGAGAAACATCATCCACAGCCCAAGGAACGGCAGCAGAAGTACTAGAACTACTTGTACTGCAGTATCACTGTTGAAAACACTTGAACACTGATTTTCAGTAGAGCCTTTATTATCAGTACTAGGTTTAGATTTTTTAAATAAATATTGGAATAAGGTACTTTCTTGCATCCTTTTTGCCATTTCAAATATTGAACCGACCTGTAACAATTAAAAACAGTCAAGTACTTATTAATTCCATTTGTACACAAATATTTACTTCAATAAAGATTTAAAAGAAAATGAATACGATTAGGTAGTCTACTCTTAGGCATCAAATCCTTTTAATGTTAATTTTAATTACAAAAATTATAACACCACTTACTTCAATACTAATTCACAACACTATTATTTCACACACTGCACAATTACTTTGCTTATATCGCCTTAGTCGCATTGGATCACTTTCCAAGACAGAACTGCCTCTCCGTGTGTTTTTTTTGCGCGCGAAGCAATTAAGGGCAACCCTCCGGTAACGGGGGAGGGAGGTGGAGAATGCTCATAGCATACCCCGCAGTCGGCTGCGTGGTTATGTGAAGACTTTGACCCAATAAACTCCACCCTTAGGGATTGTCTTACTGATCTGTCGAGAGATCTTTAAGCCGTAAACGGACGCGACCCTCCTTGGCAGAAAGAAGGGTGCAACCCTCTCCGTGCTCGAGGGCTCTCTTATATATTCCGCAGACGCGGCGCAGCTAAACATCGAGAATAACCCGTCTCATTCTATGCTTATTGAGCATTCCCGAAATGCAATTCGAGCAAGTCCCCGAAGTTGCGTTCCTTGTGTAGTTGGCGTAGCACGTAGTTTCGCCGCTCCCTAATAGATGTCGCTGCGCCGTTATTTAAGTATCCTCGTGCGAATACCATGCGAGCATAAAGTCATACATAATAAAAATAACAGTAGTTAGAGAATTTTGTTTGTAGTGATTAACTATTATGTTGTGTAATATAAATTTTTTATTTCGGGGGAGGGGGATCAATCCCCTTTGATCTCACCCCTGGCTACGGCCTTGCTTCCAACGGCTGGCTGTAATCGGCACACTTAACACACGGACTACTAATTTTAATATGTTATATCAGACACCTTATAGAGGACATTCTTAATGCTGCTCACTATCACATGTGCGGTTATTTTAATATAGTCATTATAAAAGTGCAGTTTTAAGATGGAAAAGCCCCCTATAGATATTCTTTCTACCTATCCGATCCCATAGATGTCGCATGAAGTGCGAGCCAGTCCAAGTTTTCCACGTGGTAGAGCCATCCTGCAGCTACTACTACAACTATAAATATGGTTGTAGTACGAATGGATCGGATCGACCGGAGAAAGAATGCCAGCGTAAAATAGTAGCTCAATGCTGCTGTGTTTCGTATGGTGAGTTTAGAGAATCGGACACCCGTTATACTGGAAACGAGACATTCCATCTTAATCCTCACGGCTGACTTTTGTTTTTAGGTACTTTGTTAGAAAGAGCGTTTTGTTAGAAATCCGTATATTTTATTGTATAAGATATATACAAAACAGAAAGAGACAAAGACAACGCAAAATAGCGGAACAAAAACAGAGCAAAATAGGGCAATATTATAAAAAACTACGATTGCCTGCCAAACACCTGGCAAGCGTGGCAACTATGGTAAAATCCAACCTATAAGGCAATAATGAGGGAGGGCTATGTTCAGCAGTGGAATATTATAGGCTGTAATGGACGGATATTGAATGTTAAAATACAAGTGTAGTTGCGTTGCTGTGCCGAATCCAATGTAGAGGAGACGGTCACATAGAGTACCTAATAGAGATCTGTGATGTCATGCAAAGTTGTAAGTATTGCTTACAGCTTTGCTTTGACGTAGGGCTGCTATAACCTAATTTGGCGATGCCGGGCAAAAACTTAAAAAATCCGATGACACATGTCTACAATTGAGTGTTTCCCCGGACACCCTTAAAATTAATAACAAATTTTTCCTTTTTTACTAATGATTGAACTATAATTACGCCTCTTTTATCGCATTAATTTTATCTCGCTGGCCGCGCTTACTGCCGAAGTGCTTGATGGTCTGCTTATTAGAGAAATATCTGAAGCTACACGATAAGAAAAATATCTAAAGTTACATGATAACCAATTTGGTTTTAAACCAGGTCTTTCCACATGGTGCTTAAAGCAGACTGTCAAATAATATATACCGACAAACACCCATCTATGCCTGTTTCCTCGATTTGTCGAAGGCATTTGACTTTGTTAGCTACGACATTTTGTGGCAAAAATTGGATGGTATCAAGTGACCTGCTGAATTAAATAATATCTTTTAATATTGGTACTCAAACCAGGTAAGCGTCGTACGATGGTCCAGTGCTTTTTCTGAGCCATATGGGTTAGAGTATGGGGTGAGACGGGGATTTGATCTCACACAAAACTTTTCGACTTGTAAATTAATGCACTGATAGAGAAGCTCAGTAGTAGTCTTGTCGGCTGCCATATTGACAAAGTATGTTTGAATGATATTAGCTACGCGGAAGATATGATGCTGCTGAGTACCTCCATCTGTGGTCTAAGTAAGTTGCTAGGCATTGGGTGCGTTTGGCAGAAAAAAGCGCTAGCAAGCGCTTACTAGCGCTAAAATAGTTTTCGGCCAGGACACGATTGCTACTTCAGTAGCGCTGACACAATCCGCCATTTTGCTTATTTAATTTGTTTATTTTGAAGTAGAGTTTATAAGTTGTTTTTTGCAATATTAGTTTTAAGTAATATAATGACATGAATAGACATATACATGTTATTAAAAATTCATGATTGGTAAGTTTTTAATATGACTACTTTACAAAAATATATTTAAATTAGGTTAGGTTCCCCGGTTAAAATTAACATCGTGTCCTAGAGGAAAATAGCTACTTACGATTTGACAGCGCTTACCGCTTACGATCGCCATTTTGCTTACAAGCGCTTGCTAGCGCTTTTTTCTGCCAAACGCACCCATTGGTGAGAAATATGATGCTAGTCATAGACTAACACAATGTAAGCAAAAGTGAATTTATGATCTGTCAACTCAAAAACAAACGTCCACTTAGCATTCCACCTATTAAATTGAATGGAATCCCTTTGAAGAGAGTAGAACAGTTTAAGTATCTTGGACATTTGGTAATCTCTGACCTTATGGGCAATTTAGGTATTGATAGACAGCGCAGGTCGTTGTCTCCAGGTGTCGTTGTTGTCCGCAGGTTTGCTCATTGCACAATTCTGTAGTCGAGGTTACGCTGTTTAAATAAGCTTATTGTACATCCCTCTACACGAGCAACCTTTGGATTAATTACTCTCCTCAGCAGTACAGCGCCCTACGCGTGCAATACAATAATGCGCTTCGGGTCCTGCTGGGAATGTCTCGGCTCTGCAGGACATTGGGGATGTTCGCTGTAGCGCGAGTAGATTGCTTCTACACGACCATACCCAAGCGATGTACATCCCTGGTACGTAGGATCCGGGCCAACCCCAACGACATCCCAGTGATTTTCTCTAATAGAGTTGATTGTCAGTACCTGAACCATTGTTTTATTGTACATGTACTGACAAATAAATAATCTGAAATCATCTATGTACTTACAAAAAAAAATTATTCACTTATTTATCATCATTTATTTTTATTATTATTTAATTTTTCTTTTTTATTATAATTAATTTCCAACATTAGTTTATGTTATCCCCTAATTATAATAATTATGTAATATGATCCTTGATGTCGAAATAAAGAGATTATTTTTATTATTAAATTGAAAAATGCACATTGCCTATTTTGCAAGGTTATTATAAGATTTTAGATTCTACTTATACCTATACTATAAATCACTTTTGTTTTACATACTAATATACTAATGTAACTATGAAATCAACAAATAATAATTATAACTATTTTAGGTTAGGTAGTCAAAATGTTTGCCTTTCGGTCCATGACTTTATATGGGACTTCCGTTTGAATCGGAGCTTGCCTTCCTGAGGAAGTCTCGGAAGGCGATGGCCGTCGCAATTATATGAGAATACCGCACCATATCCTATGAAATCACGATTGTATCAGCACTTTTTTCTCCCTGGCACTTGCAGGCGGAGTTCCTTGCGTCTATGTTTGTTTTTATTCTATATTGTCACACCTACGTCAAATTCTCACCTCTCCATGGGTTGAATGGTAGATAATGTCTGTAGGGATTAAATCCGCCCTTTGTATTCTTTAATTTTAAGGAATTAAATAAAGAATAAATAAATAAATAAAATGTTTGCGTCCGAACTTTGGCTACAAGAGTGTGATTCCTCTTCCACAAAATGGGAGAAACACAGAGAATCCACGCGTTTATGCTTGTCAGGTGAAAAGAACGACTAGCTCACCCAAGAGCAGGAAACAGAACTGTCGAGTCTGTCCTGTCAGACTGAATTAATAGGCACGGATAATTGATTGTATGGCTAGTACTGGGCTTTCTAGGCTTGGGTATTTTAGTAATTACCTGTGCCATATAGCCGAAAGAGTACCGAGAAATGAGTGTCACCTATACAGCGACGAGGGCATATCGCAGCATACCCTACATTGTTCAGCTTGGGCTAAGTTACGACTTTGTGACTTTATTAGACGACGATATCTCGCTCCCAACCCTGTTTAAAGTTACGGTTGGATGCAAGAAGTCATGGCGCACTGATGCTTGGTACCTTTTCACGGAAGGAGACTGCGGTGAGTAAAATGGGCAGATATACCAATGCACAACAGTAATTCCAAGCGTTGGTGAGAGCATATCAGGCCCTTATCAGTCGGCTATGATTTAAGATTCTACGTTCTCCTATAAGGTTAGCCTCAAGGTTAAGTGTAAGATATTTTCCGCGCGCCCTAATGTGATAAAATGGTGGAGAACTCCAACTCCAATTTTTCAACGACAAGGAGCCTGTATATTCACTACCGCCGTCAGGGCTTTGTAGTGTGCGAAAGTGCTCTCAGCAGCCCCGGAAAAAAGAGAAAAAATGATCATTGAAATGCAAAAAGCACGGTCCTGAGCCACATGAATCTGTCGACTTCCTGCATATCTTGCCAGGTCTTCCGGTTCTACCGGTACGAGGCTGCCAATTGTAAACCTTACTTCCGTTCTTCGAGCTGTATGGCCGGCCCATTGCTATTACAGCTTATTAATCCGTCGGGCTACGTCGGTCACTCTGGTTCTGGTACGGATATCCTTATTTATAAGTTTATCACGTAGAAAAACCCCAAGCATAGCCCTCTCCATAGCGTGCTAAGTGACCTTGAGCTTCCTCATACGGTCAGCAATGAAGGGCCAATTCTCAGATCCATAAGTCATCACTGGTAACACGCAATGGTGGTACAATCTTGTTTTCAAGTTTTGAGGTATGCCTGATGAGAAGATGTGTCGTAACCTCCCGAACGCTGCCCAGCCGAGTTGAATCAGACGATTTATCTCTCGGTCGAAGTTGGACTTACCTAGTCGGACTATTTGTCCCAGTACTCGTTAACAACTTCGAGCGTAATGCTCTCAACAACTGAGTTATTTGTAATGTCCATATCACATAGGTGTGATAGGGATGTTACAAATTATCTTTGATTTGTCCATGTTCGTCTTAAGACCTATCCGTTGGGAGGCACTATTGAGATCATTGAGCATTATGCTTAGGTCCTCCAGCGATTCTGAAATAAGGACTATATCATCTGCAAATTGAAGGTGAGTGATGTACTCGCAATCGATATTAATACCGTATCCTTTCCAGTCCAGTAGCTTGAAAACTTCTTTCAATGCAGTGGTTAAGAGTTTCGGGGATAAAACGTCACCCTGTCTTACACTTCTCTGCAGTTGGATAGATTTCGTATTCTGGTTACATCAAAAAAGTATTATAGGTACCAAAAGCATAAACAATAAAGAGTGTTTTATAAACAAAAACCGTGGGAACAAAACGAGGACAAGGAGCAATAGAACTTAACAAAGAGCATAATATGTCACGACGTTTAAATGGTATGTAGTACCTAACAATGGCGATCGCCGATTGCCGATTACGTCAAACAAAAATGAAATCAAAAGAAACGTCGAAACCTTGAAACTAATGCTTCCGACTTCGTGGTTTTAGTCCTTTAAAAGTTACGTGTTTGATCCGTCGAACATTAGTGTCAACCACTAATATTTGGCAGATTACAACAACATTAGTGGAACAAAATTGGTGTTTAGAGTAATATTTTCACACTTCATTTTCCAATTAGTCGTATTGTTTAGTATGAGGATTTCAATATTTTCATTTGGATCTCTATGCAGTTTTACTGTGTGAACAGCAAATAGTTTTGATCTGTGCTTGTAGTAACAACATACATAACTTTCTCTTAGTTTTTGTGGGAAATAGATATAACATATGTAATTCTAATGACAACTATAAACAAGTTTCTGGCCACTTAAATAACGAATGAATGAATTGAATAAAACTAAATTTACGGATTCTATTTCGTTTAATTAATTACTTTTTCATATTTTTAATTCCCGACGTTTCGGGTGCTTTACAGCACCCATGGCCACGGGGGGGACTGAGATGTTTGACGTCCCAATGTCATTGTTAGCCCGGCTACCTTCAGTTTTTGAATATTAATTTTTGGTCCGATTTACGCAAAATATTTAATTAATAAATATGTGTGTAAATGTAAGAAATCATTTACATGAATTATTATTTAACTATTCCTTAGAACAATAACTAAATTTTAATTACGAATTTTAATTTAGTTATTGTTTTAAGGAATGAATAATGTAAGGTTTTATAGAAATTAAAGTAAATTCCTAATTTATATATTTTCGTTATTTCTTCGCGTATTAAAAACGGAAGGTTAAGTACCTTTCAAGAAACCTTTCAAGAAGGAAGTTGATTTCTCGCCCAGAGGTTAAGTATTTAGCGAGAAAACGGTGCCAGCGTTTCTACAAATAATAGTGTCGAGCGAGCATACAGTCCACCTGGTGAGTGGATGCTGTGGTTCAAAGTCAAGGGATGCTTTACTCACAGGTTAAATAGGCTAGAGCCTCCGTAGAGTCTACTTCATCTGAGGATGTCTCGTGTAGAGACGAAACACATGTCTTATTATCAAGAGTGGTGTGTCGTTCCTAGTTTGGTGGTGCTGGGAGGGGTGGCGCTGGGAGTGATGGTGCTGAAAGTGGTGGTGCTGAAAGTGGTGGAGAAGGGGATAGTGCACGCAACTGAGGAAGTGAAGGAAAGTGGGTGCTCTTCAGATTGGGCAGGACACATCATTGTATTTTATTACGCGGATATGAGCAAATTAAGTTCTAACAACTTCTATATCCATTATAGATTATTCCATTATACATATATTATTTCCGAAAAGTAACGCCCGATTCTTTTAATTATCGAATAATTTAAGTATTTGGGCGTAAAAATCGACCAAAAACTAACGTGGAACTCTCACCTTAGCAACGTATGTATTAAATTTTAATAAAAAGTATATAGTGGAATTATCCTCCAGAGTATGGCTGAATGAAAAGGGTATCTGTGAGGTCGGTAGCCTTATATGGTACACTGATGGGTCAAAAATGGACCTCGACCTAGGCTTTGGAATTTATGGGGAGTGCCCCAAATTCAAACTATACTTAATTTGAAGTTTGAATTATGGTAGATTCACCTCTATCTTCCAGGCAGAAATTTTCATCACACTTCAGTGTGCGGAAATAAATCTACAAAAACACTACGTCAACGTCTAAACACCTTGGAATGTAACAACAGGGTCGTTTTAAGATGGGCTCCGTGCCACGCGGGTATTGTAGGTAATGAACTTGCAGATGAGCTCGAACAGGAGGGCATAAAGAGCACACAATTTGGAATCGAGCCATTTTTTGAAATATCAAAAAGCCTAGCCTGATTGACCCTTGAAACTCTTTATCACAATAAATCGCTTAAGATCTGATCTGATACACCAGCCTTAAATCATTTTAAAACCTTAATCCGGGCTTAAGCCCTGGGATTAGGTAAAAATAAACTGCGCATTCTGACAAGAGCCCTGACTGGACACTGTTGACTTAAAAAATACATGGCCATCCGGGGACTAAGCAACTCAAGAATATCCTGGTTTTGTTCCTTAACGGAAGAAATGCTTCTGCAGTCTGCACATCCTGACTGATTGTGGACTCTTAATGCGCAAACGTAACGCATCTGGCAAACTATCTACTTCGCCAAAAGAAGTGAAATTTTGAAATAATACTAGTTTTTTAAACTTTTCAAACTTAAATATACGCGATAAATTCCGTAAAAACTTTTTAAGTATGACATATGGACGTTGAACATCTCAGTCCCGCCCGTGACCATGAGTGCTGTAAAGCGTTCGAAACGTCGGGTATTTAAAAAGTTAAATATACGCGATAAATTCCGTAAAAACTAGTATTATTTCAATTTGTAGTGTTCGCGTAAATATAAGAAATCATTAAGTGAAATTTTTCTCAAATATGTAGACCGCACTTGGTATCTTGCTGACTATACTTGTGCTTAACTTTGACTATAGTTGTGTTTAACTGGCGCTAAACGGAAACGAAGTTTTAGTACATTAAAACATTTAAAACTTGTACCTAAGTTTTTACTATGTGTCAGAAAAGACTGTCATATCTTGGAATCTTTTCCATAAAAACCTTTATTGCCCAGAATTTAAATTATTGCGAATTAATTAAAAAATTACAATCGCAAAAGCCAGAAAACTGGCCAACTAGGCTTTTCATTTGAATCAGAAACAGAAACAGAAACTTTTTTATTCAATGTAGATTATAACAATACCTATTGAAAGTCACTTTTTTAATTTACCACTGGTTCGCAAAAAAAACCTCTGTCCTGGGAAGAACCAGCAAGAAACTCAGCGGGACTTTTTTACCAATAATAGCTTACAATCATGTTTATTATCATCCATAAATTCCTTAATACTACAATAACCGTTTTTATACGAACTTAGTTTAATAACATTTTTGAACTTTGTGTATGACAAATTTTGTATATTTTCTGGGATTTTATTGTAAAAGCGTATACATCGCCCCAAGAATGAATTATTGGCTCGGTGGAGTCGAGTAACTGGTACTACTAGCTTGTGTCTGTTCCTAGTATTTACAGAATGTATATCACTTATTTTCACAAAACTACTTTTATTTTTGTGTACGTACATTACATTTTCATAAATGTAGTGAGAGGCCAGAGTTAATATATTAATTTCCTTAAATTTTTGTCTCAGTGACTCTTTTGGTTTTAAATTATATATCGCCCTAATGGTCCTCTTCTTTCATTAAGTTTGTTGTTGGTATTTCTTTTATCTTTTTTAACACTGTATGCAGAACAACACTTTAAATAAAATTGAATAAAACTATTATTTAAGGATTTTATCGCGTTTAATTACAACTTTAATTTATTTTTATTATCCCGACGTTTCGGGTGCGGGGGGACTGAGATGTTTGACGTCCCAATGTCATAGTTAGTCGGACTACCTTCAGTTTTTAAATATTAATTTTTGGTTCGATTTACGCAAAACGAGCTTATAGTATCATGCATTCTTGCAGTGGTATGCTTGAGTTTGGGTTTAATTTTGTTAATTATAGGATCCCAAGCAGATGGCAGCACCCATACCTCTTCTCTATTGAAATTTGGATGTTTTTTTAATTTCAATAGCCTCGCGTTGGTAGGAATCTGTTAAAAATCACCCGGTTACTGTGACGTAGGCGCAGGACCCGAAGCTTGTTCTCTTGCAATCCGTAAATAATAGTTTTATTCAATGTGTAGTGTTCGCGTAAATTTAAGAAATCAATGGTTTAAATAAAAGTTGTCAAACAAAATTATTAACACTTATTATGCGAAATAATCTGTACAACTAGTCACCGCAGAAAGGCAAGCATAGTGGCGTTGTCGAACGCAACAGAGTAGTGCGAGCGGAATGGACAACATTTCTTTAATGAAATTCAGTCTGGAGGACAATATTAAATTTGAAAATTAATGAAGTGTCATCAGCAAATGATATAACCATGGTTATATCAACATTAAATTGTGGTTTTGGATGGGGCTTCATCACCAAATGAATAAATCATCCGGTCAACACACTGTTTTTGTGTTAAACCACTTCGAAAGTCATAATAAATCATCGCTCTTGAATTTTCTCGAGTCAATTCCATTTTCTCAACGACTAAACAAGTTTGACAAAACCTTGTAACAAGACCGAGAATCTTTTTTAAAATAAATAAATGGTATTCGATTTTTAAAACCAAGGAGTTTTCAATTAAAAAGATTTTAATATGACAGGAACAGTGGAAATATTCCATTCCCGATACTTTTAGTGCAGCCTAGTATATGGATTGGAACGTATTAAGATTATAATATAAAGAAGACTTGGATTTAGCCTTTGTGGTTTTTGAAAATATGAAGAATTAAAGAAAATAAGACTTGGCTTCGGCCTTTATGGATTTTGAAGAGATGGAAAGAAAAAAATAAGACTTGGTTCCGGGCTTTAGATTTCAAAATTATATATTATATTCAAATTAAAAAAAGACAAGGCTGTATGGCTTAGTTCCTTTGCCTGCTATCTCAAGCGAATAATAAAAACATTCTTAACAATAAAAGTTTTCTGTGCTTGCTAGTTGCTACATATTTATTTATCTATGATTTAAACATAGATTACTAGATTTCAGTGTTGCCAGATCTAGAGGTTTTTCCTCAATCTAGGGGTTTTTGGAGGACGTTGAGGTTTTTTAGAGGTTTTAATATCACGAAATTAGTTTAGAGGTTTTTCTGAAGGTTTTTCACTAGTCTTACCAACTTTTGAATTCTTTTTCAAAACAGACAATGCCGACAATTCATTATCAATATAAAATATCTATATGGTAGTATCGCAATTAATTTGTCCGTCTTATACTCACAACTTTTTTTATATTGATGTATTTAACCTACATGTGTGCATAAAATGTAATAGTGTTGGAGACTTAGATTTGTGTGTGCCTTAGTGACACAAAATTTTTTGAGTAGGTGTGCAGTACTGTGTATGTAGTGTTACTACTTATTTGTTCGTAGCATTAGGCGCATTACTCGTCCATTGGGTTGAATGGTCTAAGTACGTAGCTTGTATGTAGTAGAAATTTTTTAGAGTTTGTAGAGTTTTTTGGAAAAATCTAGGGGGGGGGAAGGTGAAAAAAATCTGGCAACACTGCTGGATTTAAAGTTAGCATTCGTAGTACATACATACACTGATTTCGCTGTAAATAATTTTTAAATAAGTAAAATATAGGGATTAAAACTACAGGAATACAAATGAAGTAAGTTTTGAAAGTTGTACAATTTATATATTTGAAAATTATCTATACTTAGTACATACATGGATCATGGACCTAAAAGAAATATTTCTAGTAAGTCCGTGAGCAGTGAGCATTTATATTTAAAAATTAGTAACAATTATAGGTTTTATTTATCGTTACAAATGGTATTTTAAATTTTCGTCTAAGTAGCCCAGTAAATTGTTGAAAGCATTAGATTCTCTATGAACTTCTTTAGAGATTAGTATTTTACTTCCACCCCCTTTTAGTTTTCTTTTCAAAATGTCGGAGAGCAAATCAATTATATTAAAGTTATTGGGGAATAGAATAAGGCCCTGCCTTCTACCATTTCATCATCATCATCATAGCCTATCAAAATTCCACTGCTAACCCTGCAATAGATTTGACAAGCCTCTTCAATAGATATCCCCATAGGTGGTTTACTTACCATAGTTGCTACACTTGGCTGTTGAGTTGGGCTTTTTTACTCCTTTAAGTTGCTATCAAGAAAAGCAGTTTCTTCGCTTTGCTCTGCTGCAAAGGATCTACCTCTTGTTTCAGTTTTCCTCTATTGGCTCTACAACATCTAAAAAATCTATTGCACAATCTCATCCATTGATGACATTGTGCAATAGATTTTTTCAGTCTGTCAGCTAAATGCCATTATAATATATAAATATAAATGCCATTAATCAATTTATGCTATGGAATCAAGTATGTGATTGAATATCTTCAAATGTAGATCAAAATATCTTCAAATGAGACACAATAAAGATATATATAATTATATGTAAAAATAACAAAAGGTGAAGGTTACAAAAACAAGAAATAAACATTTATGTTTAACAATTTTAATAATTTGTTGTGAATTACGCAAATAAGTTGTAGAATGGTATGTTTTTATTATTAAATTCAATAGTTTAAAATAATGTCTAAAAAATGGAACATTATCATGGCTGGTATATATTTTTTTCTTATAATTAGACAAAAGAAAGAACAATAGATAACGACCGGCATTGAAAAATTCCTATTGCTTTATGCCAGTTCTTATCTGCCGGTATTTATATTAAAAAAAACCTGACACTGACATATTGCGGTTTTTTAAATATTTATTTCAGTGAGAAAGTTCAATTCTTTTTGACATTATCTTAAACTTTTTAACAATTATAAAAGAAAATATTCTGGTCAGAATGTGATGCACTTTTTGACATTAGCTTAAACAATTAAAAGTAAATATTTAGCTTTATTTTGAAAAGGTTATAATTATTAAAATTGCTTATAATTTCAGTAATTTTTATTCTCCACGGATATGTGAGGAGGATATTCTTAGCTCTCAATCATCTGATGAAAAGATGGACACAGGCTCAGAATCGTTTCGGTCGACACAAAATACTCCTAATTCTACCCTTTCATCTGATTTTGAAGACCATGTTGAACACAACCCAGTCTTACGACTGTCAGAACCAGAAAAATGTGACAATATAAGAGTTACCAAGTTAAAAGAGGAATTCAATGATAGTTTAGTATCAAAAATGTCTAACTTGACTCTTGAAACAACAGACAATCCTAGGCCAAAGCACCTTGGAATAAGCCCACCCAAATTGAGTTCTACACTAACACTTACAACTAACCATCCACTGATGGGCTTGGGAAGTCCAGATGAGAACTTTCCAGATTTAATACCAAAGAAATCACATAAAGCTGAAGATGAAAAGGATTTAAGTTTGTCTAGTATAGAAGATGAAAGAAATGTCAATCACACCAATGGATATGAATTCTACAGTCCTCATTTAAATACCTCAAAAAATAATCTTTATTTCTCAGAAAATTTTGTGACAAGTGATAGTCAACTTCTTAGTGAATCTTTAAATGTAGTCCCACCAGATATTGCAAGAGTTGAGAAAATAAATCAGAAAGAAAGGCGAAAGATTGTTCCCAAGTTTATTGAGACACCAAAGAAAACATTATTAACACCCCAAAAAAGTTTAAATTTAGAATCAGATGGTGAAAAAGATGATAGTGCCATAATAAATTATATTGAAGAAAGGACTAAAAAAATATCTAGTCAGAGTACACCTAAAAATAATACTGATGCTATAAATATCACAGAACCTGAAGAATTTCATTCTGGGGTATGATTTGTCACAAATTACTTCTTTTTGATTTTCTTGATTTGCCTAAGTTTTTAATTAACTTCTTCTATTGAAGTCTTGAATGCAATTTTTTAGTAAGACATGAATAACCATTTTCAAAATTTTTGTCTTTCTGGCTGTCAGAACTAAAGCAGAGCTGTTTGTGATTAAACTTCATAAAAAAAATATGATCTAGGCTATATTTTATCCAAAAATTTAAGTTAACGAAAAATTGGTAGAATAATTAATGATCTTTGATTATCTTAAATCTAAATAACACCACATTAATAGATAGGCAGGCAAAGCTAGAGTGAGACGTTAGATAAAATGATTACTAAGCCAAGAATTCCTTAGGTACAAAAAAAGTATTAAGGCATTAAGTCCATCATATATACTATTTTGTACATAAACATGAAAAATAGATTAACTGTTACAAATAATATTTATTATTTATGTTTTAGGTTGCAGAGTGGTGTGAATCCCCATCACATTTACGCTCCATTCCAAATTTTGAACTCCCTATTGAAATGTCAAGTACTATAGGGATTCAGAATGTAAGTTTATTCATGAATGTGTTTTATTCATTATTTTTTGTATTATTTCAACTGAAACTAGCTTTGGAACATATAGGAATTGTAAAATGAACTAATAGTAAGCAGGATTATTGAAACCTTTTTTAATTACAGTATCGGCCTATATGACAAAGTATCTATTAATTCAGGTAACAAAAATCTGCCGGCAATGTTTTGACAATGAGTTGAGGTGGGAATAGTCTATATTCAGTAGTGGTCTAATGACAACTCTCAAACTTGAATGATGCTGAAAAACTGGTTGGATATTAAATTTCACTAGACAAACCCTGGGCTTTGTGGTTATTGATTTTCACCATTATGCCTGGGTTCATTCAGTATTAATAGGCAGGTTGCCATTTTTAAGACTGTACCGTTTTTAAAATAAAATTGGCAATTGCAATAAATCAGGAAATCTGCATGTCTGAGAAATAAGAAAAAAATGTTTTGAAGGCATGTGAAGTTCGACATTTCCTTGCCCTAAAACCCTCTCAGCAAATGAGAGGAGGCATGTGCCCAGCTATGGGACATACATAGGCTGTTACTTTACTTCCAAAGACTTCACATTTTTCCATAATATATTTTATTGCTTCCTAGCTATGTTTAAGTACACCGCCAGACACTTAATACTTTTTGCCACTCTGCAAACTAAGTTAATATTTTTGAAATTATTGATTTTAAACCGACTTCAAACAAAGAAGGAAGTTCTCAATTTGACTGTATTTTTTAATGTGTGTTACCTCAGAACTTTTTACCAGTTGAACTGATTTTGATGACTCCTTTTATATTTGATAGCTGGTGCTTTTTTGTGGTATCATATAAAGTTGGTAAAGGTCTGACTGGTAGTTTTTGAGTTATCCTTAATAATGCATATTTAATTGACTTGTAATTGTGTGAATGTAGTCCACATTGATAATGTTCTCATTTAATTTATTTTGAAGTCGGTTGTATGAGATTCTTTTACCATTTGTATCAATTAAACTTATATGTTATTACTATCAACAATCACGATTATAAGCATTAATAAAGATATTAATAGTTACTATTCAACCATCTGGTGAATAAAATAAAATTATGTGTCTTACCTAGTTTGAAGAGCACCTCCCGCCTTCACTCAATTGCGTGTACTGATCCCGTCACCACTAATCCCAGCACCACTACTCCCAACACCACTATTCCGGGAAAAACACACCATCGACGATAATACGACACGTTTTTCGCCTCTACACGAGGCATCTTCAGGTGATGGCTCTGAGGTGGCTGACCACTAAGTGAAAAAAAAAAACTATTACTTAATATCTTTATTATAATGGATTTCCGCAAAGTAACACCGTATTCTATTAATTATAAGCATTAATTTTTTTGTTCACTCCATTTCTGTCTCAGTCTGAGTAGTTATCACCCACCTATTTCTGCCGCCAAATGGCAGTGTGGACACTCATCCTCAGAGGTTACTACGAATCCAAAGATGTCTATGGATTGCAGTAACCACTTTACATCAATTGTACTGAAGGAGAAAACAGTATTAGATATGCAGGTTACCGTTTTTAAGACCATACTGTTGTTGATTCACTAACATCAATTAGCATAATTTTGGTTGCTAAATCTTTTTTGATAGAATTAGGGTTACACAGTCCTCCTGATGGTGAGGCCCATAGACATCTACATTTATCCTCAATTAAAATTAAAAATGCAGATGCACTGTCACCCCTGAGGACTAAGATGGAATGCCTTATTTCCAGTAAAAAGACTCTCCCATTCTCTACATTCACCATATGAAATGCAGCAGCATTTAGCTGCTATTTTATGCTGGTATTCTATGAAAGCATGGTCCTACCTGGGTCGAGCTACAATCATAATAACATAGCTGCAGCATGGCTTGTTCCCCGTAAATCAAAACCTTTTAGCTCTCCACAGAGGAAATCCTTTTTTTGTCTCCACATGCTTTTTGAAGAGAAATGACATTTCTCATAACAATTCAGTAATCATCATACAATTTCTAAACACAGTGTATTGAGGGTATTTTAAGGTGTGGCATATTCTCTTTTAAATTTTAAGTGGGCCTATGTTAAACTCTGGACTTATAGGAAATTAATAAAGTTAAAAACCATTCCAGTTCCATACTTTTAATAATATATTAAAGTTTTGTAAAACCTTCATTTTCAGGATTTAGACACTCCAGATGTAGTATCCTCGTCTACTCAAGAAGATAAATCTGCATACCAAGCATTATTAGATCCCTATACTGGATGTGTGGCACTATGCCATAGAACTTCAATCAGTCCAGGACCTCAACGAAGGAAAATTCATGTGGTAACTTAACTGCTATAATTTGTTACCATTCTTTAGTGCCCTTTTATAATTTCTAGTTTAAAAACAGTAACAGATCTAAGTGTATTTGAATAATACAGTAGAAAACCACTAAATTTAGGCAACTGCATTCATTGAGGACAAGAAAATAGTGAAACATGAAATGAAATTTTTATTTTTCGTTTCATTTACCACATTTAATGTATTAGAAGATGTGGTACTTTGGGATTATTTATTTATTTACCACTTACAACTATCATTATTACCTAATACACTCGTGTAGTTACAAACTTAGAAACTAGACCAAACATAATATAGGTATATTATACAAAACTTAAAGATATTTTACAATAAACGGCCTTTGTGAATTCATTCAGAGTACAGTTGAATAAATCAGTCTGTTGTGAGACCACATTAAGTGCACGCAGCGCGCGCGTCAAAATCGCGTGCTGTAGCAAATTGGTGCGCGCTTGCGGCCCCGTCAAGAGCGGTGGCCGCCGCCGTCGTCCTACGTAATCATCAGGGACACAGCTTAACTATCTTTAGAATACCTGGGTTATGTATTTTACTACTGATCACTTTTATTAAGTAAGTAGCGAGACCGACTTCCCTGCGTGTTTTTAGTTTATAACAGCCATACTCATGTCTAGTATAAATAGAGAGGGTGCAACAGTTGATAACCCAGGTACACACCATATTGTTTTAAATACATAAATCTTAAGAATTTGTTCAGAATACATTCTTGCATTAATTTATATTTGGCTTCATGTGGTCACCAAACGATAGCATTGCATTCTGAATGACTTTACAAGTGCCTCGTATGATGCTCTCAGAGCACCGATGTTCGTGAATCGGTTCGCTAGCCGTTAAACCATCCCTAAGTTATGGTGTGCTTTTTGTATAAACATTAGTAATGTATTTTCGAAATTGTATGTCGGTAGTGAATTGCATGCCTAAATTATTAACCTCAGAAACACGCTGCAGAAACCAACAGCAGCTTTGGAGGCTATGCTGGAGCTAACACCGCTTCATCTACATATACAACAAGAAGCAACTTTAGCTGCAATTAGACTCAAGACCCTAAATCTTTTAAGTAAGAGTAGAGTCCCCCGTACAGATACAATCGATAGAATTTACTCAAAAATTCCTATTTTACAAGCCAAGTATGATAGGATCCCAAAACAATTTGTATTCGATAAGAAGTACAGGATACAATTGAAGGAAACTGACCATCTGGAAGGATTGGGTCCAAAGAGCTCAAAATTTTCACAGATGGCTCTAATACAAATGAAGGTGTGGGGTCTGGGGTTTTCTCTGAAGACCTTAATATCCACATATGCACACCGCTGGGTACCCACAACACAGTCTTCCAGGCTGAATGCATGGGTATCATCCAAGCGGCCATAGCAATAGATGATAGGAAGGTGAAAGACTTCTCCATCAGAATACTGACCGACAGTATGGCGGTGCTACAAGCTCTGAGTTGCAATGTGACGTACTAGGGACTGATATACAAGTGCCATCAACGATTGAATGAGGTATGTAAGCACAACAATGTGACTCTGCAATGGATCAAGGGACACAGTGGGTCTAGAGGCAATGATGCAGCAGATAAACTGGCCAGAAAGGGATCAGCCCTGGCAACTATAGGGCCGGAACCAATAATACCAATCCCCTTTGGCTATGTTCGTTCACTGGTACGTAGATACTTCAGTAATTTACACACTCAGCTTTGGAAAAATTTTGTAGACTGTAGACAAGCTAGGGAGCCTACCTGAAATAAATAGTCGTCTAACTAAGGTATTAATGAGACTGAACAAGCCACAGATCAGGATAGTAACAAGTGCTATCACAGGACATGGCTCTTTTAACAAACATTTGTTCACCATAGAAGTTACTGATAACCCCCTGTGCAGGGCATGCATGGGAGAGGAAGAAAGGGCGGCTCACGTGTTGCTGACATGTCTAGAAGTCGCTTCATACAGGGCTAAACATCTCGGCACGCCGGGATCGCTCCCCGAAGTTGCTTGCAACATCAAGGGACTGCTGAGCTTCTTCGGGGAGATATCATGGCTCGAATAACCATATTATTCCTGTCAACACGCAAAATACGAGCTTAGACGTGGAGTTGCGGAAAACAGCCCGTCGTAAACTAAACTAACACGCTGCAGAGGGGTTCCATCCATGTGATATTGATGATGACTCGGGTTATGTGCATGGCTGAACGATAGAATAGAACATTTCGCCACATTGAAATATAATTTATTTTCCAAACTCCACTCTACAACCTTAGTGACACCTACCTGCTGTAGTATGTCATGATCTGCCCTCTGCTTTATTTCAAAAACTAATTTTACGTCACGTCATTAGCAAATAACAAGGGTGTAGACTTATTGACTACTTCTGGCAAATCGTTGATTGTCAAAATGAAGAGAAGAAGCCCTATTGTCCCATCAGTCTCTCAATACTACTTTAATTTATTTATGGTCAAAGGTTATGTCGATATAATGTACATATATAATGCACCTCAACCTATTGATACTGATATTACAAGACTGGAATAATGTTTTATTTTTATTTGATTTATGAGCATTGAGAGGTTAACAGGATAATCCCAAAGTACTGAAGATTCTACTGCTTTCACAATGAGTCACTTCCATAAAATGTGTATATGAATAAAGGCCTTTCTAACTTAAGCATGTACCACTCGTACAACAAATATAAGCATGGTTGACTAACTTTTCGAGGTGAAGAAATAGTGGATACAGAAGGAAAAGTGGTAAAAGTGAAAAATTTAACTGAATAGAATTAGGGAATTACATATGAAATAAAAGTAAATCAACAAAACAAGTGAGTGAATATACAAAGTGAATTGCATGAGGATAGTGTCACCACAGAGTAAGGACCAAAGGGGAAGCTTCCAAACAACTTCGAAAATCTATACCTATTTCGATAGGGTTGTCACCTGATGAATGTGAACAATTTATAGGCGGTCCCATAATAAATTGGCCTAACTATGAACCAATGAAGGAAATGAAACGAAACCAATTTTATTTTTCAATATAATCAACATGAATACTAACACACTTCTGACATCTGTGAATCAACATCTCTAAACCTTTATAAAAATAATCACATTTTTTATCCTCAAAATGACTGAAGACGGCCGCCTGCAACTCTTCATCGCTTGAAAATTTTCTTCCTCTTAAGTCCCGCTTTAAATTTGGAAATAAATAATAGTCGGACGGGGCCATGTCTGGACTGTAAGGTGGATGTTGAACTTCTGTGAACCCGTATTGACGAACTGTATCCTTCGAAATACCAGCGGTATGAACAGGGGCGTTGTCATGGAGCAACAGGACACCTTTAGACAGCTTGCCTCTTCGTTTTTCCTTTATCCTGTCTCGTAATTTATACATTAAAGAAGCATAATATTCTCCGTTCACGACTGTATTACGTTCTTTAAAATCCACCATCAAAATGCCTTGAAAATCCCAAAATATTGTGCACATCAGTTTTTTAGTCGATTGTTGCACCTTTGCCTTTTAGGGGGCTTTTCACCCTTATAACGCCATTCCATTGACTCGCGCTTGCTTTGTGGATCATAATACAAGATCATAGTTTCATCACCAGTCACTAGCCGCTCGATCACAGTCTTTGGATTTTCGCCACAAAGATCCAAAAACTCCGAAGTGCAGTGCACTCTTTCCTGTCTCTGTACCGCTGAAAGAAGTTTCGGTACCCATCTTGCACTCACGTTTTTCATGTGAAGATGTTCATGGATCGCGCAATGAACGGTACTCTTAGAGAGCTCAAGCCTTGCTGCAATTTCTCTAATCTTCAAACGGCGGTCACTCAGAACCTCCTCTTCGATAAGAGCAATCGTTTCGGGAGTGAGCACTTCCACAGGTCTACCGTCGTGGCCAAAGTCTTCGACGGTTTCTCTCCCGAGGCGAAACTCTCACCCAATTTTTCACTGTGCTATAGGAGGGGGCAGACTCCTTATACACGCCATCCAATCGTTCTTTTATTTGGGCAGGGGATAAACCTTCTTTAAACAGAAACTTTATGACACTTCGATACTCAGTTTTCGACATTTTGAAAAAATACGCGACTCTCGTTATTCAAATGCCTGTTAAACTAAGACTAAGCATTTCATGTCGATGCATGTTTCTTATATTAAGTGCACGATAAACGTACTATTTAATGCAACACAACATGTAGCGACATGTCGCGTTGAACTATATCAGGCCAGTTCATTATGGGACCGCCTGGTAAGGAAAAAATAACAATATAATATAGTATAAAACAACATGTGATTTCAAAAAATTATATATTTTGCTAATTTTCATAGTATTATGTCTTATGGAATCTTGCTGTAGGGTATAGATATAATAAATTTAGAACTAAAAACCGCGCGAATCCCGTCGATAGAATTTTAAGGAAATAGGTATACTAAGGACCAAAGGGGAAGCTTCCAAACAACTTCGAAAATGTATACCTATTTCGGTAGGGTTGTCACCTGATGAATGTGAAAAATTTAAGGAGAAAACAACAATATAATATAGTATAAAACAACATGTGATTTCAAAAACTTGTATATTTTCCTAATTTTCATAGTATTATGTCTTATGGAATCTTGCTGTAGGGTAAAGATATAATAAATTTAGAACTAAAAACCGCGCGAATCCCGTCGATAGAATTTTAAGGAAATAGGTATTCTCACAGAAGCTTCATATTTATATATTTCTATTAATAACATTTTCGTAAGACAATGTATACATGAATACAAAGAATCTGGTAGAGGTTGTAATGGTTATGATACTGGTAGTGGGCAGTGGTGGTAGTTATGGTGTTGATGGTGGCAGGGGTAGTAGTAATGGCTGTGGTAGTGATGTTGGTCGTGGTGATGGTATTAGTGGCGGCGGTGTTGGTGTTCACTACCCATCAACACCACCTCAACTACTGTCTGGCAATTGTATTATTTTCTCTCAATTTTTTGTACATACTGGTACATAAATCTATACATAACACTAATTAATTACTTATATAATTCTATAATGTCTTATTTTATAATAAACAATCACTAAACTTAACTCTATTAGTAAAAAATGAATGAAAATATAATTGGTCTATAAAATCATGAAATAAATGTTATTCCATTTATTAAAATGCGCACGACTAACAGCCCTTTCATGGATACTCTGACCGAGACAGTGCAAACTGGTTTGTACCCCGATGGAGCGTCGATGAACCTGTGATTCCCTATTTTTCTTTTTATTTAAATAGGTTCTCGTTTGACGCCAGTCAAAATAAGGTTGACTGCCATTCTATTATGTATTATAGTGTTCTATGGTGAGAGCTCACGCAGACATCGTTGTGCTATGTAGGGGTATAGTCGCAGCGAGCCGTTTGTATGTAGCTTCCTCTCTGGTCAGTGTCTTTACTCATGTGGTGTCACTTTGGGTGGCGCACATACTTACCTGTGCTCAGAAGCAGGCCTGTGTGGATTGGTGCTGTGAAATAATTACTAAATTCGAAGCCGGCTCGGCTCAGTGTGTTTACAATATTACAAGTAATGAGTCTTGGACTTATCAATACGATCCAAAAGCTAAGCTACAGTTACAATTTGGCTGTTTCATAACCAAGCAACGCCTGCTAAAGTGAAGTCGGAGTCATTGAGAAGCGCTTAGAGGATTTTGATCGCTAGTTTTTTATATTAACTGGCTACCTGGTGTCAATTCCTTTCCGAAATCAACATAACATTTATGCTGAGGCATGGTACGCGTGGGGAAAAGAAAAGATACGTCTTCACCGTACGTCGGTCGTTTATTGAGTCCCAAATACAATCATTTCTTATAAAATCTAACTTATACTAAACGCGCTTGCGCAGCAGAGTCACACGGGACTCGCGCATGAAATATAAAACTTCTAGGTAATGCACTACATCTCCCCCCGAAAAGTAAGGGGTACCTCACAACCCTCTTTAGGAAAAAAAAATGATTAGTGTACATATAACTTAAGACTAATAACATAATGAATGTATAGGTACTTATCTGAAAAGCAAACATTTTTTTTTGATTACAAAGATAAACATTACAATTGAAATGGCTTTGTGTTATTTTTATGTAAAATAATTTCTTTGTTATTTTTTAGAAATTTTACATTAGGTGGTAATTCTTCCAAAACTTTATAAGGTCCTTCATACAAACAATCTAATTTGTTGCCTGTTTGGTTTTTTATTAAGATTAAATCTCCTGGCTTATATTGTACTTTATTACATTTTTGATCATACTTAATTTTTTCTTAAATTTTTACTTATTAACAAATTTTCCTTAGCATCCAACTGTGCTTTTTGTAAACGGTACTTTAACTCCTTAGGGTAATCATCGAAATTATACAGTGGGTCAACATGTGTTGATAAATTACTAGGAATATTACAAATTTTGCCGAAAACTAGTTCGTATGGAGTATATTTTGTTTTTGAATGAACGCTTGTATTGTAACAAAAACACCAAAAAGGAACCCATTCGCTCCAATCTGACTTGTTATTATTGCACTGAATTCTGAGGTAAGCGCCTAAATGTTTATGTGTATTTTCAATGCCTCCTAAGATTTCATGATGATAAGGCGTTGAATGGATTTTTTCTATATGTAGCAATTTGAAAACTTCGGACATAAGTGATGAGGTAAATTCGGTCCCCATGTCACTTAAAATTTTTCTTGGAATTCCATAACGCAAAATAAAATTATTAACGAAAGACCTAGCAATACTTTCACTATCCTTTCTAGGTAAAGGATAAGCCTCTACAAATTTGCTTAAATCACACTGGATTGTTAAAATATACTTATTATTATAGTTATCTATATCTAAAGGGCCCATAATATCTAAATTAACCTGTTCAAACGCTGAGTTAGCAGTTGAAGTGATTGTCAGAGGATCTCTAATATTTCTCTTAGTATGCTTTTGAACTTGACAACTTTTACATTTGCGGACATAGTTCATGACGTCATTGCTCATACCTGGCCAGAAATAATATTTTTTAATATTATTTAACATACGATTCATGCCTGCATGACCACTTGTTGGTAACAGGTGAAAGTCATTAAGTACCGTGGTAATTTCTTCTTTATTATTTATTCGCTTAATGTCTTTAATAATCAATAATCGTGGTGACGCTATTTTATACATTTTTATGCTGCGCAGCAAACTCTTAATATTTTTCTCATTACTCTTGTTTTTAATTATGAGTAATTCTTTTATATTTAATTTTATGCACATTTTTTCTAGATCTCTCGCTAACTCTTCTAGAGACGGTAACGATCGAGAATATAGGAATATGGTCGATAACGACGGGTTATACGTGCAAAGTTTAGCGTCGGACAAAATATTATACGCATTATACAAATGTTTTTCGTTGCTATTTCCTGGAAAACGCAACTCTATTATGTCATTGGGTCGTTTTAACAACTCTACAGTAGTAGGTTGATCAGGCCTACTAACTGGAGGCTGTTTGTCTATCTGTCCGGTGTCCGTTTGGGGCTCTAACTTTTTCCTTTGAGCTCTAGTTAAAACTGATACTACTTTTTCCTGCATTTCTTTCAAATCGCGTGACGTCACCGGGAGTCGGCTTAACGCATCTGCAGCTGCGTTATTTCGCCCTGGGACGTATTCTACTTCGAAGTCGTATTCTTCAAGGTATAGTCGGAATTTTGTTAAACGACTAGACGGGTCTTTTAAACCGAATAAGTAAACAAGGGGTCTATGGTCCGAAAAGATTTTAAATTTTCTGCCGTACAAGTAAGGCCTAAAGTGACGGACTGCCCACACGATAGCTAATAATTCTAATTCTATTATTGGATATCTAGTTTCTGCCGGGTTCAAACTCCTACTAGCGTAAGCGACAACCTTTCCATTACTATTTGAGAGTACGGCGCCTAAGCCTAAATTAGATGCGTCTGTCTGCAACTGAAATGTGTTATTTTCCGAAAAGTCGGGATAGTCCAACACTGGAGGGTTCGTTAAAGCAGATTTTAATGTAATAAACGAACTTTCGCAATCTTTAATCCACTCAAATTTAATACCTTTTTTTAGTTAATGCATTCAATGGGAACACAATATCAGCAAAACGTGGAATAAACCGACGATAATAGTTGGCGAACGCGACGAGTCGTTTTACTTCGTCAGCAGAAGTCGGGCGTGGGTAATTACGTATGGTGTCAATTTTACTGGGATCTGGGAATATTCCGTCTTGAGTAATTTTATGACCTAAATAGACTATTTCTTTTCTTAAAAATTCGCACTTAATTGGGTTTAGTTTGAGATTAACTTTTCTTAATCGATTCAATACGCTAATGAGATTTTTGTTATGAATATCGATACTAGAACCGATTACGACGCAATCATCTAGGTATAAAAAACATTTTTCGTAATTTAGGCCTGCCATGGCTATAGTCATCAGCCGAGAAAAGACACTAGCACTTGTCTTGAGACCCATTGGGCACCGCTTCATTTGATACTGTTTTCCTGCCGTAAAAGTAGTGTACTTTCGTGACTCATTATCTAAAGAAATCTGATACATTTTATTTAATGTAAAAGAAGTATATTTACGGGAACTTGGATTTAAGGACAATTGATAATACGAGGGTGGATTGAAAAGTACTCGGCCTAACACAGATCCATTCAATTCTAAAAATCAAATCTACCTACATTATTTAGTTCAGTTCAGACTAGTTCATTGTGTGAAGTTCGAAACGTGTGCGATAATTAGTTGTGATTTTATAAATTTATTAACAAAGTAATCGGACATAATTTCCGCGAATGGAGCAAATCGAGCAGCGTGCCGTCATTAAGTACCTCCATAAGAAGGGGCTATCATCAAAAGCCATCCATGATGACATGGTCAGTACATTAGGCGATTGTGCTCTGTCATATTCATCCGTCAAAAAATGGATAGCAGAATTTAAGCGTGGTAGAGAGAGTGTGAAAGATGAACCCCGCTCTGGAAGGCCTTCGACGTCAACTACTGACGAAAATATTAAAAAAGTACTTGATTTAATAATGGGAGACCGCAGATTAAAAATTAGAGAGATAGCCGAGATTATAGGCATTTCTTATGAACGAACTCAAAACATCATTGTCAACGAGTTGGGTTTCCACAAAGTGTCTGCGATGTGGGTTCTGCGACTGCTTTCAGTTGAACAAAAAAGGACGCGATTGACTATTTCACGCGACTGTTTGGAGTTATTTGAAGCCGATGCAGATGACTTTTTGAATCGTTTTGTTACTACGGACGAAACATGGGTTCATTACTGTACACCGGAAACAAAACAACAATCAAAACAGTGGAGAAGACCTGGTTCACCACCCCCTAAAAAGGCTAAGTCGATTTTGTCGGCAAATAAGGTGATGGCTTCAGTATTCTGGGACTCGAAAGGTGTGATTATGATTGATTATCTTGAAAGGGGTCAGACTATAAACTCTGATTACTATTGCACCTTACTACGTCGTTTACGAGAGGAAATAAAAGAAAAACGTCGAGGAATGCTCAGAAGAAAAGTCCGGTTTCATCAAGATAACGCCCGTGTTCACACGTCAGTACAGTCAATGGCTGAAATTCACAACTGTGGCTTTGAACTGTTACCGCATCCGCCGTATTCACCTGATCTGGCACCATCAGACTTCTTTCTGTTCCCTAACCTAAAAAAGCACTTGGGAGGTCAAAGATTTTCGACAAACGACGAGGTCAAAGCAGCTGTAGACGCATATTTTGACTAAGGAAGAATCATTTTTTTTCAACGGTCTAAATGCTTGGAAGGGGAGGTGGCAAAAGTGTATTGAACTTGATGGTGATTATGTAGAAAAATAAAAATATAACTGATTTAGTATGTGTTTATTTTCTTGGTTAGGCCGAGTACTTTTCAATCCACCCTCGTAAGATTGGGAGAGGTCTAATTTTGAAAAATAAATACTGCCTGACAATGAATCAAGTATCTCCGTTATATTGGGAAGCGGAAATTTGTCATCTTGAATTCGATCGTTTAATTTCCTGTAATCTATGACCAATCTCCATTTTCTTTCGTTATTTTTATCAACCTTTTTGGGTACTAAAAGTACTGGGCTAGACCATTCCGAAACGGTTTCCTCAATGATGTCGTTTTTTAACATTTCCTGAACTTGTTTTTCTATCTCACCTTTTAACGCCTGAGGAACCCTATAAGGCTCAGAATAAACTGGGGTCACGTTATCTTTTAAAACTATGCTATGTTCCATTAAGTTCGTAACTGATACGAATCACCTGGTAAATGGAAAACATCTGCGTATTTGGCACAGATTTGTTCAATACTGAGCCTTTCTTCCCTATTTAAATAACTCAAATTAAGTAAATCGAATAAAGTTTTTATTCGCTCAACAGTTTTTTCTTCGCTTTCGAGGTGGCATACCTCGAAGTTACTAATGGAATGGACATTGACCTTTGAAAAATCTATCTCAATATCCTCATTTCTCGTATTCAACACTCTAATAGGAATACTTTTATTTAATGGTTTAGCTAACATTCCTGCGATAAAAATCCCTTCCTCAATTTCTTGAGCTAAAATAACGCTATCTTCGCTTAAAGTGCAAGGAATATGTTTGATAACTTCGCAACGGGCGGGTATGACGTGTCTATACCTATCACTCCATCTACCCATATTAAGACAAACTACGGAACCCTGATTCGATAACTGTAAGGTTCGTGTTTCGTAGTTGATTATCGCATTATAACGCTTAAAAAAATTATCGCCCAATATACCGTTAGCAAAACAAGAGAGATTCTTAAAAACGTAAAATTTCTCTCTAAAAGTTATGCTATTACAAACTAAATCTAAGTAAATATAACCGTCTGAAATTAATTTACCACTAACGCCCTTAACCCTCGGCGTGCCTGGTGGAAAAAAGTTACATGGCGTGCCTGGTGGGTCTGTGAGACCCAAATTTTAAATATTTTTTTCTCCTACAAATTGATATCAATGTAGTATATTTTTTTGGTTTTATAATAAAATTAAACATGTTTTTTAGGATTTCAAATAAAATACGTGTTCAAGTTAATAATATTTTTAATAGAATTTTTAATTAAACTTTTACCTCGTTTTTAACGTATAATTAAACAACTTATTTTCATAAACATGCAAAATCAACTAAAACAAAAGAAATCACAATCAGACTGTGGGGATCATAAGGCACATAAGGTTATCTTATATTCTAAGCTAAAATAATTAGTCTTCATCATTTTCAGGAACATTGCCTTTGAAGCAATTTCCGCACTGGAATATTGCATGATCTAGACACACGTGGCTTTTGCACGTCTCACAGATGTATTGAGTTTTACGGTCTTTCTTTGATGTACAAACGTAACATCTACGCCTTACACCTGGAACTGTTTTTTTCACCGGTGGACCTTCGTCGAGACCAATACGGTCAGCAATTCGTTTGCGGAGATCTGTGGAAAGGCGAGTATTTTTCTGTCTTGTTTTTAGATGAGATTCTATCAATGCGATACCCAGATCTTTGATAAAATTTCTGCGATTGTTTTTGATATCAGGGAAGTTCAGCATTTGAATAATTTTTGCATTTATACCTGCAGAGTTCAGCAACCAGAAAAACAGAGTGAGCGGCCATCTTCTGGAGTTTCTTGATACATCATAAGATCTAATAAGCTTGTCAACGTTGTCAACACCACTTTTCGTTTTGTTATAGAACGTAATAACTGCTGGTTTTTGCTTCTCGCCTGATTGCAGGTCGATTTCCACATCATGATGGAGAGATGACAGCAGGAACACTTTTTTTCTAGGTTTCGGGACGTATGATACTAAAGTCATATCTTTTTGAAATCCGAACTGTGATGAATACATTGTTGAATTTGTTTTGAATTTTTCAGGTATGCAAGTTTTTTTTTGATTTCATTGTACCGACAGCGGTTAGCTTATGATGATTTAGCAAGTGTTCATATGTTGGATAGCTCGTAAACCAGTTGTCCATCGTGATATTTCTCCCTGACTGAGAAACTGGCGCGACGAGGCGATCGACTACGTCGTGAGGCTTATTGCTGACCTTATAAGGTCCCTCTGGTTGCTCGCCTAAATAAATCTCCAAATTCAGAGAGTAGAATGTTTTGGCATCTACGAGCGCAAATATCTTTATTCCATATTTACCTGGTTTATTTGGCAAATATTGGCGAAATTTGCAGCGACCACGGAAAGCTACAAGCTCTTCATCTAGAGTCAAATTTTCAAAGGGCGTGTAGTGTTTTTGGCATCTGCTAACGAATTCTTCGAACAGTTTCCTGAATGGGGCTAGTCTGTCCTGTGACAGTCTTTCTTGACGTGTATCAACATCATCAAATCGCAAATGATTGACAATAAAAACGAATCTTCTCAAGCTCATTGTCATAGCAAAAATAGGAATAGCAGTTCCATCATTACACCACAAGTCTTGTAAATTCTGCCTTGCAGATTTATATAATCCCGCAAGGTAAATTAGAACAATGACAGCCTTCAGCTCATCCATACCAACTTCTGCATAAGCGGAGTCATTTGAAGTGTTCAGACCAAGTCTCGTTCTTCGGATTCTCACATTTGTATGAATTAGTATATCCAGCAACATAGACTCGTCCACAAAAAGATTGAAACACTCTAAAGGAGTTTTTGCATCTCTCGCTAATACTTTGACACCCGGTGTTCCAGATATTATA
This sequence comes from Parnassius apollo, assembly GCA_907164705.1. NCBI lineage: Eukaryota > Metazoa > Arthropoda > Insecta > Lepidoptera > Papilionidae > Parnassius > Parnassius apollo. The sequence goes on along the minus strand of CAJQZP010000220.1, from coordinate 17,899,143 downwards.
TTTTCACTACGTGTTCGAACGTTTGATCTAGCTGGAATTTTGTACCACAAAGTTCCGTCTTTACCTTTGTAAGTTCTTCCTGAGGGCCGCGAAGTTAACTCTGACAGTGGCACGTCCATTTCAGAATCTGAAGAGTTCTCATCATCAAGTATTTTGAAGAGGTCTTCCTCCGAATCGATCGAGTCGGTTTCATGAGTTTCTTCTGTAACCTCATCAGACTCTTCATCGCTGGAGTCGAATACAATATCATCTTCGGGATCTTCGTCCACCTCTTCGAGTAGCAAACTAACGATTTCCCTGTCCTGTAAGGACCTCTCCATTTTGAACTGTAAAGAATATGATACTATAAAGTTGAATTCCAAACAAAATAAAGAAGTTTATGAATGAAATACATCAAATCGTAAAAAGACAAAATAAAACAATAATAATCTCGAGTATTATATATAAAATATGTTATTTTTAACAAATTAATGACACAAAACCACTAATAGCAACAAATGAACTTACATGAAAACGTCACGCCGTATGCCTGGTGGGGTCTGCGAGACCCGAGCGCACTTTAGGCACGTCCTTTCACTACTGGAGCACGCCCCGGACTGAGGTAGCGGGCGGAGGGTGTCAATTAGTTCACTACGGTCAGCTACTGAGAGCAGTTGCGAGCGAATTTCAAATTACAATGAATTATAACGGTTTGACGGCTGCGGTGGGTCTCACAGACCCAACCAGGCATGCCAAGGGTTAATTGTTATTTTATCATAATGTAACTCATTCAAATACTCCTGGTTATCGAGGAGCCACTCATATTTCATAACACAAATGCTCGCGCCCGTATCTACTAAAAGACTTACCTTGCTATTATTACTTACATTTAAATCTACTACATTGTTTATGCTATAATTACAAACGAAATGATCACTAATTGTAGGGGCGAAAAAACTCACTATTCGGTGCAGATTGAGTGTGTTCCACGCTCTCAATGTGCTCCGATTGTATCTGAGAAACGCGGGCGTTTACATTTGGGCGAGATGGGTTGTACCGACCTTGGCCTCGCGAAGTACCCCGTTGGTACCTACCACGATTGAGCCCTCGAGAGTTACCCCTGTAAAATGTCCTGGAATTCGATCCGCTTTGCGCTCTCTGATGGTTATAATTAGTATTTGAGCGAACGTTATTAGGGCCTCTTTTATTTCTATTAAACTGATTGTCACGACTGCGGTAAATGTTCAACACATGCTCGTTACGAGCTGATGATGTGCTCTCGTCCAGCGCGGTTTGAATCGCTTCTGGAAGAGACTGGAATTGTCGGGAGGCTATGATAATGCTCAAACGCGAATCTGATAATCCGTCTGCGAAACGCTTAATCGCAATTTTCTCGTTCAAAGGACGAAGTGTTTCGTATTTTTTGTCATCACCGTCAGCCTGTGCTATAGTCAAGTTGACGAACAACTGTTCTAACTCAGAGCCGAACTTATCAATAGATCTACGGCCTTGGCTTGCGCTATTAAGCTGCGATTGCAATGCTACCGCGGATTTCTTCTGAATTAAGTGAGTGCGCATATCTAAAACCAAACTACTCACGGACTCGTAGCTAGATTTTAACCTCAGCTTGGCGCTAGGGGTCAGTCTAGTTTTCAAAACGAAATCAATTAATTGTTTTTTGCCATTTTCGTTAAGCATATCACTATACATCACAATACTATCTATCAGTTGAGTAGTAATATTTTCGTGGCCTGTCATTATTGGCAATAGGGCTATTGCCGTTTTTAAATCAAAGGCGCCCATGCTGGCTGAGTTATTGGAACTTTCTGATTCACGAGACATTAAATTTAAAATATTACTGTACAAGATATGTATGTCGTCTATGCATCTATTAATAACCTGAAAATCATCGCTACTTATCTCAGAATTCTCTATTTTTAGTTTGATTTTAGACGAAATATACTCCAAACGACTGTACAGATTTTTCGCTTCACTAACTTTTTCTTTTGCTGTATCGGAACTCTCTCTACGTTTTGGTCCGATTTTCACTAGATAATCTCTAATTTCTTTTAAACTACTGTACACATTATTTAGTTCAGCTAGTGACATTGAAAAAATCGACAAATATAATTTCTAACAGTAAATGAAAAGGAAACTATTATTTACACACTATGTAAAACACTTAAAAATTATAATTTCACTTACTTGTTAAAATATCACGTACATACTAATTACAAGGGCGGGGCGATGGTGTTTGTGGATGTAACCATTTTTAGAGCGGCGCGAGCAAGCTTGAACAGCACTGCAAACAGGATGTGTGGCTGCATGAGTTCATCTTCTTGAAGCGGGCCGGGTATTACCCTGGACACCTCTTGATGTTGGGCCGGGTATTACCCTGGACACCTCTTGAGATCTTCTAGTTAGTTGTAGGGCGGGCGATGTTTTCAAGCGAGATTGCGTTGAGTTCTCGCCTCAGAGTTTTCACGGCACTCTTCCTGCATTTTTTCATCAGGTAATAGATAACTGCTACAGCCAGTATAACCACGGATACAATCATGAGGGTTTGTATGATGTGGTTTGTGTGAGCGTCTTCTAGGCTTGTATTTGCGGATGCTGCACCATTTGCGTTTTGTGCTATGACTACTTCTTTCGACTGCGATTTTCCCATTTCGTACCTTTATTTCTCTTTGGATTTCTGGCGTTTCTTCTTGGTTTTTTTTTTTGTTTTCTTCAAAATAGGGCGCTTCTTTTTTCTTTCTTCAGAATTTGTGCTTCTTTCTTCTATATGGTTTTCTTCATTCTTCTGTAAGGTTTTCTTCTTTCTTCTATAAGGTTTTCTTCTTTCTTCCGAATTTGTTTTTTTTTTGCACTGGTTTTTCACTTAGTGGGTAATTTCTTTGTTAGCATCCTGGCAGGGTCGCCATGAGGCATGGTACGCGTGGGGAAAAGAAAAGATACGTCTTCACCGTACGTCGGTCGTTTATTGAGTCCCAAATACAATAATTTCTTATAAAATCTAACTTATGCTAAACGCGCTTGCGCAGCAGAGTCACACGGGACTCGCGCATGAAATATAAAACTTCTAGGTAATGCACTACAATGCCGAATGGTATACTACCATAACTTGCTAGAACAATTTAGCATCAAGTGACCGAAATCAAGGCTCCAGTGGCTACTGCTTCACCATGAAAGCGCGCCCGCGCACATTGCGCGCAAAATGAGGAACTTCCTGAATAGCACACTGGTTAAGCTTTTGAGTCACTCTCCTTACAGTCCTGATTTGGCTACCTTGTGACTTATTCACTAAATTAAAAAAATCACCTCAAAAAGGGCAGGCCAAAGAAGAGATGACTGGAAAAAGCTTTCCCAAATCTTTGTACAGATGCCAATTCTATGAAAAGACTTACTTGGAAACATTAACAATAGAACTTTTTATAGCCCTACCTACATATTATGTACTATTCTAAGCAAGTTTTACCAGATGACTGCAACGAAACTGAAGCAATATGTGTTGTCTTCTAGCTACTCTTTCTCTATAGATTATTAGAGAAAATTATATTTTTAATTGATGTGTGGCTATAGTTAAGTCGTTCTGTCAATTCCTTTTTTATGAAATTCTTTTCTATACTCAAAGATTAACGATTATTTTCAAGTTTAAGCAACCGGTCTTTTGAAGCTGATGTAAAAAAATTTTTGTGGAGCTCTATTAGTCTGCCTTTGAAACACCGAAATGGACAGTCATTCACTATGAAGGAGAGAGTTTGAGCACAACAATCACACATATGAGAGTTTTCAAATGTGGTAGAAATAATCGTTTGGCTAAGAATTCTAATTTCAAATTAATTTTATTTTAAAGACATTGAATTGTTTTTTTTTAATAAGTAATTTGTTTATTGATTAGTGTTATGTTTTCATCGCATCTGAATATTTTTCGTCATCATGGATACATTAAAAATTCGAGTAATCATGGAATATGAGTACCGTCGTGGCAGCAACGCGGCACAAGCGGCACGCAACATCACGACGTTTACGGAGCGAATACTACAAACGAACGCACCACCTGTTATTGGTTCTGCCGTCGGCTTCCGTTCTGGAAATTTCGACTTGAAAAATGAATCCCGTGGTCGTCCGTAAACTTTGGTCGATATAAAGGTGATTGTGGAAGCTGATGATACTTAATCTACGGCTGAATTAGCAGCAGCTTTCGACATTAGCATCAAGATAATATTGGTCCATTTGCATCAAATTGGCAAGGTAAGAAAGCTTGAAAAATGGGTGCCGACGAACTCAATGATCGCCAGCGTAAAGTACCCGTCGAGACGTGCCTTGCAATGCTCAATAGGCACACAAACGAAAGAATTTTGAACCGAATTCGTATCTTCAAGGAAAAATGGATTCTGTTTGAAAATCGCAATCGATCAACAAGGTGGCTTGATCCTGGCTCAGCATCAAAACAACGCCCTAAACGAAAACTTACCTCTAGAAAAGTGATGGTCACTGTTTGGTGGTTTAGCGCTGATGTGATTCATCACAGCTTCTTACCAAACGGGATGAGCATTACTGCAAATGTGTACTGTGAAAAACTGAACACAATGATGGAAAAGCTCGCACGTCTCCAACCACTTTGGTCAATCGTTCGTTCCCGCTGTTCCTGAATAACAATGCGCGACATCATACTGCACAATAGACTGTCTCCTAGCTACAAGAGCTGGGTTTGGAAGCTCTCCGTCTTCCGGCATACTCTATGCGACTTCAACTTTTTCCAGAATTTGAATAACTTTTATACTTGAGAGGCAGTACAAAATGCCTTTGAAGAATTTGTTGCCTTTCGTTACTATGATTAACAGAAATTTAAATAAAAAACGGCTTTTTCATAGGTAAAGACCTAATATTTGACAGATTTCATTGTTCGAAAAATGTTATATAAGTTATATCCTATACCTTTAAATGAGCAATTCTTGTATATATATATATATATATTAAATATATATAATCGGGATCTCGGAAACGGCTGAAACGATTTTCATAAAATTTAGTGTCCAGGGAGTTTCGGGGGCAATAAATCGATCTAGCTAGGATTTATTTTTAGAAAATGTGCTTTTGTCCGTGTTTTCAGGCAATAAAAAACTGCTACAATATAAGAAGGTAAATTTTGACAGGTTACAAACGATCGTAATAGCTCAGATGGGATGTTGTTCGAGCGTGATATCGGAGTTCCGTGGTTCGCGTCCCGTCTTGGGTCCGACTTTTTTTCCTTTTTTTTTTCAAGTTCCCTTCTTTTGTGAGAAAATCTATTCTTTCGAGCCCTTTTTTAGTATTTTTTAAAAATACGAAAATTTTAATTAAACCAGTAAAATAACCAGTTCAGTTTTTTTCTATTATGTCAATAAGATCAAAAACTATTATTCATGTAATTTGTATATAAATGTAACTTAAAAGAACCGAGCAAAGCTCGGTCATCCGGGTACTTTTATATTAATTAGATTAAAAAATAAAATAAAACAAACCACAGATATTCATAAAGAAAGAAAAATATGCAAAAAATTAAAAAGCAAACCACAAAACAATGTATTAATATTTTATTTAAAACTAACTTCTCAGTTAAATGACAATGTGTGACAAAAAACTTCACCTGTGGTGAGCCAAGTGGTAGTTGCGTCCGAGGTTGATTCAAAAAAGTTTACCCCGACTATGTACGAAGTAAAAACTAGGTGGTTCAGGTGCAGGGTGCTGAATAAAATCAGTATTTTGTTGGAAATAACATTTCCAATCCTTATGCCAAGCTTGTCTGAGGACATGAGCATGGTATATATGCTCTTCCTGAGTTTGGCTATGCCATGTGGCTAATCATATCACATAATCATCGTATTTTATTATTTCGTCTGTTCAGATGGGCGATCTAGAAGTAAGGTAATCTGAGATGCTATCCAGTTTTCTAATAGGTATTGGCTTAGTTATCACTTGCAAATATTACTTCCACTCGCTTGCAGCAGTGTTTCGTTTCCAACTGTTTAACTAAGGTCTTGATGAGATTAAACAAGCCACATAACAGGATAGCAACAAGTGCTATTACAGAACACGGTTCTTTTAACAAACATTTATTTACCATAGGTGTTACAGACAGTCCCCAGTGCTGGAGGTAACGGCGGCCTACGTATTGCTGGCTTGTCCCGAGGTTGCTTCATATAGGGCTAATCACTCCCCGAAGTTGCTCGCTACATCAAGGGACTGCTGAGCTTCTTCGCGGAGATTTTATGGCTCGAATAATCGTGATGTTCTTACCCACACGCGCCTAGAAGTTGCGAAAAATAGCCGTCGTAAACTCAACTAAACAGAATTGCAATGTAAAAATTTTTTTCTGTAAATAATTAAATATACGTGGGAGAGCCACGCTGCAGCTATATTATGGTTGTAGCACGAAGGAGTCGACTCGACCGGGGAAGGACCACGCTCTCACAGAATACAAGCGTAAAAGAGCATCTTGATGCTGCTGTGTTTCGTATGGTCAGTGTAGAGAATCGGGAGACCCGTTTTACTGGAATCGAGGCATTCCATCTTAGTCCTCAAGGGTGACAACACATCTGCATTTTGATTCTTAATCGAGGTTAAATGTAGATGATATGGGCCACAGCATCCACTTACAATCAGGTGACTGTGTGCTCGTTTGTCATCCTAATTCTATAAAAAAAAGAATTAGGATGACAAACGAGCACACAGTCAGCACACAGTTGATTAAATGATCACGTAAAATAAAAAAAAATGTCGATTTATCATTTAATTCCATTGTTTAATTTGTGCATTTATTTCTTAAAATTTCTTTATTTTTCTAGCCTCCAGAAAATGACAGCTGTAGTCTAGATAGTGTGAGTGGGTGCTCATTGGATTCTGAAGATGAACCACCAGAACCAGAACCTGTGTCTGGGGATCAAGCACAACCCGATAGTGAGGCGGATAATGCTAAAAGGTACATTAATAAATTATATTAAATTCATAAAAAGATTTAATTACGTTAAATTACTGTTTGCATCCATAAGTTGACCTTTTTTAATGAATTTGGTATTTTGGAGTTTTGGAGGTAACTTGAACGACGACAGATTGTTGCAACTATTTTGAAACAGTAACAGAAACAGAATTTTTTTATTCAATATAGATTATAAATAACTTTTGGCAAATCCAAATGTGTCTGCCTTAACCGCTCATGTTATACGTCATTTTTTTAAATACATACAAGGTTTCACTAATAAGATAATAACCTTATCTTCGTAGTTCAATTCGATTTTTTTTTCGTTTAAAAACTTGCGCGCGCGCTGCCGTAGCGCTCATGTTATACGTCAATTTTTTAAAGTATTTTAAATACACACAAGTTTTCACTAATAACCTTATCTTCGTAGTTCAATTCGACTTTTTTTTCGTTTAAAAACTTGCGCGCGCGCCCCTTTTTAACCATGCGCTCCTCGGTACGTGCCTAGTTTGCCTTAACCCTTAACTAGTAAAATCCCTTGAGATTCGTTCGGATTCACAAAATGTCACTTTGTGGACCGCACTAAAGAGTATAGTAATATTTAGAAGGGACGCCTTAGAACCAAAAAGTATATAATCACTAAGTTTACTCGGAACAATATATAAGAGTGCTTAGAACGATTCTTTTTTAAATGTTGTTTTTAGGAATTATACAATTAAGATGTTATGAGAATTCGCTTCTAAAACTGAAGTATCCAATGAACTTACAGTCCACCTGAAGATGGTAAGTGGCTATTTCAGCCCATGGAAACTTGCAGCAAGTTGTAATTTGTTACCTCAACTGAGATGAAATGCCTTACAGCCTTTATTTATATACCAGTAAAAAGTAAGAGAGTGATTACCCAGACGATCTCGCAGACACATAAACTTAAAAAATTTATAAGTTGCTGAAAGACACGCTGTACTTAAAAAAAATTCATCATCATCATCATCATTACAGCCCTTCACAAGTCCACTGCTGAACATAGGCCTCCCCCAAGTAATGCCACAAAGCACGGTCCTGAGCCACCTGCATCCATCGACTTCCTGCATGTCTTACCAGGTCGTCACTCCATCTAGTGGGGGGGTCGCCCTACAATACGCCTACCGGTACGAGGCTGCCACTCGAGAACCTTTCTTCCCCGTCGGTTATCGGTTCTTCGAGCTACATGGCCGGCCCATTGCTACTTCAGCTTACTAATCCGTTGGGCTATGTCGGTCACTCTGGTTTTACTGCGGATATCCTCATTTCTGAGTCTATCACGCAGAGAAACTCCGAGCATAGCCCTCTCCATAGCTCGCTGAGCGACCTTGAGCGTCCTCAAACGGCCAGCAGTGAAGGACCACGTCTCTGATCCCTAAGTGATCACTGGCAACACGCACTGGTTGTACACTTTAGTTTTCAGAGATTGAGATATACCTGACGAGAAGATGTGTCGTAATTTCCCGAACGCTGCCCAGCCGAGTTGAATCCGTCGATTGACCTCTCGGTCGAAGTTGGACTTACCTAGTCGGACTATTTGTCCCAGGTAAACGTACTCGTCAACAACTTCGAGCATAGTGCTCCCCACAACTACCGGCATAGGTGTGACATGGACATTGAACATAATCTTTGTTTTGTCCATGTTCATCTTAAGACCTATCTGTTGGGAGACACCATTGAGGTCATTGAGCATAGTGCTAAGGTTCCTCCAGCGATTCTGCCATAAGGGCTATATCGTCGGCAAATCGAAGGTGAGTGATGTACTCGCCATTGATGTTAATACCGTATCCTTTCCAGTCCAGTAGCTTGAAAACGTCTTCCAACGCAGCGGTGAAGAGTTTCGGGGATATAACGTCACCCTGTCTTACACCTCTCTGCAGTTGGATAGATTTCGAACTCTGGTTCTGTACTCGGATAGCCATTGTAGCCCTACTGTACAAACACTTCAGCACCTCGATATACCGACAGTCAACTTGGCACCGCTGAAGGGACTGTAGCACCGCCCAAATTTCGACAGAATCAAAGGCTTTCTCATAGTCCACATACGCCAGGCAAAGTGGCAAATTGTACTCTTCGGTCTACTGTACAATCTGCCGCAGGGTATGTATGTGGTCTATGGTACTGAAGCCTTTTCGGAAACCGGCTTGTTCGGGAGGCTGGAAGTCGTCGAGTCTGCGTGCGAGACGATTCGTAATGACTCTCGAAAACAGCACGTAGACGCGGCTCAGAAGGGAAATCGGTGTGTAGTTCTTCAACAGAGGGTTGTCGCCTTTCTTAAAGAACAAGACCACCGCACTTCTGCTCCACGCCTCCGGAGTAGTGCCACCATGGAGGACGGAATTGAAGAGCTTCTGAAGGACTTCAAGTACCGGTGTTCCACCCGCTTTCAGAAGCTCCGCTGTAATTCCATCCTCGCCTGGGGCCCTGCCGTTTTTAAGGTGCTGGAGAGCCATTCTAATCTCGCTCAGACTGGCGTCCGGGATATCATCGGAATAGTGTCGGGTAAGACTTGCTCTTGTATCGTTACTCAACTTGCGTGTGGCTCCAACGATGATGCGTACAGCTGCCCATAGAACCTCTCAATCTCACTCAAAATCTCAGGTGTCCCGGAAACGATGCTGCCACACTCAGTCTTCAGCTTTGACAGTTGGCTCTTTCTGGCAGACAGATCTCTGGCAAAGACTTTGGAGCCCTGGTTCGCTCGACGCGAAGAGGATGAGGGAACCAGGGCTATATATATATATATATATATATATATATATATATTCATCAGCCTGCGGCAGTCCACTGCTGGACATAGCCCTCTCTCAAGGCGCGCCACTTAGCCCGATCTTCGGCTACATGCATCTAGTATCTACCAGCCACTTTGCGCAGATCGTCGCTCCATCTGGTCAGGGGGCGTCCCTCACTACGTTTGCCTAGACGCGGTCTCCACTCCATAACACGTCTACTTCACCGGTTGTCACTATTGCGACAGACATGATCAGCCCATTGCCACTTCAGCTTACAAACACGGAAAGCTATGTCAGTAACCTTAGTTCTCCGGCGGATTTCTTCATTTCGAATTTTGTCTAGCAGAGAAACTGCGAGCATAGCTCTTTCCATTGCTCGCTGAGCATCTTTAAGCTTTTGGAGGCGACGTATCGTCAGTGTCCACGTTTCGGCACCATAAGTGAGTACAGGCAGAATGCACTGGTTGAAGACTTGTCTTCAGACTTTACAGTATATGGGCGACGAGAAAACCCAACAGAGCTTTCTAAATGCTGCCCTAGGCTGGGCAGCATTTAGAAAGCCTAACTGAATCCTCCGATGGGCTTCCTTCTCGAAGTTATTCTTACCTAGTTGCAATATCTGCCTGAGTTAGGTATATTCCTGGACATTTTCGAGAATTTCACCATCAACAGTAATTGGAAATGGCATGACGTAATCGTTGTACATAACTTTTGTCTTGTTCAGATTCATGCACAGACCAACATGTTGGGAGGATTCATTTAGTCTGTTTAGCATGTCCTGAAGTTCCTGCAGCGATTCGCAACACAAAGGAGAGAAAGCAGAGCTAATACAATTAGTAAAGTAAAATAAATCACGTAAACCTTTGTACGATTGATAAATTCTTCGCTACTCGATCCAAAAGACCATGCATACAGCTAAAGTTGATGGCTAAATGGGCTAAAAAAATAAAGAAGTTTACCCTGAATTACGAATGGGTGAAAGATGTGTTTTGTCGTACAGCTATATTAGAAGACACCACACATCACTAGATTTCTCAAGCCATCAGATCGCCGTTAGAATATTTTTTTCTCTTTTTTTCTGAAGATGTAACTGATATCGTGTTACAAACAAATACGTATTCTATATCTAATACTGGCAGATCTCTAACTGAGGATGAACTTTGCAATTTCCTAACCTTTCAGATAATGACGGGTATTCTACAGATGCCCGCTTATGTTGATTACTGGAGCCAACACTTCAGATTTCCTTTAGTGTCCGATTTGATGACTGAAAAGATACTAACAGATTTGTCGACAATAACATGAAAGACGCTGATAGGTATTACATAATTCGTCTTGTTGTTCAAAAAATTGGGAATAATTGTTTGGTCCAAGAAAATGAACAACAATTCAGTATTGACGAAATGATTATCCCATACAAAGGGACTAAAGCTGGCAAAGGACGCCAATACATGAAAGACAAGCCCAATAAATGGGGCTTCAAAAACTATGTTAGAGCCGGTGTCTCAGGTGTAATATTTGATTTTATATTATATGCTGGCGGAGACACGTTCACCGTTTCACCGTCACACGTTTACCGAAGAGGAATCTACTTTGGGATTTGGAGCACAAGTTGTATTAGCATTGTGTAAAAATATCAAAAATAAAACAGCTATTACTTATTGCGGCTATTTTTTTTCTAGTCCCGAAGTTTCCCGAATTTTATATATTGATATCGCCCACTTACGAGAGTGATGTGGCACGCTAAACTATGCCATGCCATGACGAACAACCACAGACTATCAAGAATCGATTTTGAAATAAATCGAATATATACAAATCACGTAAATATTTAATTTAACTAATCGTTCAACAAATTTTGATTTAAAGATAAAAAATGCACATATGCAGTGTTTCCAATACATGGACGAAATTATTCGTTGGTCAGCTCAGGCAAAAAGAATAATTAAAAATGTATCAAAAAGACTTGGCTACAAAAACCTATTTTGTATTTTTATTAATTACATTAGATTTGAAAACCAAATTCTCGATAACTTACCTTCCGTCCCGATATTTAGCCCATTGGACCTGGAAACACTAATACACATATAGAGAAAGACGCTAGTACGCATACCTTGACAAGATACCGGTGCAGTCAACGCCGTAATGAAAATTACAGATGCTGGCAGCCATTTTATTTGTTTAAATGTCAATATGAATGTTGCAATTAACATGAAATATAAGATGATTTTTATTTTCAAATTAATACATATCAATACATTGAAGTATCTGTTTGTAATTTCAAAATACCAGCCCTTTACTAAATGCATATGAAAGTTTATACTGTATTTATAACAAAAGACAAACATAATTTTTGAAAATTGTCTGTCTGTATGTTTGTTCCAGCTTATAGTTGACACTAACAGATAGCTGATGTTATAAAGAGTAACACAGGCTACTTTTATTTTAGAAACTGCATTAGGATTCCGCGCAAAAAAATGAAACCTATAAATCCAATCGTAATCAACATAAACACCTATTAACCACGCGAGCGAGGTCGCCGGAACGGCTATTATGTAACTATTATGTCATAATTTGTATTAAACTTTAACTTAATTTTAAATGCATTGTAGTTTATAAAGAAATATGTTTCGGGTTTTAATTTTTATATCGATAGCTAATCGATAATATTTGCTTTGATTTGTGTATCGTTAAATCGATTTAACATTGTTCCATCTCTAGAAACGCTTAACTGTAAGCTGTCACACGCACTATGGTATAACACAAAGACTATAGTAATTATATCTAAGTTAACGAAATTTATTACAAAATTTTACTTGCGATGATACTCTTCACCTCATGATGTTTCGTTTTGTATAAAAGATAGTTAAATATAAGTCATACTTGCATCAAAGTGATTTTCACAGAAGAATTGTCTTGTTTTTGTAGACAATGTATTCGGGTATATTCTTGCCAGTTTTAACCAAGTATTTCTTATATATAAATCAGTTTGCACTTGACATATCTTTTCCGGCGTTCTCATACTCGTATTTTTGCATTCAGGCACAACACAACAATGATATATATAGCTGGTAACACATTATTAAACATTAAAAAGCAAAATTCTTGACGTCACTATTTGAACAGCATGGTGGCTAGCGTTTTCACGCGAAAATTTCAAACGATAGATTTAAAGTAATTTTTATGGCACTATTCGGTTTCAGAAAAATTATATAAAAATTATAGTTGTTCATTATCACTCTAGGATTCATTTAAAACTCTTTTTGATAATGGGTGTAATATCCTTTTGTTAACCTCCTTTTTTGAATTCGGCTAAAATCTAATTTAACATAAAATAGAATATCGTAGATTTGTAAGACATTGTTAAAAGTTAAAGTTCATTCTTATAATTATGTTCTCCCATTATGAATGAGTGATCCGCCCCACTAGCTCCTGGGTAGAATTTATAAATTTTTTTTATTTAAAATAATTTTTTGGAAAAAATATAGCCTAACTCCCTCTTGGCATTGCTCTCTATTCATAGAATTTAATAACAATCGGTTCGGCCAATTGGAAGATTAACTCAGACAGACAGGTGAACATTTAAAAAAGAATGTTTTAATAGCATACCAACAACCCTCTGAGTTTAATTATATGTATAGAAGATAATATAGTTAATTATTACAGGTCGAAATCAACGAATACGGTTAGCGAATGCAGCGACCCCATACCGGAGTACTCAGCTGCGGAGGAACTGCAGGATGAGCGATCGTGGTTGACTGTACAGCATAGCGGCCATAAAGCGACCTGTGATATGAAGGTAGGTATCTGCTAAAAATTGCCACAAAATATAATTCAATCTATAGAATTTTTCTTTTGGTAAATAAAAAAAATTTTTCCATCTCAAAAAAAATAGTCAATTTCTTGTGTAAAACATGCAATGACAATAAGGTATATTGAGTATTAAAATATATATATCAAAATGGCAGGAGGTTCAAAATTCGAATGTATATTTTTTTTGTATGTATGTTACGCGATATCTTCGCCAATTGAGACATGATTTTGTAGATATTTTTTTTGAAATAGGTTATTCTTCAGTGGTGATCCATATAAAAAAAAACACACACGAAGACACACATGTTCCTAAATAATTTTAAACATTTTTGTTAAAATATGACAATATGTAATGAAATAAAAAAAAAAATAATGAAAAATAAAAATAATGAAAGCAATGAAAAGCATGAAAGCAGGTAAGGCTGCCGGATATGATAGAGTTTCACTCGAAATGCTAAGGGCTGGAGAGGAAGTGGTGGCAGGCCTGCTGCTCACCTTGTTTAATTTATGCTGGGAACTGAAGCGGGTACCGGGAGACTGGTGCAAAGCCCAAAGACCAAATTAGCGATTTATTAAAAACGGGCCAAATTAGGAGTACCCTTAACCGACGAGCATGTATGCGTAGGTGTATGGATGTGAAGGAGGCGAGAGAGGTGTGTCAGGATCGTGCCAAATGGAAGTCTGTAGTCTCTGCCTACCCCTCTGGGTGACAGGCGTGAGTGTTTATGTATTATGTATGTATGTAATGTTATGCTATCTATATGTTAGTAGATTTTAAGCAACAAGCAGTTCTTTTATTGCTGTTTGGTGTAATATCTTAATATATATAAATTACGTGTCCACGTTGTTTGTCCGCGATGGACTCCTAAACTAATTGACCGACCAAATTTGCACACCGTGTGCAGTTTGGTCCAACTTGAGAGATAGTACAGTTTTTTTTTGCCCATGAGTGGCCCACAATTTTTTTTGCTTATTTAATGTTTTTAATAGGTCACGACAAAGGGTCGTCGAAAAGGGCAGAACAACGTTTGCCTGGCAACCTAGTACTCCTATAAAATTTGGCATGGTTGTTGAAAGTATCTTTCTTTTTAATGTTTATAGATTTTAAGCAACAAGCAACAAATTTAAGTTCTTTTATTGCTGTTTTGTGTAATATATTAATACAATCTATCTGATAAGGCGTATAAAATAACGCCTAATGAACTTTGGTCTTAGGTTTCCTCGATACAGGCTTGCCTAGTGAGGAAACCAACAGGTATTACCTATTGTATAATTTTTCTGTTAATAAAACATTTTTCTATTTTTATTTTATGTTTCTAAAATGTTTATTGAAGGCTATGGAAGAGCGGGGGTCTCTAACACAAGTTCCTTAAGGTACTTAAAGGTACCCTACCTTATGAAAATTGTTAAATTAAATAAAAAGATTATTAAAAAAAATCCATCCCTAAGGGTAGCAAAAAATTCTTTGAAGTCGGCTTTTACTTTTTGTTAAGTTATATTTATCTTCTATCCTTTTAGTTAAACAATCAATTATTAAAGGTTTGCCGCGAATAGCTATTGAACAGACATTTAGTTATGAAATATAGTATGCTGAAGTCACAAATTTTTAATCTCCATATGATATTTTTCGCACATGGCATATTTTCATTGCAACTTCATTGTACTAAGGTTCTTAGGAGTGTTTGACAGACTGAAAACTAATATTACTTTTTGACACTTGATAGACTATGCGATAGATAAGGAAGAAGAAGAAATAGAGAGATAAGAACAACTTGGCGGCGAACCAAGACTTGAATACATAATATTACATGGCTCAACAGGATAATAGTTTTATTTCAAGCACAGTCGATATACTCACATAGACTAAAAGCTTAGAACTTTATTATATGTGTAGATTTTTTGTAGCCGTAAGATAGTAATTGTAGTCCCATAAGTTAAGTAGCTCATCGTAAAATAGCGCGTGAACAACCGGAGTTCGATCTTCGCCGGTACCAACCACGTGTTTAGCAGTAAAGGAAAACTTTGTGAGTGACATACATTGAGCTATTATGTACTACGTACTAGAGGCGACACTGCATTCAGCTACTCTGTTCCACTCAACTGTGGTGCATACACCGCACTTTAATCAGTCACTCGCTAGGCGCTTGTAGAGTTGTCACGTGTTGTGTTGATTTAAAAAAAATCTTGATAAAAATATTCCGTCATATGTACTTAGATATTGCACAAATAATTCAAGAAATGTCAGTAAAAACCAAGGAATTACTTTTCATCGGTTAATAAGATACTTAATCAATAAAAAGTATTAAAGATTAATAATAAAACAAATTATTCCTAAGACGTCATCTCGTGTCATGGAATATAGATTATGAAATTAATATATTCAGATGCGCCATTTCTGTGGGTACTTAAGTATAGGACGAATATATTATTATATACATTTTTTTTGTAGAAACATACATGTATAAGTTATTATAATTAGGCTAAATTTTTCATGTTTAAGTCTGCTTATTATTCTTTTATTTTATTTTTTGGGTTTCCACATCAAAGTCAAAGTGGTATAAATTCGTCCATTTTAACTCTCGCGTGCCTAGCATTTATGAACGACTCTTATTCTAATTTAAGTAAATATATTTGTAATTTAAATGTTATGATAATAAGATTTGTTTATTTTAGATAAGCAAATATAATATACAAAATAAATGACAAAATTTAAATATTGTTCTCGATATAATTTACCTATTTAATAATACAATCTACTATTACCTACGGATCATTCTACCTATGTTTATTCTATGATAAAAAACCAACCGCACGAACACAGAGTAGCGCACATTTTTTGTTTGAAATATCTGTTCTAGTACGTAAGTACATATTACTTCAATGGTGACATGTGATATTCGCATCACGCTCTAGAGCAGCGCAGTCAACTAACTGTTCTATAACACCTTCAAAACTTAGAGGAGAGCTGTACCCAGCAGTACCAACTGCTGGACACAGGTCACTTCTAACTTTTGGCGTATTTAGGTTGTTATAATTGATGTAGATTTATTTTATATTTGTAAACAGGTGATTGAGCCGTACAAGCGCGTGCTATCCCACGGCGGCTATGAAAGCAGTGGAGCGGCCATAATAGTGTTCAGTGCCTGCCATCTTCCAGACACCGCGCGCCCAGACTACCGTTACGTTATGGACAACTTGTTTCTGTGAGTGCTGACGTTTGAGCATTATTATCACCAGATTTGACAAATCTTCATTGGATTCTTTTAATTATAGAATGTGGGTGACAAACGAGTACAAAGTCTACTTGATGGGTAAGTGAATGATGTAGCCCATAGACATCTACATATCCTCGATTAAGAATCAAAATGTAGATGCGTGGTCACCCTTGAGGACTAAGATGAATAGTCTCGTTTCCAGAAAAAATATCTTTAGTTCTCTACACTCACCATATGAAGCACAGCAGCATTAAGCTTCTATTTTACTCTGGTATTCTATGAGAACATTGTTACTCCCGGTGAGCCGACCGATTTATGCTACTAATATAGCTTCAGTGTGGCTCTACCATGTTCTTATATTGTATTAGTTGTTTTTCTAACTTTAATTAATCCAACAGTTGAACACGTAATATTGATCGCCTTGTTGCTGCTTTAGTTTGCTTTCTTAGCCCAATAGCACTACGGTTCAGGGTCTGGATTTAGCTTAACAATAAAAACATAAAATACCTCAAAGCCTGAATGACAAATTACACGGGCCCTTCTGATTAGAAGAACAAAGCAATGGTTACACCTCTGCTTAATAGCAGAAATAACTAAGAGTGTGGTATCTATCTATCCAAAATGTTTCCTAATGATGAACAAAATGAGAATAGCTGTGAAGTTTCTTTCGCCATTTATTAATTTTTAAAATAATTCATTTGAAATTTTAGTTTAAATAATAAGGTTTAAATCAATTTTTATTTTGTTATATTGACATACGGATACATAATTGGATTCTCAGCAAGTTTTTGTGGTGATATTTATACTATTTTAGGTCATTGGGTTTTCTTTCCGGTAGCAAACGGTTACTAAATAGATTTGGTACTTAATCATTGTACATCTTGTAAGAACAAAGTTGTTTAGTTTGTTGATTACTTTTATTTTAAAAGTATATTTTTTAATATTATTATATTTATTACAAAATTAATCAGCTATAATTCAACTTGATTATAAAACTAATTAATTTTATTAAAACTAATTATTATCTTTAGAACCTAGTAAATAAACAAGACTTCACTTTTCATTTATAGAACGTAAATACAATGAAAAATAACATTTTTTTTGTAAAATCTCAATTTTTCCTTAATTCCTCAATTTTTGCCTGTCCTAAGCCAGGATGAAAGTATGAAGGAAAATTTACATCACAGGTTATGTGTACACTATTGTGTTTAATTGGAATGTTGTGTAGTACTCTTTACAGTGATTACGTCACTCGGGCGCATAGGGTATCCATGAATTTATGGACGGTGTCGGACAAAAACTTTTTAAATTTTATGAAAGAAAATAACTTTTTTTTTAAATTCCGATAAATATTTTTATATTAAAGCCCAAGTGAATTTAATATAATTTATTATGTGTGCGTGTATGTTGCGTCTGACAAACAAATTGTAGGACCTAGGGTACGTCACATGTTTTCAGAGTAACATTACGTCCGTATTTTTAACGTCCGTGGATAGATTTTTAATATATAGGATTTGTAAATCTAAGCATAATACCGAAATGTCTCATCGTTCTCTCAGCTTAATTTACGTTCTATTAGTGAAACCAAACTACTGGTTTCAAGGATGACGGTGTTTACACTAACACCAAATATTCCATATATTGGGAAAACTGAATATTTAACCTGTATTTTTTTAGTTTGACAAGTTTATTATAATATTTACTATATTTGATTTCAGCTATGTAATTTGGACTCTGGAACGACTAGTGACAGATGAATATGTGTTGATATATCTACACGGTAGCGCGGGAAGGAGGCGGCTGCCTACCTTCGCCTGGTTACACGAGTGCTATAAATTAATTGATAGAAGGTAAGACTTTGTTGTTAGATTGATTGTATACACTTTAAAATTACAAAGTGAAAATAATGAAGAATATTCATGTAACAAACTCATGGGGCCATAATAAGGACAATTTTTCGCTATCGCAATTCCAAACTTCTTACACTTTTAACGCTGCTCTCTAACATGGTCTTGGGATTTTATGTTTATTATAAATGTTAGACGACAATACCACCAGTTACCTAAGGACAAGAAATTTGGTTTTGATGTTTTCCCTTAGTAACTTTCTTATATTTCTTAGATTTCTTATTACGAACACTAATTGAGTTATGTGTATTTATTAAATGCACTATGTATGTACATGAGTGCATTTCTTTTTTTTTTTTTTCTCTCTTATAAAACCCACAATATGAGATGGTAGTTTGTCCTCACGGCTTAATTATATAAATAGAATATAATTTTAATTTATAAGTGTTTGCTCATGTCTATTGTTCTGTGTGTAAAATTAAATTACTATATTTGAATTTATAACTTAATATACTCGCGATAATATAAAAAGTAAGGCGACCAACCCTAGTTCAATCACTTCTTTCCTGCCTAAAATTGGTAATTGCAATTTTTATGTTTTTTTCTCTAAAGATCATTAACACCTTTTTTATCGTGTGGATGTTTGATCCTCATGGATACTTTCTGCTGCGGGGGCAACAGAAAGGTTATACCAGACTCTTACCGGTCAAAACCCGAGGGCAATTCTTTCTGCCCCCAGCACCCTCGCAGTGTTATCACGATGTCTCGGACCACTTCCGTAACATCATCCTCCTCGAGGGTTACATCTCTAGACATTCGGGGCCCGCGCCCCGAGCGTCTGCAACCCCAGAGACGCCATTTCTGGTAGGGTTATAATAGAAGGGCCGTGACGAACGCCTTGGCGACTTCGTCTCCGAACAGGATCCGCCCTCTCCCGATCCCGCTCAGCAGCCTCCTTCTGGACCATAACAGATTCACACAAGGTGGCTACGGCGCTCCACGCCGAGTCCCTGCGCAGCATCGCTGAGACGACTGCTGGCAGGAAGAGGCTCTGACCGATCTGGCTTCCCAGGAACGTTCGCTCCCTCTCCCACGATGGACATGTTATCAGCGTATGGGATGCGGAGTCTTGGTACTGCCCACCGCAGTGGAAACAGTTCACCGTTGCTTCGCGTCCGATCTTACACAAATAATCACCGAAGCACCCGTGCCCGGTTATTATCTGTGTGAATCTGTGGGTGTCTTCCTGCTCGATTAGAAAAAGAAACCGTTCGAATAAACCAGATTTAGTAACAATTAATGGTGTTAAAAAAGCAAGTGGTTTGACAACCTTGAAAATAAAAGTCCTTGAAATATAAAATAGTGTTTATGTATACTTTATTGATGAAGAAAACTTCAAATATGATTTTTGGTTGGATTAGACTCATAGAATACTATAACACACAATAGAATGGCTGTCAACCTTATTTTGTACGAGGATCGGCGGAAACACAAGCAATTACGTCGTATTATCTACTTCGAACCCTGTATTGACAGACTGAGTGAATTTATACATTTTAAGCTTTTTGATTAATGTTTTTGACACATCAATATTTCTTTATTTATGTTTCTAATATTCACAAAATATAAATAGTTTCGTATTAATTTTAATCAGACTCATTTCACAACGTAAATTGAGAACTCATTTTTTCCTTATTCATTTTTAGCGAAAATGATAAATTATAAAAGCGACTTACTGGTTGTAGGATATGTCTCCTTTATTTAAATTCCATTTCCCGCTGTTATTTTGACACGTAATTATTGCATAATTTGCCATTTTGAAGTGAAATCTTTAGCATCGTTGTGATTTGAAAGTCTATGAAACGAAAAAGAGACAGACACGAATTCATAAGATTTAATGTGGAAGAAAATGAGATAGGAAGCATTATAGATTATTATAGTTCAATGTCATGTCATCTCAATGTCTTCGAAATATTTTTTTGTTTCTCAGACATGCAGGTTTCTTCACGATGCTTTCCTTCGCCGCCGAGCACGTGGTAAATCAACACTTAAATTTGCAATTTTAACAAAGTTAACAATTATTTCGTTGGTGCCGGCGGGGATCAAACCCGGGTCGCTCGCGTACTGTGAAATTTCAGGGAGCGCTAACCATCTGAGCTACCACGGCTCAGGGCTTTACTTATGTAATTATAACATAAACACTCACGCCTGTCACCCAAAGGGGTTGGCAGAGACTACAAATTTCCAGTTGGCACGATCCTGATACACCTCTCTCGCCTCCTCCACATTCATATACTTACGCATACATGCTCGTCGGTTAAGGGTACTCCTAATTTGGCCCATTTTCTATATATCGCCAATTTGATCGATAAACTTTCGCCTAGGACGTCCCTTATCGACTCACCACCATTCCCTTCTGCAACATAAATTTTCTTTGTCACTCTTTCGTCATTCATTATTTCTACATGACCAAACCACCGAAGCATTCCTTTCTTAATCCTGGTCACAGCATCATCTTGCAAACCACACTTTTCTCTTATCACACAATTTCTCACCCTATCACTCAGATTCAGCCTTAACATGCAGTATGTTAGCGACCGCATTTCTACTGCATTTATTCTACTCTCGTGCTTTCACTACCATACGTTAAATTAGGGAGTAACACAGCATTGTGAATTGCCATACATGCCTTTTTTGACACATTCTGACTTCACAATAGAGTGCAGAGCCCCATTTACTTTATTTCCTGCGTTCATTCGTCGTTCTATGTCCTTATCATACCTCTCATCCCTGCTGAAGACACGTCCCAAATATACAAACTCATCTACTTGCTCGATCAACTCGCCTTCTATTCTTATTTCACATATCGTTATACTTTCTTCTCTTTCAAAAACCATAACTTTCGTCTTACTTGCGTTGACTTTCATATTGAAATATATATTTCTTCGTTTATATTTATCAGCATGTAAAACACTACTACTGGACATTTTACCGTAGATTTACATTTTGACATACAAATATACAAACTCATCCACTTGCTCGATCAACTCGCCTTCTATTCTTATTTCACATATCGTTATAATTTCTTCTCTTTCAAAAACCATAACTTTCGTCTTACTTGCGTTGACTTTCATGTTGAAATATATATTTCTTCGTTTATATTTATCAGCATGTAAAACACTACTGCTGGACATTTTACCGTAGATTTACATTTTGACATACATGCTCGTCGTCATCTTATAAGGTATTTAAATTTTAAAAACGCACAATTACTGTAAAAATACCTCATCACGGGAACTATGTGTAGGGCATTTGTATCTATAATAGGAAACGCAGAAACAAAGTGCAAATGAGCGCATATACCTGCAAATTTAGGGGCATTTAAAACTTAATGCGCGCAGTACGCAATAGCTGGACTATAAAAATGAGATCAAGTGATTTGTTTTAAAAAAAAAATTATTTCAGATTGAGGAAAAGTCTGAAACACTTGTACCTGGTACATCCTACATTTTGGTTGAAGTCATTTGTGGTGATAACGAAGCCTTTTGTCAGGTAAGTTTATATAAAAATATTTATTAGTAACACACTACTCTTAAAGACCCCCATGTGGTTGCTAATGCAGAGATGTTTACCCAAAGACACTCCGGGCATAATACTATCCACAGTTTGCTGGATGACTTATCTTATCTTGTTTGTGTTCATCTTAAGATTTGTTAGGAGATACTATTGTGGTCATTATGATTAGGGCTAAGATCTGTTAACTATTAACCGACGGCCCTACAAGGAGGATATTTTTTGTCGAGTGTATGTATGTCTTTTTTAGTTGGTACACTCTGTAGCCTAAAGGGTTTGATGGATAGTTAGATTCGTATTAGTTGTGGAAGTGACATAGTGTATAATATTTTTTTTACTTTTCTGTAAACTTTTTTACGTCTCTCACTTTTGTACGCAGAACGGCTTGTTTGCTAATAATGTTGTTATATAAAAGTTGATATTTATAGTTATACAATATCTTTTCCAGTTCTGTAGCTATAAAAGGTCTTCACATTCAATGTTCCTCACATATACAATATGTATTGTTTTGCATCAATATGTGACTTGTAGACATATCTCTATGCATCGTCTCCACATTCTCATCAGAACCCAATTCCCAAGGCTGGTGCGTAAACCTGTATGATCTTTAACTATATACCATCTGGGGATTTTGTTCTTAAGCTCAAAGAGGCATCACTTCTAATGCTAGCGTCCACGCGCTTAAAATTCTTGCAATAATGTTAGTGCGCTTGTTCTTAACTTGTTCAGGAGATTACGACAAATCTTCTCGTTAGGCATACCTCAAAATCCCAAAACAGGATTGTACAACCAGTGCAGTGCGTGTTGCCAGTGATGACCTATAGATTTGAGACATGTTAAGACATGCAAGAAGTCTGATGAGACATGAAGAAACAGATGCAGGTGACTCAGGATCGTGCTTTGTGGCGTTGCTTGGTAGGGGCCTATGTTCAGCAGTGGACTTGTCAAGGGCTGTAATGATGAACGATGATTGTTCTTCTAAACCATTAGTGCCTATGCTCCCGCAAGAACATCGAAAGCTCCTTCTTCAGCACACTTGTTTGTATGAACTGCTACTGCCTCTCGCTCTCGCATGGATAACTAGAATACACATGCACGCTAAACACTATTTTTGTAAACTAGCGTCCTTGAGTTCACAGATATTATTATTATATATTCGCTACTCAACGCTCTTGTTCTTGCAAACCCTTTTTTCCATGGTGAAATTCCTATGCATAATATCCGCCTCAAGGGAGCAAGAAAGTTAAGTATTAAAAAGAGGACAATTTCTCCCCGTCCTTTTTTTAGGCAAGGCACGCCGGAATACAGGCAAACTGTTTTTTCGATTAGTTTTCCATTGCAAAAATCGTAGAGCATTCAACAAGTCATACTTACACAAAACAAATATAGCGACTGTAAATGTACTGCATGATATTTGATTGATTAATTATGCATGCTTTTTACAAAAAGACTTATAATAATAGTAATTACATAAAAAGAAAATACTACATAAGAAGAAATGTTCTGGAAAGTCGTAAGATTTGCAAGGGGACATTCAAAACAGCCTAGAATTAATGCTATAAGAGACGAGAACGGATGCATTCTAAGTGACGAAATTTGGAGTATAAAGAGATGAAAGGAATATTTTGAAAGCCTGTTTATGAGTGGGGAGATGACGTATGATCTAAATGAAATAGAAATTCAGAAATGAAGAGGAAAAAAGTAGTGAGATAAGTATAGATGAAATAATGAAAGCAATGAAAAGCATGGAAGCAGGTAAGGTAGACGGATATGGTAGTTTCTCTCGAAATGCTAAGGGCTGAAAAGGAGGTGGTGGCAGACCCTATGTACACCTTGTTTAATTTATGTTGGGAACTGAAGCGTGTACGAGGAGACTGGTGCAAAGCCGTGATAGTCCCAATATATAAGGAAAAAGGGTCGCAGCAGGACTGTAAAAACTACCGTGGTATCAGCCTTCTTAGCATTGTGGAAAAACTGTATGCTAAGGATTGAAAGGGTCATGAAAGAAACTGATGCAAAAATTTGGGATGTGCAAGCGGGTTTTTTAAAGGGAATGGGATATGCAGATCAAGTATTTTCCATGCGCATGATTGCAGAAAAATTTATGGCCAAAAACCAAAGAGTTTTTTGTGCGTTCATGGACTTGAAAAAGCCTTATGACAGAGTGGACAGGGATATTTTATGGCAAATACTGTATTCATTTAGGTTGAGCGCTGGGTTAATACAGGCATTAAAGTCTCCATAGGGAATTTAGTGCTTGTATTAGGATCAACGGGGTCTACTCGGACTGGTTTGGCATCCATAAAGGTGTCATAGAGGGCTGTGTGGAATCCCCGTGGCTGTTCAACCTATTGTTGGACAGTTGTTTGGAAAATTTGAAAGTTGAAGAATGCGGATTAAGAATGGGTGAGTTAGCCATCTAATGCCTTTTGTACGCTGATGATCAAGTTATTTTTGGGTCGTCGAGGGCCGCGTTGCAAATGATGTT
Organism: Parnassius apollo; assembly: GCA_907164705.1. NCBI lineage: Eukaryota > Metazoa > Arthropoda > Insecta > Lepidoptera > Papilionidae > Parnassius > Parnassius apollo. The sequence goes on along the minus strand of CAJQZP010000220.1, from coordinate 17,874,514 downwards.
TAATAAACAGGTCTTTAAAAGAAAGGGGTATGAAAGTGAACACAAGTAAGACGAAAGTTACGGTTTCTAAAAGAGAAGACAGTAAAACGATATACATGAAATAAAAATCGAAGGGGAGTTGATCGAGCAAGTACATGAGTTTGTATATGTGGGATGTGTATTCAGCAGGGATAAGGACATAGAACGACGAGTGAACGAATGGAAATAAAGTAAATGGGGCTCTGCACTCTATTGTGAAAAGTCATAATGTATCAAAAAAGGCACGTATGGCAATTCACAATGCTGTTTTAGTCCCTACTTTAACGTATGGTAGTGAAAGCACGAGAGTAGAATAAATGCAGTAGAAATGCGGTCGCTAACATACTCCATGGTATGGCTGAATCTGAGTGATAGTGTGATAAATTGTGTGATAAGAGAAAAGTGAGGTTTGCAAGATGATGTTGTGACCAGGATTAAGAAAGGAATGCTTCGGTGGTTTGGTCATGTAGAAATAATGAATGACGAAAGGTTGACAAAGAAAATTTAGGATGCAGAAGTGAATGGAAGAGTCGGAAAGGGACTTCCTAGGCGAAAGTTTATCGACCAAATTGGCGATATATTGAATATGGGCCAAATAAGGAGTACCCTTAACCGACGAATTACGTACATTATGTATCCGTAAGTATATGAATGTGGAGGAGGCGAGGGAGGTGTATCAGGATCGTGCCAAATGGAAATCTGTAGTCTCTGCCAACCCCTTTGGGTGACAGGCGTGAGTGTGTATGTTATAATTACATAAGTAAAGCTCTGAGCGTGGTAGCTCAGATGGTTAGCGCTCGCTGTAAATTTCACAGTGCGCGAGCGACCCGGGTTCGATCCCCGCCGGCACCAATGAAATAATTGTTAATTTTGTTTAAATTGCAAATTTCAGTGTTGATTTACCACCTGTTCGGCGGTGAATGAAAACATTGTGAGGAAACCTGCATGTCTGAGAAATAAGAAAAAAATATTTCGAAAACGTGTGAAGTTCGCCAAACGCATTGGGGCAACGCGGCGAACACTTATTTGCCCTCAAATCCTCTTAGAAATTAAAGGAGGCCTGTGCCCAGCATTGGGACGTATATCAGCTGTAACTTATGTTAAAGTTTTGAAGAAGGCTTACTATTATTTACTGATTTATATATGTTTATTATTTTTAATCAATAATGTATGATAAAATGAAGTGATGACCCAATTTTCTATTTTTTACAGTTCCAAATTCTTCCGCAAATTGAGTTACGTAAGAAGTTTGAGTGAGTTAATGCAGCAAGTGCCTGTGGAGCCCAATGCCATTCCTGAGATTGTTAAGGAGTACGATGCCACACGCTGATAGCAGCAGCTGTTAGTTTACCGTAATATCGAGGTCTCTAATCAGAGTTTAAGGATTTTCGTAAATGGTACAGTCAGATAAAAATAAATTCGTTTCATGAAGCAACAACTTACAATAATTATACATGAAATAATTTGACTGAAAATTTTTGCATTTATTTACTCAAAAGTCACTTTAAGTTAATATGCAGGTTTCGCATTATCTGTTTTTAACTGATTTTAAAAAAGGAAGAGATTCTCAATTCGTCTGTATATATTTTTATTTATTTCTGTATGTTCGGGCATAACTTTTTAGTTTATAAACAAATTTAAATGATTATTACCTCATTAAATATATTATAGGGATATAATAAAAACATATAAGTTTTAAGAAAATATTTCACCCCTGAGGTTGGAAAAATCGGGGATAAAGTTTTTAATATAACTACTAAGATGACATTTTATTAGTTACTTTGAATTTGTGATATTTCATAATCATTTCAAAAAGATAAAAATATAACTTAAAAAGGTAAACGTCGTTTTTAAAATCTAAAAAGATAAAACATTTTCTAAATAAAAGCTTCGCCGGGGTTTTAATTCTTCGATACACTATGCCTTAGCACCAACTTTAAAAGATACTATGCGAAAATTATTATTTTTGGTTTTTGAATTAGGTTTTTAAACTTAAAATATTTATATTTAGCCTGACCAGAAAAACTAAAACAATTCTTCTGCATTTTATTTGGCAATAATATACTCCTACACTAAAAAAAAAAACGAGTGTGCTTATGACCACACGACTGAAATAAAACTTCTTTAGCTCCATCTATATATATATATATATATATATATATATATATATATATATATATATATATATATATATATATATATATGTATGTATGTATGTATGTATTGAACAAAATATTAATTTGTAAAATTGTTCAAAACGAAATAAAATTACGAAAAATAACTGGCTATGAGAGAAAGAAAATGTGCACGCGCACTGCTATCTCTTGCTTATATCCCTCACTCAAGTCCCGTTCGCCTCGCCCGATCACACTTTTCGTAACGTTTTCGTCACGAGTCTTATAGCTTACTCCCCAAGTCAAGCGTGCGTAAAGAAGTTTTACTTCAAAAGGTAAAGACAGAGTCGTCGCAAGCTACCGCGACGAAATTTGTGAAGACTGGTATTGGCTTTGTGTGCGTGACTCTATTTAAGATACGGTCAGATTTGCGGATGTGAGTCAGAGAAAAATATTGTAAACTAGCAAACGATGTACTGAGTCCGAAGTGCAATGAATATAGTTCGATGAAAAGTAATATAACCAGGTATGGTGTTTTAAGTCTTAGTTGTTTTAAATGAAAGACAATTTAGCTTTACAAAAGTTCTTTATTATTATCAAATTAAGAATAACGTAACAAAACTTATTTATTATGATTATCAAAGGCTCTCATGTTACGTCAACTTTTTATATTTTGGGCGTTTTGAATAACAAAGTACTTAAGCTTAAAAATAAGTAGGTATTTATTTATTTAATTAAACTTATTGTACAAAAAATTCTAACGAAACTTATTACAAATAGAATATTATATGATAACAAAAATATATAAGTCTATTATTATCTTACATTAAATACTAACTTATATAAGTGCACATACACTAAAAACAAAACATTGTCAATATTAACTCACATCTGATGTCTTTAAAAACTGTAGAAAGCAGTGGCATTGAGTCTCGCGAGGCCCTGTTAGTCAAGCTAAATACACATTGCCGGTCACTTGTTTTGTGATATAGAACTAATAAACAATATCATTTTTCAAAGGTGTAATATACCGTACCTATAATACCGCCAACACAACATAATTAAGCAATTACCACATCTTTTTAGAACGTCATCACATCACGTTTTTATACAAATTCCTTCACTTTTAGGAAAAGAAGAATGTTCTAAACTTGCAACACCGATACAATGGTGCTTTAGATTATTTGTGTTCCGTTTAAGTCACAACATTATACGATTTTATTTAAATTATTAAACAGCGAATCGGTTGTTTACGTGTAAAAAGTAATCTCAGAAGAATTTTTTTAAACAGTTTTTTTTTGCGGCCGTTTTAAACACAGGACGGCATAATTTCGCTAGTTTTTTTTCTTTAGTTATAATAATACTACGAGATTACGAATAGACCACCGATCTTCCGTCTTCATAACTTCATATTGCCGAATCTTCTTTATAATGCGCGCCTCACTTCCAAGTGCGGACTCTTTCTTTACTTTTTTATTGGTCTGAGGTGATGTAGTAATAGCCTTCAGTTGTTTTTGTTAATTTAATACTCAGTTATCAAAAAATCATAATCATAACTTTGTGCTTGCATGTGATTTAAATGATTAATAATCTTTTAGATATAGCCCACTCCTTATGTTTTATTTTCCTGGTCGGGTAATACTTTTAATTACATCTGTTGCTTACTCTAATAAAATGCTGATGAGTATCATAATCTTAGAGTATACATAAGCAAGCCATAGAGCGCTCGTATCGCTCGTTGTCTATTAAGCCTATGATGTTCTATAGATACTGATACATCATAATTATGCAGTAAGAGCGGTTTAATAGATGTGACAACAAAATACAATAAAAGTTTTGAGTAAATATTTGAAAGGTGGGTCATTTTATGGTAGGTTTTAGCAGATCAATAAAGCGACAAGCACAAAAAATACAAATTTATAAAACGATTTTTATTGATCACACACAAAGAGCTTATTAATTTACTGCCCCTTAAAAAAGGTTAACTTTTTATATAATTGTCGTTTTAATACCTTGATTTACGTACATTATGTTGTAATCGAATCTCGATATATATTTGAATGACATCGATTAGTTTTGAAAAAATCGTGAACATACGCAGGTAATAAACGCCTACATAAACAGCGTATAAGCAACCGCTGATGCTAGGTTTTTTGATCACTTTAAAATAAGTGTAATCTTACCTCAAATTTAGACTGGTATTGCACCTCCCACCAGCTTGCGCCTTGGTTTCAAAAATGAATGAACCCCCTAAAATGGATGGAACATACGAAAATTCTGATGTAGGGCTCCCAGCTGGACTTTTTTCACTGTCATCGCCCATTTATTTGGCAATTCACGAGTTTTCGGAAATTAAAATTATAAAAGTTTTGTAATCGTCTTTACCTTTATTATGCATCTACAAATATAACGGCATACATGCTCGTCGGTTAAGGGTACTTCTAATTTACTACCAACTAGGGGAGGGGGGGGGGGGGGGGGGGGGGGGGGGGGGGGGGGGGGGGGGGGGGTTGTTTTTTTTTTTTTTTTTTTTTTTTTGGGTTTGGTGGTATTTAAACATAAAAAAAAATTTGTGTTTGTTTGTTTGGGGGGGGAAAGGGGAATATAGGAAAAAAAATTTTTTTTTTTTTTTTTTTCAGGGGATTTTTTTTTTTGGGCGGGTTATGATATAATCGTGTCTTCCTTTTTTTTTCGTGGGGGTGATTAAACGTTGAGCGTCGGGAGCGTTTCAAAAATACGCTGTATAGCAAAGCTATACAGCGTATTTTTGAAACGCTCCCGAACGAACGAACTGAACGAACGCTTGAAACATTGAATTACATTGGTTTGTAAAAAAAGGATATTAATTTCTTATACTATGAATATATTATTTTTACGAAAGAGATCATAATATGTACAAGGGGACACGTGCTGTATCGACCCGGCCACGCACCTCCCGAAACACCCTTTCACAACGTAATTAATTTGGTTAAAATGCGTGTTTTCTTGATAATTTTTTTTTAAAAAGAATATTAACAATGCTATAAACATTACTAATATTCCCCTTAACCACTCGTGGTAAGCTTAAATTGCTTGTGTTACGAGTGGTTCACGACAGTAGTCGAATGGCGGATTCGAACCCACGACCTTTTTGAGTCCGCGGTCCGCGCCCTGCCATTAGGCTACTGTCGCTTAAGAATTTAGACGTTAAGACGTCAAAAACTTCGTCGTCCCTATGACCATGGGTGCTTTACAGCACCCGAAACGTCGGAATTAAAAAATTAAAATTAAACACGATGACATCCGTAAAATTAGTTTCATTCAGTGTTTTATTATCATAACGTAATAATTAATATCATTATTCTCCGAAGTTTGTTTCCGTAAATCGTTTATACAGCTTGTTACTGTACGTTTGGAAACAATCGGCGCCGTGTCCTTTCATGACTACTAGCGTCGCCCTTACACTTTCGAGACTGTTCATACCCGTGCTTACTATTCATACTCGTTAACGCGCGCTCTATAGCTAGCTTATATATATATACTAAGATCGCTAAAAGGGCTAAGGCATGTTTTGGAACATTTTTCATTTAAAATATTTTTTAAAGTATATTTGTTCCACTTCCGTTCTCTATCCAAAATACTAAAACTTTAATTAATTTTGTAGTAAATTTTATTACACACTGCTTTATCTCTGTTAAAACAGATAATAATATTTTCCTACCGATTCTATCATATTGCACAAATTAGCAAAATAGTTATTGAAAATACTTCCAAAAACACGAATAAAGATTTATTAATTGACTGAATATACACTACTTTAACAACAATATTGCAGCATGATATTTATTTTTGTGCAACTAATAATTGTGCATTAATTGAATGTTATTTTTAATATATTAAGTTCAAATTAATGTTTATATATTTGATTTAATTTTGGATAAATATTTACACTGATTATATTATAAGCTTGTAATGTTTAGTTTATGGTATGCTTACAATGCTCGCACCATTTCTTTAAAAATATTTATATTCTCACCTTTTCATTTGTTGTTATTCTTTCTTTATTTTCTATTTACTTAAAGAAATTTTATCAATGAGACTAATGTAAAAATTTGTGAAAATATTTTACTTTCGGGAATAAACAGCATGCACTGAAAAATAATATATTATATTTTATTGCTTATGTCGTAATGAATTCAGTATCAATCAATATGCTTTAAATGATTTATTTATATTAAATAAAGTATAGTTTTGTATCACTACAATTTTATAATTTTCATATCTACTGTTTGTATATTTTATATTGCTACCGATTATGGATACCGAGATATTGTTTCCGATGAATTTTGTTGTCCCAACAAAGGTATATAGGATATTTTTCTGTATATGTAGATTAGAGACCAAGATATTAGGCAATTACTCCTGTATTAAATTTTTTAACTTGGTATATATAAGTGATGAGCGGACGGTGCACGCTTTCCTCGCAACTCATTTTTTATGCATATACGTAACATATAGACAAATATTTAAACTATTACTTAATCAGTGTAGAAAACAATAGTTTTAAATCATTGTAACTTGGAATCATTATCATCATTATATTGTCCTTCAGAGTTGCCATACTAATATTATGCTTATAATTTGTGCCACTTTCACATATTAAATTGTATGAAAATCCAAAAGCATATTTGAGCTCATAAAGTTGCCATATAAATGTAAATAAAATATGTAAATATAAATATCACTAGCATGCAACAACGAAAATATTATAAAGATATTTGTATTTATTATAAATACATTGGCCAGTGATAATTATTAAGTCAAAGCAGAATTTTTGTAACGGATCCGAAATAGAGTTTTTATTCTTTGCACATTTTCTTTTTGCACAAGCTAGGTACTAGGACTTTTAATATAAATTTTATATAAAGGAAATAGATGCAACTAAATAATTTGTACCGGAATTGATATTATCTTATAATTATGCCGTTTTATATATAAGAATAGCCGTAAGTACAAAAAAACTCGTTAAAATACACGTAAAAAATGTAGAAGAACGTGTAGAAATTTAAAAGTATTGTTTGTTTGAATAAGTATTGCTCGTAAGTACTCGTATTTTTTTAGTATTGCAGGTGTTCATTTTTTTATAGAATGAGGTGGTAATATGTATGTAATATATGTGTATTTTATTGTTTATAATAATATGATAATTTTAAAATATTAAAATATACTTAGTAGTCCTTGCCTCGTGATCTGATATGCCTTGCCTTTAATCTTTGGTTAAAAATACTACTTAAATTCAAATAAAGTTACATCAAAATTTTGTATTTCTTCTATATTTTGATTATGTATGACATAGGATGTATTAAGACAGGAGATGGTTAGAGATGGAGACCGGTTTACTATATAACCTAACTTCATAATGACAAACGTATTTAATATATTTATACAATATGTAAAAAAACTGCTCGATCCATGAGGATGCTCTTAAGAGGTATCATGATGTGATTGCGTTTATGTAATACTTTTCAAAGAGTAAATAAAAAAAAGATCTTTAAAAATTATAACAATATAAGAATAAGGTGATAATACTTTCGAGGTAAAATTTAAGGATCTTCAATTTTTGTTTAAAACTTTTTTTATATTTGATATAGTTTATTCGATAATAGCAAAAAACCGAGCTTTAAGTGGTTTTTTGATACTTAAATTACTTTCACAAATACCTCTATTATATGTCTGCAGGTATTTTTACAATATTTAATAATATTTTTTTATTTAAAAGCTATTTTGAGCAGGTTTCTTGTCCCCGAAACTGACACAAGTATAAACAATAGTAATGTTCATAATGAATCACGGGGCAGAGTTAATATGGTTATTTAGAAATAACATTTTTATTTTCCTTTATAATATAATGTTTATTTTTTGTATTTAATTTTTTTATGTCATTGACATTAATAGTTAACCCTCGGAGATGCTGTTTTTTTACATATTGTGTTACCACCGAATTGTTGCATTTTAAAGTTAAATGGATCTTTATTAAACATTGACATTTACTTTAATGTCCATTTGCTTTGTATGAGATCAGTCAAGTCATATATAGCTCCTCTGCATAACTAAAATTAGAAGAACATGATTTATTTTTAATCAATGCTACGCTTGACCAAGATCTCAAATGATGATAAGCGGTGATAATGTCCCAGATGGGTAATATCTTAACATAGAAAATACTTATTTACTCTTCCCTTGATAAGTCCCAAATTGTAGTGGTGGGAAGACTGGCATATGTATAGAGAAAATTTGAGATTTTTACCTAATAAATTATTGTGTCAAAGTTTAAATGAAAGTAAATTACTTTAAAGATTTTTGACACTTAGTTTTGAGTATGAATGAAAAAAAAATGAATAGTAAAAGAAGCATAGCGTAAGCTTACCCTTTGCTGTGCGCACCGCTAGCGATGAATCGAAACTGACATGCATTTTCTACTTAGAGCTCACCAGGCCTCTTCTTTTTTCATTCTGTATTTGCACTGTATGTAATTGTGAGGTGAATATTAGAAATCTAGCGAAAATAATGGTTTAGAATTAATAAATTGTATCTTGTGTGCACTACTCTCAACACATGGAAGTTACTGTACCAATATGTACTATAAGTCACTAATTAATTATTAATTGTTAAAGTGTTTTCTGTGTTGTCTTGTGTAGATTTAGTTACTTCAGTAGAGGTTTTCCAGTGGTTCGAAACTTATAAAGTCATCATTATTTCCCCCAAATCGTAAATAAGGGTTGAAGGTGTTTTACATTAGGATGCCATGAGTAGCACGAACTCAGTTCCATCACCTATATTATTATCGGTATTAAATGTAATTATGGTTGAATAAACACCGATTTTATATTCACATATGGCAATAGATTTTTGAATGTAATTGGTAGTAAACTATAAAAGTTATTTCATGGAAATGAAGGCTACAATATGATATTGTAGTGTTGTGACACACGCTTACCGATGACATAGCTATGTTGCCTATCTCCCACTCACTACTTACTGACGTCACAGATGTCAGCGGTAAAGTTAAATAAAAACCAGCCAGTGCTCAATATCTTTGGGTTTTACATTTTCGTTCTGCACTTTATTACAATCAAATGTGTACAATCTAGTATAAAATATTGCAAAGGTCCATTAGATTATCTTTACAGTTAACTCACTTATGTTAATTTTGATGTTGCATAGACGTCTGAATTGATTAAAACATAAACATTCCTTATAAATGAAAAAAAAAATTGTTTCGTCTCAAATTGTAAAATATAAATAAATAACTTTTTTTTGAAATGATGGATACCTAAATGAGATTGTTGTATGTTAACTGTGAGTTAAAAAAAGGACTTTGCGATTTAATGTTCGCGATACATAAAGCAATCTTTGTCAAGGCTTTAATTTAGAATTAATTATAATGGAATCTCAGATGTTTCCTATTTTTTAAATAGCACTTATTTATAAATATTTTGTCCTAATCTGCTATTTTGTGAACCTATTTCTCCGATAAAAATTAAATAACATTTACAGAAAAAGATGGTCTATTTATAGTAAAATATTCTGGCTTATTCTGTATTCTATAAATTAAATATAAATAAAAACTTTTACAAACAGTTAGCTTTTCAGTTAAATTAAATATACGATACGAATGGAGCATAAAATAAATATTATCAAGCAATATTAATAACACAAAATAGATTTCAAAAAAGTTGCTGTTTTGTTGAACCGTTCAAAGTATTTTTAAATTATTTTTGTGATATTAAGACACATCAAAACTGTAATGTACCTAAATAATATTTAAAAAAAAACACATATTTTTTGATAGCACGTTAGTTAGCGCTTAGAAATAGACTAATGTCAAATGTTGTAGACTAGAATCTCAATAACGATATTGTTTTAGTCGAAATTCATGTACATTAGAATTTTTATTGTTATAATGATTAAAATAAATAAACGTATAAAAGTATTGCAACTTTGATAGCTACAAGTTTCACAAGAAGTGCAATTATTATTTTTAAACAATTTTAGGCCCGGTTCACATTTTAGGATCTATCAAGTGCGAGTGACAAATGCGAGTGGCAAGTGCAACTTGTCGTTTACGGTGACAAGTGATAAGTGTGAATAGAATATGCACTAAGCACTTGTCATTTGTCAGTTGCACTTATCACTCGCACTTTTCACTTCTCAAAATGTAAACCGGGCCTAACATTTCAATTGTTTTATTTTGTGCTCTATACATTTTTTAATCATTACAACAATTTACACGAGAGCACAATAATAGACATCTGTACGTGAATAGCCAATAAAGTCGCTTTAATGTAATGTAAGATTTTATATTATATAAATATGGTCATGCAGTTTGACGAAAATTATAGACTAAGGAAACGCGCTGCAGAGCAAAATAAGTAGAACTTTTCTTTAAACAGTATTACATTGCTTTTGATAGAAATATGTATCAAGTAATTGTTATTTAGTTTTTGTCATTTTGGACTAAAAATTTAAGTTGTTATCCTGTAAAGTGGAATTTTTATATTTATTGATTATGAATCTCGAAAATGGTACAGAGAAATTAAAGGTTCAAAATTAGAAGATATATTTTTTAATCATTTTTGAGAACGAAAGCTAACTGTGCTTTTAACACTACTACAACTAAAACCAATCTAAATAAACTAAAATGCCTTTACTACGATTTATTCACAACCGTAGCCGGATGGTGGATTAGCACTCACTACTTGTGAGTTCGCGGTCTGTACCCTGGACCATTAGTATGTTTTTTATTAATTGTATAAGAATAATTCAGACAATTTCTATCAAAAGAACATTCTCATTTAATTTCTGGTTAATTTGAGTTAGGCGTTTCGTTTCGTCTATAACTTTCTTAGTTCATATTTTTGATCATTAAACATTCCACATTGTTTTGCTGTACAGGTGCTTTCGTTATAATTTTTGTTATTGTGAGTGAAATAAAAAGTTTCTGAGATACTTTGCGTACGTTATTTAGACACACTCTCCCTAAAGTGTCCACGCAAATTCTGTCACCATCGCTTTTTAAAATTGTAACCATAGACAAAACCCAAGCTGATGATTTACTTACAGGTTCTACTATATCTAACTTAACCTATTCTTAGATTATTTATTGGAGTGTTTTTCTTTATCGTCGTCAGGTTTCATCAGACGATGATAACGTTTCAATCTTCTAGGCATTGAAAGCGGTTACGTAACTCGAGCTGAAAGGTTTCGGGATTCTGGATTAGTGCACGAGGGGGACGGGCGTTGACTTCATTAGACGAGACCTCTCCAACTTAACGATTAGGTTTAGTGTGCCTCTAACTACTCGGTGATCGCTGCCAGTTTTCACCCTTGCGATCACTTAGACATCACTGAACAGTTGGCGTCTGGTCGTCATAATGAAGTCAATCTCATTTCGTCATAGAGATTCAAAGAATTCATCATAAAGAGTCCCTCTTTCTCCATAAAGTCGGCCAGCTGCTGGCCCCTTCGGTTCCGTTGCCCTGCTCCAAATTTCCCTGACTTCAGCTCACCGTTTTCTCTTGTGCCTAATTTTGCATTGAAGTCTCCCATCAACACCGTGTAGTGGGTTTTGGAGGAATGCATTGCTCTGAAAATATCCTCATACATTTCCTCCACCTCCTCATCGGGATGTGGCGAGGTTGGTGCGTAAACCTGTATGACCTTCAGCGAATACCGTTTGGTGATTCTGAGTATCGGTACGCGACCCGCGTCGACACACTCAATCTTTACAACGTTGTTGACGAGAGACTTGTAGACGATAAATCTGACACCTCCTTGGGACAGATGGTCGCCCTCCCGGTGATAGAACAAGTTGCCGGACTCGGGGATTACTGTGTCCTCCCCCCTCTCTTCGGACCTCGGATAATACAATAATATACCAGCGCAACTTGTCTACCTATTCTTCCAGCTCCAGTATCTTCTCGTCGGTCCTGAGGGTGCGTGCGTTATATGTTGTCAGGTCGAGTCGTCGTAGGTGGTAACCGAACCTCCACCGGAGATTCTTAGCATCCCCTGCCGTTACCATGGCTGCCACCGTAGCCAGGAATAGCGGCGCCGCCCGGGACTGTGGGTCGTTTGTTTGCGTCGTTATTCATGGGGAGATATTCCGTTTTGTTGTCGCTAATTAGGAAGTCAAAGCACGAGTATTTTGTTGCTTACAAGCCAGTGACTCTTCGCAAAAAGGACTTACTGGCCCCTTTATTGATGCAATAGTACAAGTGACTTAGACATGAATGATTGTCGACGTCAAGAGTACAATAATGGTGCGAACATGGTAGGAAAATTAAAGGCGTTCAAACCGGAATTAGACACAATATTCGCGGGCATTTTTCAGTCCATGTGGTTGAAGTTATTAGAACTTAATTTGCTCATATTCGCGTAATAAAATAAAATAATGTGTCCTATCCAGTCTGAAGAGCAGCTCCCAACCCCCCTCAATTGCATGAACTATACCCATAGCCAACACTCCCAGTACCGCCACACCCAAGACCACCACATTAAGAACGACACACTACTTTCGATAACACGATACGTGTTTCGCCTCTACACGAGGCATCCACAGGTGAAGTAGTCTCTGCGGTGGCTGAAGGCTAAGTGAGCGGCGAGCCGAAATAGTTGTTATTTATACAACTCGCTGATCAACGTGTTGTATAAATAGCAGCTTGGAGACTGCGTGAACCATCTAAACGCCTTGGGATGTAACAACAGGGTCGTTTTAAGATGGGTTCCGTGCCACGCGGGTATTATAAGCAATGAACTTGCCGATGAGCTCACACGGGTGGGCATAAAGAGAAAATCAAAAAGCCTAACCCGATTGACCCTTGAAACTCTTTATCACAATAAATCACTTAAGATCTGGTCTGATACACGAGGCTTAAAATATTTTTAAACCTTAATCCTGGCTTTTGGTCGTAAATTCGCTTCAGAACCCCTGGGATTAGGTAAAAATAAACTGCGCATTCTGGCAAGAGCCCTGACTGGACACTTGTCTTAAACTTTCAAAGCTGCTCCACAAAAAAGCTATGCAGTCTGAATCTGTGGATTTTTTATCGGATAAGTGTAACAAACGAGTACACAGTCCACCTGATGGTAAGTGGATGCTGTGGCTCATAGACATCTACATTTAACCTCGATTAAGAATAAAAATGCAGATTTGTTGTCACCCGTGAGGACTAAGATGGAATGCCTCGTTTCCAGTAAAACGGGTCTCCGGTTTTCTACACTCACCATACGAAACACAGCAGAATTAAGCTGTACGTGTAAAAAGTATCTGGGCGTTATGGTGGATCAACGACTTTCCTGGTACAAACATGTCGAATTAGTGTCTAGTAGAATTCGAAAACTCACTTGGATATTTAAAACTTTAAGATATGTTGCTTGTCCAGATCTTTTAAATCAAATTTATGTAGCGCTTGCTCAATCTATTATAATATACTGTGTACCTATTTGGGGGGGGGGGGGTACTTATAAAAATAAATTTACTGAAGTTGAGAGAGCTCAAAGATGTTAATTGAAAGTTATACATTTTAAGCCATATAGGTTCTCCACTATTATATAGCATTTTGTATTCATCTTGTGGCCTGATTTCGGTGAGTCAGTTGTACATATTACACACTTTGTTAAAAAAAAACATAAGTCTATGTCTTCTAATTCTACTTACGGTAGTAGAAGAAGAAATTATAGCGTAGTTCCTATATGCAGTACGAAAACCAACTTTGCGAAAAATCAATATGAAAAACAATCAGAACACTTATATAATCAAATAAATAAAATATTGCAAATATATCCGTTAAAGACATACGATTGTAAGAAAAAAATTATGCAGTGGCTTAAGACACTTAATTACGATCGAACTGAAGCTTTATTAGAATTTATCGTATAAACGCATTCTCATTTACACTTCCTGTCTTGTTGACTATACCTGTACTATAACTGTCGCTAAACGGAAACAAAGCTTTAGTTCATTAAAACATTTAAAAATTTACCTACGTTTCTATTATGTATCAGGACTTTTTTCCATAGAAAATTGTATTGCCTAGAAGTTCAATTATTCCAAATTAATAAAAAAATTGCAAACGCATAAGCCAGAAAGCTGGCCATCTAGGCTTTTCATTAAGTTTGTTGTTGGTAGTTCTTTTATCTTTTTTAACACTGTGCAGTACAACAGTTTAAATAAAAGTTGTTAAACAAGAAGATGAAGAGCGACGGACACAACTTTGCTTGCCCGCATTTACACCTGTAGATATTTGATAGGTCTAATACTATTTAAAATCACGAAAAAGCAACTGCATAGTATAGGATCACTAAGGTTTTCTATTTAGATGAGCACCACTATAAGATTTCGCATCACCTAAAAATTTTGCTAGGGCAGCCACTGCTTAAATGTGGGTGTGGCCACGACTTAACGCGTTAATTTGTCAATGGCATTCCAAGTTAATTATTTATTAGGTCAGTCAATTCATTTCCAATTTTTGTTGTCGAAGCATTTGTGCGATGTTCGGAAGTTTGAAATTGTGCGAAGTGCACATACATTAATATATACACACATATAGTATAAATATACGTACAATAATACATATATACCTATATATAATATATATATACATGCTTATAAACTTCTTAAGTAAATATCCAAATGAATGATTTTGCCTACTTTGATATTGCCTACGACTATAATAATAGGCCGGATTGAGGATATCATAGTACGCTCTAAATTTTACGTTAAGAAACTAATATGACAATCTTATCCTGATTGATTTGAAGTATAATAATATGTTGAGTCATATAGATAGTCATTACAATAATTGTAATCTGATTCTAGGTCAGTGTTAATACAATCGTAAGCATTATAATCAGTGTCAATGCCTGCATATTCATTAACATGCATTTCGCGAGCATTGACTTATATATTACTAGCGTAAGGACCGGGCCGACCGAACAACTAAAACGGACCAGTGCGCTGGCCCTAAAATTACAGTTTAGGGCCAACGCGAATCGGTCGACAGTAGTGCGCGCGCAGGACAGATTTGTCTGTCATAAATATGTCAAGCTGCGTGGTAAAAGGATGCAAAAATTACGATAGGAAGATTAAAAAGGAACATGGGATATCGTATCATCGGTTAATAACCCTGTATTAATTTTGTTACAATTAAATTATTATATTAACGAAATTTTAAAATGTTATTTTACAGTTAGTTTAGTTACGTTACCAATATTAGGCCAGGGTTGGATTCAGACCCTCAAAAATATTATACATGAAAAATAAAATTATACTAGAGTAGAGCGTCGATTATCCGAATTTATTGGGGGGCATAGGTGTTCGGAAAACCGGTTTATTCGGGTAATCAAACTGTGTAATTGTATATACCAATATACTAATAAAAACATATTTATAATATGTAATATAAATTTAATTTATGACAGTTGTAATACAAGCTAGAGCAGTGAAACAATTATTTACTTTAGACCAGGTGCTGCTAGCCTTCCAATTGAGTCCAGTTTCGTCAGAATTGTAAACGTGTTCTAAAGCATAATTTTCTTGTTTCAATACGTCGTTTAATTTTATTTTGAAAGAATCAGCTGCTGAAGAACCAACAGTTTTTCTCCTTGTAATTGAAGCTCACGAATGCCATGTCTTGACTTCAACCATTTTGACCAGCCCGTGCTTGCTTGAAAGTTCAACGGTCCTCCAAGTTTTTCATTTAATGTTTTGCCTTTTCACATAGAATGGCATCAGAGATAGGTTCTCCTTGCGATTTTTTTTGTGTAAATCACTTGTAAACAACGTCACCGAGATCGGTGTTCGTGGCGAGCTTCATAGTTTTACGACTTGTCGACCCATTAGTAAAATCATGCCTGGATATAAAATTGGATATGGTCGTCTTTTGGTTTTTTATATACGTAATTGTCAGCTTAACCACTTTGTACTTCTTAGATAACTTGGTTGCAGATTCGCCTTTCTCTAATCGTTTGTTAATCTCGTATTTATATTTTATCGGACCGTAGGCCAACACGGGACACTGCGCGCAGAAGCGAGAAGGTGGTCGCATCCCAATGTGATGCCGAGGACCGAGGAAGTAGTTCGGTTAAGCGGTCGTTCGCTTAATCGACGTTCGGATAATCGACGTTCTACTGTATTTGAAAAAAATTATATCACGTTTGACGTTTCATGTCTCTTTTTTCCCATGTGGCGGGATTTTGGCGTCACGCGTCTAGTTTATCTATACGTTTCGTTTTTTGACGGTTTTATTTTTATTTCTGTTTTATTTTTGTCTAAAAAACTTAGAATAAGTTTAATTTTGAATATTGGTACCTAATATATTTTATATTCAATAAGGGTAAAACGAAAAGAATATAAATGAAACCATATCTGCTTAATTGAATCTGAAAATCTGATTCCAATAAAATATTTTGAAATTCTATTTTCAAACCGATTGCTTCTGGAGCATAGAACTTTTATCGGGGTAGCCCTTCATTATCAGTATCAAGGATGCAACATAAATGCATCGATCGAGCACCGATTGACCAGAAAGGGATCTAATTCTAATTTTATTTAAAAACGCGGTATTCATGTACAATACATAAATTCTCGTAGGGTTAATATTGAAAAGTAAAAGGACCCAATAATAATACAAGTCGATCTTTAGGTAAAATGATGATATTTGCGCTTAGTATTACTAAGATACTATATACTACAAACTATGAAATAATGGTACAGTTAGGATAATTTTACTACGAAATCCGACCCTGGTTACGTCGTGTCGTAGTATGACGTTTGTATTATGACAGAGGCGCTACTTTTTCTTGTATGAAAAAGTTATGAGTAAAATATTTAGATGGGCCTATCCTTCCTTTTGAAACCATTGTTCGCGAGTTTGAAAGTAGTTACTAGATGATGAATTTCCATGTTTAATTAAAGCTGTCCGAAAACCTAACTTACCGTCGGGTATTTCATTAGTATTATAGTACATGCAGCGATACTAGTTATTTTATTACTCGTAAGTATCCCGTTCAGTAAACATACATTTGTGAATTCACTAACAGGAGCCGTGCTAAGGTACTACGCGGCTAACTGATCACATATCTTAATAAATCCTATTGTTATCTACTATCTATCCACTGTAACAGGCCCACCCTGTTGCAATTCGGGCTCCCGATCTCTAGAAACCCTAAAATCTTAAAAATAGTTATCTATCTGTTATCTGAATGATTAAAGGCTATGGATTATTACACTAGGAGTAATGGAATTAGGTTGTGGGAATAGCGGAATCAAGGGAGCAACACACGAACAATTCTAGTGCACTTACATGAAATCCATCCCGCTCTTCCAGTCTTGGCCCAATGTTTGGGACCCCCCTTCAGTTTCTGCCACAGGTCCGTGCAACGATCTTCCGACTATATGACTGTGCCACTTACGTTTGCGGCAGCTTTCGAGGGTTGAAGTGGAAGGAGACGAAGACTTTTTCCTATATTACTTTATTTTCTAACTTACAAATTAACTTAACTACTGTGACGATGTGAGTACACAGAAATACTAGACTAGTTAACTTACAAACTAATTTAGTTACTACTGGGCTGTCTTAACAATTAAACCTAGGTTTATATACTATGTTGAGACGTGGTGGGTTTTGCTTAGCAGGCGGTAGGTGACTTTCTGATGGCACTGTGTTGATTATTTTTATGTCATGAGCTGTTATTAGCTTTATTAGCTTAGCCTGCGATGCTATATTGTAGGTGACTTCCTGCTTGCTTGCAAGGTTTCCGTAGGCATATATGTACCTTGCATTAGCGAAGATTGTCAAAAAGTATTCAATAATAAATAATAGACCATATCGGATTACAGGGGTGCTGGATTAGACAGGGGCCGGATTAGCGGGGTTCCACCGTATTACCTTTTAAAACGTTACGGTTTTTATAGAATCATTTTGCGTTTATGGGCATTGACGTTTCCCGTTAGAATAGCCCCAGCATTAGCGCGTTTGTTCGATGACGCTGCCATACGATGGCCCCGCGGTAGGCTAAGCGTTGAAATATGGATATCGATAGATTTTTCAATAAAAAGTTTTTTTTTTATTTTATTCTCGTAAATTATTTAATCTACTACTACCCAATCTACTGTAATTTATTTACATACACGATATTATGCTTTTAATTTTTCCCCAGTTTATTTATTTGGTTATTATCTTAAACAGAAATGTAATTTTGTATAGTATATCTCCGTCGTATTAAAATTACTATAATCTATGAAACTTAGTACTACTATACTGTGTGTTATGGCGGGAACTTGACCGTCGCGTCGTCGGATTGTTGCTTCTGTTTTATCGTTTTAATAATGGTTTGAAGTGGATTTTGATACGTAATACAATTTTTTGTATTGAGTGTCTGCGCATGTGAACTAATAAAAAAATGACGAAACAAGTGAGTACACAACAGAAACAGAAACTTTTTTATTCAATGTAGATTATAACAATACTTATTGAAAGTCACTTTTTTAATTTACCACTGGTTCGCAAAAAAACCTCTGTCCTGGGAAGAACCAGCAAGAAACCCAGCGGGACTATTTTTTTCCAATAATAGCTTACAATCATGTTTACAATTAAGAACACAAGACAAATTAGAAATAGCTTGGTAGCGATCACCCTTCCCAGGGGTTATTATCATCCATAAATTCCTTAATATTATAATAACCCTTTTTATACAAACTTAGTTTAATAACATTTTTTGAAATTTGTGTATGACAAATTTTGTATATTTTCTGGGATTTTGTTGTAAAAGCGTATACATCGCCCCAAGAATGAATTACTGACTCGGTGGAGTCGAGTAACTGGTACTACTAACTTGCGTATGCTCCTAGTATTTACAGAATGAATATCACCTATTTTCGCAAAACTACTTTTATTTTTGTGTACGTACATTACATTTTCATAAATGTATTGAGAGGCCAGAGTCAATATGTTGATTTCCTTAAATTTTTGTCTCAGTGAATCTTTTGGTTTTAAATTATATATTGCTCTAATGGCCCTCTTCTGCAAAATAAATATAATTTCAGTGTCAGTCGTGTGTCCCCATAGCAAAACACCAAACGAAATAACTAAAGTAAACTATTCTAGCTGTTTCAACACTGGTAAAAGTTCTAATCTTTTTTACAGCATATGCTGCAGAACTAAGTCTGCTAGCTAGTTTTGATATATGGGGTAGCCATTGAAGCTTTGCGTCCAGTGTGATTCCAAGAAAAATGGTGGTATCAACAAGACTCAGTTCCTCCCCATTTAAAATTACATTAGTATTGACATGTTTAACATTAGGAGTTACGAATTTCATACATTTAGTTTTAGTTCCATTCAAATGCAAATTATTAACATTAAACCAATTGACTAACTTAGCTATAGCATTATTTAGTTAATCGTAATTTAATAACTGTCGTTTTAATTTGAAAATTAATGAAGCATCATCAGCAAATAATACTATATCATGGTTATTCCCTACTATGTAAGGTAAGTCATTAATATATACAAGAAACAGAAAGGGGCCGAGAATTGAGCCCTGAGGCACGCCCATTTGTACAATCGACCCGGAAGATCTCATACTATTAATGACAACTTTTTGCGTTCTGTCACTTAAATATGAAATAATTAATTTAAGAGCATCGCTTCTTACACCGTAGTGTTGAAGTTTCCTGATTAATGTTTTATGGTGAACACAATCGAAGGCTTTGGATAGGTCACAGAATACACCCAAAGCATCCTGTGAATTCACCCATGCATCAAATATATATTTAATCAGCTCAACACCAGCATCAGTTGTCGAGCGACCCCTTGTGAAACCAAATTGATTTTTATGAAGTAAATTATTAACATTGAAAAATTTAACATTTGATCAAGAATAATTTTTTCAAAAATATTGCTAAGTGTTGACAGTACAGAAATAGGTCTAAAATTAGCGGGGTCCAATATACTACCAGATTTAAATAAAGGTATTACTTTACTATGCTTCATTAAATCAGGAAACACACCAGATTCGGTACTAGTATTAAAAATAATAGATAGTTGAGGTGCGATCATATCTATTATAGACGCAGTAACTTTATCGGATATCCCCTGCAGATCGGCGGTTCTCTTAATATCAATAGTCTTAAAATATTTTACAATATCTTTTGATGACACTTTATGAAATGTAAAATTCTTTGTACACACATTTACATTTTGTTTAAGTAATGATTCGGCGACGGCAGGAGAAGAATTCAGTGACTTAGTGGTTAAGATCGGAATATCAGTAAAATATTTCTCAAAAACCATTGCAACATCCTGATCTGATTTAGTTAATTTATTGTTAAAACTTAACTGGAAGTTTGAATTGCGAGAGTTGACCTTACCAGTTACACTATTAATTATACTCCATGTCATTTTAATTTTATTAGAAGCAGTTTTTATTTTGTTGCTCAAATACAATCACTTGGCTAAGGAGCACACTCTTTGAAATATTTTGGAATATTTTTTACATATTCCCTAAATTCGACGCTCGGATTATATGACCTTTCATTGTAAAGTTTATATAACCTTTGTCTACTCTTATGGACTCGTACTGTCGCCCATTCATTAAATGCCTTGCGATTGTTCAAGGATAATGTTTTAGAAGTAAAAGTATTATTAAATTCATTGCAATGAGCTTAAATAATGTTCCATACAAAAAATATTTTGGTATGAAAGTAATGGAAGTTTTCTTACTATGTTACTTCTAAACTTCTCCAAGAGATGTGCATTTACTGTAACAAACACTATTTTTTATCTACTTGCTTTTTGTGAACATAAGGTAATGAAACTAATTGTCCACAGTGATTAGAGCTCAATTTTTGAATTATACATTTATTGAATGGCTTAATATTTGTAAAAATGTTATCTATACATATAGCACTAGACAAGTAAATAGTTTACTCCCGCTCTATCAGAAATAGCTAGTCAAGATTCGAAACTGACTCAGGACGTTTTTAAAAAGACTTTATTAATAAACTTATAACTATTATCCTATACCTTTAAACGAGTAATTCTTATATATATATATATATATATCATCATCATCATCATCATCACAGCCCTTCACAAGTCCACTGCTGAACATAGGCCTCCCCCAAGTAATGCCACAAAGCACGGTCCTGAGCCACCTGCATCCATCGACTTCCTGCATATCTTACCAGGTCGTCACTCCATCTAGTGGGGGGTCGCCCTACACTACGCCTACCGGTACGAGGCTGCCACTCGAGAACCTTTCTTCCCCATCGGTTATCGGTTCTTCGAGCTATATGGCCGGCCCATTGCCACTTCAGCTTACTAATCCGTTGGGCTATGTCGGTCAATCTGGTTTTACTGCGGATATCCTCATTTCTGAGTCTATCACGCAGAGAAACTCCGAGCATAGCCCTCTCCATAGCTCGCTGAGCGACCTTGAGCGTCCTCATACGGCCAGCAGTGAAGGACCACGTCTCTGATCCGTAAGTCATCACTGGCAACAC
Source organism: Parnassius apollo (assembly GCA_907164705.1). Lineage (NCBI taxonomy): Eukaryota > Metazoa > Arthropoda > Insecta > Lepidoptera > Papilionidae > Parnassius > Parnassius apollo. Next base: position 17,852,839 of record CAJQZP010000220.1, on the reverse strand, counting down.
GCACTGGTTGTACACTTTAGTTTTCAGAGATTGAGGTATACCTGACGAGAAGATATGTCGTAATTTCCCGAACGCTGCCCAGCCGAGTTGAATCCGTCGATTGACCTCTCGGTCGAAGTTGGACTTACCTAGTCGGACTATTTGTCCCAGGTAAACGTACTCGTCAACAACTTCGAGCATAGTGCTCCCAACAACTACCGGCATAGGTGTGACATGGACATTAAACATAATCTTTGTTTTGTCCATGTTCATCTTAAGACCTATCCGTTGGGAGGCACTATTGAGGTCATTGAGCATAGTGCTTAAGTCCTCCAGCGATTCTGCCATAAGGACTATATCGTCGGCAAATCGAAGGTGAGTGATGTACTCGCCATTGATGTTAATACCGTATCCTTTCCAGTCCAGTAGCTTGAAAACGTCTTCCAAAGCAGCGGTGAAGAGTTTCGGGGATATAACGTCACCCTGTCTTACACCTCTCTGCAGTTGGATAGGTTTCGAGCTCTGGTTCTGTACTCGGATAGCCATCGTAGCCCTACTGTACAAACACTTCAGCACTTCAATATACCGACAGTCAACTTGGCACCGCTGAAGGGACTGCAGCACCGCCCAAATTTCGACGGAATCAAAGGCTTTCTCATAGTCCACATACGCCAGGCAAAGTGGCAAATTGTACTCTTCAGTCTTCTGTACAATCTGCCGCAGGGTATGTATGTGGTCTATGGTACTGAAGCCTTTTCGGAAACCGGCTTGTTCGGGAGGCTGGAAGTCGTCGAGTCTGCGTGCGAGACGATTCGTAATGACTCTCGAAAACAGCACGTAGACGCGGCTCAGAAGGGAAATCGGTCTGTAGTTCTTCAAGAGAGCGTTGTCGCCTTTCTTAAAGAACAAGACCACCGCACTTCTGCTCCACGCCTCTGGAGTAGTGCCACCATGGAGGACGGAATTGAAGAGCTTCTGAAGGACTTCAAGTACCGGTGTTCCACCCGCTTTCAGAAGCTCCGCTGTAATTCCATCCTCGCCTGGGGCCCTGCCGTTTTTAAGGTGCTGGAGAGCCATTCTAATCTCGCTCAGACTGACGTCCGGGATATCATCGGAATAGTGTCGGATAAGACTTGCTCTTGGATCGTTACTTGCGTGTGGCTCCAACGATGATGTGTACAGCTGCCCATAGAACCTCTCAATCTCACTCAAAATCTCAGGTGTCCCGGAAACGATGCTATATATATATATATATATATAAATCGGAATCTCGGAAACGGCTCCAACGATTTTGATAAAATTTTGTATGCAGGGAGTTTCGGGGGCAATAAATCGATCCAGCTTGGATTTATTTTTAGAAAATGTCTTTTTGTCCATGTTTTTAGGCCATGAAAAATTGCCACAATATCGTTAGAATAAGAAGGTAAATTTTGACAGTTTATTAATAATTACAAATAGCTTAATTGGTATATTGGGCGGTCACAAAATCGTAATACCATGGTTCGAGCCCAGACCGACCGACCGACTTTTTTTAATTTTTTTTTCAAGTTCCTTTCTTTTTTTGAGAAAATCTATTTTGTTGAGCCCTTTTTTTTAGTATTTTTTAAAAACACGAAAATTTAAATTAAACTAATTGCACTCATGATTTTTTATTCAAATAACCAGTTCAGTTTTTCCTATTATGTCGCTAAGATCAAAAAATATTATTCGTATTTCATCAGCATGTAATTTATATCTAAATATAATTTCCAAAACACACGAATTAAAAAAAATGAGCGAAAAATACCGAGCAAAGCTCGGTCAACCGGGTACTAACTATTAATGTGCGATACATTACTTATATACTACTTAATTAATCCGCGATGGATTCTAACTTAAGGCTACATGTCCGATACATGTGGGAGCCAAACTAAGACTATGTTAATTCTTATTCTAGATCTTTAAGCCAACGAACAGTTATCAGTATTCACACGAAAGACCACCCGTCTTCCAGACGCAATTCAGCAATCTACGCCCACGCTTACGCTTGAATTCTGATGGTCTCCGGTGCAGTTCCGGGAATACCGGGATGCATAACTCTTCCCCCCTCAGATTCGAAATTACCGGGCGAAGTTTTCCGAGTCCGATAATTTGGATACAAATATTTTTTACAAAGGATTACAATTATTATAACTAAAATTACATATAAAATTAATGTCCCGATACTTATGTCCTTCACTGACATGACACTTTCACTTTACTCACTTTTTACACTATCACTGGTTATGACGTTTAGCTGCTGTAGATTGGTCAGGTCCACGTCATCCAGGTTTACTGCTGCTGGATTTGAAGATGTCTTCATTAACAAATTTGATGTTTCCGGAAGATTTGTTATTGGTAAGGGAGTCAACGGATATTCCTCTATGTTTTCATGATGCCTTTTCAGACTGAATCCCTTGATTTTAGCTTCGCTGTTGTCAACATTGTTTGGTACGTAATACTGTAGTTTTTGAATAGAACATCCATCGATCGGTTTCTATTTTCATTATCTTCACATCATCAAACTCTACTAATAGGGGCCGGCACGAAAGTGGCGTTAGCTGCAAAACTCATTAGGCTGGTTACACAATTATCCTTAATTAACATGGATGAATAATCCTCTTCACACAGGAACAGTGAGTCATAAATTTCTTTACATGGGTGAAGAAGTGACACCGCTTTCAACCCTTTCATCAGAAGGTAGGGGTATTTGGGTACAATAAGGGATGTTTGGTTCATGAAATTAGTGCTAGGTAAAGGAAGAATTTTGTAATATATGTATGTATTTGAATCAACTAGGGGTATATCTAGAATAAAGGTTATTTGATTTTCCTTTGCATATACTTTTAAATCTATACTTTGCTCTAATTTTAAAATGTTTTCTATTTTTACAGGAAATACAAGATTATTTTTTGTTCAATAATTTTTGTCAATTATAGACTGATGCAATGTTCCTAGTTTACTAAAAGCTACCGCTGTTTCAATTTCATCCAGTTTGATATATGTAGTTTGAAAGTTATGTAGAAATAGGTTATATACGTTAGATATTTTAAGTTCCGTTTGAGAGTTGTTGGTTATATTAATTTTTTTTTTTTTTTTTTTTTTTTGTTTTCTCATTTCCCAAAGAGATTTATCCAGCTGTATGAAATTGAATTTTGTACTATTTTTAATATTAATAAAGGTTTTCATCATTTCGGCGACCACTGACATTTTTCTATTTAGCTGACCCTGATTTACTTTTATCTCATTTATTAAAGCATCGTACCTTATGGCATCATCATTGTCCAAATTACCTGTCACAATTTTAATAAGATACCCGAGAGGATTTAGAATACCGCGTTTAGTCCTTTTCGATGGTAGCAGTTGCTTTAATTTTTCAATTGTTATATTTTGAATATAATCTGTTTGAATTTTTAAATTATTTATTTCAGAGTTAATTATTCTTTTACCAAAATAACGTGTCACATGTGTATTTAGGTTATCGTATCGATTCTTATTAAATTCTAGATCCTCACGTATTAAGCTTAAGTCTTAATCTTAACTAAAGACCACTTATCGTTACTAATGGGAGCTTGTCCCTCCTTTATTGATAGTATGCCGAAATTTTGAAAAATCGGTTGAAGTAGAAGGGCCTGGGTCCTGAAGACTTGCAGCAGGAACAGAATGAACCTGTGGAGGACGTTTTATATCATTTATTGGGGCCCTTGTATTTTGACCGTGATACTTAATTCGTACTGTGTTTCTAACTATATCTCCTATGACCTCTGCCTTTTCGTAACGCACTTTATCCTTACTTCTCCTAACATTCGTGCCCTTTATAAATATTGTGTCCCCTGTTTTAATGTTAAATTCCTTCTCATCTCCTCTTTTTTCTTTAATACGTTGTTTCTTATCAATGGCTTTATTAGTTAAATATTCATATAAATATTGAGTTCGTCGTCTATGTTCTTGTAATAATTTTTGTGTGTAATTTTTATTGAATTCAACGTCAAAAGTACTTGAGGAGTCAGTATGACCGAACGCTACTTCGAAGGGCGTAAGGCCTGTTGTTGGGTGTATCGTTTGGTTGTACGACATGATGGCATACGTCATTACAGATGCCTCATCTTTAATTTTTCTTTCATATTTCGCTAAGCGATATATTTCTAATAGGGTGGAGTGGAAACGTTCGACATGTGCCATGGAATTTGGATTGTGGGGAGTGCCTACATGCAAATCTGTTTTGTAAAAGCTAAGGGTTTCTGACATTAGTACGTTATTAAATTCGGTTCCTGAATCTGCACTTACTCTATGTGGTACGCCATACATAGAGAAGTATTTAATAAGAGCTCTAATTATTTCTGGGGTTGATCTATTGTTTATTTCTACTGCTTGTCCAAGCTTACTAAAGGCATCGATGATTGTTAAGTAGGATTTTCCTTCTACAGTAAAAACATCGATAAAGATTTCCTGAAATGGTTTGTTTTGAGTTTGGGTTATCTGAATTTCAGGTTTTAAAGGTTTACGGTAATATTTCATGCGCTTACACACCTCACAAGAGTTTATGAATGTGGCTACTGTTAGGTCCATATTGTTCCAGAAGTAAGTACGTTTTAAATGTATTATTGTCTCTTTTATACTTCTATGACATGTTTTACCAATATGACATTTTTTTATTATTTCACGCTGCTCATTCTCATCCTCTACATAGACTACCCTTCGCTTGCATTCAAAGATCTTAACTGTACCCTTTTTAAATAACTCAATTACAGCCTCTGAAAATTGTTTTCGATGTGCGTCGTTCTCAAAGTAAATGAATTGTTTTATTTTAGGTTTAATGTACTTTAAAAATTGTTTTACTAGATCGGGTCTATTTAGGGGAATATGAACTTCGAGTATTTTTTGTTTTTGTCTCGATAGATTCTTAACGGCTATTTCGTCCCTATACCACGTAAAAATAAATATTGATGAGGTTTAGTATCTACGGCTTCCTCTAGAATTGGAATACCATCGGTATCTATTTCATGTGCGAATGTCTTGTAAAAGTGTGATGGTATCGAATATGGTGATTTATTGCTCTTAGCGGATGGGATCGATAAGGTCTTCTCCGTATCTGATAATATTTCCATCGGGCTTGTGTCCTTATTTCGTAATCTTTCGATTTCTTCGATTAAGCTGTCTATGTGTTTTTGCAGTTTTTCATCCTTATCCACGTTAACCTTCATTGATTTTTGATCTTCTCCCAGAGCATTTACCTTAACACGGGATGAGACGTCGGCAACGAAATTTTGTTTCCCATTTTTATAAACGATGTCATAATCGAACTCAGCAAGCCGCAACTTCCATCTCGTGAGTTTATTGTTGGTTTCTTTGATAGAATTTAACCCCGCTAAAGGTCTATGATCTGTGAAAATGGTAAATTTTCGGCCATATAGGTACGGTCTAAATGTTTTTATGGCCCATACTATTGCCAATAGCTCCTTCTCGATAGTAATGTATCTGTAAGTTCTACTAGCTATGTGTTGTCGGCACCGATGGCGCCTTGAGATAATACCACTCCTAAAGCATAATTTGAGGTATCAGTGGTGATTACAAATGGTTTTGAAAAATCCGGGAATTGGAGAATGGGTTCGTTTACCAAAAGTTCTTTGCATCTCTCGATAGCGGCTATATACTGTTCTGTAATTTCAATCTTATTCCTTTTCTTGAGACAATTGATCAGTGGTTGGGTGACTTTAGCGAAATCTTTAATGATTTTGTGATAATATCCTACTAGACCCAAAAATATTTTGATTTCGGTGGCAGTTATTGGTATCGGAAAATCTACTACGGCTTGGATTTTGTCATTATTTGGCTTAAGTCCGTCTTTTGTTATTGTATGGCCTAAATAGAGGACTTCTTTTCTAAGAAATTCACATTTATCTAGGGTAACTTTGAGATTTGTTCCCCGTAGTCGATCGAATACCATTTTCAACTTTTCTAAGTGCTCCTGTAGACTGGAGGAGTATACAATTATATCATCCAGATATACTAAACAATGCAACCCTTGCAACCCTCTCAAAACCTTATCCATAGCACGCTGAAATGTTGCGGGGGCTGTCTTTAATCCGAACGGGAGGCGTGCAAATTCGTAATGGCCTGACTGGGTTGTAAATGCGGTTTTATGTCTATCACTTTCCTCAACTTCTATCTGGCGATATCCGCTTGCCAGGTCTAACGTTGTAAAATAAATAGATTTTCCTAGTTTATCAAACACGTCTGTAATATTCGGCAATGGGTGGGTACTTATCATCTATAGTGATCTCGTTCAAGCGCCTATAATCAATTGCCATACGATATTTCCTTTCACCTGAAGCGTCGAGTTTTTTGGGAACCAGATGGACAGGTGCGCTCCAAGGCGAGTGAGATTCTTTAATGACGTTATTTTGGAGGAGCTTATCGACATGTTTCTGTATTTCCTCATTTATTGCAGAAATCCTACCAGCTGCGCCAGTCAAGATTCGAAATTGACTCAGAACGTTTTTAAAAAGACTTTATTAATAAACTTATAACTATTAATGTACGATACATTACTTATATACTACTTAATTAATCCGCGATGGATTCTAACCTAAGGCTACATGTCCGATACATGTGCGAGCCAAACTAAGACTATCCTAATTCTTATTCTAGATCTTTAAGCTAACGAACAGTTATCAGTATTCACATGAAAGACCACCCGTCTTCCAGACGCAATTCAGCAATCTACGCCCACGCTTACGCTTGAATTATGATGGTCTACGGTGCAGTTCCGGGAATATCAGGATGCATAACTAGCTATTAAATATTTGACTTCTTCAGCTACAGTTATATTATGTATAGCACTTGTACTTCTTAACATAATATTAAACAGCTGGACATATAAAACAACGAGTATTTTTGAAAGCTATTACTAACAAATATTGGTAAACATAATCGTCTTATTTAAATTAAACAATAATTAATAAGAACTATAATCTAACATTTTCATATATTTATAATTTAGTTTGCTTAATAAATATAATATATGAACTAAATAAATGACACGATTGTTTTTTTTAATAAAGCCGATATATCGATTTGTTCTTCAACATATAAAACTCCGATATTGACTTACTATATATCAACTCACAATATATAAAATTCCGATATTATTATATTTATAATTATGGATATATCGAAAATCCGATATTCTAAAAAAATATCAACAGTCCTAGTTTGAACTGATCAGTTGGAATGATCAGTTGAACTGACCGTGTGTGTGGTAATTTCTTTGGCTTAAATCAGTTTGAACTGATATCAGTTCAACTGATAACTCTAATTTACCGTGTGTGGTGACCATAAGTTGATATTTTTAACTGACGGCAATCCACGAGGTTTTCCAGGCGCACCGTAATCCGCTAGCTTCAATTCGTTTTAATTACTGGTAAGTACTTACTGTCTTTGTAGAATTTTTATTATTTTATATATTTAGAGAATTTCGTTTGATGATGGAGACTAAGGTGACTGTGATGATGTCAACTTCCTTATGATTGACTCAGAAGTGGGTAAATGATCTCAGTGATGCTACGTAGAATCATCGTGTTAGAACTCATTTTCAAAAAGGTGCATGAAGACCTATACTACTATGATGATATCACCTAGCTGATGGTGAACTCCGAAGGGATTTTTTATATAGAAGAGGGGGCAAACGAGCATGCGGCTCACCTGATGATAAGTGACTACCGCCACCCATGAACAACCGCAACACCAGGGGAATTGCAGATGCGTTGCCAGCTTTTTAGAATGGAGTAAGCTCTTTTCTTGAAGGTCCTTAATTCCTATCGGTGCGGAAAAGTCGCCGGTAGTAAACAATTCCACAGAGAAGTTGTACGAGGTGGAAAACTCCTAGTAAAACGTACAGTAGTGGACCGCCAAGCATCCAGATGGTGAGGATGGTATCGGGAATTTTGACGCGATGTGCGTTCGTGAAATTTGGCAGCTGGAACTAATCCGAACAATTCCTTAGAACACTTCCCATGGTTATATGTTGCGCCAGTGAAGCGAGCCGATCAGAAAGAACTCGGTCTCACGACGATTCGAATCGCTCTGCGCTGGATGCGGTCAAGTGGAAGGAGCCGGCACTGGGGTGCCCCGGCCCAGAATCGAGATAATTATTCCATATGAGGCCGAATTTACGCTTTGTAAAGTTGCAAGCAATGTGCCGGCATGAAATACTGTCTCACTCTGCTGAGCACGCCAAGCTTTTTAGAGGCCAATTTGGCCTTCCTCTCCAAGTGACCACGAAACTGCACAATATTTGATATGTCGACGCCGCGGATTCTGATGCTAGCTGAGACAGCAAGGGGAGTGCCTTCAAACTGAGGAGATACGACAAAGGGGTTCTTTTTAGCGATTAACGCGCAAACTTGTGTCTTCTGGGGTTTGAATTGGACTAGATTTTTTCGTCCCCAATCCGAGACTTTGTTAAGCACAGATTCAGACACAAGTTTGTCCCGGTACTTGGCGACGATTTCCCGAAAAATATTGGCATGGGCCGGTATATAAGGCATCACCAGTGCTGTCGTCTGCATAGCAATGAATGTTATCAGTTTGCAACGTATCATTGATATGCAGAAGATACAGCGGTGGTGATAGCACGCAGCCTTGTGGAACACCAACATTAATAGACTTGTAATCAGGGCATGCAACTAGTGCAACAAGAAAACTAGTGATCCCAACGCACATTTTCTCAGGAAGTCCATAAGAAGGAAGCTTCGAAAGAAACACTTTGTGCCAGACCCGATCGAAGGCCTGCGCTATGTCCAAACTAACGGCCAATGATCCGCCCATCTATGAGTAAGGTAGACCAGAAGATCACAAGCTGATAGACCACGACGGAAACCATATTGGCGGTCACTGATCAGCTGGTGATCCTTAAGGTACCTCATAAGCCGACGGTTTACAATGGACTCCATTATTTTGGAGAACAAGGAAGTAAAGGCCTGTAGTTTGATGGGTCTGAGCGATCGCCTTTTTTAGGGATCGGGTGGACCAAAGCTGTCTTCCAAGAATTCGGGACTACACCTTGGGAGTAGGAGTACCGGAAAAGACGCGTTAAAACCGATGCCAACTCTGGAACACATCGAACAGTCGTCAGCACAATGGGAGGGACTCCATCAAGCCCACTTCACTTAGTGAAGTCCAGGGGAAGAGTGCTTTGTGAATCCAGCGCTAAGTAAACCGCACATTCGACATGGAGCACTCACACCGCGGGATGGTTTGCGGTGTGTTCTTCCCGTCATCGAGCATCAAGTTTGACGCAAAAAGGCAGCCTAATAGATCGGCTTTCTTCTTTGCGGCATGGGCCAGTGAGTCGTCCTTTCTGTGCAGAGATGGAATAGATGACTGACAGAAGTTCCCTTGGATCGCCTTGGCGAGAGACCAGAATGCACGGGTTCCAGGGGAAAGGTGAACTAGCTTCTCGCCAATTCTGTGTGCCAATTCTTCAATGTGCTCAGACCTTACCTTGGTAATGACTCTTTTGAAGGACCTGGAGGCGGAATTGTACTTCATTTTAAAAGCGCTGGTGTTTACATCCCCGGATGTTGATGCGTCAGCTTAGGCCCGTTAGCAATCCTGCTTATAGCGTGATGCTATTTTACAGGATCTGCCTCCGATGAACATCACAGAGGATGGAATAGAAAGTTCCATACCCTGAAGTACCACATCAGCAACAGAAACAGCAACAACGCTAGGATCGTCCGGCGAGAAGAAAACGCGCCTTCAAGGGTAGAATGCAAACAAAGACCGCATCCAATCCAAATGGGCCGACCAAACGCCAAACACGGCGGCAGCCTGCAGAATGTAACCGTGACGTTAATGTGACTGGCACCACACTTCGGACAAGACAATGGTCCGGATGAGAGGTCAGCAGAAGGTCAAACAGGGAAAGGGTATGATCCTCCACATCTGGAATCCAAGGGTCAAATTCTCTGCGGATGGGTTCTGCTGTAGCGCGGAATCTGTAGTCATTTGGACGTGGTCAAGGAGTCGGTCTGTTTCGGTATTACCGCTATGGGACCTATAGAGGCACCCGTAGACGCGGGGATGGTCGTCACTGTCTACGCACAGCCATAGCATGGACAGGTCCGTACCTGCAAGACTGCCGAGGTGTCGAAAACAGATGTCCTCTCTGACATAAACGAAAACTCCAGCCCGGGGCAAAAAGGAATGTTTTAATTTGTATCCGGGTAGTCTCGGTTAAAAAGAGCAAGGCCAGATTCGCCGTCTCTAGATGGTAGTGGACATCGTTAAGGTTGGAATGAAGTCCCATGATGTTGCAAAAATTTGCGGATAGCGTGGTTGAGGTCGCCTTAGTGTTGTTGCTCCGCTTGCCCCGAGCAGTTTTTGTCGCGAGCGGAATTGTGGGTTTAGGATCTCAGTGACGTCACTCCGTAGAACCATTGTGTTTGGACTCATTTGAAAAGTACTCATAAAGACCTAGATGACTGTCATGATTTCACCTTTTTTATGCTGGAATCCGAAGGTAAGTTTAGGATATGGCGGACTTAATATCTGGGTAACCATCGTTTTTAGAGTCATTTAAATAATAAGGTGTCTGTGGTGATCTCACCTACTTGATGATGGTGGACTGCGAAGGTGAGTATAGGATCTCAGTTACAGTACTATATAGGATGATCGTATTTGGCCTCATTTGAAAGGGCTCGTAAAGAATTGAGTGATTGTTATAATCTCACCTTTCTGATGGTGCAATCTGAAGGTGAGTGAGATAGGGATCTCAGTGATAGCACTATTTTATAATTTTATTACTTTTAATTTATAGGAGTCACGCAATTTTATCTGTGACACTTCTAAACTAAAAATGAAAATTATATCTCTGTGGTATTAAAATTATTATTATCTACAAATATTATTAGTAGGTAGGACTTCTTAACTTACTGTTAGTTTTGGCGGGAACTTGACCGTCGACGGATTGTTGCTCCTGTTTTATCGTTTAATTGATGTTTTGAAGTGGATTTTAATACATAAAAGTGATGAAGTATCGAGTGTCTACGCATGTTTTTTTTATAGTATAGGTGACAAACTATCATACAGTCCACCTAATGGTAAGTGGCTGCTGCGGCCCATAGACATCTACATCTATCCTCGATTACGAATCAAGATGCAGATGCGTTGTCACCCGTGAGGACTAAGATGGAATGCCTCGTTTCCACTAAAAAGGGTCTCCGGTTCTCGACACTCATCATATGAAATACAGCAGCATTAAGCTACTATTTCACGCTGGTATTCTGTGAGAGCGTGGCCGAGCCGACCCATTCGTGCTACAATTATACTACTAATATAACTGCCGCATGGCTCTACCACGTATAAAATGCAGGTGAACCAATAGAGAAAACGACGAAACAAGTGTTTCGATGTTAATATAAACCTCAAGTTATTTTGATTTCTTAGGCATCTTATGAACTTGACTTACTGTCGTCATCGACTCGTTGGGTACAGTTTATTCCCATTATATCATAAATAGCTGTTGAATATTTGATTTCTTCAGCTAAATCTGTAGTATCTGAGAAAATTTTAAAAAATTTACGTATTTTTTAAATTTTGAATAAATATTTTAATGGCCGTTTACAACTGATTAACCCCAAACCAACTAAAGGGTTGAATATGGCTGCTTTATATAGATGTATCTTCGGCAAAAGTTGTGTGAGTTATATAAACAAAGGTACTCACTCACATCTATATACGGTATAATTAAGTTCATATAATGCGATCTAAACATGTTGCGAGGTTTATTTTAAGAGATACGTTAACGGATTTCGGTTATAAGGGTATATAGGGGTTATTATAATCTCTTGTTTACGCAGTCAGCATCAGAATCCTCGGCGACGGATATCTAGCGACACGACATTCTGTTCCGCGGACACTTGGAGGGGAAGGCCAAATTGGCTAATAAAAATCTTGGCGTGCTCAGTAGAGCAGGACAGTATTGCATGCCGGCACACCGCTTGCAACTTTACAAGGCGCACATGGAATAATATCTTCATGTGGAGTACAGTCCTCAATTCTTATCTCTGGGCCGAGGCAACCTAGTGCCAGATCCTTCTAACCTAGTACCACATTCAGCGAAAAGCGGCCCAATTTCACCATTGCACATCGTGATAAAACTCGCGACACCATGCTTTGGCAGTCCACCACTATGAGGTATGCGATTTACCAAGAAAGTTTCTTCTTTACAAGACTTTGCGGAATCGGTTACCATCACAGAAATCGTAATAATAGAAGTCAATAGACGTATGACCGCGTAACCTCGTCGCCGCTATTATGTGTTGACGAACATCATTCACCATTTTGTGATTTAGTTGCGCGGGGAACGTCGGACGTGAATTTATGTTATTATAATGGTGAACCGCAGCATAATCAGTTGTAAAAACTAATTAAGGATGTGTAATACAACTAATAAAGGCATAACATTTCATCGGTAAGTTGGTTTTACTTATTTACTGATTATTATTGTTTTAACTAATTTACATCTAGACGAATACTTTACTATGATATTAATCTTTGTAAATTTTCATTTATTACTATCTTATTGTACAATTACCATTGCTGCTTCTGTTCTACCATAATACGCGACGTACGTGACGTTAACAAACTCGCCAAGCAATGTAATGTTAACAATGGATATCATTGTGCATTGCGTATGTTTATAATACGGCTGCAGGCATCGGTCGCTTAATGCATAATGCCCCATTCACATTCAGCCTTTTTGGGCAGGGAAGTGAGCAGGGAAGTGGGCAGGGCCCATGCCGCTGCCTCTGCCCAACGCTCCCTCGATTGTCGGTTTTTCGTGCGGAAGTCAAAGGACAGGCAGCGCGAGCGGCAGTGAGTGTTTTCATTCTGCTCCATCGCTCACTTCGCGCCAAGCCCTGTACGAACGGACGTGGGTGCCGTATTGTTTTTAAATAAGTACGATCTGCCAAAATGCCTTTCGAGTGGAGTAACGAAAATACAATCAAGTTTTAAGAACTACTGGAATCAGAAAAAAACTATATGGGATTTCAACGATAAAAACCATAATCCATCTTCTTCTACGACGACGAATTTTCTTCTTTTGAATTTGATATCTTTTTAAATTATTAACATAATTTTGTATTACAAGAAGACACAGCGCGGACGCTGTAATTATTTCGACGTCTGCCATAGTCGAAAGTCGAAAGTGATGTGAGATGTGAGTGGTAGGGCAGAATGTAAATACACACTTCTCTCGATCCTGTTACGACAGTATTTAGCGAAGTATGGCCGACAGCGCGAGGAGTAGTGACAGGGGCTTCAGTTAATTAGCTGAGACAAGATGAAGCTGTAAGAGTCGCATAGACTAACAGCACTAACATCAAGATAATAGAGTGTAAATGAGGCTTATGTGTTAAAATGTGGCGTCATCGGTTTTGGAAGTAATCGAGCGCTAATTTATTTCTATTGTCTCATTATTACTATTTATGTGCATTGGCCGTATAAATTTTAATGAGTGTATATAGTTTCTTCAACTTTTATTTCTTTTTATATATTTTTCCGCTTAGTTAGTTGCATTTAGTGTAACGAATGGTCGAGATAGTATGTGTATCTATCGAGATAGTATGTATTTAAGTTAAAGTTCATAATAAATAGCTTCCTATACACTTCGCCGGTGTTCAGCAAGTGTGTGATCACTTCAAACTAAAACTGTTGATATTTTTTTAAATATTGGATTTTCAATATATCCATAAATAAGCTTATATGTAAAACTCCGATATTAATATATTTATAATGATCGATATATCGAAAATCCACTATTTTAAAAAATATCAATAGTTTTAGTTTGAACTGATCAGTTGAACTGACCGTGTGTGGCGTCCATTATATCTATTTGTTTGCTTAATGCGTATGTTAGATGTGGTGACATCGGTTTTGGAAGTAATCGAGCGCTAATTCATTTCTATTATATCTTATTATTACGATTTCTGTGGATACCACCAACGATTTTTCGGGACCGATACGACTTAAAGCAATTCAACAAAAGACCTTACTCATTTTTAAAAGGCCAGCAATTGTGCTTTGTGGAAATCTGTTAGGGCAAACCCTTGCTTAATGATATTTTTAGATGGTTATTTGTATGATCTTAAATTTTTGTTAATGTACAATCACAGGTAAGGACATAGTCTTCAATTGAACCCTAAAGGAAGAAAGAAACTTTTTTTAAAACGAGCTCTTATTAAAATGTAGTAAAGTGAAAGTTTTTTACCCAGTACTTCCTAAAGTCCTAAAATTTATGTTCCGAGTATAAAAATTAGAAACCCTAAAAAGTCTGACTGGGTCGGGTATTTCTACAAAAATAGAAGCGAAAAGAACAGCTTACAAAGATAAAATCATTATGGCGACATTTTTTGTTATTTAAAGGCCAATTATTTGTCTCTGCTTAAAGCTTTAAAGAAACTATTTTGAGCAAAAAAAAACAAAGCCCTCATAAAATAATAAAGGTACCGCTTATAATTAGATCGATTTAATATAATCTTTGTTACTCCCCTACAATTTATTTTTATACTCCAACACTCGCAGCTAGAAACTAGTGATATCAAACAAAACAAAAATTTTATTAGGCTTGAGCACATTAGTTACGAAACCGTAGCTGCATTAGGGGATAGATTTCATCTGATAATTTATAACGTTGTAGTTCAAGGGCGTAATACAAGTTTAATAATAGCTTGATAAACGCGTTATTTTGCCTATTCCAAACAAGTTGCAGTCCAAGTCTCACATATGGTTACTATTAGACATTAAAAATACCAACACACTGTGGGCGTAGTCTGTTTATAGCGTATAGAGCTATAAAAAACTTATACTTGGAATAGCATATCATACTGGTATGCAGGAGTGAGTGCAGAGTAATTCAATGTCAGCCATGGCGAGAAACGGTCCTTCGTCTCTGCTGTTCGCGTTCTTGACTTTGGTGAGTAGGTATATTATTAATTTTTACTTTTAATTTAAAAATAAACAGGCACATAAGATTTATTGTTCCATCCTCAAGTAAAAGGCTTGGAATCAGGTTTCGATAATAAGATGGCAGTTAGTTAACACGGCTGTGGCTTGCATCTTATACCTCAGCTCACGTGTATTTGTTTATAAAAACTTAAAACCAACCAACGTAGATTAAGAGATAAAGAAAAAAGCTTTAGAGTTAATTTTATTCAAAGTATGCAGTATATTATTTTAGTAAATATAAGAAATTTATCTAAATATGGATATCGTTTAAAGATTGTATTTCTTTTCTATTTTTGGAGTATTAATTTATGACCCAACCACGTAAAATGAAAAACGGTTGACCCTGCAGGCCATCCCTGGTATTTTCCACTATGTTTGATCTCAAAACGCTCGACAAATATTTAATATTTTTACGAACTTATAAAAATTAGCCGAGCAGAAATTCGATTTCTCTTCAATGCATTAACCGATTTTGAAGCGGTTCGCAGCAATCGACGTCGTTTTCCATGTTTAAGAGCTGATTATATTTTAAAATTGATCATTACATCAGTTTAAAAGTAATTACCAAAAATTTTTATTGAAAATTTATTTTTTCATTTTTCTCAAAATCTTTCGGTTCAAATAGGTTGAGACAGCGTTGAAAATCTAAGTTTGGTGAAACGCTTAAGATCGGTCCGGCCCCGGCACCCTCTGTTCGGACGGCCGTTAGATAACTCATTTACGTGCACTTTCAACAACCGTAGGTGAGCATCGTTACTTAGGTAACGATGCAGAATAATTAAAACTTATCCTTGTTTACAACTTCCTTTGACTGTAAACTTGAAATGCTTGTGTTAGGAGTGGTTCACGACAGTAGTCAAATAGTGGATTCGAACGCACAACCTTTTGAGTTCACGATCCGCACCCTGCCGTTAGGCTACCGTCGCTTCAACGGTCATTCACGGGATGATAGTGGGTACGGGTACAGCATTAAGCCGTACTTAACATATACTTACATATTTTATATAAGAATTGCTAACATAATGTAAAGGATTAATAATATAATTTGATGATAATTATTAGCATTTAAAAACTTCATAACCTAACACGGAAACTCATTTATTTAATTTACAAAGTGTGACATGGTAAATATATTGTACGAAATGTGTAGATCTTGTTCTTTTTATTTGTTATTATAGCATAATATAGATGCCCTCCTGATAGACCTCCTACCTTGGTAAGTTTATTCGTTCATTTTCTACTATGGTTAGGTATATGAAAAATATATGAATGAAACTTTTAGTCTTCTTGTAAATTACGGTAAACTTTACGTGTTTATTATATTACACGTAAACGTATATATATATATATATTATATATATATATATATATATATATATATATATATATATATATATATATATATATATATATATATATATAGGAGTACTGTTTAATCATCTAATCAACTACAAAACTTCAAAATACGACAATTTTTACGAGAGAATTATATAATATAATAGAGAATTATTGTACCGTCTATCAGAGCATGAGACTTCACCCTACTAGTACGTATTATTAACCGTTTCTTGCCCCCTGAATAATATATAAACATTTCGATGTTTTAACTATTGTGTCTGTTTAGTAGAGATGGGCCGAATATTCGTTTTATATTCGGTATTCGGCATATTCGGCTTTTTACCGAATATTCGTATTCGGCCGAATATTCGGCTAAATCGCCGAACATTCGTTAAAGTGGTAAGTTTTTAACACTGTATTAAAAATGTTGGAACTGAGTAACTTCCATGTCTTTCATAATTTATTTGTTGTTTTATTATGTTCAAAATATATTTATTTATGGGTTAAATCTACTTGTATAGCGTTATGTTTTTGAGGCACTGTAGATTTATTTCCAATTATAGCAAATAGAAAGCTTGATAAAATGTTTTTGGAATCAAACAAAAAAAAAACATTACATTACATTAGTACATTTCACTTTACTTTGGTCGTCAATTTCTCTAAACTAAGTCTGAATAGTTCCTTTTTTTTATTTAAAAAAAAAAAATTTTTTTTTTTTCTTTTTGTGTCGGATTCTTTTTCTCTTCGTTGTGAACTCCTGGTTCGGCCGAATATTCGCATTCGGTAAAATCCATGTTCGGCCCATCACTACTATTTAGTGGACTGGGAAACTGTTAATAACATGTTACGTTGTATAACGTATTTAATTACTTAAGGGAAATAATAATGGTTCCGAAAAACAAATTAATCTCCAGCGATCTGTGGCCGACTATTATTCTAATTAACCAGCATTATAATAAATTACCGTCAAAAAACCCCAATACATACCGAAAAAAAATTACAAATTTAACACACAAAGGACCGTTCTCTGGTCAAATTACATTTCTCCTAAAAAAAATAGATCTTCGAAGAACAAAAATAAACTTCCGAATAAAATACTGAACCTCCGACAAGATTACTAAGTTACCGACAACAAAGGTTTTGACAAAATAATCATATTTTTACCACTTGCATGAACTATTATAATTTCTATTGTTGGTTATCCAATATATTTTTAACTCTCAATAATGATGAAAATACATCAACTGTTTGTCCCGCGCGATTGGGGTCGGGTCGCGTTCGGCTGTTTTCGCGAGGTCGGATGGATGTTCCGAGCGCAGTGCGCAAAACGCTTTACTTTCCTTTTTTAACTCTCAAAACTTTTTGTCAAAAAAAAGTTTTTTTTTCTTGACAAAAAACGAAACGGGGTCGTCCTACTATAAATCCAGACCTGCTCTTATATTCTTTGTTTTATTTTTATCGCTTTTCTCGCTAACATTATAAAAACAAGGGAATTTGTCGATTAAAAAAAAAAACAGGATAATAGTAAAATATTGTAGGAAACCAAAATCTACCTGGGTTTAGATTTATCTATATGACTGTTCTGAATTTTTAACGGATGCCCTAGTAGCATGTCCACTAAAACACGATATAATAAAGCGATTTATCCTGAAATTTCAAAATTCCATTGTATTTTGACAGTCCATAGCGATAAATCGCTTTATCATATCGTGTTTCGATGGTCATGTTATGGGGGCTGAAGCAAGTACTGATATCGAAGCATACCTGTGGTAAGTATAATTCATGATAAGTAAAAGGTAATATTATTACAAGTACCTACATTTTTATATTTTTTATAAGTTTCTATATAACCACTCAGAATAGTATTTTCAGTATAACGTTGTAGTTAAAATAGCACCACAGTCTATGAAATATGGAAGGTGATTTATATATTAATAGTAGGTAAGTACAGATAAAAATTACAAAGCATAGTTTTCAGTAAAACCTAATTTAAGCTGGTAGAAAAGTATTATAGCACTAAAGGTTAATATTTAATTTTCGCAGATTTCAGTATTTCATTCGGTCGTTTCGTCATTTTTATTCGGACAAAAGTAGTCGAAAAGTTAGTATTTGAGGCAGTAGATTTCATATTTTGAGTAAGGGCAATTCTTATTTTCTTTTGTCGGAGCTTTTATTACTACCCATTACTTAAGTTCCAAATGAACATTTTCTTACTTGAAATAAAACTTAAGTAAAAATGAATTATTGCATTTCTATATGAATTATAGTTCCATACTTTTTTCATTTAAAATTGAAAGTAAATTTTCTATTTTTGCATAGCTCTCCATGACTGGTGCATTTGAAGTACCCAAATTGAAACTAAATAATGGGAAAATGATGCCAGCTATTGCCTTAGGTACCTATTTAGGATACGATCAGGTAAGCCCACACGTTATTTTATCAATATGCATATTCTAAAAAATTTATGCGAAGAATACCACAGAGAAATAATTGCATACTACTAGTACTATAAGAGTACGAGTACATACAAATAGTAAGGTTCATATCAGTGTAATGTTGGGGGGGGGGGTTTGTTATTGAATTATTGTACTTCAATTATAATATACTGTAGTATCGTACATACGTGTATGTGTAAATTGAATTACTGCTATAGTATAATAAGTAGTACCTACATAATATTATAATAATAGTGTTTTTGGGTATCTAATTCAAGAGATGGAAATTTCATAGTTCCTCCCTATTTTATTATTAAATTTCAATATCTCGTGTGCTTTTTTAGAAGTTTTTTTTTAAATATTCCATTGCCCATTCATCTATTTAATACAGCCTATCAAAAGTTCATTGCTGAGCATAGGCATAGAGCACTGAACACAGACAACAATGATCCCCTCATAGGCGGGACATTTGCCATAGTTGCCACGCCTGGCAGATAGGTTGGCAAAAGTAGTTTCTTATAATGATTATTGAGTTGTTATCAGGTAGTAGCTGCTGCCTGTCTTCTATATTAGTTTCTTTATGTCTTCTCACGGGATATATATAGGTTGTCCCAGAAATTATTTCCACATAATATATTAAAAGCTTCTGATATCGAGACTAATTCTTCGATACACAAGCCTTATCAGCGACGCCGAATTTCGCGAACGCCCAGCATTTGAAAGCATATACATTGTTTGTCATTTTATTTCTAATATTTAAAATATTTATTAACAAATATATCGAAATATTGTTTACCGTGTGATGACTCCTCTATCACATACTGGGTTGTCCCAGAAGTCGACGTTAATCCGGAATCAGATGATAGGTCAAGTCATAATATTTAACAGAAAAATATTTAAAAAATCTTTGCTATGTATTATAAAAATTACAGGCATTTATAAAAAACGTCGATAAAATACTATAACCTGTGGCGGTCTTTCCTCGCGGTTAAAATTTGTAGTTGTAGTAAATTTTTCTTTTAATAATTGAAAACTGTTACTTAAAATTTATAGCCAAATGCTCCAGCCCAGAAGGAAATGTCGTTTTTTTCCCAACCAAGTATTCAAAATTAATACTTTGTCCAGCTTTAAATGACTGTATTGAAAAAAATGTACTACACGAGTTCGGCAAGTAACTTTAAAAATTGGCGTATTTAAATATTGTATAACACTTACAAAAGTCTTTTTTTTTAAAAGAAACCCAATTGTAAATTAATTAATTGTAAAACGGAGGTAACCATTCGACGAAGTATGAGCGAGACAGACAGTGGCGGCGCAAGACTTAAATTTTATGTGGGCAAGATACATTTTTCGAGGCCCTCTGCCCGCGCAAGAAGACGAATTATATAAAATGAAAAACAAAACACTTGACATTAGGTATATTCCGGATGGCCCCTACATAGGGGTGTCCCTCAGGGCTCAATTCTTGGCCCATTCCTATTTTTAGTGTATATTAATGACTTACCTTCCCTTGTAGGGGATAATCATGTTAGTACTATTTGCTGATGATACTTCCTTGATTATTAAAAAACGTCAATCATTTAAATGTAACGAAGTGAATAATGCTATATCGAAATTAGTGCATTGGTTTAACGTTAATAATCTACATTTAAACGGCAATAAAACTAAATGTATTAAATTTACAACAAAATTGTTAATAATCCGAGTACCAAAGTGTTTTTAAATGGGGAAGAACTGAGTCCTGTTGAATCCTCTGGTTTTCTTGGCATCACTCTCGACGCTGAGCTTCAGTGGGGTCCTCATATATCTAAACTAGCAAGCAGACTAAGCTCTGCAGCTTATGCTGTAAAAAAGATTAGTGTCGAGATAGCCAGATTAGTTTATTTCAGTTATTTCCATAGCATAATGTCATATGGAATTTTGCTATAGGGGAATGCGGCTGATTTAGAAACTATTTTTGTTTTGCAAAAGAGGGCCATTAGAGCTATTTACAATCTTAAACCGAGAGAGTCTCTTAGAGAAAAATTTTAAGAAATAAATATATTAACTTTGGCCTCTCAGTATATCTATGAAAATTTGATGTATGTTCACAAAAATAAAGGTAGTTTTAGTAAAAAAAAGTGACATACACTCTTTAAACACTAAACAAACACAAACTGGTGCTACCAGTTTCTCGACTCCACAGAGTCAGTAATTCATTCTTGGAGCAATGTATACGCTATTACAGCAAAGTCCCAGAAAACATACAAGGTCTGTCTATTATCAAGTTTAAATATTTAATTAAATAAAAACTGTATAAAAAGGGTTATTATAACATAAATGAATACATGGTTGATAATAACCCTTGGGAATGAGGTGGTCGCTTCCAAGCTGTTTTTAAATAAATTTTGTGACCTTTGACATTGTAAAATTTATAAAAAGTCCCGCTGGGTTTCTTGCTGGTTCTTCCCAGGACAGAGGTTTTTTTTCGAACCAGTGGTAACGTAAAATATTGAAATTCAATATGAATTACTTGTAATCTATATTGAATAAAAAATTATTCTATTCTATTCTATGAAATTTTTATTCATACAAAATCATTAAGTAAAAACACCAAACAATTTCAAAGAAAAAAGAAGAAATAGATATTCTGCTTTATATAATTTTGTTTAATTATAGCCTCATAATATAGCTTGGATGCTATATCTGCCTCGATAGATTAAAACTTTCAACGCTGAAAGTCTTTTCTGTGACATTGCATTCCTGAGATAATTTTTAATAAGTTTTAATTTTAAGAAGCTTCCTTCAGTGGAAGGAGAGTGTTTTGGATGTAAATGTTTGGGTATATTTTTTTTAATTATTTTCTGTAACGTATTGGAGAAGCTGTTTCACACATCTGTTACGAAGTTAGGTAAATTAGGGATCATTAATTGTAAATAGTAGTAAGTAGAGTTAAATCTTCATATAATTCGTAAGGTTGAAATTCACTGCTTTCACCCACTCGCAGGGCTGTGTGTAAATCCTGACAGTTACTTTAATATTAGGTGGTTTGGAATATTTTTTAACTTGTTTAAATCATAAAGCAAACCAAAATTTTCATAATGTTGGTTTAAAGCCATAAATCTCAAATCCATATTTGTTATAATTGAACAAGCATGATGTTGAAAAAATCTGTTTCGTACCGACTTTTAGGAGACTGTATAGGTTAATCCTTGCCTCCATAATCCAACATCTTTTATTTTTTATATTTGGCTACTCTTTTATTTTTAAAGTCTTTTGGCAGATCATAACAGTTTTTTTTTTCAATAAACTGTTGAGCACCAGACAAGCATTTTTCGAAACAATTTGTCGATATTCTTTAATCCAGTCACAAAATGTACGTAAACGTTCTAGAGCTTTAATTTGTTTTCACCTATAGTGACAACCCTACCAAAATAGGTAACAATTTTGCAAGTTCTTAAGAAGCTTTGTGTCTGTTCCGTTTATCTACTCTTGTGCGTACAGCGCGAAAATATACCTAGAGCAGCCACGTGGGCCGCTGTACCGCACTCTTTACTCGATTGTCATGCGCTCACGATTAAATAAAGTCAATATTCTATGTTTGACATACAGAACGGGGAATCCTCAGCCTTTGTCGCCCCCATAGATTACTGTGTATATACTGGTCGCCCCAGCATATACACAGTAATCTACGGGGGCGATTCCCCGCAATAGCAACGCAAACTAATGTTGTTAGACTGAATAAAAACATATTTAGTTACATCAATAGTATCGATTCATGACAATGAATTTTTTTCCGCGCGTATACGGTAATAGTAATGCATAAACCTCCAGGGCGCGAGGCCCCTAGATCGCGAGGCCGTAGGCGGTGGCCCACGTCGCCCACGCCTTACGCCGCCTCTGGAGACAGAAATACTCCTTTCAGGTAGTCCAAAATCACCACGAACCATAGTAATGTTGACGCAAATATACTGCGATTTGCTTTAAAATTAGGATTATCATTATTTTTTAGAAAAGCTTGGAATTAATAAATTATACACCGATTATTTGAATGCTAAAATTTATTGAACTCACAAAATGTCTTAAATTAAACAAACAAAATGCCTTAATTAAAAATCAAGAATGGAACAACAAATGCTCAAACTGGCTTCCTTCACTCACAATGCACGCTCGGCATCTTCTTAAAATGGATCTGGTTATCAGACGGGCAAATCTTCATTTATTTACAAATTCAGCCGTTTCAGTTAGTCTTTGCCCTAGCTCAGCTACACTTTAAATGAAATGAACTTTTACATAATGATTTCCTATTTCAATGAACTTTTACTTTCATTATCTGTCTCACTCATACTTCTCAACTGGTTTCCTCCGTTTCACTCAAACTAGAATGGGCTTGAGCAAAGCCTTGGGGTACACAAAATCATTTTAGATAGGTAGGTAAGGAAAATTAAATAACAATTGGGGTTTGTTTAATTTTTTTTTAATAATTTAACAAATAATCTTGCAAGTGTTATCCATTTTGGTATCCTTATTAAATGCGTCAACTTTTAATGTTACTTGCCAAAATCGTGTAGTATATTTTTTTCAGTACAGTTATTTAAAATTGGTCAAAGTATTAATTTTGAATACTTGATTGGGAAAAAAATACATTTCCTTCTGGACTGGAGCTTGTAAATTAAAAAAAAAAACAGTTTTAAGAAGCATAATTCAGGATTATAATGAAAAAAAAAAATTAAAGAAATTAAAAATTTTTAGCAATATAGTTAATAGACCGTCACAGGATGTAGATTATCTCGATTTTATTATAAATGGCTGTAATTTTTAAAATACATAGCAAAGATATTTTTTTTATATTTTTCTGTTATCTATTATGACTTGTCCTATCACCCGATTCCGGCTTGACATCGACTTTTGGGACAGCCCTGTATGTGATAGAGGAGTCATCACACGGTAAACAATATTTCAATATATTTGTTAATAAATATTTTAAACATTAGAAATAAAATGACAAACTATGTATATGCTTTCAACTGCTGGGCGTTCGCGAAATTCGGCGTCACTGATAAGGTTCAGAAGCTTTTAATATATGTGGAAATTATTTCGTTATTTTAGTTCTTTGTAGTTGTTTTGTACTTTTCATAAACTTTTATTGATTTTAAATAATAATACTTAATAATTTATTCTTTATCAGAATGGTACTATAAAATCACAAAACAAGAAGTTGCGAAATGTGGTTATGTGCGCCATAGATATCGGGTACAGGCATTTTGATACCGCCTTTATTTACGAAACGGAAGAGGAGATTGGAGAAGCAATCCGGATGAAGATAGATCAAGGCGTTATCAAAAGAGAAGACATTTTTGTAACTACAAAGGTTAAGTATAAATTTTACAAATCCGTCTTCAGGGTTCGACATATTTTGAAATATAAATTGTCTAACTATGTGATCTTTGCTGAAGTATAAATTGCAAAGGAGTTAACATAACTTATCGCTTTAAAACCGGTATAGTGAAACGTAAAGACCTTTTCGTACGTCCCGTTTTGAATGGAACCGCCCCTACATTCGGAGCTCCATCCCGCTGTGCCCGGGGAAAGTTTCTCGACGAAAAATTATCCCCTTTAAATGCATCAGCAAGATTCGCAAAATGCGAAATATTTAAAGAGACGATTATGCAACTTGAGCCGAAACCTACGAGTTTGCTGTTTTGGGTGAATCCTAAGATTCGGCATATTCAGTTGATTCTCGTAATATAAAATTTAATTTCATTATAAACACATTTAACGAACAGGCATCACTTTTGACCGGATGGTTCCCAAAATATAGCATTTAAAATTTTTTGGCTAGGGGATTCAATAAAAGACGACAAGAGAATCAAAATTAAAATAAGATATATCAGAAAATCAAGTTTTGTTAAATTTTACATATACTAAAACCAATTTTATCTATACCTCTATATAGTACTAATCATTCTTTTGTTTGCAGAAATTGGCACTTTTTGGGCTTAATGGATATTTATATAAATTGTTCATATTGATAAAATTTGTAGTTTTCAAATAACACGCAGGCAAGTCGCGCGAAATAATAATAATAATTTTTTATCGATAAGACGGGTAAAAAATAAATATATGTGTAAGAAATAATACGAAAACTTTCTTTTTTTCACAGAAATTTAGAAAAGTTTAATATTTCGTCATGAATTTTGATAACCCTAGCGCAAATACTAAGGGAATCAATGCCAATGGAATCAAAAAACAATACGTTTATAACAATGAAATAAATAAATAAATAAAAAAGCCTTTTATTTCTTATGAAATAAATAAATAATGATCATTAAATCTGTTCCATTAACATCCGACAACAAATCCTTAAAACTAAAATTACATTTATAAACGTGGTCAGTCAGGGTAATCAACGACCTAGCGAAACAAAACCAGGGGAATCATATCTTTACCTTCGTAATTTCGTCCTGGACCAACATTACATTCGAAGCGCTGCTAGCAGCGCCCATGCGACATGCGACGACCGATGACGCGGAGGCACTTCTCTAGAACTTTTCACTAGGGATGTATGTAGTTTAGTGACGCGCCTCGGCAATCACTTGTTTAGTCTTGGACAAACTTTATATTACAATTTTTTATAAAACTGTCATAAATACTCATATGGTATATTTTTTATATATCAACAACAAACCTGGTAGCGATTAGACCGCATTGTTTATTTTATTTCCGTTCATAAGATTCTGTAAGAGTTTTGTTGGTAAGTTGTTCGCGAAATGTGAATCAGACGCGCCAGGGATATCATATCATCAATATTTAGAACTTTCGGGTTTTTTTCGACTATTTTGTACGAAATTCGACACAAAAACTATCGTGCCTCAGTTAGATCATACATTATAGTAGCATAAGAAAAGTATTTTGGTTTCTAATTTTAATATTACGGGTACTTTTTTTTTCTCCTGACAACATAAATTGAGCCTCTCAAGATTCACCCTTCTATTAGCGATGTGATACTTCAGATAATAGACTAAAATTGTCGGATTTTGTTAGGTGATACTTAAGAAATGTGTATGTAAAATTAAAGTCATTTCATTTTACAAAAATAAATTATTTTGCCACCATGGTCTAGAACCCAATTAGCCTTTACGTAAAATCACTTCTGGTGTACTTCTGGTAACTAGCATTGTCTTAAAATTTGAAAAAAAAATAACATTTAAGGTAGAAAACTTTATTTTTGTAAATTAATTTGCATGAAAATCCAAACATTAGCTTTTGATCATTTGTTCATTAAGCGAATGAATAAGTGCTACCTTTTAAAAATCCTCTCCATAGATTGCCTAATATCCCCGTTACCTACCTTAACAGATGTATAACGAATGTATAACGTTAACGGTACAGTAATATATAGTACATAAGTACAGACACCCAATTTCCTTAATTGTGAATCAAAAAAGTTTCATAGCGTTTTATAAAAACAAAACCAGTGTATTTTGTATAGATACCGGTAATTCATGTAAAATTTTCATAGACCTCTTAACCAAAATGTTATTTAAAATCTTAACATTCTGTTCAATTTTCAGCTGTGGAATACACACCACAAGAGAGAACAAGTGCCGCTAGTGTTAAAGCAGACTCTGGATAAAATGGGTTTCAATTATATCGACTTATATTTAATGCATTGGCCGATTGGCCTAAATGTGAGTAGCTAATTTGAATTTTTTTCTTTTCTTTAAATACCTTAAAATGCATTTTTAGCGCACTGTTGGCTCGGGACACCATTCCATTTTTTAGCCCGTCTTATTCCCCAATTTCCCTCCATGTATTTCCTTTTTATTAATTGTAACATTCCTGAACAGAATATATTACTGATCCAAGGTAAAAGAATTTTCACTCTAAACAAGTTATAAGTATATAATAATGTATCCTTTACGATTGTTTTCAGGAAGATTATACATTTTCCAATGTCGACTTCATGGAAACTTGGCGAGGAATGGAAGATGCTCAGAGACTTGGCCTGACAAAATCTATAGGTGTCTCTAACTTTAATGCTGAGCAGTTAAAGAGAGTTATAGAAGAAGGAAGTATAAAACCCGCCGCTATTCAAATTGAGGTTTCTAATCACATATTTTATTAATTTCTCATTTAACTAGAAATTTATTCCCCCACTATTGTTGCCAGGAATAGGAATGGGAACTCGAAGCACACATGAAGTGACAAACTAACTTACAGTCCACCCGATGGTACGTGGCCCGTACGTGGGCGTACCTTGAGAGTAAATCAGTTTTTATTCGATGAAATGACTTTACCTATAGAATAAAGTAGATAGCGAAGTAGATAACCAATACAAACAATTTTATTTGAAAGAAAATATTATTTTCAATTTAAATTTAGATTTCTTCATGTCCACAAATTAACTTTACATATATATAAGGTTACATAGTTAACATAACATAATGTCATAGGTTTATATATTATATATTATTATATTCTATAATTGTATATTATTGTGTATAATATTATGAGTACACAAGGTGGTTCATTGCTATGTAAAAAGCGTCTCTCGCCATCAAACGTAAAAATTTGGTAAGTTTAGAATTAAGTGGGCACCAAAAGCAGATTTTTCACGCTTTATAGGTGCGCAGAATATCAATTTTTTGTCATTAAAAACTACGAATTCCCATTTTTTTAATTCATTATGAAAGCTAAAGCTTTTCTTAGTGAATTATGGTGGCCAAAACACGATTGACTACGCTAGTACTATATAAGTCAATGCGATTGACACATTTTGGCTCGATAGAAAAAAATTGCATTTTCCTCAAAATCTACAATTTTAGGTACGTCCACTAAGTGAAAAAACAGTTTCATTCGAATGTAATGAAATCAATTTCAGTGATATTCAGGCTATGTGTTCACCAGTAAATACGTGAGTTAATTATGGGCTTATTTTTCAATAAAAGAGTATATATCATTTAAAAAAAGGAATGTCAAATAAATATTGTGCGATTAAATAGCGCGCGGGCCGACCAAACAGTCCCGCCAGTCGTCCGCAGCGGGTCGTAGAGAGCACCCGGTACAACTTTATCACGCCCGCTGTCGTCGTATAAACGTAACACGATAGCAAAAAAAAAATATTGATAACCGTGGTATGCCATTGAGAGCTAGTGAAAAATTAGGCATCCTTCCTTCCTTCCATCCATTAGGATGCCTTCCTTGGTCCTAGTATCCACTCAAACAGTGAGCATGTAAATATAGGTACTAAATATGTTTATAATACAAACTGATAAGTAAAAATTTGTTATAGGTAGGAGTAAAGTGACCATTTATTTTTTCCTCAGAGCAGGACGCCTTTAAAATTATTATAGTTAAACACTTTTTACTGTCTTCTTGGTCTAATGGTCGTAAACGCAATTGTTGATCATGTGGTCCCGGGTTCGGAACCCAAGTCGGGCCAAGAATCGTTTATTGGGTGTTTCTGTCACAAAATTCTCAGTAGCAGCCCGAAATATTGATTTCGGATTTATTCAAGTTGGCGAGGTTTCACCACCGTGCCTCCGGAAGAACGTAAAGCCGTTGGTTCTGCGCCTGTACTCTCTTCCGTCGTCTCGGATTACCGTTCCATTGGACTATAAGAGTGAGGGAGTAGGGTAGACCTGTGCTTGCGCATTAAAGTAATATAATCCTGTCCTGCGCAGATGGCAAAATTCCATCTGGAGCCCTTTATTATAGTTTTAAAAATGAAACAAACAGTTGTTTGTATCTTTTAATGATCAAAAGTGAGAATGAGAACTTGAATCTTATAAAATCTGGCTGCTGGCTTTTTAATTTTTTCTGAACATCAAATAAATACTAATTAGAAATAACTTATGTTATTTAATAATTTATTGTAGATTAATTAAAAATTGTCACTTCGTAACTTTATGATAGGTATGAGGGAACTCGTATGTAACAGATACTAGGCTGCACTAAAAGTATCGGGAATGGAATATTTCCACTGTTCCTGTCATATTAAAATCTTTTCAATTGAAAACTCCTTGGTTTTAAAAATCGAATACCATTTATTTATTTAAAAAAAAGATTCTCGGTCTTGTCATAAGGTTTTGTCAAACTTGTTTAGTCGTTGAGAAAATGGAATTGACTCGAGAAAATTCAAGAGCGATGATTTATTATGACTTTCGAAGTGGTTTAACACAAAAACAGTGTGTTGACCGGATGATTTCTGCATTTGGTGATGAAGCTCCAACCAAAACCACAATTTATCGCTGGTTTGCTGAATTTCAACGTGAACATGTCAAGCTCAGTGATGATCTCCGTCAAGGTCGTCCAAAAACTGCAGTCACCCACGAAAACGTTGATGCTGTGCGTAAGCTGATTGAGGAAGATCGACATGTGACATACCGCGAAATTCAGGCAACTTTAGATATATGGCATGAGTCAAATACAAATAATTTTGCATGAACAATTAGGTGTAAAAAAGTTGTTTTCCCGATGGATACCGCATTCGCTCTGTGAAGAGCAAAAAGCGGCTCGCATTACTTGGTGCGTCAGAGCTCTCGAAAGATTCTACGCAGGATCCTCAAATGCTGTATACAACCATCGTATCAGATGACGAATCCTGGATATATGCGTACGAACCCGAAACAAAAAACCAGTCACGAGTTTGGGTGTTCGAAAATGAGTTAAAGCCAACAAAAATTGTTCGTTCACAGAGTGTTGCAAAAAAAAATGGTGGCTACGTTTGTCTCCAAAACCGGCCATGTTACGACTATTCCTCTTGAGCGACAAAGAACGGTTAATGCAGAATGGTATGCTAGCATTTGTTTGCCACAGGTCGTTTCTGAACTCCGTAAAGAGAAATGCAACCGCCGCATCATCTCCATCATGACAATGCGAGTTCTTACACCGCACACAGAACAAAAGAGTTGTTAGAGCAAGAAAACATAGAATTATTAGACCATCCGCCGTACAGCCCCGACCTAAGCCCTAATGATTTCTATACTTTCCCTAAAATAAAGAATAAATTGCGTGGACAGAGATTTTCATCACCTGAAGAAGCTGTGGACGCCTACAAAACGGCCATTTTGGAGACCCCAACTTCCGAATGGAATGGTTGCTTCAATGATTGATTCCATCGTATAGAAAAATGTGTCAAATTTCGCGGAGAATACTTCGAAAAGCAATAAATACATTTTTAAATAGTAATGTTGTGTCACTTCCTTGATTCCCGAAATTTTCAGTGCCGCCCTCGTATACTTTGTCGAAGTGACGGTTCCGTGGCGCACTGCCTTGGCAATGAGTGGCCGCGCTGAGGGCCGCGGGTTTGAATCCCGCATGGAACAACTATTTGTATGGCCTACAAGTAATTGTTTCGGGTCTGGATGTTAGTCCTTGT
Organism: Parnassius apollo; assembly: GCA_907164705.1. Lineage (NCBI taxonomy): Eukaryota > Metazoa > Arthropoda > Insecta > Lepidoptera > Papilionidae > Parnassius > Parnassius apollo. The sequence goes on along the minus strand of CAJQZP010000220.1, from coordinate 17,822,692 downwards.
GCAATTTGTTTGTAAACTGCCTCTACGATACAGGAGAAAATTCTGGTGGTGGGGGGGGGGGGGGTAATGTTATAAAAAATACTGGTAAAAAAAAACACTTGAGTGTGTCTAGGCTGCCTAGTTTATTTTTATGTTATAGATCCTTTAGGCATAGGTACAAGTCGTATTATGTTGTACCTGTCTATAATATAATATAGGTATCGCCACACGAGAAGGCTCTTTTAGTGCACCCAATTATCATTTGAAACTATTTTATAAATAAACGCTGGTAATATCAATCAATTACAATATATTTGTATACTATGTAGATGTAATCAACTATTAGTGGGTTATGAAATAATCCTACACTTATGAAAGTGCGATCTGCAGCTTGTCGCTAGGCTTGGGTAAAAAATATCGATATTTTCTTAAATACTTATATATAATCGTCGATATTTTTGAGTCGCGATATATCGATATTCAATATTTATCGTGGAGTATCGAATTTGTATTAATTGCGATACGTTTTAAAATGTTGTATATATTAATCTATAAAACATTAAGCAACAAAAGAAGCTACAAAAACATTCATGTGTCGTTTTCGTTTTATTTTTCGTCATTCAACTTATGCAAAACATGAGGATATATCGATATTCATCACGTGAATATATCGATACTGTTTAAAAATATCGATACAATATATATATATATATATATATATATATATATATATATATATATATATATATATATATATATAGGTTTTTGTATATAATATTAGAAGTATATAAGGTGGTTCATTGCTATGTAAAAGAGCGCCTCTCACCATCAAACTTAAAAGTTTGGCGAGTTTAGAATTAAATATGTAACACCAATGTATTACAAATTCATTAAAAAAACTACAATCCATGGAAGTTAGAGAACCTCCATGTTACAATCAGTCACGTTCATGTCTAAAAATAAACTGACTGTAGCATTTCATAGACTTAAAGTATACTGGCGTAAGTCTATGGTAGCATTTATTTGCTTGTGGTTGAAAATATAATATTAAATAAATCATTTGCCTTGAAATATTTTTAATTATTTAATTTCATTTAAAGGTTTTACTTCTACCGCGTGTGAACTGCAAATTCATGCCTAAAAAATTCTCTTTTTTTATAGAAAGAGAGCATAGAACTCACCTGATGCAAAGTGATTACCGTCGCTCAGGAACATCTAAACACCAGGGGAATTGCAGGTGCGTTGCGCGTCGTTTAGAAAGGAGCAGGCTTTTTTCTTGAAGGTCCCAAAGTAATAATAATCGAAAAGTACGATCGTCATTTCGCCTGGTAGGCAGATCGCAGTACCAGATGTCCGATATTTTTGGCGCGGTTTACCGCATTTTATGTCGTATAACTATACGACTGGTGATGTCATCATTTGAAGGCAATGAGGTATTTCTGTCCGTAGTCGCCTCGCCTAACATCATCTACGAGTTTGGATGGGGTGATGGGATTCTCTGATGGAGTCACCACACGGTAAATTTCCCATAGGTAATAGTCGTTATATATATAAAGAATACAATGGATGGATGCTTATTATTCGTTAATTTAAAATTGTAAACGTCGAAAAAGCAAACGATCAAATGACAAAAATATTTATCAAATTAAGAAAAAAAGAAAAAAATTACAAGAAAGAAACAATTTTGTGCTTAATATTTTATAAATTTTTTTCATAAATGGTTAGGAAAGACCATAATATTTGCTATAATCAGTACTTTAGCACTCTTCGTCATACTCCTAATCAAGTTATCGACAAAATCTTATGGTGCGGCGGTTGTCCCGGTTCTTACCCGGGTCGAATGACCAGAAAATGGTGACGCTAATGGTTCCTGGGTTCGATTTCCGGGTCGGGCCAAAATTAATTATGCGAGATCTCTATATATAATATGTGGACTGTATGCGTGGTTCCCTATAACCAAAACAAGATGGCTGATGTGACACGTGGCAGGCTTGGGCAGTGCACTCGCTATTACCTAATCTATTATATCTAGACGGTGCCTTGTACGGGAATTAAAACTGAGCTGTCAGGAAAAAAGGGACACAGTAAAAGAAAACAAAAGAACGGCTCAAGATAAATTAAAAGGAAGCACTTACCGGGGTGGGTTTCTTTTGGCTTTAGCGGCCTCGAGAGCAACGACCTTTGTGTTGCTACTGCGTTGTAAGAGGTGCGCGACGTTTCAGCAAATTGCACTATGCGAAGCGGCTACTACTAAATTGTTCTATTGCCGACTACCACAGGTGCAATCACATCTAGCGTCTATCTTCAACTGCGATGCAGGAGGGAGCGGTTTTTTTATTATTTTGTGCCCGAAGCAAATAAGGGCAACCCTCCGGTAACGGGGGAGGGAGGAGGAATATGCTCATACCATAAAAAGACATTACCTATACTATCGGCGTCCTAAACCTTGTTCCCTGCCGCCTGATCAGTCTCTCTTAGAACATACTCGTATGGTGAGCAACGAACACCCTAGACGTTTTCTCGATGAATTCGATAAATATTGAAAATGGGCCAAATTAAGAGTATTCTGTGAGCAGAGTTTGCGTAAGTATATAGTAGAGCATGTATGTAAAGGAGGCCCGAGAGGTGTATCAGGATCGGGCCAAATGGAAGTCACGCAGCCAGATGCGTGGTTATGTGGAAACTTTTACTCACTAAACTCCACCTTTTAGGATTGGCCTACCGATCTGACGAGAGATCTTTAAGCTGCAAACGAACGCGACCCTCCATGGCAGAAAGGAGGGCGGCGAATAGCCGCTAAGAAGTGTGCCTAACTAAGGCAGATTACGAGATGTGTTAAGTAGGCTCGGCCTGAGCCGCCAGGAGGCAGTTCAGGTCAGCCGAAAGCTTGTTTGGGGGTCCGAGAGAGAGTTTCTCGACCTGCGCACACTATAGCGAGTGTGAAGAGGGGCTGCATAGGCAGCTGCCTCGTGAATGAGGCTATTTGAGTGGGACTCTGAGGCTTTGAAGAATCTCTCAGAAAGTGATTTGAGGAACTGCTGAATTGAAGGGAACTCTAAATGTCGGTGGAGGTCGGCGTTACGGACATAATAGGGTGAGTTCGTATCCCGACGACAGAAGAGATTTTGAACTATTTGAAGTTCATTTATTAAGTTGGGTTTAGCATGTGCGAAAATGGGGGCCGCGTAGATCATAACGGGAAGTATACAGACCTTATATAGGGTTCGCTTGTTGCGGAGGAACATTTTACTGTGTCTGCCCAACATGCTGTTGAGCCTACCCACGTAAAATCCCGTGGTGCAAGTTACTTTCTTGATATGGGGCTCGAAGGTGAGCCTTGCATCAAGGGTGATGCCTAAGCATCAAGGATGACGCCTAAGAAAGCGAGCGGTGGCAGTGAATGTCCTTTTATTTACCGGCCATATCCACCTCCATTTAAGCGGGGGGCGCGCTTGGAATGGAAGAAGGCACCAGCTAGCTGCTAGACAGCTAAACAAATGCGACGGTACTCGTCTTCCGCGCAACCATCTTAGGAGTATGACATTCTCCTTCTAATGCGTTTTTAAGATCTGTCATATAAGCGGGGGCAGGATTTCTTTTCTTAATTTGTCTTCCAAGCTTAACCCATATCGAGTGAGCGCGCTGGCCACACCATAGCATTGATGATAATTGACAGCTATGGCTGCAGGGTGACAAACGAGCACACAGTCCACCTGATGGTAAGTGGTTGCTGTATCCCATAGACATCTACATCTATCCTCGAATACGAATCAAAATGCAGATGCGTTATCACCCGTAAAATACCGTACCATGTACGTAACCCGTATTAGGGGTAGATAATATGCGTAACCCCTATTATCTATAAAGGGGCAAATGCCAATACAATTTCTTCCAAAATCTCAGTTATACCTATGTTAGTGACCCATTCTCAATAATACGAAGTTCCATACGTGGCCCCATAGAAATGGAGCCAAATATGGACTTTCATATGGGGAGAACCCCAAAAAAGCTTATGGAGAGGTACCCTATAACGTAACTGGCTCTCCGCCATATGCCTCTTTTGCAATGATGTTGGATGTTGCACTAAGTTTTGATGTATTATTAATGAGGGAATTGAGAATTTATCAACAGTTATATGGGAACATTGTCTATTATCGTGATCATGTAGGTATGTCCGCGAGCAGTGTACGTGAAAGTAATAGTAAAAATACATTCCAAACCTTTATTTTGTTTTTAATAGCATTCACTAATGTTTGTGGCCAGTACGCAAGATAATTGGAACAGGAGAAATTAAAACTTTTTATTGCGTTTCTCTAAATTAGTCCATGTTTTGTATTATTTGTCTTTTGTAGATTCATCCACAGATTACACAGGCTGACTTGATCGAGTACGCCAGGTCGGAAGGCATAGTGGTCATGGGTTATAGCCCATTTGGTTCTCTGGTTATGAGATTCGGCATGCAATTTCCGGGTCCCAAAATGGATGATCCGGTTTTGGTTGAAATTGCAAGAAAATATAACAAAACGACAGCACAAGTGATATTAAGATGGCAGGTAAGAGAATATATATAATTGAATATATCACTGTGGTCTTTTACTGACACGGAGCTTAGCAATGCTCTCTTCTCAATTCATTACTATTTAGTTTAGTTATTCTTGATACAGTTTTAATTACGTTTTAAGCAGAACCATTGCTTCTGAAGTGCGCTGTTGCTATTACGTTGGCGAAAAGAAACGAGTGTAAACCTAAGAAAACGGTTAACACTTGGAAGCATGTTTGTTTTGAAGCTTTATGTGACGAAAACAAAGTAGCGTTATAAATAGCGTTAAAATTCACATCATATACGGATGACCTTACAGTCATCCGTATATGATGTGAAAATGAAGCTATGATTAAAACAGATCTTTTTAAATGTCTTGGATCCTTATTACTAGTCATCGGATAAATTAATGACAATATTCACACTCCGAATTATAACTTGAACTAAATGGTAATATTGAGCCTAGATTACCATCTAGCTTAAAAATGCCTGCTCTTAAATCTATCGTTAGGTCATCAGATATTTGATATGGCATCGAGGCATGGTCAAAAATTAACGCGGCATGCACGATATCTAAGTTACCGAAATGAAAATGTTAAGCTGGATATGTGGATTAACGATGAAGGATTAAATCCGTTACAACCATATCCGTGGCAATTCATGACAAAGCTTGCGATAACATACATACCATATGAATGCTGAGCGGTCCACCACTGTGCACTTACTAAGAGGTTTTTTTCCTCCTTTTCTTTTGTGGAATCGTTAACCACCGGCGATCTTTCAGGACCGACACGCCTTAGGGACCTTTAAGAAACGAGTTTTATCCTTTTTAAAAGGCCGACAATACACCTACAATTCTCCTAGTGTTTCAGTAGTTTACAGGCGGCTGAAACCTACCATAAGGTGAACCGCATTGTTTCCCCTTCTTCGATAGAAGGCATAATAATAAAGGAAATGAGGTGCGTGCGATATCTGATAGTTTACGGATAGTCGCTGCCTACGATTAGTCTTAAACTCTTCATGACGCAAATGATCGTAGGAGCAGAAAGGGATGTGGTTGGTTGGCAAAAATTTTAAAAGTTGTTTTGAGATGTGGTGCTTCACTGCAGGCAGTATGAGAAAGCTCAAGGACGCTTAGCTTTGGAGAAGGCTACGCTTGGAGATTTTCAGCGTGATAGACTTCGAAATGAGGATATCCGCAGTAAAATCAGAAATCAGAAATTTTTTATTTGCTTTAAACATGGTAGTGCAAAGATGTTAACATAATGGTACGTCCTCATGTTTGACTTAATATTGTCATGCAAATTTAAAAGTAGTTACATTTTAGTCTACTTAGAGCTAAAAATAAGTTAACATACTAAACAGAAAACTAATGGTAAACATGAGTCCCGTCCGGCGCGTGCCACGTCCCGTCTGCTGTTCCGCTGCGTATGCACAGTCGCTCCGTTGGCTTCGTAGTGATGTACGTGCCGTACTAAACAACATAGACGACGAAAAACCAATTGAATGTTTGTATAATCTTGCACACCCAAAGTATTTGGACACAAAATATAAAAAAATTCTGTGGCGGAAAATTGAAGTCAAATTACGACTCACTGCAAACGGTTAGTATAAATTTTATTTGTCATTTATAGTTTTCATTTCATTTAAAATACATGTATAGATTGATAAATAACAATGACAGTTGAACTTATTTGTGCTCAAATCAAAAGACAGCTACGTAAATAAAGTAGATTCATGTTTTACAATTTGGACATTTATTAAATCAGTGGAAATAAACACAACAGAATTCAAGTAAATCTCAATAAAAAAGATATAATCAACTTATTGACAGAGTATTGGTTAAAATGTGTTTATAGAGCGTTTATGGATAAGGGTGTTAGTATTCATTCATGCTAACAATGCCAATTGAGATTTGAAAAAAAAACTTTGTAGAGAAATAGCAATCAATGCCAATTCTTCAAATGAAAAATTTATCTTTCACAACACTAACACGTTAGTTTCGAATCACTGTCACGGTGCGTATGCATTAAACTCCCGTCCGTGTTGATAAACAACCACGTCCCGTCTACGTCACGTGCACGTTATGATTCCGTCCTGTATGCAGCGACCTTTAGTATGAAAGTATCATGAGGTTATTTAAAGTATTTGAAACAGAAACAGAAACTTTTTTATTCAATGTAGATTATAACAATACTTATTGAAAGTCACTTTTTTCATTTACCACTGGTTCGCAAAAAAAACTTCTGTCCTGGGAAGAACCAGCAAGAAACCCAGCGGGACTATTTTTTTCCAATAATAGCTTACAATAATGTTTACAATAAACAACACAAGACAAATTAGAAATAGCTTGGTAGCGATCACCCTTCCCAGGGGTTATTATCATCCAAAGACAAATTTTGTATATTTTCTGGGATTTTGTTGTAAAAGCGTATACATCGCCCCAAGAATGAATTACTGACTCGGTGGAGTCGAGTAACTGGTACTACTATCTTGTGTCTGTTCCTAGTATTTACAGAATGAATATCACTTATTTTCGCAAAACCACTTTTATTTTTATGTACATACATTACATTTTCATAAATGTATTGAGAGGCCAGACGAATTTTATACATTTAGTTTTAGTTCCATTCAAATGCAAATTGTTAACATTAAACCAATTGACTAACTTAGCTATAGCATTATTTAGTTAATCGTAATTTAAATAACTGTCGTTTTAATTTGAAAATTAATGAAGTATCATCAGCAAATAATACTATATCATGGTTATCCCCTACTATGTAATTTTATATACTAGAAATAGAAAAGGGCCGAGAATTGAGCCCTGAGGCACACCCATTTGTACAATCGACCCGGAAGAACTCATACTATTAATGACAACTTTTTGCGTTCTGTCACTTAAATATGAAATAATTAATTTAAGAGCATCGCTTCTTACACCGTAGTGTTGAAGTTTCCTGATTAATGTTTCATTGTGAACACAATCGAAGGCTTTGGATATGCCACAGAATACACCCAATGCATCCTGTGAATTCTCCCATGCATCAAATATATATTTAATCAGCTCAACACCAGCATCGGTTGTCGAGCGACCCCTTGTGAAACCAAATTGATTTTTATGAAGTAAATTATTTACATTGAAAAATTTAACATTTGATCAAGAATAATTTTTTCAAAAATTTTACTAAATGTTGGCAGTACAGAAATAGGTCTAAAATTTGCGGGGTCCAATGTACTACCAGATTTAAATAAAGGTATTACTTTACTATGCTTCATTAAATCAGGAAACACACCAGATTCAATACTAGTATTAAAAATAATAGATAGTTGAGGTGCGATCGCATCTATTATAGACGCAATAACTTTAACAGAAATCCCCCACAGATCGGCGGTTCTCTTAATATCAATAGTCTTAAAATATTTTAGAGCTTAAATAATGTTACATACAAAAAATTTGGATTACTTTGGTATGAAAGTAATGGAAGTTTTTTTACTATGTTACTTCTAAACTTCTCCAAGCGATGTGCATGTACATCATGTACACAAACATTACTTTTTTATCTATTTGCTTTTTGTGTACATAAGGTAATGAAACTAATTGTCCACAGTGATCAGAGCTCAATTTTTGAATTATACATTTACCCATGAGACCATGAGATTTAAACAATGATCTAAATTTAATATTGGTGGAGGAAGCTTCTAGGAGATTGATATTAAAGTCTCCACATATTACAACAGATTTATTCTGTTTATTAAGCTTAGCGAAAACTTCCTACATATTTTTTTCGAAAGTATCATATAAAGAACATGGGGGTCTGTAAACGCTTACAACAATGAGGTGCTCAAACTCAACACATGCCATATCTACAGTTCGCTCAACAGAGAGCTCACAATATCTTTACGTTCTTTACATGATAATAATTTACTAGCTAAAATTAAGGAGCCACCTCTTAAAACCGTTTCTCTATTGAAAGAACTGACCACCTGGTGATTACTGAAGTTAAACATTGAATTATGAGCTTTTAACCAATGTTCAGTAATACATATAATATGAATATTGTTGCTATTTAAGAACAATTCAATTTCTAGTTCTTTGCCTATCATGCCTTGTATATTCTGATGCACCAGGTGTAAACAATTTTTATAATCTTTTTGTGGAGTTATACAATTGCAACTATTCAGGATTTGTAAGCTATATTCTAAATTATTTAAATTATTATAACTGCTAGAGATTACCTCTATTGTCTCATCTCTATTTTATGAATAATAACGGTTTATTGTTCAGTTTAGAGGTAACTGGATTTTTTTCTATCGAGAAAATTTTACGGAATCATGTTTTCGTCTAACATAGTACCTACTTAACATTAATCCTCAACTTTACCATATATTTATTTCAAAATTAATGCTGCAATATTTTCGGCATAACGGAGGATCTTGCTAAGCCATTTGAGGTTATATTTCCCTTTAATTAGGAAGTTTGCAGATCAACTACTCAAAGTAGGAACTAAATCATTTTTTCGCATTTTAACGAATTTCGCATTTTAATCTATAGATTACCTTACTAGTTAAGCTGCGCTATAATTCATTTACGCACTTTAGCACATATATACAGACGAGAAAAAAAATGAGATAAGCTGAAAAGCTTTTAACTTCTTACAGGTTGACAGAAATGTGGTTCCTGTGCCAAAGACGGTGAACTACGAACGATTGAAGGAAAATATTGATATTTTTGGTTTTAAACTAGAACACCAAGAAATTGATAAAATAAACCAATATGATAGTCATATCAGATATACCTTCCCGACATTTTGGCAGACTCATCCGTATTATCCATTTGAAAAGGTCGATAATCCTTTATCAGATCCTTTTATCGGAAGAAATGGTTAACTCGTTTGATAATATGAAATCGCAAGAGATCTATAAGTAATTAGAATTTTTTAAAGATACTTTTTTATTTACTAAACGAATTTGTGGTGCATATTTTATAAAATATTTTTTATTTCACTGATAACTGACTTAACCTAAGCATTTCCCATCTAAAATTTACAAAAAGCTATTGCAATATTTAATTTTATGTACCTAAATTACGAGAAACCCGTTATTGAATGTGGCATACCTTGGAGGAGGCCTATGTTCAGCAGTGGACTTGCGAAGTGCTGTGTTGATGAAATGTATGTAATATATTGTATGTATACTTGATAGTAGACTTTAACTTTCTAATTTGTGAAAAATTGAATCCATAATACAGTGAAAATATCTTAGTTTTGTGTTAGTGACGGTTAGTTAGTGGCAAGCTAACGATATGGCATTCTCCAAGAATTATATAAAGATAAAAATATAGTATTTTTATGTTTTGTATTTAGTATTTAACACATTAACACAAAATTAAATTATTTAAATTAAATTTATAAGGACAGTAATTAGGTACCTAGATCATTGTAGATAGATGGTGTACAACCGCAAAGGTGTACTTTATAATTTAGAATTTATTTTAGTCTAAAGACTAAATTTAGTCAAAGACATAATTTAGCTTTATTTAACATAAGTGATTTTAATTTGGTAAGCAAGCAATACAAAACTTAGTTCTTTTTTCAGGTATGAAGATATTTTACATGTTTTTCATTGTTTAATTTAATATAATTTTCTTATAATAACTTTGTTTTATTATGATATTTTTTGCGGGTTGTAAAAAATAAATGCATTATTCTAATAAATTATGTGAAGTGACAATATATTTCATTTATATATAAAGGGTGTGTGTGTATGTATATATATACTACAAACGTGGAATATTGACCGTACCACGGTAATACTATATAAGTACAGTATTCCAACTTCATACAAACGGACGAAGCGAGAGCTATGCCTACGCGCCTCGATCTCGGCATGCGCTCGGCATGCAGACAGTCGAGACTGTGCCGCAGTGATGATTTTGTGAAATATATAAAAAATGGAGGAAATAAATAATAGAATAGAAATAAAGAAATAATAAATCTGAACTTCATTTAAAACCAAACATATAAATTGTAAAGTAGCTGCAGGTATCTATAACCAATTAAAAGATATTCCTTTTCTCCACGTTGTCCATGTTTCCCAAAACAATTTTTAATTTATATTATTTTTAGCTTTATATTAGAAAGCGGCTCTTATATATTTAAAAATCTAATAATAAATAATTTCGTAAGTCTCAAGGCGCAAATATTTTTCGATCGTAAATTTATAAGACCGATTTGTTATTCAAACATAAACATGGTTTTTTAATTAAATCTACCAATCAAAAAACGACACGCATTTTTATTGAACACTTCCTATTGAATTCACAAAGTACCTATTTTATTTGTTTATATAAAAAAGTATATTTACAACATTGAGCTATTATGTTACGTAAGTACATATTATTTCAATGATTTACAATCATAAAACTAAATGGAAACACAAAGTAGGAAAATGTAAAAATGCTGGAGGTAGGCAGCCCTGTCGCATGTTTACGTGCCGCACGGCTGTAGGCATTTATTTGAAAGATACGGCCGAGTTACAATACTGTATAGATAATATTACCGTGACCGTACCGTACACACGTTGTCCAAAACCGCTAAGCTTCTTCGAAGAGATCCTTTACGTAGGTACTTACGTACGTACTTACGTACGTTTGATGTCAGACACTCTTGTCTCTTATTAGCGACTGCACCAGTAAAAATTTTTGACATGTTTTCTGATTCTGAGAGTGAGTTTGAGAATGATTTAATTAGTCTGATGTAAAAAAAAAACAAAGAGTGGGATATTTATAATGTAGCCCTAACTGAATATAATAAGGAAATTAGGAAAACCAAGAAAACATCGTAGAGAAAGCTATACAAGGAAGTTGAGTCTTTGCCTAGCAGTGCAAGACTACTCAAAATGCTATTGAAAGCTAAACTTAATCAGATCGGGCTTCTTAAAAAGCCTGATGGTAACTTAACTACTAGTGCAACAGAAACATTTGAATTATTAGCGTCAACCCAGGATCCCCAGATCCCCAGAAATTCCCAGGATCACATAAGACTGTTGTTAAACTTTTTCAGAGCCCTACGAAGGCCTTGTAATGATGACTAGTGTAGGGTGGCAAAGTTAATAAGGCCAAACCTGGTGCAGTGGGCTATTGACCCCTTTAAATCATATAAGACAAGGGGGAAGGATGAAATAATTCCCATTCAACTACAGAGGGGTATCGATATCCTTCGTCCTTATCTGGTGAAAACCGTCATAGGGATATATTCCAGAACGATGGACAATAATTGTCAAAGTTCTATTTATACCTAAGGCTGGTAGCAGACTACGCTTTACCAAAGTCCTTTAGACCTATAAGCCTGTCTTCCTTTTTTTTTGAGACACTGGAAAAGGTTATAGATAGATATATAAGGGATGTAGCTCTAGCTACGAGGTCCATACATTACAACCAGCATACTTTCCGCAGAGGCAAATCTACAGAAATAGGCTTGATCAGTGTTATTGACAGGGTCGAAAAAGCACTGGAGGATAAATAAATAGCTTTTTGTAACTATCTTGATATTGAGAGCGCCTTCGACAGTAACGCCACATCACTGCTGATTGGGAGATAGAACTGTTATAATACCCTTTACCAAAAAGAGACGGTTGGACAAATCGGTCACACCAAAACTCAATGGTAAAGAAGCACCATTCTACACTGAAGTTAAGTACTTGGGCGTGACAATCAACCAAAAACTAATGTGGAACTCTCACCTTAGCGACGTATGCCATAAGGCGAAAATTGCTTTAGGTACTTGCAGTCGTTTAGTCGGGAACAACTGGGGTTTACGTCCCAGTATGATCTTATGGCTGTAAAGCAACATAATGAGGCCGATTCTTACCTAGGTCTCCACTGTCTGCTGTAACTAGCCAACCAAAAGGCTACTGCAAACAGACTAAATAGTCTAAAAAGGACTGTCTGCTTAATGGCAACTGGAGCTATGTCATCATCACCTGGAGCGGCTCTCATTGCACTCCTATGTCTATCGCCCTCTGATCATTATTTAGACAAGGGGGCGAGGGCTAGCTTGTATAGGATTGACGCCCAGGGCGGTTTGAGCTTGCTTTCCTACAGATTGAGATCCATGCTCGACTCAATTAAGGAAACACTGGTCTTATGCATGATCTCAGATATCATGCGTCCACTATACACTTTTAATAAAAAGTGTAAAGTGGAACTACCGTCCTGAGATGACTGGCGGAAAGGCCAGGTTATCTGTGACGTCGGTAAGCCAATGGGTCAAAAATGGGCATCGACGTAAGTAATTTACGGGGAACACTCCATATTCAAACTTAGTATGAGTTTGGGAAGATTCATTTCATAGGAAGCCGTTCTGACTACTTCTACGAGGATGTCAATGTATGTGTCTGTGTGTGTCTGTGTGTCTGTGTCTGTCTGTGTGTCTGTGTGTCTGTGTGTCTGTGTGTCTGTGTGTCTGTGTGTCTGTGTGTCTGTGTTTCTGTGTGTCTGTGTGTCTGTGTGTGTGTGTGTGTGTGTGTGTGTGTGTGTGTGTGTGTGTGTGTGTGTGTGTGTGTGTGTGTGTGTGTGAGTGTGTGTGTGTGATTGTGTGTGTGTGTGTGTGTGTGTGTGAGTGTGAGTGTGTGTGTGTGTGTGTGAGTGTGTGTGTGTGTGAGTGTGTGTGTGTGTGAGTGTGTGAGTGTGAGTGTGTGTATGTGAGTGTGTGTGTGAGTGTGTGTGTGAGTGTGTGTGTGTGAGAGTGTGTGTGTGAGTGTGTGTGTGTGAGTGTGTGTGTGAGTGTGTGTGTGTGAGTGTGTGTGTGAGTGTGTTTGTGTGAGTGTGTGTGTGTGAGTGTGAGTGTGTGTGTGTGTGAGTGTGTGAGTGTGTGTGTGAGTGTGTGTGTGTGTGTGTGTGTGTGTGTGTGAGTGTGTGTGAGTGTGTGTGTGAGTGTGTGTGTGTGTGTGGGAGAGTGTGTGTGTGAGTGTGTTTGTGTGAGTGTGTGTGTGTGTGAGTGTGAGTGTGTGTGTGTGTGAGTGTGTGAGTGTGTGTGTGAGTGTGTGTGTGAGTGTGTGTGAGTGTGTGTGTGAGTGTGTGTGTGTGTGTGTGTGTGAGAGTGTGTGTGTGTGAGTGTGTGTGAGTGTGTGTGTGTGAGTGTGTGTGTGTGAGTGTGTGTGTGAGTGTGTGTATGAGTGTGTGTGTGTGTGAGTGTGTATGTGTGTGAGTGTGTGTGTGTGTGAGTGTGTGTGTGTGAGTGTGTGTGTGAGTGTGTGTGTGAGTGTGTGTGTGAGAGTGTGTGTGTCAGTGTGTGTGTGTGTGTGTGAGTGTGTGTGTGTGAGTGTGTATGTGTGTGTGAGTGTGAGTGTGAGTGTGAGTGTGCGTGCGCGTGCGCGTGCGCGTGCGTGTGCGTGTGCGTGTTTTTTTTGCACATTTCTGTAACCGGTAGGTTATGTCATTGTTCCTTGTCATAATCCGGTACGGTCCATCCCATTTAGCTTGAAGCTTAGGGGATTTCCCTTTGCTGCGAACTGGATGATGCAACCACATTAGTTACCCTTCGTCGAACCATTTGTTGTTCTTTTTGCGGTTATACCGGGTTTTCATATTTTCGTGATGTATTTTCGTGAACAGCGCTTCGATATGACAACAAAAACGGTTGTATGTGGTGGTCCCAATCTTGCTGTCGATTTTTCACAACTTTTGCTAGGTGCCTCTCCAATTTCTGGTTAAATCGTTCTACTATTCCATCAGATTGTGGGTGTTAAGAAGTTGTTCTTGTTTTATGAGTACCTATAACTAGTAATGTTCTAGAATACTTGAGACTCAAAATTCCTTTGTTGATCACAGTGAACCTCTAAAGGTACTGCGATACGACGGAAGACTTCATGAACTAGTTTATCTACAACTGTTGGAGCTTCTTTTTGGAATGGCGAAGACTTCTGGCCACTTAGTGAAGTAATCCACCACAACCATGAAATACTTGTTACCACTTTCACTTTTCGGAAACGGTCCCGCTACGTCAATGGCTATTCTCTCCCATGGTGCACCAACATTGTACAACTTCAATGCACTTCTACTACGTATATGAGGTCCCTTTACAGCCGCACACCTTGTACATTTGCGACACTAGTGCTCGACATTGTCTAGACAGTGGACCTAGTAAAAACGTTCTCGGATCTTCAGTATAGTTCGTTTGACTCCCAGGTGGTCTCCTGAACAACCATTATGGTACAGCTGTAGAAAATCCGGTACTTTAGCTTTAGGGACAATCATTTGCAAATGACCGCTGTCTCCCCAGCCATTTTCCCATTCACGGCGCAGAACTCCATCCTGAATCAGCAACCTGTCCCATTGGGCCCAATAGCTTTTTGTGGTCGAACTCAACGCTGAGACGTCGCTCCAATTGCCTTGGGAGCACTGGCCTTCATCCACTCCAGAAATGGCTTGATGTACGAATTTTCCTGCTGTGCATGTAGTAAGCTGTCCTTCCACTCGTTGGTGGAAGGTGATCTGACCTGAGCATCCTCATAAATACCACTTCCTTATCCTCTTGCCTAGTGCAATGCTTGCAATCTTTAGAACAAGGTCTTCTTGACAATGGATCTGTGTTGCCATGAGATTTCTCGCTGCAATGTTCGATCAAAATGTCGTATTCTTGCTGCTGCTGGGTGGTGCTGTTAGCCGCACAACCCTCTAGAGACCGATCACCTTCCCTTTTTACAGTTCGCTTAGGGCAGCTGGATCGAAGATGGCCGCTGTCCCCACAGACGTAGCACCTTGGGCTGTATCTTTTATTGCGGTCACGAACTGTAGCTGTTGCAACCTTCCTAACGTTAAGAGAACGATGATTCTGCCGCTGTTGGGCGTTGCTGTTAGCCGCACTACCCTCACGAGATCGATCAACTTTCCTTTCTACAGTTTGCTTAGGGCAGCTGGATCGAAGATGGCTAGAAAGGTTTGAGCTTTAAGTCCCGCATTAATAGGTCCCTACACAATGCAAAAAAAAGGTAAAATGAAGGTTAAAATGTCATGAAAACATAGTATAATGTAATATATGCACTAGTAGACAATTTAATTATATGTATGGGTCACTAATAAGAGACCCAGAAGATGGTTCTTTAAATGAATAAAAAATGTTTTTGTACCTTTTGTTTTATTGATGTGACAACGTCTAATAAATTGATGAACGCCGGCTGCATGCACGAAAAAGGATGACTCATTGTCCCGTTACGCTCCAGCCTATATCTGAGCTGAGCACGATCAGAGCGAGAGCGCGGCACGAACGAGCAAAAGGCACGATTTCGGAAATCATAACGTTTTTGCTTTCCTTGCACTGGCCACTCTTAAAATTCAATGGCAACTATGGCTGCTGAATGTTGTACAGAAGCATGTCGTTTCTTTAATGTTGCTTTAAGAAATTTTTATATAAGTTCGACACAACGCTGACAAGCAAGAATGACTGAAATCGAGAAAGGGAAAACGCTACAGAGAGTAAATCTGACGCCTTGATTAGCTAGAGAGTACGCATGTGGAAGGTTAGAGATTCTTGGTACGAAGTTCTTAAAACTTTTGAATTACTCAAGATGATTGTACCGAAAAGACTGCAACGCGAAGCGAAGCGACTGGAATAATTTTTAATTTAGAAAACTGAAAATGGCGGTAATGGTTGTTGTGTGGATTTTTTTTTCAAATAATAAACAAAGTTTATATTCAAATTCAGGTTTCTACCATAGATTTGACCACTGTTGTCGATCTTTACGAATCTCTTTGCAAGTTTTTCGTAGCTGAACGAGAAAATTTTAAGTAAGTATTTCGAAGAAAACGCGATGGAATTAAGCCTGTTGAAACACCGAAGCAGTATACAAAAGACATGGGAAAAGACAACTGAAAAGGAAAAAAAAAGAAATCAAACACCCAATGAAGAAATGAGAATAATAACGGGTGATATTTTCAAGGTTAATAATATATTTCTCTTCCTCATTGATAAAATCGCTAGACGCCTACTACAGATTCAATGAAAAGTTTTCATTTTTGAGGAAAATTAGTGATTTGTACTACTAGAACTAGTACGGAAAAAGCCCTTTTCTTTGAAGAAATGTTTTCTTATGAATAAGAGACTGATTTAGTTCATGAATGCATACGTTTTCAATGCCACCTTTCTCCTGAAATAATTTTAGTGAAACCTGATTCTGAATCATTGTAAAGTTATATAATATTATATTATATTTGTAGTATGAATGGGTCGGCTCGACCGGGGAAGGTTCCCATACTCTCAGAATACCAGCGTAAAATAGCACTTCAACGCTTCTGTTTCGTATGGTAGTGTAGAAAACCGGAAACCCTTTTAAGTACTGGAAACGAGGCATTCCATCTTAGTAGTCTCAGGGGTAACAACGCATCTGCGTTTTGATTCTTAATCGAGGATAGATGTAGATGTCTATGTGCCACAGCATCCACTTACGATCAGACGTGCTCGTTTTTCATCATTATTCTATAAAAAAATTGTCTGGTAATGATCCGGCTGATGATGATGACGAAATTCAATAAATTAAATAATGAACGTTTTGCAATAACGTCTTGAGCGAGTTTTTATTCGCAATATCATCAATTATATAGTCGTATGAAATCTTGTTCATAAT
This sequence comes from Parnassius apollo, assembly GCA_907164705.1. Lineage (NCBI taxonomy): Eukaryota > Metazoa > Arthropoda > Insecta > Lepidoptera > Papilionidae > Parnassius > Parnassius apollo. Next base: position 17,805,552 of record CAJQZP010000220.1, on the reverse strand, counting down.
GATTCAATGCACAGAAGCCGTGGTAGACCACGTGAAATTGAACAAATTGTTTTCAAAGTGTAAGCGCAATAAAAATATTTAATTACGTCTACTGAATGTAAGTACCATTAAATCATACTTTACCCCGCCTTATAAGTATACAATATATATATATATATATATATATATATATATATATATATATATATATATATATATATATATATATATATATATATATATATATATATATATATATATATATATATATATATATATATATATATATATATATATATATATATACGTATAAGTAAGTAGTACATGATTGAGTTTTTATTAGCTCAAAAATATAACCAGAAAAATATTTCTTGTGCTATCTTAACTAAATCTTTGTGGGTTGTTAAAAATAAACTAGGAACTGACTCATCGATCCGCTAGTTCACGATCATACTAATTACGGCAAAAAGGTGGTGTTATTAGGATTATAGTGCACAAGTTAAAAAGTTACAATATCATTCACAAAAAAAATGTAGTGCATATGATTGTGAACTAAGATGTGACTTGTAGAAGTCAGTAGGGGCGGCAAAATTTGAATAGCCTACTGGCGGCAAATGTGTGAATCCGCCACTGCAACTTTTACTCATTGAAGTAATAAGTACTATAAACATCATAGTTCAATAATAATAAATTAGCACGTATTTAACATAGTTAAATAGGTACTAATTTATATTCTATATGTGTGTATATGCTTAAAGAAAAAATAATATCATCGCAGACAGAAAGTATAATGAAGTATTATCGAGGCCAAAAATGTTTTATAAGCACTTTTTTGTACATCTTTTTATGGAAGAAGAGGCAAACGAGCATAAATTTGCAACAATAGGGGAATTGTAAGCGCGTTGTCGGATTTTTAGAATGGAGTAGGCACTTTTTTTGGCCCATAAGTTGTATCAGTTCCGAAAAACTGCTGGTGACAGTAAATTCCACAGTGTGGTCGTGAGAGGCAAAAATTCGCGTAAATCGCACGATAGTGGAACGCTAAAATCTAGATATTATAAATCTAGATATTTTAAATAATAATGGTACTCTGTAGATCTGTAGGTACCATAGAATACTAAAGCACATACACAATAGAACGGGGGAGTGGGCGGAGCCACCGTGTAGCCACTTACATGTCAATTCACACCTATAAATGTCAACACAATCAATCGTTTCCAATATTCGTGTCAAGCGTCGCTGCATGCAAATTATTAAAAAAATGGCAAATTGTGCAATAATTACGTGTTGAAAACAGCGGGAAATAGAATTTGAATAAAGGAGACATATCATACAACCGGTAAGTCGAAAGTATTTATATTTTGTGAATATTAGAAACAAAAATAAAGAAATATTGATGTGTCAAAAACATTAATCAAAAGTCTAAAATGTGTAAATTTGCTCAGTATGTCAACACAGCGAATCGGGTTTGTAGTACTGATAATTGATAATACGACGTAATTGCTTGTGTGTGTGCTCCCGGCGACAAAATCATCAATCGTACAAAATAAGGTTGAGCCATTCTATTATGTATTATAGTATTCTATGGTAGGTACCTAGTTAGCTTCTGTACATGTAGCTCTCACCACATACATAGAGTAAATCTACAACTATAGATCTAGTACATATTATGAGATTGTGGGTTCACCGAAAGCTCTCGATAGAGAGTTACAGTGTTCTTTAATCTGTACCTGTAGGTATTATTGTTGACTGTTGTCTGTTTAACAATACAATATAATACAATACAATAACTTTATTTCAGGTATCAAGGACTTAAAAATTAAGAACATTGGCCCATAGCAATATATACCTTAAACTAAAAATATTGTTACGAGCTTGAGGTTCAATTACCAAAATTAACTCTTTAATTCACTTTACACTAATTAAACTTAAAACACTAATAATTAATCACACTGATTCACTTTATTCCGCTCCGAAGCTTCGCTTGTCTCGCCAAATTCAATACTTCCCCGATCGCACCTTGCAGCGCCTATAAATACACATTAGCACCAAAACATCCAGAACATACAAGTAAATACGCGCAAGGTGTCGAAAGTTCGAGTTTCGGCTTCTAGAAGCTTAGTTCTTCGTTTCGACACTAGATGGCGTCAACTTAGTCGCGCAACAATATATATACAATATAAATATAACACTATTTAGGGAACTTTCTTCTTTGGCGCGTCCCTGTATCGGCGAAACACTACCCAGAGGGCCAGAAATCGGGAGCAAGGAATGTCTCTTTGTATTTTGCAGGAACCTGGAGTACGTCTCTTAGACTCCAGACACTGCAAATGTAAAGAGATCGGATCCTCTATGCGGCATCGGCTTTGTTCTTCCACGAAACGCAGGACGTCTTCTCCCGACATACTTTTGTCCAAACGGGAGATGTAGAGCTATATGGTGGGCTCCACAATACGCAGAGTTGTACTTGCGTTTATTTTGGCGGTCCCACGCTGGTTACAGACGACCCGTCTGTAACCTTAACTATTTTTATAAAACTGCTAAAAACAACAAAACCATATCTTGGGCTTGCCCTAATTTGAAACCCTAGCTTCACCACTGTATATACCCCTATTACACTACACTGAATCAAGGCCCTGAATTCAGGGTGGCTCCTAATTAAGGACTTCAGTTATTACATTACACTGATTTTACGCCCTAACTCATTCATAGGGATGGGAAAGTCAAAATAATATCGTTATTTATTGTATCTATATTTTTAAATAGTATCGATATGTACCTATCGCGTGATAAATATTGATATATCATGTTTTGCATGAGTTAGTAGGATAAGGTCCAAAATTTTATTACTGGAGGTTAGGACGACGAAAAATAACACGACAACTAATATAAAAGAAAAGAGGAGCAGAAGAAATATATGAGTTAAAGAGAATTTAAAACTTAAAGAAAATCACTACTCCAGTATGCTGATTATCGGAGTTCTAGAGCTAAATGAATTCCGAATACCTGAGAATGGAGCAAGAGGAGTTTGAGGAGGTATTAAGTTTAGTACCTTATATCGAAAAACAAAATATGATTTTAGGACAGAATGTAAGTGCAAGGCAAAGATTATTTGTGACTTAAGGATTTCTAGCTGTACGTGCACGTATTTGTTTGCATGCGCTTTGTGTTTCAAAGAGTATTAGCTACTAATAAATTAATTTGTTATTTAAAAATTTATGATGGCTAAGGTATTTAAGAATATTTAAACTATTAAATAGCTTATGTACATACGTCTTAAAACTAGATTGATGTTGTTTTGTAAAGACTGCTATAGAGTTTATTTGAGAGTTGAATGCTAATCTGTGCACAAATAAAGTCTGATTCTTTAATTACCTATATCTATCTATATTAAGTATGTATATAATTACTCTAAGATATTAAGTCATGATTTTACTGGTTTTGGCAGCAACTTAACCGTCGACAGATTGTTACTCATGTTGTATCGTTTAAATAATGGTTTCAGGTGGATTTGATTTGTAAAAGTGATGCAATATTGTATATTAAGTGCCTGCACATGTAAACTAATAGAGAAAATGGCGAAATAGGTACTTCAGTGTTGATATAAACCTCAAGTTATTTTGATCGCTTAGGTAGTGATGGTCGACTCGAGTAACTAACTCGAGTTAACTCGAGTTGGGCTTAACTCGAACCAACTCGAGTTGAATTCTCTTTGACTCGAGTTTAAAAACCGAACGAAACCGACATGGAGCAAAGTTTGCCGAAGAAGTTTGTTGTAGTTTTTCGTGTTGTAATTTTTGTTTTTGAAAAATACCGGCTCCTAAAAGAAAATCTTTGGTCAGGTTAAATCGCTTTCTGCAACATTGCCACAACTGGATTCATCTCGGCCAAATCTGGATTCCAATAAATGGATAATAGTAGAAGACGTGGTGGCACTTTTACGCCCTTTCGAAAATGTTACTGTGATTTTATCAGGAGAAAAATATCCAAGTTTGTCTTCTGTTATTCCTCATGTACATGGACTACGAAAAGCTATAGAAAGCAAGACGCCAGTAACGGAATTGGCCAAGAATTTAAAAGGAAGTCTTTCTGCAGTAATAGAAAAACGACTTGCAGTATATGAGACTAATAGAACAGCATCAAAAGCAACCTTTCTCGACCCACGCTTTAAAAAAAATACGTGTGGCACTCGGTGACTGTCGCGGTAAAGCTATTGCATAGCATTTTTTAACAACTTATGCAATCATAATTATTTATTTATTTTATTTATGCAGTTAAGTCTTTGATATTAAATCAAGTTACACTTTTTGAGCGTGGTGACCGATAAGAAAACAATTTTTTTTTCTCTTATTGAATAAATGAGAAGTTAATATTGTTTAAAATATTTTTAATATCTTACAATACATGTAGGTTATTCAGGAATTTTTATCATTGAGTTAGCAGCTAGTGTACACGCATACGTCTAGTCGCACGCACACAAACTCCATGCCGAAGTCTGCCGAGTGCGGAAGTCTGCCGAACCGAAACGACGTTAGACGATGCACGGCTTTCAACGCCACACCTCCGTGCCCGTCGGAGTGGGGAGCGTGAGGTTTTCTTTCGTTACGGAATTTCTGGATTCGGTCCCCGCGCTCAAGGCCCGCGATAGAAGCTATGCAATAGCTTAAAAGGTTTTACGTTACAAAGTAATGCCAATAATGTTTTTTTTACTATTAATGCGAAGGTGAGGGAATAAATTGGTAAAAATTTAAAAAAAACCATTAAGTCTTCCATCTAGTTAACTCGAGTTATAACTCGTACGAATTAACTTGAGACCTGGGCTGATGACGTAATTGTCAATGTACGGTGTGCAAAATAATGCGTCGTAATATTTTTTATTTGAATTTTTTTGAGATTTGCATGAGATTATTAATAAAAACAAAGTAAAATGTTCTGGCAAGGGGTGAAGTAATAAGTGATATACTGTTGCCATTTTTATATATTTTAAATATTTATTTTTTATAATATATATAATATTATTTTTAGTTAACGCGTCAAGGAAGGACAAAGAAATAAACATACACACTTTCTCATTTATAATATTATTAATTTATTTATTATACACCCTCGTTTATGTATTATACAGCCTCGTTTATCATTCTTAGTAGTGTTGCCTTTGATATGCCTGTTGCTGCACAAGCCCTCTTTAAAGCTTGGTCCACAGGAATAAGAAACTTTTTATTTGATTTTTCATCTTCGTGTGTGTCTGTGTCCGTGCTTGGCTATGTATTGTCTTTCCTCCCATCTTTTTTTAAAAATAAAAAAGGCGGAGTAACTCCTAAGCGTCACAAGAAAACGGCACAACGCAACGTCCAAACTTAACAATAAAACAACGCAATTAACAACAAACAAATAAAATAACGTTCAAGTATAACAAAAACAAACAAAAGTCCAAACCAAACAACAAACTATTATCAAAAATATCTAACTAGAGTCGATACGCGTATCCGTAACAAAAATGCTATCGGTACTGAGCGCGCATGGCCAGCGCGGACGCGTTGCGGGGAGTCGGGAAGGGGGTCGCTATCCAGCGGAGTATCAAGTTGATTCGTACGTGTTGTACGTAACTCGAGTTCAACCCGAGTTACGTGAATTTTAACTCGGGTTAAATCGAGTTTCGTTTTTTCCGAGTTGGCACATCATTACGCTTAGGCGCCTTATGAACTTGAGTGACTGTCGTCATCGACTGTTCGATGGGTTAAGCTGTCGTCGGAATCTCCTAAAAACTTTGTCATATGACGCGTTAGAATATTGTAAAGAAAAAATCTATAAAAACGAAGGTCTCGGAATCTCGGATGAAATGAAGTCATGACTTGAAAGATAAGCATTCAAGCTAAGTTTCTTAATAAAAAAAATATGTTTTTACTCTATGAGTTTGTGATTTGGTTTTTGGCGCACGCGGAAGAGGAACTGTAACCAATTTCCTTTTCCTATTATTTTTCAAATGTATTTCAATTTTCCTGAGTTTAAAGAAAAGTTTCTGAGCAATTGTGTAGTGTTTGATAACTCCATTTATTAATTAATAGTGAAAAGTATAAACTTGATTACGTCGTTATTGTATAAGCATTACATACAAGGATGGAAGTTACTGATATAAATGATTTATTAAATGTCCGGTCAATTAAGATGGAAACTGGGGAAAATACTTTTGAGGATACATCTGAAGAGGTTGAATCGCCAGATCCTCTATCTATTATTCCACAATACGTAACAGAATCTGATTTAGGTTAGTAATACCTATAATAAATAAACCTGACTCTGGTGCATCATAATCAAACTTAAACATTTTAAGAATTAAATTATAAATATATATTCTAGCTAATAATAATAAAAAATATATTTTTAAATATTGAACTATCATGTAGGTATTATTAAGATCTAGTCTGCCATTTAGGATAATCTGTAAAAAACAAGTATGATGGAACATATTAATATAGAAAGTTTGTAAAACAGGTTACTTAAACAGCAATAGTTAATAAAAAGTAATAATTAAATTACGTTGGCGTAGTATGACTTGTATTCTATTTTAGCATCCTTCTTTAAACCATCACACAAATAATTAACTTAAAGATCAGATTTAACAAGCAAATATTGATAAAGTTTTGAGATCATGGTGTAACAATTGTATTAACAGTATCAATAAAAAGCTTTTTATAGGAACATTTTTAAATTGTATAATTGACACTCTTTATTGCATATTTTCCTAATAAATACTTAAAACTAACTGTCCTGCGGGCAGGGTAAATGTCATGTGACATGAAAAATTTATTAGCATAAACTTTAAACTATCACTTTCTTATCACTATCACCAATGTTAGTAATAATTCCTGTGGCACTGAATTATAACGAATGTATATTTTTACATAAGGATAGAGTAATATTGCTGATTTATCAGAATCAGAGAAGTAAATATATTTAATAAAATCTAACATAACAGGCTTATTATTGTAATTTTTTTCTTCCAGGATTAATGCAGGCTGGAAGTGAAATTCTGCCATCTTCCCTTCAAGTTTTTTCAGACACTCCTGAAGATGAAGACACAATGCAAAGCAATGATTCTAATGGTATGCATCTGATTCATTGTCACATTCTATAAGATAACCCCTTGTGTGGCAACCGGCTAGATTTTGGCCGATGGTTAATTACGCGTGTCTGGCAAGAGACCAGTTTCTAGCCGATCCGCACCTGGGTATTTGGCAGGTAAAATAACCGGCGACAATGATTACTATCACACTTTTACTTATATAAAATTATACATTAAAGAAAGAGGACACGGTACAAAGCTACTAAAGTACTACAATATTTAGAAATTTCGAATAAACAGCCTGTGTGTCAGTCGTATGTGAATTTCACTTTTATGTGTCCGTCCTGGTTTTTGTCCTTTTTTTATTCGTAAATCAAACAAATAGTGAAGTTTGGTGCTATTTTAACATGGAAGGGTTAATAACCAACAGTTTTTAATTCATAATTTAGGGATATGTATCCTTTTTATAAAAAAAAAAGAAAAAAAAATTTCGAACATAAATGGCCGTTATACCTACTTATCTTACATTTATCTCTATTGTTGATTAAAAATACATTACATACTTCCATACTCAACGTTAAAATTATCTCACGCCACTTGACTCGCTCCTTTCTCAAAATAAAAGTAACAATATATGCTATTTTTTGTGCGACACTTGGGTTGCCGTTCATATGATAAGACTGACTGACTGACTAAGACTTTTCTGTTTAATTTTCACAAATTATGTACAAAATAATAAAAAAAATTCAGTTTTCTAACTTTGAAATCGGCTTAATAAAATCTATTAGGTTGTATTCAACTAAGATAAGTACAGAATAATAGCAAATAATATAACAATTCAAATGACATAAGTTTTATATATAGCTCCAATACAATATTTTGGAGAAATTACTAATTTAATCGCCACGCGCCTATATAGCGGAAACTGATGCGCATTATTTGCAAATGGCCGGCCGGCCGACAAGGGGATAAATGTATATTTTTTAAGTAAATTGTAACGAGTGAGTTTTTGCAAAAAAATATGATAAAGAATAGTTTGTAAATGATAGTGATATTATTAGTAATTGTAAAAGACATGTTAAACTTGGCATGATAATAAGAGACAAATAAGCATACCGTACACCTAACGGTTAGTGAATGCTGAGGCTCATGGACATCTATATATATATAATCAATGAAAAAATTAAAAATCATAATGTAGATGTGTTATCAGCCTTGAGGACATACGGAATGACTTCTTACCGCTAAAAGTGTTTCTGATTGTTTACGGTTCTTAACTTATGAAATAATAACTAGTAGACTTACTTTACTAGTCAACTGACTTAATAAAGTTGTGGATTGATTTTTTTACCAGATTGCCTTAGAAGGTGGATAATAATTTTTGCATATGTATATATGTTTGTATGTATCTATGTACGTCTTTTTCTAAAAATCCACACACTGTAGCCTAAACTGCTTGATGAATTTTAAAACATAGGTTGTTTTAAAATTTGTCTTAGTTAAGAAATATGACATAGGTGGTACTGAAAAGAGAATAATTTAAATATCTATACAATAGATTAAATTTTTCTCTTCTTAATAAACTTTCTATGCTGTCTCGTTTTTTACTGTTATATTTAGCTTAAATTACCCCAAACTTGCTTATGTAGGGTAGGGATTACGTTATCGCTTTTTATTAATAATTTTCTTTTTTTTTTGTTTGGTTTTTTTTTGGTTTTTCTTTTTTTTGTATTTTGTTTTTTGTTTATGGTATATTAGTTTTTCTGTTTTTTATTTCGTGCTATATTTTAATGGTTAAAAACAGATAAAAACTATTTGAAACATCTCACAAAGCTCTTAAATTTTGGGATTTTTAAATTGATATATTGCGCTAATGTTAGGGCCTAGTACTTTCCTGAAATTATAATATTATTCCTTAAATTTTATGTCATTCTGGTCAGGGGCGGCGCAAGGCCTAAATTTGTTGAGGCCAAGATCAATTTTGCGAGGCTCCTGATGAATATTTATTATTTTCCATTAATTGTATTTGGGTCTCTAATATAACCTGTCACAAGTTCACAGCTGAACATAGACCTCCCCTAGCTGTCACATTTTACCTGGTCTTTTGACTTCCTTTTAGTGAGGGGTCCCTTGCTCGGTTTACAAGGAGGCTGCTACTCGGGAACCTTTCTTCTCCATAACTTATCGGTTCTTCCAGCTAAGACTGTTCCTTTGCGCATTATTTACTGATACCTTGAACAATGTCTGTAAACCTGGTTCTACTTCGGATATTTTCGATATGGATTCTATTACGCAAAGTAACTCCGAGCATAGCCCTCTCCATAGTTTGCAGAACAACTTTAAGCTTTCTTATGCATTCGAAAGTAAAGGACCATGTCTCGGTTCCATAGGTTATCGCTGGCAACACACACTCGTTGTACACTTTTTGAGATTTTGAGGTTTACTGGACTTCATAATCAATTTCTATTAATCGTTTGACTACTTGGTCGAAGGTAGACTTGCCTAGTGGGTTAATTTTTGTCTCTCATGAAAATACGATCTGTGCAATCTAATTTGTTTGTATGATAGCGCCCACATTGAAGTCATCAAAATTTTTATTTTATTCACATTTAAGGGTAATTAACCTATAAAATATATACTTATTTGCATGATTTCCTCGATGAAGATTTCAACGATATTTGTTATATTAAATCTATAAACAATATATTCCTTCCATATTTGTTACAGACATATTCTTCGAAACTAGTTGTTTCCAAACAACCCCCATATACATGTGACATGAACATATCTTTTTCTGATGACTTAACCATTGGAAATCTAACCATTGGTAGGTTAAACTGAGCATAGTGCTATGTTTCAAATCAGCATATTTTAGAGACTGGAAATCGTGAAGTCTGCATGCAAAACATTTCTTTATGACAGATGAAGCAGTTTAAAAGAGAAATTAGTTTTAGTTCTATATGAGGGCTATCACGGCACAAATATTACTATAAACACCAAAATTTTAAGGTGAACTTCAAATTTAGGATGTATTACTGGATGCATGTTAGTTGCAGAGAGCACAGACAAGAGTGTTATAGATGTCTTAAGTTTTCATCATTCTAGCTTAATATTTTTCTGCAATGAAAATTCTTCTATCTTTCGGGGTGAAAAGCTCTTAGGGCCGTGAGCCCGTAGGCGGTCGCCCACGTCGCCCAGCCGTGCGCCGCCTGTGATTTTGGTATACCATATCTTTTGGAAATAGTAAAAATGCAATAAACGGAACAAATTCTGCTCATAAGAACATTTTTTACAATTTCCAGAAGAAGTGATAGTCCAACTAATGGATATCAGAACAAGGCTAGCTCGCTTGAGATCTATGCTGGAACAGAGGCTTTGTGCTGACTTATCGGACTACACATTCTGGCTTCAGGATGCTAAAATGGTAAGGCCTATTTATGCTAGAAAAAATTAATATTGCATTATTATCTAAGTTGTTAGGGGCAATAACTGGTCCACAACTGACATCCAAAGAGTTGACCCTGACATGACTGATATATTTTACAACTTCAAATAAATTATATTTTTTTGATGTTACTGATTGGTGACTTGACAGTGATGTGATGGTGACGTAACTGATGTGTGTGAACCTTTACAAGGAAAATATTTTTTTAACAGCTAGAGAATCACAAAACCTTAGTGGAGCAGTGCATAAGAGGAGAGGGTGTGGTACAAGTTAATGTTCAGATAAAATCAGCAGAGAAAAAGATTAATATTCTAGATGTTCTCAAACCTGATGAGGAACTTGTACAAATACCTCAACAGACAGAAGAAGATTGTAAGTAAAACAAATTTTTTTACATTACTGGTTTTCTACTAAGATAAGAGTAAGGCTTAGATTAATGGTGAATGGTTATCAACAACTTGTTGAAGTCATCACAATGATAGTAACAAGAATGCCATTAAATTTAAAAAAATACTGTGCGTTAGTCATGTAATGGAATCCATCACCCAATTTTGTCCCTTGGGTGTCATAAGAGACGACTATGGGAAAGAAATAATACTTAAAAATCTCATGAATTGCGACAGATGATATATCCATCCCTTTAACGCCAGACAAAAAATATCCAGACCAGCGACAGAAAGTAGTTCTAAAGGCAATGTAACTGCGATCGCCAATCTGCCTGCAAACTGTGATGATTAAGGTAAATTCTTCCTACCTATGTCTACGTCCAGCAAAGAACTTTAAGGGGCCAGTAAAAAAAAAGAAAGAAATATAAAAAAACATATATGATTAAGCGACAGTAACTTATTTCATTCAGATAGTGTTGAAAAGGCCCCAGTTTTATACGTGGTAGAGCGATGCTGCAGTTATATTAGTTGTATAGTTGTAGCACGAATACATTTATATATATTTATAATAGGCAGGGGGTGGGGTACATTGAACTGAAAAAATTCTTGAAAACCTCAGCTTTCCTACCAGTATTTACTAAGATGCAACGGTTTTAACAAAACGGGGAAAATTCAGTTTTTTCACATTTTTCAAGTGAAATTGCGAATGAAATAATGTTCAAATGTCTTGACGGAATTTTTAAGAAAGTGTATTCCAGTTTTTGAAACCTTTTAAAAACTGGTTGTTGAGATATCAATGGTTGCAGACAAAAGGATCTTTTTTCCTTCAGTTTTGGATATCTCTGCTACTAACGGGCGTAGCAAGAAAATAAAAAAAGAAATTGAAGCAGAATTAATAGGCTATCTGGTCCATATGATTGTTCAATCGAAAAAAAATTTTCGCGCTATTTTGTTGGATTACCTTGAAAACTTCTTGAAAAATTTTCTTGGAAGGACTCCAAGAAATATTTTTGTCAAAAAATCAGAAAACTAGAATCTTAGAGCTACAATACACTCTTTTTAGAAGTCTACAACCATTTTCACTGAGATACAGCTCGTCAAAAATCACCAAAAAATTTGGAAATTTTTTTGCTTCCCTAATTTTTGTGAGAAGTGTATACCAACCCGCGAATCCACGACTTCATAACTTCAGGCCGTCGTGCGTCTATTTTATGTACCACCTTGAGAGTCAGTCAATTTGGATAAAATGACTACTCCTATAGAATAAAAAAAAATATTTTGACTTATTACACTTAAGGATTGTAACATTTATGTATTAGTTATAAAATTTTTCTTTGTCGTATCTTTAGTATTTTTTTATTATAAAACTTTTTATATTTTATGCCTTACTTGTGGTTGAAAATGACCGTATTAAATCAATCTTAAAAAAATTACACGTCGTAGAGCCATGCTGCAGCTATATTAGTAGTATAGTTGTAGTACGAATATGTAGTTTGTACGCTCGACTGGGGAGGGACCACGCTCTCACAGAATACCAACGTAAAATAACAGTTTGACGCTGCTGTGTAGAGATGAATCGTACTAGGTAAATTTCGTACTAGGTGCACCTAGTCCCATTCCGTATAAATACTCGATCCAAATACCTGTTCCACCTAGTCCATAAAATACCATAAAGCACCAAGTACGCAAAGTAAAGTAGTAGTAAAGTTTAGTATTGTTGGAATAGTAAGTAGAATAGGTTAGTTTCCTGTATGTACTTATTATACCTACTCTTTGGTTTCAAGTACTATGTTTTACGTGCGTGCTCCTGAAACATGTGCAATAATGAATTGTAATCTTCCCTTCATACTTTACAAAATTATTACAATTATTCTCGTAACTAAATTACGAGAATTAAGATTATACGAGAAATAAATTAAGATAATTTACTTCAAAAGCTCCCTTCCGCCATACTACTTTCTTTATTCGATGTAGTACTTCAAAGTACGTGTAAATGGCGCGTTTATAGAATTATTTCATATATTGTGAAATTTGTTTTTAAAAGATTTTTATCTTTGATTTATTTGAAAAACTCTATAATGGGAGTACTCGCCTATTGATTTTGTATTTCTTGATTATAAGCTGCTATGTTTTTTTTACTATTGCTATAATTCTATAATAGGTTGATGCAGCTCATAATCACGGAAGGAAGACTAAATAATTTTATTTATCTCATCATATAATCTTACATAGTAACGTAAATTGTTTTTTTTTTAGAATAATGTTTGCATATTTCTTATAATAACATTTAAAAAAGAATTGTTGTGAAAAACAAAAAATAAAAAGTGAGTTTGTCAGCTCCGGCGCACGACTGAAGTTTACTCCTTACGAACGATTATAAAATATATAGATTAATAAATGAACGCATTTTTATACTACTGAAAGCATGCATGATACATTTACTTATATTAATTAAATAATTTATATTCATCAAAATATATTACATAATTATGGAAACGTAAATTGTTTATGTTTTCAATACTACGTTATGTAGTCAAGGAAACATGAAAACAGCGTCCACCGAGATCACATTCGCATGAGTCCGTACCGTACTAGACAACAGACACTCGCCTACCTTGTAATCTTGTACTAGTATTTGGTTGAAGTCCCGTGTCCCGACTAGTCTCGAGTATTGACAGACAGATAAAAAGACTGCGGAATAGTGTAGTTAAAAAAGGACAGAATATATTCTTACACAACACGAGTGCGCGTCACGTTACTTTTATGTGCATTGAAATTTGGTTCAAATTCAAATGACTGACAAACTAATGACTTAGACAAAATCGACCCGAGTTGATCGCCTAGTAACTACAGTCTACGGCAACAAAATACAAGTATGACGCGTAGGCACAGTGAGACTATATGGATCGCGTATTTTAAAAGTTGGAATAGGTGCAACCTAGTCTAGTTAAATACTTAGTCCCCGCATCTGTTCTAGTATATACGCTTCATCTCTACTGCTGTGATTCGTATGGCGAGTGTAGAGAACCGGAGACCTTTTTTATTTGAAACTAGGCATTTAACCTTAGTCCTCACGGGTGAGAACGCATCTGCATTTTGATTCGTAATTGAGGATAGATGTAGATATCTATGTTCCACAGCAAACACTTACCAATGGTGGACTATGTGCTCGTTTGTCACACTATAGAAAGATCATTTGCCGTGAAATATTTTCATTTTATATTATATTTAAAAGTTTCACTTCTATCGCGTGTAAACTGCACACTTGTTTTTTTATTGGATATCCTGTGTTATTTTTCTTTCTTACAGTTGCGACTATAGAACTGCAAGATGAAGAATCTGTGCACAATGCATCAGAGTTGTTTCAAGCCCCCATGGAGGCGGAATCTTCCCAACCTCACGCCGCTGCAGTTAAATGGGTCGTTGACGCGCAGTTTCGGACTGATCACAGCAGAGTTCACATTCCAGATGACCCAGCTGATTGGTGAATATCACATCATGGCCTTATTCGCTAACTTTGTTGTCATCATAATTATAGTCACTCTGTAGTACATTGTGTCTACTAAAATAATAAACGTGAGCGAGAGGCACGGACCATGCAAGATACGCCCTATACAACATGTAACAAAAACCCTGTGGTTGCCGTTAAGTGCGTTATCAGAATCAGTATCCAAGTGTATAGAATTTTTATTTTCAAAAAACATTTAAAAAAATAATTTTAATTGGAAAAAAAAAATAATTTGCAAATTATATGTGGTTTTATTTCCTCTAATTCACACGAGTATCGATAATTCGGGGTCTTTGACAATCCTCTTACTCCTCGGCCAATGCAAACCACATACAGTTTGCAAATTATTTTTTTTTCATAAATTTTTTTTAAATGTGTTTTTTAAAGAAAAAAAATTCTATACCCTTGGATACTGATTCTGATAACGCACTTAATGGGAACCACAGGGTTTTTTGTTACATGTTGTATATTGGTAAATGGAATTGTGTCTCTTTCTTTACCGGCTTGTAGATGCTGTGTTTTATATACGTCTTCAATTTATTCATAGATAAGTGAATGGATGAATGTTGATGACATTCGTTTTTGGAGAACATGTTGCCGCTTACATGTCTACACCCCTTATGCCAAACCCCATCCATACATTACAATAACCAAAATAATTTCGTATTTTCAGGTCGGTCCAACATGTGAAACTATGGATCCAGTGGGCCGTCCGGCAGTTTAATTTAACGGGAATAAAACTGTCGGATTGGAACATTAGCGGGACAGAGTTATGTGCTATTAATAACGTGGATTTTAAGTATGTATAGTCTAATGATTTCTTATATTTACGCGAACACTACACATTGATTAAAACTACTTTTACGGATTTTATCGCGTTTATTTTACAATTATTTTTATTCCCGACGTTTCGGGCGCTTTCCAGCACCCATGGTCACGGGGGACTGAGATGACTGACGTCCCGATGTCATTGTTAAACCAGGAGTACCTTCAGCTTTTTTAATTATTGTTTATGGTGCGATCTATGCAAAATGAACTGACTATGTCCTTGAGGTCTTGCAGTGATATGCTTGGGTTTAGTTTTAATGTTATTGATTATAGGATCCTAAGCAGGTGGTAGTACCCAGCCTTCTCTTCTTTATTGAAATTAGGATGTTTTTAATTTCAATAGTCTCACGTATCATCCTTGGTAGGAATCGGCGTTCTTTCGCGAGGATTTATGGTCTATCAAATCTGATGTAATGTTTGGGGCCGCAAACTGCAGACTTCCCGGAACGTTGATGCTTCACATCAGCTATATGTTCTTTTACGCGGGTTCTAATTGATCTTTTTGTTTGTCCTATATAAGAGAGACCACATTCACAATCAAGCTTGTACACTCCTATATCTTGTAGAGGAATATGACACTTGACTGATGGTAGAAACTGACTAATCTTCTTCGGCGGCTTGTAGAATGTTCTAATAGAAGCTCGCTTTAAGATGTAGCCAATCTTGTGTGTGACACCTCTGACATATGGTAGTACAGCAGGCACACGCTCGACTGTGGCCGGCTTCACTCGGTCACTGGACGTAGGCGCGGGACCCGAAGTTTGTTGTCGTGCAGAACTTGCTTGATGTGCTGAAGCTCGGCGGCCAGGGGTTTGCTGTCACAGATCCCTCGTGCTCTCTGTAACAAAGATTTGCCCACGGTAGCTAACTGTGAAGGATGGTGGTGAGATTCACCGTTTAAATATCAGTTTGTATGGGTCTTTTTCCTATACACAGTGTGACCAATGGTGTTGTAAGGATTTCGGATGATTAACACATCTAGGAAAGGTAAGGAATTATTTGCCTCTAACTCCATAGTAAATTGAATTTTAGAGTTTATGGAATTAAGATGTTCTAAAAATGCAGTTACTTTGTCTGATGGTAAAATTGTGAAAGTATCGTCTACGTACCGCTTGTAGATCCTTGGTGTAACAGGTGCAGTAAGGAGGGCTTTCTCCTCAAAGTCTTCCATGAATATATCGGCGACAATGGGAGATACAGGTGAGCCCATCGCAACTCCATCTACTTGCTTGTAAAACTCTTCCTTCCACAATAGATAGCCAGATGTAAGGCAATGTCTGAGTAATACTGCATATTCTGCTGGCATATTATTTTCTTCTAGTTTCCTAGTTATAATTGAGATGCAGTCTTCAACAGGTAGGCATGTAAATAGAGACTGAACATCAAAACTCACCTTTCAGACAATTCAAATTGTGTAATAAAATGCAACAAGCATATAATACGTTTATTTTCTTAAAAAAATATATGTAGATCTTTGGGAATTACTAGTGTAATTTTCTTTAAAAAATAAACATATATACACATCTCCATGTGCAATGGAGGTTGAGCCTTTATTTAATGTACTCCAATACAAAATAAGGCGATTTAATTATTCTGTTGTTGTCATTAGTATGTTTACTAAACCTTTTTCTTTTCAGAGAAAAAGTTCCTTCAGATCCCGGCGATTTGTTTTGGACCCATTTTGAACTTTTACGAAAATGCAAATTTATTGGTAAGTTTTATAATTCCATTGATTCTGTGGTATATTAAGTCCAAGAACATTGATAATAATAGGCATTATATTAACTCAATGGGGTTATTACATAATAGGTTTAAGAAACCTTATAGCCCGTACGGATAAAGAATGGGATTATATATGGCGACTGATCGAGGCCGAACCGTCAACATGCATAATACAAATAACGAAAACCTGCTAATAACGGTATATCATTATTATGATAATTAAAACGTTAGGTATATTATTGGGATAATTAAAAATGTTCTATTAATGGGAAAATATTTGGATAGAATTATATACACAAGTAAACAAATTAAATTTAAAATAATTTTTATACCCAGTGACCCGCACTGGCTTCGTTTGGATAAAATTGAATTATTTATAAGTGTAGATTAGTAAATTAATCACGAAGTTAAGTTTATATTAATTTAAATAACAGTCAAGAAAATATTTCAAATAGGACCGACAGGCAAGAAACTCTATAGACATTTATTTTTATATATAATAATCTTTGAAAATTAAATTCTACTACTTGAACCTTCACCAGAATCGTCTGACAACACTTTGATTGCGGACATCCCATTGTTATCTTCATGATCATTGTTAGAATCGGAGCAGCTATCGCTTTCACAATCGCTATTCTTCAAATTAACTCTTCAAATTCATTTTCATTCGTTACCTCCCTTGTCCAAAAATCATTTTCCAATATTTTTATGTGATTAACTTCTTTTCGCCAATCCGCGGCCGTAATTGAGGGCATTGCTTCACGCGCTAATACTTCTATTTTTTCCAGCTTCTTTTCGACCACCTTTGTTTTACCAGATTCCACACATATTCTTTCGGGTTTAGATCCCAGTTTCATGGCCGTGTAGCTGGGAATTTATGTATAGCGTAATCTTTCTCTGGTTTGTATTTTTAACTAATTCTAAAAGCTCATATTTTGTCCATGAATCGTCATAATCTATACCACATTCGCGTGACCAATTTTTATATCTCACCTTTCCGGTTTACTACTGGTGGTGGTTTACTTACTTGCATTCTGTGATACGGCGCATTGTCCATCACCAAGTTGCTATTTGGAGGTATGTTTCGGATTAATTTTTCCTTAATTTATTTAGTGAAATTTTGCCTATTCATTTTATTATGGTAATCGCCTTTTTTAGTTTTGTTTTTTTTTTGCTTAAAAATCATTTCAGCAACCATCAAAATCCGTTTTATGAACCTCCAAGGCAAGGGATAGCTGTCCTTCTTAGTAACGTCGTTCAGATGGCGGTAGTCAAAACAAAAACCGCATGCTGTCATCCTTCTTCTTTACCAGCACCACGGGTGAACACCATGGACTAGATGAAGGTTCAATAACACCATCCTTCACCATTCCCTCAATCATGGTTTCCACTTCCTTTTCACGTGCTACCGGAAATCTTCTTGGCCGCTGACGGATAGGCAATTCTTCACCTGTGTTTATTTTGTGTTGAACTAAGCCAGTCTTTCCTATGTCAGCATCGTTTGATGAGAATACATCGGCATACTTGCACAATAACAATAATCCATCTTCACTTTATCATTCTTTATCTTGTTTTCATTATTCGATATTTACGTATAGTATTTAGTATTATTATAATGGTAATTAGAAAAAATAGAAAGATTCAATAGTAGTATTACCATTTTTAAGATATAAGAAGAAGAAGAACAAAAGTTCGTTGGAAAATCCATTTTTTTTTCGAGATATATTATATAATATAAAGACTCCCTTGGGTTTTAAAATTTTATTTGTTTCATTATTTGCCATTAAAATGACCATTATAGTTACTAATAATTAAAACGTTAAAGTCCTGTAACAAAAAGAGAGATAGATGCAGTAATAGCGTTCCGTTGGGCACTCCGCCGGGTAGTGGCAGTGTAAGAATATCTACTACCCCATATCGTCACGTGGGTTTCGTAAGAGGCGACAGAGAGAAACAATTCAGGAGATAGGCAGAAAGAAGCATCTTCCTAATAACGACTAAAAATAAAAATAAACTGCGGTTGTCAACCCGCTTACGAAGCGTGGCGATTATGGCCAAAATCCTCCATATAAGGCGATCTATGGGGGACGCTTGTGCAGTGGTGGAATTTAGTAGGATGTAACGGTACGATACGAGGCACACTATAGGTACGTAACCCTAACGGTACGTGTACATCAAAACCGATTATGTCGGCCGATGGCGGACAGAACTACCCGGACGAGTAACTCGGACGTGTATGTGCTTACACTGCGACAGTGTACCACTTGTGCCGACATTGGAAGCTGCCGGTATTCTTTTCTACTTTTATATTTTCAATATCCATAGTCGTTTAGGTAGATAACAAGACTGACCAAAACAACAGAATAAAGACAAAATGATTAAATTAAAATGTAAATACACTCAATTTGCACTGTAGACGCCGGCAGT
This sequence comes from Parnassius apollo, assembly GCA_907164705.1. Classification (NCBI taxonomy): domain Eukaryota; kingdom Metazoa; phylum Arthropoda; class Insecta; order Lepidoptera; family Papilionidae; genus Parnassius; species Parnassius apollo. The sequence goes on along the minus strand of CAJQZP010000220.1, from coordinate 17,786,194 downwards.
CGGGCGAGAAATCCCAACAAGTTCGGACTCGACGGTTGATCGGCCGTTTTCGTGCTTTTTTTTTGTCGAAAAAGGGGGGGGAGGTGGTGGTTAGGTACTGTCTGTTCTTTAAAACAAGGTTAATATAATTGGTAATCGCTCTTCTTTTTAAGTGAATCCTGTTGCAAGCTTTTATTATATTGCGATGGACGTTCCAGATTTTTCTCTACCTCAAAATGCTTTATTACGTTATATACAATGCAATGTAGTACTTCCCGCGTTTACCTAATAACGTTATACACTCGGCGTCAAAAAAATCGCACATCCGAAAAAAATAATTTAAATACTATTTTAACACAACAGGCCAATGGCAATGTTGTGGTTTGAGGGTATCATTCGAAAGGTAATTTCATTAGCTTTCAGGAATTTTAATTGAATTTTACTTTTATAACGAGACGAAAGAGAAGAAAAAGACAGGGTATGTACAAATTTGCAAATTAATAATTTAAAAAAAAACTTAATAAATACAAAAAAGTTCTTAAAACCTAGTGTTACCCCCCCTTGCCTTGATAACGGCTTCCATGCGATTTTTCATGGACCTTACAAGGGTCGCAACAGCCTCTTGGGGTATTTGTTCCCACTCTTCAAGTACCGCATCTTGGAGCTCTTGGAGAGTGGTTGGAGCTGGATCTCGAGCTCGCACGCGCCGTTTTAGGTCATCCCAGAGGTGTTCTATGAAGGTTTGGCATAACAGGGATATCGACCTCCTGTAAATAATCCCGTACAATAGCCGCGGTGTGGCAACGAGCATTATCATGAATGCATTAACATGAATCCATCACCGACATAACCAGCATACGGGACCACATGTTCCTCCAGGATTTCAGTAATGTACCGACCAGCATTTAATGACCCTTGCCCACGGCCACCCCGAGTCCGGGAAACGCACACAAGTTCCGTTTTCCCGTCGACGGAAATGCCGCCCCAAAACATACACGAGCCACCCCCGTATTCGACGGATTCTCTTCGAAGCAGGTTGTGCTCCCCCTGTCTTCTGTAGACCCTTCTACGTCTGTCATTGCAGAAGAGACAGACCCTCGTCTCATCAGAGAAGAGTACGGTCCGCCACTGTTCTAGAGTCCACTCGCAATGATTGGGCTGTTAAACTCTTTTCGTGTAACCTTCTTCATCGTAGAAACACTCACAGTGTTCAGAGTTGATCGAAGCTGTTCTTGCAACTCAACAGCATTTGTAAAACGGTTTCGTAAAGATGTCGTAACGATGAAACGGTCATCTCTTTCTGATGTGCACCGTTTTCTTCCAGATCCCGGTTTTCTAACATAACCACCAGTCTGCTGAAAACGTTGGAACACCCGTCGAACTGAAAAACGGGACAGGTTCAACTGTCGAGCAACGTCACACTGCCGCATCCCCGACTGCAATAGGGCAATCACTTGGGTGGCTTCTTCAGAGCTGGTGTCCATCTTTACTTGTTCTTACTTGGGTTACTTGTTCACGTGTGGTCACTGCAAAGTCTAAATTATGACTGACCCATATTTCATCCAGATCGACCCTTTTTATACCCTTTTTAGGTGATGTAACTAGCGTCCTTTACTAACGAGCATTTGACGTGTTTATTTTTGGCGCTCTATAATGATAAATGTTTTAATGATTTCATGATTTTTTTATTAATAATGTAAAACTATTCAAATACCCATTTCAAACATACCAATATTTATATAAATATAATTCGTTTCTAGCCATTACAGCCATTTTTTGCGCAAACTCAGAGAGGTGCGATTTTTGTGACGATGAGTGTATGTATATATGTTTACCAAATAACAAAAACGAAATAACTAACAACGCTTTACAAATTACTAATAAAACCAATAACAGCGACCTAAAAAAAAGTATATACAAAATCGACAATAATTGTGTTAAAAACTCTTAGATTGTGCCTAGCTCACAACTTTGCTGAAGTTATAGCACGTACGAAAAACACATATCGTAACATATTTGTTTGTAGTCTCTAACGCCGGGTGTGAGTATATACAAAATAAAAAAAGTATATACAAAATCGACAATAATTGTGTTAAAAACTCTTAGATTGTGCCTAGCTCACAACTTTGCTGAAGTTATAGCACGTACGAAAAACACATATCGTAACATATTTGTTTGTAGTCTCTAACGCCGGGTGTGAGTATAGATAGCGACAGTGTGCGAGCGAGAGGCAAATAGAGGCGACGCCATTTTCAGTCCTATTCTTTAACCGCACGAGTTGTATTAGAAATCACTCTCAAAATTATTTACATGAATGAGGGAACTTTTCTTGGTAATAATTTTCGTTATAAAACATCTATGGAACACAGTAAGCAATTATAAGTAATTATTATATATGCACCATGAATGGATTGGCTCAACCGTTGAAGAACTGTATCAGAATTTTGTATTGTGGTAACAAGATATTTAATTATAGACTTTAGAGGTGACAACGCATCTGCTCATTTTGAATCTTATTCGAGAATAGATGTAGAGATTTGTCACCCTATCCTATGAAAAAAAGATGTCTATGGGCACAACATCCACTTTTTGATAAAAGAACGTTACACCTCCCCTCTCCTTAACTTCAGGATTTTCTTCTATTGCGTATAAAATACCTCTAATTTTACATTTATGTGTTGCACATGCACACATCTAAATATTGTACAAAAATTTGTAGACCATATCAACACTTGTTCTGTGAACCTTATATATTTATTTATTATATTTTATTTTATTATTATAAAATGTTTCTTTAAACTTTATTGTTATTTGTATTTCAGCTGTAGTCCAAAATGATGAACCTACAGTTAAAGATATGCTGGATACTCCACAGTCAGCAATTAAGAAAAAACCTAAGCAAGTTTGTATTTTATTTAACCATTGTATATTTAACCATTGTATACCGAATTTTCGGGGCGTGAAAGTTACGCCTCACAGTCTGCTTTTTCTTTTTGCTTTCTGGCTTTCAGCTTTACAAATTCAGCCTAAACACAACAGAGAGTAGTTTTGTGGTTTCAAGAGATAAACTACTGCTTGGCGACAGTTAGAAGTAAGAGGGTTGTACTTATCCTAACGGATTTTGGCTAACTAACTAAGTCAGTTGGCTATCTACAATGGTTAACACTAATATAAGAGCACATTTTTCTATTATTATTGTCAAATCCTCACTGATAAGCATTAAAACAAGACGTAATTGACCAAGGCCCAGACATTGTTAGAATTATTGTGCCAAAACGAATCTGTTTGGCACTTTACTACAGATACTTTGATGTAAATGACATTTCAGAGATGTGGCCGACACAATATATATTACATAATTTTTTTTAAAGAATCATGTCCAGTCTTGACCTGAAAATTTTCCATCGCGTCTAGTGATGTAAAATATCTTATAAAATTGCAGATTTTTTTTCTTATTTCGTATCGCATAATTGTATTTTCAAATAAAGCCAGGAAAAAAAGGAATGTTACTTTGTTTATCATTCTCAATAGACTTTTGGAGACTGAACGTGTTTTACAATGGCTCAAAGGCCCAGAAGCCGTGAAAAAATACATTAAAATGTGTTTTACACGTTCCGTTTCGGATTACGAAAAACTTGCTCATTCGTCATGTGGCTTATGAATGTTCTTTAATTTTTTTTATAACTAATTAATTTATGATTAGATACGATTTTAATGGTTTTTTACTATGGTGTGGAAAGAAAAATAAGTATACAGACCTTATCTGACAGCTGTTATAACCTCAAACTTTTATTTACTTAATAGCATTTTTCCCTGGCCTCTAAATGAAAAGATGATAAGTTATTATGTTATTATAAACAATAATTGTTTTTATACAACAGTAGTTGAAGGTAGACGCGACCTGTTAACGGAATCAAGTGAGTCATTCAATGTATGGAAAGTGGGCATGATTCTTTATTTAATATACAAACCTTTCTTAGCTCAGATGGTTAGCGTTCGTTGTAAATTTTACAACACGCTTGCAACCCGAGTTCGATCCCTGCTGGCATGAATGAAATTGTTAATTGCACTTTTAAGTGCTGATTTACCACGTGCTCGGCAGTGAAGGAAAACATTGTGAGGAAACCTGTATTTGTGAGAAATGACAAAAATAAATGTTTCGGAGACATGTGAAGTTCGCCAACACGTATTGGGGCAGCGTGGCGGACACTTCCTTGCCCTAAAATCCTCTCAGAAATGAGAGGATGCCTGTGCCTAGCAATGGGACGTATATAGACTGTAACTTTAACTTGAAGGGTACAGTGGCAAAACAAGGAATGTCACTAAAACAGGTTTTTGTGTAATTAACATTTTAATGTTTGAAAGTTTATAACTTTGTCTTTAGGAACTTTAGTTTACCTTACAGAGATCGGCTACGGATACAAATAAACTTTTGGCAAATATCAACATTTAGTGTAAAATTTGGAAAAAAAAAGTAATAAACTTTTATAAAGTACTAAAACATGGAATGTCCTATATAACCCATACAAGAAATGTCCAAATCTAGTACTATGTACGGGTAATGTCTTCAAAACAGGCTTGTGCTTCAACAGAACAAAATATTTTTAAGTCCATAGGGTCCTTGAGCTGATCTGCACTCATTGGCAAGTAATTTTGGTAGGCAAATCCAGTTTATAGGAAAGTTTTTTCCATCATGAATGTAAAATTGAAAGAATAAAGGAAAAGTGCATGTATTAATTAAATTAAAATATAATTTTTAATTTATTTTAATATGTATAATAATCCAAATGCTAAGACTCTTAAAGTAAGGTATGGCCAAAGCAATGAGAAGAATAAATATATATAGAAAAATACATTGATATTTGTATTGAGGGCAGTCAAAGATAAAGATTAAAAATAAACGTGTATTTTTTCTCCGAAATTTCTCAAAAGTACTATATTTTTGCATCCTTTTTAGGAAAAATACTATATTTGCAAAAAAAGTGACAACCCTACCGACAAGGCAATCACAACAACAAAACATAACCTCTTTTCATCTGAGATCACAAAGTACATTGTATATCTGAAGAAAGATCTACAAGAAATCTGACATTTACAGTTGGACATTCCGTGTTATGTTCCGTTTCACTATGGACATTCCCGACTTTTGCATGTGTACAGGGTTTTGAAATATTGAAGATACGTAAGACTATGATTGTTTTTATGCTTTTTACATAATGCTACAGAGAAATACGCGTGAAAACTTAAGTGTTGCTATACTTAATTTATATTTGAATTTTTTGTTACATTCCTTGTTTTTGGCCCCTGTACCCTTCACTTAATGCTTTATACTTCTTCAGCAGAAACTGTGATATTAAATCACAATATTAAAAAAAATTAAGATATTCTGTATCATATCATACAATATAAAATAAATAATATTACAATCTAATCTACTATAGTATACTTTAATCTTTTTTATTTGAATTTATCTGATTTTTATTAATATCTATACTTGTTGAGGGTGCAATGAAGTAATAGAAAGTTTGAAGGCTTCTGAAACCAAGATTTTGAACACTATGATGACAACCTAAAATACTACAAAATGATAGTAACTTTGTATTACATTGTATTGTATATATAGAACTACCATAAGAGCTACTATCGCTTTTAAAATATATGACGCAATGTACTACGAAATGAGTATCATTTAAGTGTCAACAAAGTTTGTGAATAGGTCTGATGGTTGTGACAAATCTAGCAATTAGATTGTGTAATGGTTGACGAAGCAGGAAAAAGAAATATTTATTTATTTAACAAGTACACTTACAATTAACATATTATATTATGACATTATCACAGCATCCAATCAATAGAGTAAGAAAAAATCTATTGAAAAAAGAAATTGGTTTAATTATTGGGAGATAACATGGTAGATATTATACTCTGTTCGGGAGTATGCACATTTTTAATTAAAGTATAAGGTATATGATCATATATATTTTGAAATATATGTATCTCATAAGATTATGGATAAGGTGAATAATTCCATAACACGACTACAAATTAAAAATATTATCTAATGTATATATTGCTTAAATGCAGATGATTCTTCGCGAGTGTAACGAGGATGACGCATGTCAGTACGTCACCACTCGAACCGGTTACAACGGACAGATCCAGTTGTGGCAATTTTTACTGGAACTTCTCACTAGCGCCGAGTACTTCGATGTGATACGGTGGCACGGTAGGTATTGTTTGTGAATATTATATTGTTATGTTTTGTAAACGTTGCATTCTTTGCCCGCAATTATCTAGTGAAAGAGTAATTAAGCGGGGTTAGTCCGCCGTGCTGCGACAGCTCATGTTAGAAGACGTCACCGTTGTGAAAGAGATCTAGTGGTAGAGCCATGCTGCAGCTAAATTGTGGTTGCAGCACGAACGGGCCGGCTTGAACGTGGTAGGACCACGTTCTCACAAACTACCAGCGTAAAATAGCAGCTTTACGCTGTTGTCTTTTGTATGGTGAGTGTAGAGACCCGAGACTGGAAACAAGTCATTCCTAGTCCTCAGGGGTGACAGCGCATCTACCATTATTTAATTATTAACTGAGGATAGATGTGAATGTTTACGGGCCACAGTGTCCATTGTGTAAAATAAGTAAAAATAATGTGTCTAGTTTTGTGCGTCCGCTCTTGTTCGGAGACACAGCTGTGTTTAACCTTCAAATCGGTCGGGACGACATCATCATTATTATAACACATTCGCGACTTTATGATAATTTATTTGAATGCCTCGAGCAGGGATTATGCATTCCTCTGTAGGAAAAACTCAACAAAGACAAGCTAAGAAGGCACGTTTGTATACTGTTGTTGCGTGGAAGAGCTACTCAGATCTGCAGCTACGTTATAGTTTCAGCGTGAATTGGTCACTTTAAGCAGTGAGGGACCACGCTACCACAGAATATTTGCTTGTTAGATTTACGACATTCATTTCTAGTGACCCGATCATTCATGTATTGATTCGTCTTAGGAACCGGGTAATTCGGGTCGATCATTCAAATGTACTCTATGGTCGTAGGTCCTGTCAAAAGTTTGAATATTCAAAATATGTAATAATTAAATTGCAATTATCAATACTCTGATGCCACCCGGTTCAAATAAACCAATCATTCACAATTGACACATGTTGCGTATGGTGAGTGACGGTAATCGGTGAGAGCATGGAAGGGCCACGCCTATCCAGAATGCTTGATATGTTTCGTATGTTGAGTGAAGAAAACCAGAAACAATTTTAACTGGTAACGAGGCATTGCACCATAGTTGGTCATATTTTGCTCACAGGTACAGAAGGTGAATTCAAACTGTTAGAACCGGAACGGGTGGCGCGGTTATGGGGTGCGCGCAAACATAAACCAGCCATGAATTACGAGAAATTGTCTCGAGCTCTCCGTTACTACTACGATGGAGACATGATCGCTAAAGTAGCTGGAAAAAGGTAAATATACACAGAAATCGTAATAATAAGACAATAGAAGTCGCATAGACACGTGACCTTGTCGCCGCTATGATGTGTTGACGAACATCATTTACCATTTTGTGATTTAGTTGCGCGGTGAACGTTGTACGTGAATTTATGATATTATAAATTTATAATGGTGAACTGCCGCATAATCAGTTGTAAAAACTCATCAAGGAGGTTGTAATTCAACTAATAAATGCATAACATTTCATCGGTAAGTGGATTATTTACTAATTTTCATTGTTTTAACTAATTTACATCTAGATGAATACTTTACTAAGATAAGACTTTGTAAACTCATTTATTACTTTTCGTATTGTACAATCACCATTGCTGGTTTTGTTCTACCGTAATACGCGACACACGCGACGTTGACAAACTCGCCAAGCAATGTAATGTGAAACATTAGATATCATTGTGCATTGCGTATGTTTATAATACGGTAAGATGTGGCAATATTGGTTTTGGAAGTAATCGAGTGCTAATTCATTTCTATTGTCTTATTATTACAATTTCTGTGTAAATATATTATTAGATTTGGTATCATGTCTATATTTTTAGCAGACTTCAAAAAAGGATGGGCTTCTCAACTTGACTGTAGACTGTATGCTTTTTGTATGTATGTTGGCCAAATTGTTCAACCTTTTTAATTTAATTATTTAAACTTCATTTTACTAGTTACCTTGACTTTGTGTGTTGCTTACAGAACTAAAAATAATAAAATAATTTCTACATAAATAGCTTCTGAAGTCGGTGCTTTCATTCTTTATACACTTTGTCTTAGCACCGACTTCAAAAGGTCATAAGTGAAAATTATTTAATTATTTTTAATTATTTGAAGTGGATTTTGACTTTTTATCAAAACTTTACTTGTAACTGTTTGTCGAGACAGCTTTGAGGAACGTGCGCCTATACTCTCGCAACTATAATAATTGTTATTTGAACTTAGGATATAAAACTTGAGTAAAAAGCAGTTAAAAGTAACTTAAAAAAACAAACTTTACCGACATGCAGGATTCCTCACTATTAGGAGGTCTGTTTTTTTATCTCTCTCTCTGTTAAGACTGGCTGCCATGTCTGAAATTCTGTCTGGAGAACAGTATTATTATTATGATACGAGACGGGTTTTCGAGGGGTACGTCCAACGTCAGAAGGGCAAAAAATATATTTAGTATAAAATATGGGGAGTGAATGTCAAAAGTAACAAAAGGCATTAAGTCCGCCCTTTCGTTTCACCCTGTTTACCGTGTTACCTCTAAAAGTTGAAAGCTGGTGCTACTCATGTGGTCCCATATGAATTTGATCAAAATCTGACCAGTAGTTTTAGAGTTATCCTTAATGATGCGTATTTAATTAACTTCGGATACATTGCTGATGTTCTCATTTTATTTATATTGAAGTCAGTTTTTTTTAATTTTACCTATTGTTACTAAGATGAATTATATAATAAAGAGAATTAAATATATTGTCACCTAAAAGTAACTTTGTTTTACCTTAAAGTGAAATAAATAATTATATATTTTTCGTCAACAGGTTTGTTTACAAATTCGTATGCGATTTGCGACAGTTGTTGGGTTACGGCGCCGACGAGCTGGCAGAACTGGTTAAAGAGGTTTACGACTCGAAAGAAGAGGATGAACAAAGCTAAAAAAAATTATATTAAAAGTTAGTTGATGACTACAATGGTTACAACATCGATTAGAATGTGTCTATCGACCATTATTAACTAATTTTAACTTTGTAGAGCGTCGTTCTTTTCATTTATATTCGTATGAGGTTTTGTCGCGGACTTGTTAAGTTGTTGTACCTACGGGTTTTTTTTTAAATTTATTTATGTACACACATCAAGATACACAATCAGTCTTATCGTAAGTCCGTACAAAGGTTCTACTCATTCCATAATTTGCTGAAATATCTTCCAGTAGACCAGTGGCGAAGCTAGGGCTCCAAACTAGGGCAAGTCATGGTTTTGTTGTTTTTAGCAGTTTAATAAAAATATTCAGTGCTGTCAAGGACGTGTTTAACAAAGCACACAGAAAGCATACTACCGCTAGATAGATTGTATGACATATGCAATTGAACACCTTCGGTGGTTTTGAAAAGATCCGTTTGGGTTTGCTTGAGATATTTACAAACAATACAATACATGAACAAAAGAAAAGCATGAACAAAGTACAAACAAACTATGTACAAAGTTAAAAAAGGGACGCCTGGCAGATGTGAAACCTCGAAATTATTTTGTTTAAGGTATATGCATAAAAAACAGATTGACATGAGATACGACAGGAATTAGATAGTTATAAAGAGAAGATAAAGCTTTGCTAATTTTTTACCATAAAATAATGACTATTCATTTTCAATTCATAATAAACCATACAAAATGATATTTTTAAACTCATATGGTAATATAAATTAGCCGATAGCGTATTTGTGCCATCTAGCGTAATCTTTAGGTACCATCGTGAGAATCAACCAATTTTCGTTCGATAAAATGACTTTACCTATAGAATTAAGTAGATGGCACTATTAAAATTTTATATACTGGAAATAACTAAAGAGAGTTCTTTAAAAACCTCAATACATTCGTCTGTATTCTTTTGATTTTATTACATTAAAATTTGGGCGTCACGTTAAAAAAAGATTGTAACACTTATTTCTTATAAAATTAAGCCTAGTTGTCTCATATTTTAAGCTGCCGTTCAAATTGATATTTTTAATTCATATGGTAATATAAATATTGAGTTATTAAACCTTTAAATACGCCTAACTTAGGAATCGGTGTTCCGATTCCTACCAAGGATGATACGTGAGCCTATTGAAATTAAAAAACATCCTAATTTCAATAGAGAAGGAGGCTGGGTACTACCACCTGCTTGGGATCCTATAATCAATAAAATTAAAACTAAACCCAACCATACCACTGCAAGACCTCAGGACATAGTCAGTTCATTTTGCATAGATCGGACCATAAACAATTATTAAAAAAGCTGAAGGTACTCCGGGTTTAACAATGACATCGGGACGTCAGTCATCTCAGTCCCCGTGACCATGGGTGCTGGAAAGCGCCCGAAACGTCGGGAATTAAAAATAAAAGTAAAAATAAACGCGATAAAATCCGTAAAAGTAGTTTTAATCATGTATAGTGTTCGCGTAAATATAAGAAATCATTATGAAAACTTTAATACTAAAGAGTCCTGTACCTATATTTAAAGTATGAAGAAATGTTTATTGAATATTATATTTCATTTTAAAGATTTTACCTTTTCCTCGCCGATTAGCACTTCAACACACTTGTATTCATCACAATGAACACTATTATCCTCCCATTTTCACTGAAAATCTTTGAAAAAGCATAAATTTTTAACAAACACAACAAAAACAAACATAAACATTGAAATGTGAAGTGAACTTGCGTACGAATGGCGCGCACCCCATTCGCTAGTCGCTAACGAACTCCTAAACAACTTCATGGCAAAGCCAGCCTTGTGGCTCAATAGTAATTGCTATATAAACATTTCGTAGTTATATTTCATTATAGAACATTTTGCCACAGGTTAGAAAGGGAGCGATCGCCTTCTCGAAAGCCCGGTAAAAAGCCCACGCGTGCGAGGGAGAAAACCAATCGCTCAATTCAACTCTCCTTATATGTATGACAGCAGTATTCGTAAGGCTACGAGGTCGAACAGAGTGCGCGGGAAATTTGAAATAGTTTGAAAGAATTTACGAGTTATTTTATTACTTGATATAATTGATTGATTCATCTTAATGAGGCAAGCCGGGCTTCTGGGCTTGTATAGAGGCTTCGCCACTGCAGTAGACCCATAAAGGAAATTATATTTAAATGGCAAATTTAGTGCATACATTACTACTACTAATAAATAAATAATATACAAAATGTTACGTAAATTATATAAACTATACAACATGTAACAAAAACTCTGTGGTTTCAGTACAGTATTCAAGCGTATAGAAATAATTTTTTTTCTTCAAAAAAACACATTTAAAAAAAAAACTATTTTAATGGAAAAAAATTAATTTGCAAATTATATGTGGTTTTATTTCCTCTAATTCACATGAGTATCGATAATGCGGGGTATTTGACAATCCTTTTACTCCTCGGTCAATGCAGAGATAATAAAACCACATAGGGGAGACTGGGAATTTTTTTTTTATAAAGTGTCGCAATTTTTTGTTTGTTTGATTGTTTTACCGGAATATAGGTTTGTTTAAATAAGTAATTATTCGGGTTATTAATTTAAAAACAATTTTAGATACCAGACTATTAGAAGTGACATAAATGAATTAATTCTGGGAAAAGAGGCGTGTAACTTTTAGCCCCGCGCCAGGGGCTGGTTGTTACACTATAAGAGGCAAAATGTTACAACAAAAACCAAATGTAATATAACACTTTTTATGACAGTTTATAACAATTATTATGTATTCAATGTCAAACTACATTTTCTATAGGGTAAAGAAAGCAAAGAGTGCGCAGTTTTTAAAATTTATATTTTTTTTTAATCAGTTTTCGAATCACATGATTAGTCTTATGTTTATGTTCTTCTGTGGTTCTTTAAGAAAATTATTTCAAAAATTAATATGGACTAAAATTACTTAAAAAATAATTAAATTGTTAAAAACTAAAGTTTGTCTCATGCGCACTCTTAAATAGAAGCATTCTAAAGAGTGCGCACTTATAACCATCTATACAAGCTAAGAGTGCGCTTATAAACAATTATCACATTTAAAATTTCCAAAACCAAGGTAGTCGGTGCACTCGTCATGCCACCAAGCCTCGCACCGACCGCACTGGATCCAGTCTTCATCTGGAGGCTCAGTATAAACCTCCATGCAAAGAGGGCAGCGAATTACTTCTCTGCCTGTACCTGTTTGTGCCAAAATGGGTCTATTTTGATTATTATTCTTTGTCTTTGTGGTTTTTGCTGTTTGCGGTCGCTTCTTTTTTGTTCTCACTCGCACTTGAGCACTCGTAAGTATTTCAGATTTTTTTTGTTTTATATTTCTTTTCTTTTGTATATTAGCTTTTGGCAAGAGACGGATGTCGGATGGTTTTATAAAGAAGGTGGACGGGGATGCTGTGGATTTATTAGTAATATCTCTTATAGGTTCATTGATTGGCGCAGCATCTTTAGATTGTGAAAGTAGAGCAGAACTGTCGCAGCCTTCTTTTGAAGCTTCAGCTAGATCACAATGTGATGGTTGAGCAGATAAACCTAGTGCAAGTGAACCAACACAGCATTTGTTTGCAGTTTCAGCTAGATGACAATTTGATGGTTGAGCAGCTAAGTCTAAACTGTCTCCTGTGCCTACAGTTTCTGTAACAACAGATGGCATTTGTGACTCAGCCTGAGTTGACGTTTGTTCGTTTTCTCGCGATTCAGTTAGTGGAAATGGATGATCGGTTACTTCCGATGGGGAAAAATCTTCATCTGTAAACACTTGGTCGTTAAAAGGCCAGATACCACAGGATTCAAAAGCTTTTTTAGCTCTTTCCATTTTAGCAACGTTTAAATATGCTGTTCCAAATAGTTGGACAACCTGAAACTGTGTGATAGCTTGACCAGGATGAGAAACTTGCCAGTTGTCGCAAGCTGTAGCGTAAGCTTTTTTCAGTGGGCCAAAAAATCCTGTATCTAATGACTGCATGCGATGGCTTGTATGCGGTGCCAAGCTCAAAAGAACTATTCAATTTTCACTAGCTAATTCAATAGCAAGTAAGCTCAAATGAGAGGAATGGTTATCCAAAATGAGAAGGACAGGAACATCTTTGGATGGTCTTACCATCTGAATGAAGTGGTTCAGCCACTGAACAAACAAATCAGAATTCATGTATCCAGAATCAGATACAAGCGGCAGACAATCGTCTGGAGCTCCTATCATCAGGGCTGGATTCTTGCGCTTTCTTGAAAAAATCAGTGCTGGTGGAACAAATGATCCAGTAGCTCCCATACAGCAGACAGCTGTTACAGTTTGACCTCGTTCTGCAGAAACTATTTTTCCCACAACTTTTTTCCCTTTTTGTGCATAGACTTTGGGTAATTTGTTTGGTACTGTCTGCAGACCTGTTTCATCCATGTTATAGATTTGTCTACCGACAAATTTATATTTTGTTACGACTATTTTAAGGTTGTCATAAAATCTTTGCACTTGAACACGGTTAAAGCCAGCAGCGCGCGCTACACTCGTCTTTTCCGGCTGACGTAAGCTAAGTTGATGTCTTCTTGCAAAATTTTCCACCCACACTTTGCTAGCTTGTTTTTTTTTCTTTATTAAATCTATGGTCAAGACCATTCTTTTCTGCCATATCGTAAACAATCCTACACAATTCCTATTTTGTAAGACCGCAGAAACAAGTACCAAATTTTTGGCAATAATCTGCCAGGCATTCCTCTTGTTCGGGAGTAAATTTTTTTTAAATCTGCCTAATGACAAGGGAACTGTTCCCGCTTTTAATCTTTTTCTTAAAGTAGATTCTGTTAACATTTAATGACTCCGCAACAGACCTTTTGCTTTGACCACTTTCTATTCTTCTTTTAGCTTCTTCCAAAATATTCTCGTTGAAAACTAGCTTTCTATCCGATTTTCTCTTATATTTACACATACTTTCTGCTTTAGCGATCCTATAAAGAAACAAAAACTATTGAATTCATTCAAATCAAATGTCATACTAGCTAAGAGTACGCATGCGCACTCTTTGCGTATTCTTACCGCACACGACTTTTTGAATATAAACTATGATAACCTCCAAACATACAAAAATGGCGTCATACATTTTCTCTGAAAGTAAAATTTTGTAACCACATTTTAAGAATAATCTACATTCACAGGCTTAATCAACTTACGAACCTTACAATATGGATTTTAAAATGCTTAAAAATAACATTAAAAGTGCGTAAAATAGAAAAAATTGCAATAAAATTTTGTATACATACCGGAGCAAATCAAAAACTTGTTCACTAGCCCGGCACATGACCTGCAATTGCTTGTGCCCCACAATATTTTTTCAAATAGTAGAAGTGCGTACTCTTTGGTAGTGCGCACTCTTAGCTTTCTTTACCCTATAACAGTTTTTTGCCTCATTAAAATAAAAACATAGTAACTTCGTTGAACAAAAATATAATATTATTTTTACACACTTTTAGCCCCAACGCCAAAACTGACCTTTTAAGGTTAAGTAGTAAAAACACAAATAAGTATAACTGTATAAACGTAAATTCGTTGCAATAAGAAAGGATTAGGGCACACATATCACAACACACACATATCTGCTTTAAAGGAAAAGAGGTTTTAGACAAATATTACGAAAAAACGAAAATGTTACTAACATGCGGTTTTGACGGCAACATGTACGGGCTCCTCTCACAAAAGCCCTGGCGCCACAGGTCCGCGTTTCAATACAGCGTTCTCAGTTTAGCCACCGTTGCCGCTGTAACTACATACCCCTATCACTACCAGCCCCAGTCTCCCCTACAATTTTTTTTGTTGAAATTAATTTTTATTAAATGTCTTTTTTTGAAAAAATTAATTCTATACGCTTGGATATTGATTCTGATAACGCACTTAGCGGGAACCACAGGGTTTTTGTTACATGTTGTATAGGTAAAAATTATATAGGTTTTTTAGGTTTTGGTTTTGTCCACTTCATATTTTATAGTATAGAGTTGTTAAAATAGTATTTTATTAAAGAATTTATCTTTATTTATAAAAAATACGTGTCACATTGTTTGTTCGCGTTGAACTTCGATACCACTCAACCGACTTTAATAACATTTTGTAAATGTGTATTGCTTGCTCCAACTTGAGAGGTAGAACAGTTTTCATACCGATAAGTGACCCGCAATTTTTTTATTGCGAATTTAAAGATTTTTTAAAGGACGTCGGAAAGGGCAGAACAATATCTGTCTGGCCAGTTTAGTATGTATTTACAACAAGCAAGTCTTTTACATCCCTTACTACATATCGGATTGTGATTTATTCGTGCGACAGAGACGATGCTCCTCAAAGTTTAACTAATTAGATCATAGCTTATAATGTCTTAAAACTCTATGTGTAATATTTAAAGACAAGTACTGTTCCTTGTTTAATTAAAACTATCTTGTTGTATACATACAGAGCCTATATTTACTTGCATTTTAACGCAAAAATTATTATATTTAGGTTCTTTGTTATAACTCTTTATTATAGCTTACTTAAGTATTTACTATCTGTCTCTTTCTAATGTCATGTAGTGAAGAGAGAAGAGAGAGAAAGAGGGAGAGAAATCAACTTTAAGCATTTAAGTTGACGGCGATTTTTATGAGTAAGGCCCTAAGTTAATCAATTATTAATTTACCCATTATATTATATTTATCAATATTTGTTTACCCACAAGGATTACGAGAATTAATTTTCCTGTTCTAAGACGAAGTATTACAATAATATTGATTTTTAATCGAGTCTGGATGCGAGAATAAAAAAATGCTATGGTTACAATCTCGTTATGAGCTTACATAAAAATATTTTGTTATATACTCCTATTAGTCTTTTCATATTTCTCATTCTATGTAATTGTGTTATATATTTTTTATTTAATAATTATAAATAAAAAATAATATGATATAACAGCCTTTAAGCTGTTCGACATGCAAAGATATCATATTGTATCATTCGTTTAATACAGAAAGTGAGAGTATTTTTAATAACAACTTTTACTGCATACTTTTTGTTTCTTACATATCCTTTATTCATCATTATTTAAGCATTGCGTTATATAAATGAAAAAAAGGAGGGGTTATTATAAAAAAGACATCTACGGCAGTTTAATATACTTTCCACGTTCTCTTTTTTATATTTTAAATGGATGATGAAATTGGTATAAAGGATGTTATCCAGCTATTTATGGTGTAACTTGTGGTTACCAACAAACTATGTTTAAAACAGTTTCTGAATATTATGAAATAGAAGTATATACATAGTAGTACATAAAATTGAGTTAAAATTCAATTTTATGTTTGTTGATTGTATTGTATATAGCCAAGAAGAAAAGGTGAGAAATATTATTATACAATGTTTGATCAAATAGCTCTCTCTACCGATGTTTGTAAAAATGTGTGCGAAAAAGATTTCCTTGAGACATTTATATCATTATAATATTAAAACCGTGCATATTCTATCTTTTTGTAGGGTACTATTAACGCAAATTAGACTTATTTTGTTGAAGTTATGTAACTGAGAGAAATATTATCTTAACCTAAATATTTCTTGCCATTGTTTTCTGAGCTTTTTATTGATCTTCATTTACTGATAGCTAGCTTCCATATTACTAGAACCCTAGTCGTAGATAATGCAAAATAAATAAAATTAGTCATTATTGTAAGGCTAAGGTAAGGTAAGGCTTTCTGTACAAATAAATTTTATTATTGTTAAAATGGTATTTTTTGTCTAACATATTATTTACCGTCTACTTCACTCTATGTTACATTTATACTTCAGTCAATGACATTGATTTTCATTGATTGATGTCATAGAGCAACAAGGGCCACCGGCCACTGACCTTTATATATATAGAGGTTAGTGGCCACCGGCGGACTAGAGGTAAGCCATAGTGTTTTTTCCCGATATCTGTCATTTTCAATCGACTGTCACTACGAAACTCATGCATTTAAAACAATATACTAACAATTTCACATACACTTATATACGTTATACCAGCATCGCTCGGTGCCAGCGACAACTCTGGTACCAACTCGGATCAGTCGCTCGACCGATCTGCATATTGTATTAGGGCGAGTGGCCTGTGTGTAAGGATCTCCTAGGTGTGCGTTGTTTGTGATTAACCGTGGCTGCATACAACCGCCGGGACGACATACTCCGCCGATCGTTGAGTCCGTTACTCCGTGAGGCGTCGAGGTCACCGGCCCCTAGGCAGATTCTTAGGCACTTTAAAGCGTTCCGTGCTTACTGTGTCTAGTCGCGTCTTTAAAGTGCCACCACCGCACTTCCCCCAACCCTTTTGCTATAAAAGGGGTAGGCAGTGTCCATTGTGTCGAAGCTAACGTTTTTACCATCCCTACCATTCGCGTCGCGCATCACTAGTTGCTGTCGATCGTCTGGTAATTAGATAGGGCCCTTAGTAGATTACTGACTCACTAGATAGGTAGGTTATTATCATTATGTCTGATAAGGACAAGGGGGAGCCCCCTCCCAAAAATAGAAAACCACCGGACCGTCCTGGCGTTTTGGAGAGGCCAATCGCCTACAGGGACATTTTTAATCCCGAGCGGACTAGAGTAGTGTCCTCCTACTCCCAAATCCAGACTAGAAAGCCTTCGTCGCCGGGTAAAGAGCCCGCACCGAGGGCCGCGCTCTCGCCCGTCGTACCTGAGTGTACGACCGGCCTTGAACCGTTGCCCCTACAATAGCGGGAAAAGAAAACGACACGAAGGCACACTCCATCTGAGACCGCTGCATCTCTCCAGGAGAAGAGGCAATGCTTCGGATCTCCTTATTCCTCGGAATATTCAACATCCGAAGAGGAAAGCGATCGCCGATAACCGGAAAGGACCAAGATCCGCAGAACGCCACCCAAATCCAACCCCTCCCAGATCATCGGATCACTATAGCAGCATGGATGCTGCTGATCTGGAGCAAGGAGGAGAAGGGTCGTATGGGTGGGACTCAACCACCTATGCGACCCTAGCACCATCTACCGGGCACTCATTGTCTGCGCCAAGTACCAACCCGTCACGCCGGCCATCGGATGATGGTCAAAGGCCTTCAACCAGTTACGCCCAACTGGCAGCTGCCCCAGCAGTACCAAGGACCAGGACAGCTGAGGCACTAAAAACCAAACCGGACGAGGAAACCCAAAAAAGATCCCGCCCATAGTGGCAGAGAGCCGCCCGGATTGGACGAAGCACTTCGAAACCCTAAACAAGAAGAAGGGCCACCCACCGAATGCTCGTCCATTCGGGAAAGGGGTAAGGTTCACCCCCCAAAGTCCACATTATAGAGATCACTGAGAAAGTACCAGTCATGTCCTGGTACTGTTACACACCCGAAGAAGATAAGCCCCCAAAAGTGGGCATACGGGGACTGCCAGTGGCCACGGATCCATCCGCAATAGAGGGGGCTATCAGGGCCAAAATATTCCCAATCAAATATGTGAAAGGGATCCCCCCTCGTAGAGGCGCCTGAGTGTCCTCTACTTTGTGCAGATGGACCGCCTGAGCCTGGAGCGCCTAAATGAGCTTTACCAAGTCGACGAACTCCTGTATATGAAAGGAGTCGTCATAGAGGCCTGGCAAGGAAGAGCGGGCCCGTCTCAATGCCACCGCTGCCAGGCCTTTGGCCATGCATCCACGAATTGCTTCAGGCCAGTGAAATGTGTTCGCTGCGCCGGGGACCATATCGCCAGTAACTGCCCAAGGGTAGAGAACGAAAAAAAAAAGAACCGCGATGCACAAACTGCGCCAAAAACTATACAGCCAATGATCGAAGCTGCCAAGTCCTGAGGAGGATTGCAAGGAATCAGGGGATCACTGTGCCAGGCCCAAGAGGGTCCCCCAGAGTCGTCCCAGGGCCGTGGTCCAGGAAGACGGGTGGATAACTATCAGAGGAAAGGGTAGGCAGCTCGCCCCCCCTCCACCCGTCACGACACCTATGGAAACGGTGGTGCCGGTTATAACAACAACCAAGGCAACCACCGGGCCGAATCTTCAGCCCCCCGCTAATGACGCAATCGAGCGTCAAATCTCCCAGAAGAGCAAGCGGGGGGAGGAAGAAGAAGAAGGTGCAGCCCCATCCTCAAGCAGCTACCTCTACCCCAACCCCAGCGGTAACGATAGCCCAGGCGCAGGTTACTAAGGAACAGAAAGTAGCCAGAATGGGTAGAGTGCCAGAAAGGGCTCTATCGGAAAATAGAGCCCGCTCTACATATGGAGCGCGCTCTACCCATATACAAAGAAATGTAAACCAACACCCGAGACCAGTGCCAACGCCAAAGAACACCAGCCGGCTTCGAGACTGCTGACGCCATCCAACGCTTGGTTGGCATAGCAATCGAAGTCGGCAGCCAGGTCCTGGCCGATATTAGAGCCGGGACGGATCCTATAACAGCGGTGATGAAGGCGCTGGCAAACCTCCTAGCACGGCACTACGGAGGAGAGTAACCTGCGCCTCCTCTACTGGGACCCGGATGGGATACAGCAGAAGCTGCATGTACTCCGCACAGTCGCCCAACAACAACACATTCAAGTCATCTTGCTGGGAGAGACAAAACTAAATTCGAACACGCACGTAAAGCTGCCCAACTACCACATGTACAGGAGGGACGAGGTCACTTCTCAAGGGACCGCCTATAGAGGGACGGCGGTTATAATGAGGAGGGACATCGTCCATCAAGAGCTGGATTTATCGGAATATCAAACGATGCGCTCTATTGGCATAAAAACGGAGGCGGCGGGCGAGGAACGAAGGATCTACGCAGCATACCGCCCGCCAGGGACTCCATTCTGCTCCTCAGGCGTCCGGACGGTAATGGAAGGCGAAACACCTACCATCATCGCCGGGGACCTAAACGCCAAACACCCGGCGTGGGGGTCCAGAGTGATCACCCCACCGGGTCATGAACTTTATGAAGATGCAGAAAACACAGCTATGACGTCTTAGGTCCCGAAGAACCGACACACGTTCCGTCTGACCCACGGAGACATCCGGATGTATTGGACATCGTGCTCTCTAGGAACGTCAACTACCCGATAGTGGTAGAGGTGCTGTACGACCTTAATTCACAGCACCTCCCGATCTTGATTACCCTTGGCCTAAAGGCGGTGACTATGCCGCCCAGAGCATTTTAGACACGTGTCGACTGGAGGCTCTACCATCAACACCTGCAGGAGAGACCTCCAGCACACCATTCTTTAAGCACAGCTGACGACGTAGAGGCCGCTGCTACTAGAATTACTAAGGCGATCCAAGAGGCTCTCCACGCTGCCTCTACGATCATCCCGATATCAGCAAAGAGAGACGATCTGTCGCGTGAGATAAGCGTGCAGATGAAGAGAAAAAGAGCGTTGAGGAGGCTCTGGGCGCGTACTCGCTGCCCGAGAATCAAAACGCAACTAAACACCTTGTCGGAGGAACTGTCGGTTGCAGTCCAGGCACACAGAGGAGAGGCCTGGGAGCGACGTATATGGAAAGCGGAAGAGCACGATGCGTCGCTCTACAAACTGTACCGACAGTTAAGTAAAGCCAAACCTCCCGTTTGCCCGCTGACCAACAACGCGGGCGAACGTCGTTACGATGCCAAGCATAGAGCGGATATCCTAGTAGAGCACTTCGAGGGGAAAGGAGTTCCTGTCGTCGCCCGCGCCACCGCTTGCATGAGAGTGGTTCATCTCCCCCGCTGAACTGTGGAGGACAGTAACCCGCTTGCAACCGAGGAAGGCGCCGGAGCACGATGGGACTACCAACGCTGCACTTCGACAGTTGCCCAATAGAGTCCTAGTAGAGCTTGGTCGACTCTACAATGGGATACTGCGGACATACCACTTCCCGGAGGACTGGAAGAAAGGCAAAATCATAGTCTTGCCGAAACCCGGGAAGGACAGGCGTAGAGCTGCCAGCTACAGGCCGATCACGCTGCTACCGCACATAGCTAAACTGCTAGAAAGATTGTTGCTAAGACGCCTCCGTCCGTGCATCCAACTTCGGGCGGAGCAGCACGGATTCAGGAGGGATCACTCAACAGCAACACAGCTGACCAGAGTGCTGCACCTGCTTGCGGCTGAGTACAACCATGGCCGCACATCGTTGGGCGTCTTTCTCGATATCGAGAAGGCTTTCGACAGGGTGTGGCATTCTGGATTACTATATAAATTGGAAGAATAGACAAGTGTCCCTCCTGCTATGTTGCGGCTAGTGGCGTCTTTCCTGGCAGACAGGAAGTTCTACGTCTGCGTAGAGGACGCCGAGTCCGTAACAAGACCCATCAGAGCCGGCGTTCCACAGGGCAGCTGTTTGTCTCCAGTCCTGTACGCGGCTTACACGATATCCCAACACTGGCAGGAAGGCTGCAAGAGTGGGAGGACGACGTGGAATTGGCGTTATATGTGGATGGTAGCGTTTGCTTCACGTCGTCCAGAAGAGCCCACATTGCCACTACCAGGATACAACGTCTGCCGGACCTGTTGCCACCATGGCTAGATGAGAGGAGGATGGTCGTCAACGTTGGTAAGACGACCGCTCTGCTCACTCGCCGTCTCAGGAACCTACCACCTCCGCTAACCCTCAATGGCCAGAAGATCGCTTACGAGAAGGCCGTGACCTACCTTGGGTGCCGGATTGACCGGGCGCTGCGCATGACTGCGCACGTCGACTTCGTCGTCCGCAGACCCAGATGTGCGCGGGCGATGCTCCGTCCAGTCCTGGCATCCAAGCTGCCACTTAAGACCAAAGTGAAGATATACAAGATGTATATAAGACCCATCATCACCTACGCTGCTCCGGCCTGGTATGCGCTTCTGAGCGATCCTCTGAGGCGGCGACTGCAGGCCCAGCAGAATTTGACTTTAAGAACCATTGTCGGTGCGGGTCGCTACGTCCGGAATGACGTCATAGCGGCCAACCTCAATGTAGAAACCATCCAGGACTTTGTGGCCCGGTTGGCACGCGGCCTGTTCGACCGCGCAGATAACGGGCCACACACACATCTTAACAACCTAGCGCCGCTACACACTCGCCAACCGGACGGGCGACCCTATCCAAGAGAACTGCTTTCTATATAGATTAGAGAGTCGAGTAACAGCCCACAATGCCGCTGATAGGCCAACTTTGACATCCCAAGATAACCTCATTTTTTCGTAGTCTTAACCGACTACGAAAAGTTTTACCAACTACGGACTAAATCCGAAAAATAATTAACAAATCCTAAATAAGGCTCCCAGGACCGGCCCATAGTAGTGGGCCGCGAGGATAATCCGGGTAATGGGGGCATACCCCGAGGCCCGAGACCTGCAGGACCTAAGCAGGTCTCGCAGATGACAACACTGAGCCTGTGTGTGAGCCGTGGTAGCTCAGATGGTTAGCGCTTGCTGTAAATTTCACAGTACGCGAGCACATCGGGTTCGATCCCCGCCGGCACCAATGAAATTGTTAATTGCAATTTTAAGTGCTGATTTACCACGTACTCGGCGGTGAAGGAAACCTGCGGAAATCGTGAGGAAACCTGCATGTCAGGGAAATAAGAAAAAAAATCGAAGACATGTGAAGTTCGCCAACACGCTTAGGGGCAGCGCGGCGGACAATTCCTTGCCCTAAAACCCTCTCAGAAATGAGCGGAGGCCGGTGCCCAGCAGTTGGACGTATATAGGCTGTAACTTTACTTTGAGCGGCCTGTGTTGGTAAACTAATCCGAAACAACGACCGTTATTAATGTAGTTATTAAATTTAAAAAGATTGAGGTAAAACGTAAAAAGTCTTACCGCCAAACTTGGATCTCGTGTTTTTTTGAAGCTTTAAGTCGATATATTATGTATGTAGTAATTTATAAATTAAACGCTATCTCTATCACTTTAAGTCAAAGTGATACACTAAGAAAATTAACGACATCTTAAAATTGATTAGCCAATAGGTTTAATTCACAAACCCAATCTAGATTACTATTGCACTGGATTAGAAAAACTAGAAACTGGGTTCAGTAACAGTCCTGGCTTGGCCTCATACCCACTGACAATCATAATTAATAACAAAAAGGGAATTGGTTGGAACAGGTTGGGACACAGAGCATAAAATAATAATATACCATCCTCTTACTCTCATTATTGTATTTTACAGTCTATGGGTGTAAAATAATGAGAACCGGAGATTTTTTTTACTGGTATTGAAACATTTCAGTCATCTTAGTCATCAGGGATTACAACGCATTTTTATTTGAATCCTTAATCGAAGATATAAAGAACGTGTCTATGGACCACCAGTACAGGACAGCTATAGGAAACAGCTACGTGAAATGAACTTAGCAGTTGTCGTCGGTGTGAAGTATGCTGCTAAACTATTCAGTAGCTCTAAAATCTAAAATAATTTTATTTAGTAAATATAACCTCGAGAAAGTCGTCTATCCCACTAATATTTTTCGGCGCGTTCTTTAAAATTTACCCCGTAGCTACCGTGGCGACACCCTGATTTAACGGTTTTCTACGGACACTTTTTAATACACAGTCTGTACTCCTTGCTTCTACACTCCATAATCTAAACGTTTTTGTCTGGATTTTTTTCGGCAATCTATTTATTTATAATCTACGAGATAAAAATATTATTTCGTACTGTTTAATAAAAATAACATTTCAAAAGATTTAACGGCAAATGATTTATTTAATACGATAATTTTCAACCACAAATATTAGATTTTATAGCAAATAATTGTTACGGTCCTTATGTGTGAATGTGAAGCCTATATTTTGATGTAAGAAATAAAAAGAATTATAGACTATTTTTCTTTTTTGCAAAGACATTTAAGTTATGTATATATATATATATATATATATATATATATATATATATATATATATATATATATATATATATATATATATATGTTTAAATCTCTTTGCTTCTTTGAAAGAAAGTTTAGGAACAATCATTAAAGTTTATATTTTCCTAAGAAATTATCGTCCCCGCTATGAAATCTGTAAATATTTTCTTCATTGTAATGTGGCGCCGCCCTGGTGGCAAAAAAGTCGCTCTTTAATGACATATTATTTGATTTTTACCAATTATCTACTATAATAAATATAAAATCATAGCAGAAAAATGTTTTTGTCATTCACTTGTTTTTACTTTCCAACAGGGCCCCAAATTCTTGTGTGCCCAGGGGCCCCGGTATGGCCTAAGACGGCTTTGTGGACCACCACAGGTGCCAACTGTTGCTATGAAATTAAAGTCATACAAACTGAATATTATGTTTTAAATTTATTTGCGTGTGTTGTTCAAACTAGGTACCCGTCGACTGTATTTTTTTCAAATGTATAGAACATCTCATACTTCGAAGATTTGAAGGTCAATTGGTGTGTAAAGCTTTTCGATTATTAGAAACCTCTTAAGCGTCCGAAAAACACCATGTGTTTATAAGCGAAAAGTGCTGGTAGCGCCCGAAGGACACCATGTGTCCGTAAGGAGTCGATCTTCTTTTGTCTTTGATATTCAATCTGCGTGGTGATTGGTTATTCAAATTTTTCCTCATTCTCGAAGTTCAACTAATCATTCATTCATTCATGTGTGATACACCAATCAAAATTAAGAAATAAAGGTAAAAAAAAAACAAAATTTGAAAGTCAGTCGTGACGTTCATTCTTTTAGCCGCCATTTTCAATTTCTGTGCAAAAACAAAGTATTTCGTGTGGAAGAAAAATGTCCAAAGCTTTCAAACGATAAGTGTTTATTTTATAAATTATATATCAAATTACTAGGAATTGAATAAAAAATCGTTTTATCATATTTACTCAAGACACAAATTACATTTCGATAGTAAAAAAACAGTGAAACTTTTGGAACGCATCTTATTCAGTTGTAACGCCGGGCGGCCATTTTATGCCGGTTATTCGAAATAAATTATTTATTATGAAGTAACTACTTGTTATTATAGAATAAAATTATGCAAATCCGATAAACAATCTATCAAACTTTACGTTATTGTTTGTGTTTTGTGAAATGTGGCCTTGGATTTAGCACAATTTGTGAATAAAGTGTTAGTGTCGGAACAAAAAACAGAAGAAAAACGCAATGTTTTGAAAACAGAAAGTAATAATTAACTTACTATGTAAGTAATTACATTATTATTTATAAAAACAGATAGAAAATTTAATCCCCTTTCGAATGATACATAACCTATAAAACGTTATTTTACCTGTTGGAAAATATTTTGTTTTTTCTACGCAAAACCAGAGAAATTTCATTTGTACTGGACATTACAGGACTTTGAACATTCAAAGTATGGACGCTTGAAAGGTTAAAACTCAGTGCGGACTCATCCCACTTGTGGAGTGTTTCGCATACTGTTAAAGAAGAAAAACATATGTAAGTATATTTAAATAGATACAATAATACCTACAGACCGAATTTCAGCATTAAGAGCGTATATTCAAATATGCAGAATTAAAATCACTGGAACGGCGTAATATTGACGCACGCTACAATTTTCTCTCTGCATGCATGACTGCGCGAAGTGGAGCGAGCGCAAGGTTACGAGTGATATCTAGCACGAATCATGTTGATACTATTGGAACTAAAAGAATAAAATAATTACCATATAATAGTTTATGAGGTCGGTGCTAAGACATAGTGTATATAAGAATTAATATCCAATCTAGCCCGGCATCGGAAGTTAATATGTATGAATTATTTTATTCTTTTAGTAAATTGAAGTGGCTTTATCTTTGTTACTCTATTGAGTAGACTAAGGAATGTCACAACGTCAAGGTAACAACTAGAAAGTTGTAAGTATGTAGTATAAGTAAGGAGTAATATATGTTTGGATTGAAAAATATGTATTACATAAAATAGTTATATAGATATAGATAATTCATGCGGATGCAAAGGTAATTCATGTCGGCGGGGATCGAACCTGGGTTGCTCGTGTTTACGGCGAGCATTTCGCCTTTGAGCTACCATGCCTCATATATTTTTTGTTTCTATCTTATAATAACGTTATTCCACACTTGGAATTTTTCCTAAGTATATCGTTGGGGCAGTTAACATAAGAACATAAGGACAAACGTCCAGACACAACAATTATTTGCAGGTATACAAATTTTTGCTCAATGCGGGAATCGAACCTGCGGCCCTTAGAGTTAAACTAATTGCTAAGCCACTCCGCCACGGAGCCGTCGAATATATCTTTTACTTACTATTAAATAAACCTATAAAATTATTAATAATTAAATAAATAATATCATTTCACAAAGTATCATTCGTTGTGTTGTGTTGCGCGTAGCGCCTATTATTTATTTATTCTGTGGTAGCGCCTTCATTCGTGTCCCATAGTGTGGCAAGGTTAAAATCATGACAGTTACAATAGCTACAAAAAGAGTTTTTGTAGCCATTGTGGTCGCTATTAGTTATACTGGTCTTTATGACACAATTCGCAATGTGTTTTATAATTATTATTTAGGACTGATCAAATGAACGAATAATGTTTCGTGCAAACATCGTTGCAGTTGAACTTTCCAAATAATATTGTTCTGAAAATAGTTATAAATCTTATAAACTCACAACTTCTGCATTTCTTCAAAAATCCCTTTAAAAAAACGGTATCTTACAATATAAAAAGCACACGTTTTAATGCCTCACACCTTGATAGCCTAGATAGAATACTTGAATCGGACTTATAATGTTATTTTATTTATTGAAAGCAATAGTATCTACAACCCATTGAAGAAATTGACTAGTGGAAGAACTTTTCCACAAGACTTTTGCATTTTACTAAATGTACTTATTTAAACACCAGCATTTAAGTTAGGTACTGTACTGATTACTAATATAGTAATAGAATGGAATATCTAATGTCGAATTAACGACATCGATGCATAGCGCAACCCGGCGATAGGCATCAGGCAGTGAGAAAAAAGAAATTTTAAGGAAATTAATACATTAACTCTAGCCTCTCATTACATTTATGAAAAGGTAATGTACGTACACAAAAATAAAAGTAGTTTTTACAAAATAAGTGATATTCATTCTGTAAATACTAGGAACAGACACAAGCTAATAGTACCAGTTACTCGACTCCACCGAGTCAGTAATTCATTCTTGGGCGATGTATACGCTTTTATAACAAAATCCCAGAAAATATACAAAATTTGTCATACACAGAGTTCAAAAATGTTATTAAACTAAGTTTTTATAAAAAGGGTTATTATAATATCAAGGAATTTATGGATGATAATAACCCCTGGGAAGGGGGATCGCTACCAAGCTATTTCTAATTTGTCTTGTGTTGTTAATTATAAACATGATTGTAAGCTATTATTGGAAAAAAATAGTCCCGCTGGGTTTCTTGCGGGTTCTTCTCTGGACAGAGGGTTTTTTGCGAACCAGTGGTAAATGAAAAAAGTGACTCAATAAGTATTGTAATCTACATTGAATAAAAAAAATTCTGTTTCTGTTTCTGGACGAATTGATATCTGTATCTTGCCATGCCAACACATTACGCGCGAAGTTTAAAACATAAGTATATTTTAAAGTTAGTAAATATATTTTTCATAAGCGGGGAATTGAACCAGCTATTTGGTTTATTTAACCTGTGAATTCGAATTAAAGTGGCTAGGTGAAGACTAGCACAGTGGCAAAATAGTAGGTTAAGTAAATAAGCTAGGTATTTGGACAAGTGTTGTTCAGGCTTAATGCCTGAAGTGATTTAAGTGAAATGCGCGAATGAGTGATTGCCTTCAGCTCGTCAGAAAGCGCTTATGTGCTTCTCAAAGCAAATTCACAATGTCATCTCACTTGTCAACCGCCAACAAACGCCGTACGTTTAACATTTCATTTGTAATATAACTAATTTTGAAAAGTAAGAGCATTTTACTAGCACCAGTTTATCCTCTAAAGATAAAACAAGGCCCATGAGGGGAACTAAAAAAATCCGCAAGAGAATCAATAAAAGTCAAGAAATTCATCAAACACAACCATCGGCGGACTTCGAATTTTACAACGGATCTATTGCTATGGACGGAACCTTGAAGTGAACTGTCTAAAGTCTAGGGTTTCAAGCGTCAAGATTGAGAATTATACTGAGAAGAAGATCAAGTTTCGAGCAGTACAACAGCGAAAGTTATACATCGAGACGTGACCTGGTTCTCGCCTCCGAAATTTAGTGTCCTTCCTTCAAAGCTATTTTCTTTCAAATATCCAATAATCCTAATTACTTATTCAGAATAGTACTCCATTTGTGTAAATAAAGTGTTCTTTAGGCTATTCACGCCCCCAATTCTTAAATTAAGTGCAATTTTGTTCCTGCATCATCTTTTAAAATAGAACCCTAAATTAAAAAAAGACAAAAAGTGGACAAAGGAATTAGTTACTTTTTGGCAAACATTTCTTAGAATTCCATTAAATTTAACAAATAAATGGTTAAATTTGTTTAATTAAATTACGGTTCACAAGTTTAGCCACTACAAATGCTTGTTTTTAAAGTAAAAGTTAACAAAAATACAAAATTTTTCAGCGGTAGGTTCCTTTGTTCTTTATCGATTATCTACAAAATATTTAGCGTATATGCCGACTATTCCAGGTTATACTATAACTACCTTATTAATAAAAATTGCTTATTCCAAGCTTAATTCGAAGTTACACTTGGACTAGCTAATCTCAGAGTAACTGACTATTTACTTCGTTATTACAATGTTATTTTAATAAACATGGAGTAACTTCGGACTGATGCTATACATTCCTTACGCCGGAATTAACGCTTGCGCTATGGCAACGCACTTATTTTAAAAGTAAAAAGAGTAAGTCAGTGAATGAATTCAATGCTTAATGATGACATTAATGACAGTGACAGGCAATATTTTGAGTTTGACAAGAGATACGTGTTACGTGTTGTTCCTTGTTCCTAGTGTTGTTTTCGGACTCTGTGGAAAAACTAAGTTCTAAAAGTAGTAGTTCTAAAGTTTTGACGACTCCGTGGCGCAGTGGCTTAGCATCGAGTGGCTGCGCTGGGGGTCGCGGGTTCGAATCCCGCACGGAACAAGTATTTATATGACCTACAAATAATTGTTCCGGGTCTGGATGTTTGTCCTTGTGCAATTTATGTTTGTAAACTGCCCCCACGATACAGGAGAAAATCCTAGTGTAGGGGTAACGTTTTTTTTTAAAAAAAAAAAAGAAATATAATCATTTTTAAATATTGTTTGTAACGAAATTTTAGAATTAAGAAAACAGCGTGAGGGGCAAAATTAATTAAATAACCATTTTTGTTTAGTTTTTTAGGGATAAATAAAATCTTTTGTACATGTAATTATTGTATATTTATTGAAAAAAAAATCGTTAATAAATGCTGCCCGAACAGAATTTCCTCTAACGGAGTTATTTACTAATTGTGTGACTGATATATTTTCATCATCTACTTATACTATATCCTCAAGCAGATCTTGCTTTTGCATTGCAATGTATATAGTTTTGTATGCTCTTATTTAGTATTTAGTAAACGCTCGCAGTATACACCGAAACCTTTGCTTCCCTCCAAAGCATTGTTCTACAGTGTTACGGGCCCAGATGTGCGAGAAGTGAATAAATAAGGAGTACAAACATAACCAGAATCTCCGAGAAGTCTGCCTTTAAATTCTGATTGCTCAAACGTTTGTTTTAATGTGACTTTCATTAAATATTCTTGCGTCATGTGTTCTGCCTTGCCAAAGTGCCACTGTATCCATGAACTCTAGCATTTGACACAACCTGGAACAAGGCACCCACTTCTTTAATATGAAATAATAGATTGAGGTGATTGTATTGAATCTAAGAAAATAAATAAGTACCTATATGGCAAAGATGGGCTAGCTAGGTGCTATAAAACTTACTTGTACATTTATTGAACTGTATCCTTTCCTGTTTATGTAGTATTGTGTGATATTTCCAGTGACTTTCGGGATCAGAATATGTAGCAATCAATAGCCCCAATCACTTGTCTAAATCCACATAATCAATAAAAACCTGCAATCACTTTGTTATGCTCCACATCACTTCTTGGCATTTTAATCCATTATGCTGTTTTTGTTACTAGTGCTTACAAGTTATGAATTTAACAACGTAAAGTCTTACAAAATGTCAAAATACGCGACTAGTCTATGCTTACTCAGTCGTTAAACTACCGCCAAGGATTAACTTTTATTCCGAGAGTCGATTCGGATTAGTTTACTCCTTCCTTACTCTATGTTTATTAATACTGAAATTAGATATTTTAAGCTTTAATCTAGGAGTACAGTTAATCTTGATCAAGTCTGTGTTTATTTATAGGGCTGTAAGTAATTATCATTGCGGAGCACTGCTCGCTGTTAGTCGCTATTGTGTCGGCACTCGGCACCGACCGGGAGCGATCCGCTGAGCGTGCGCAGCTGGCTTCCCTGTATAGCTTGTAGTATACAGCACGCAAGTACCGCCAGAACGAGAAACGTGAGCCATTATTATTTACTATTCTAACAGTTGCATTGCTATTTAAATAAGCATTTAAAACTTATTTGAAGATAAAAATTAAAGTTAATTATTAACAATGACTTCATAAGCAGAAATTAATAAAAAACGATTACGTGAATTAACTACAAAAACATTTCAAAAAGCCCTTCTGGCAATATTCGTCATACAGCTAATAACAATTATAATTACGCTCAAAGGTTTCATCAAAACAATAATACCATAAAGACATTTGCAAGCACAAGCGATAATTACAGTAAAAAGTCAAACATATTTACATGCATTATTTGTAACGAGCATCATAGAATCTACGATTGCCCCCCATTTAGGGCTAAGGGGATTGACGAGCGAATGATGGACGTAACGAAGTATAAACTGTGTGTCAATTGCCTAAGGCAGGGTCACCCTGAAAGCCAGTTTGTCGTCTGATTGCACCGAGATGCAATAGAGGTATCGGGCCTCGGGGTGTACCCCATTGCCCGGGTTTCCTCATGCCCCATTACTATGGGGCAGTCATTTTCTTCACCTATTATGTTATAGGTGGCTTTTTCTATAACCGGAGTGTCCGTAAGTGGTTAATATTTTTCCATAGTCATTTACCCCACTATGGAAAAATAGGAGGTTGTCTTGATAGTTTTTCCGTAGTTATCCTACTACGGAAAAAGGAGAGGTTATCCGGTTGAAAGTCAAAGTTGGCCTTTCAGCGGCATTGTGGGTTGTTATTCGACTCTCTAATCGATATAGAGAGGAGTTCTCTTGGAAGAGGTCGCCCGTCCGGTGGCCGAGTGTGCAACGGCGCGAAGCCGTTGAGGTGTACGCGTGGTCCGTTGTCGGCACGGTCGAACATGCCGCGCGCCATCCGGGCCACGAAGTCGGTGATGCTCTCGACTTTTAAGTCGGCCGCTATTACGTCGTTCCGGACGTAACGACCTGCTCCGACAATCGTCCTTAATGTCAGATTCTGCTGAGCCTGCAGTCGCCGCCTCTGGGTTATGCTCAGGAGCGCGTACCAGGCCGGAGCAGCGTAGGTGGTAATAGTCCGGATATACATCTTGTATATCCGGATCTTAGTCTTCAATGGTAATTTGGATGCCAGGACCGGACGGAGCATCGCCCGCGCACATCTGGCTTTGCGGAAGACGAAGTCGACGTGCGCAGTCATGCGCAGCGCCCGGTCGATCCGGCACCCAAGGTAAGTCACGGCCTTCTCATACGCTATCTCCTGGCCGTTGAGAGTCAATGGTGGTGGTAAATTCCTGAGGCGACGAGTGAGCAGAGCGGTTGTCTTACCAACGTTGACAACCATCCTCCACTCATTTAGCCAAGGTGGCAGCAGGTCCAGCAGACGCTGCATTTTGGCAGTGGCTATATGGGCTCTTCTGGACGAGGTGAAATAGGCGCTATCGTCCGCATATAGCGCCAGCTCAACGTCGTCCTCCCATTCTTGCAGCCTGCCTGCCAATGTAGGTATATCATTGGTATAAGCTGCGTACAGGACTGGAGACAAACAGCTGCCCTGTGGAACGCCGGCTCTGATGGATTTTGTTGCGGACTCGGCGTTCTCTATGCAGACGTAAAACTTCCTGTCTTCCAGGAAAGACGCCATTAACTGCAACATAGCAGGGGGGACACTGGTCTGCTCGTGTATTTTATATAATAATCCGGAGTGCCACACCCGGTCGAACGCCTTCTCGATGTCGAGATAGACGCCCAACGATATGCGGCCGCGATTGTACTCTGCCGCAAGCAGGTGCAGCACTCTAGTCAGCTGTGTAACTGTAGAGTGACCCCTCCTGAATCCGTGCTGCTCCGCCCGAAGTTGGATGCACGGACGGAGACGTCTTAGCAGCAATCTTTCGAACAGTTTAGCTATGTGTGGTAATAGCGTAATCGGCCTGTAGCTGGAAGCTTTACGCCTGTCCTTCCCGGGTTTCGGCAAGACGATAATTTTGCCTTTTTTCCATTCCTCCGGGAAGTGGGATGTCCGCAATATCCCATTGTAGAGTCGACCAATCTCTACTAGGACTCTATTGGGCAGCTGCCGGAGTGCAGCGTTGGTAATCCTGTCGTGCCCAGGCGCCTTCCTCGGTTGCAGGCGGGTTACTGTCCTCCGCAGTTCAGCGGGGGAGATGAACCACTCTCCTGCAAGAGGTGGCGCGGGCGACGACAGGAACTCCTGTACGCGACTCTCCTTCCGGGCATGAAGCTCCATGAACTCCGCACTCGCTGGGTTCGGCATAAATTGCCCCTCGAAGTGCTCTCCCAGGATATCCGCTCTGCCCTTGGCATCATAGCAACGTTCGCCCACACTGTTGGTCAGTGGGCAAATGGGAGGTCTAGTTTTTGTCAGCTGTCGGTTCAGTTTATAGAGCGACGCATCATGCTCATCCGCCTTCCATATGCGCCGCTCCCAGGCCTCCCCTCTGTAGGCCTGGACTGCCACCGACAGCTCCTCCGATACGGTGTTTAATTGCGTTTTTAATCTAGGACAGCGAGTACGCGCCCAGAGCTTTCTCAGCGCTCTTTTGCGCTTGATCTGCACGCTTATCTCACGCGGCAGATCGTCACGCCTTGCTGTTATCGGGACGATCGTAGAGGCCGCATTGAGGGCCTCTTGGATGTTTTTGGTAATTCTAGTAGCTGCGGCCTATACGTCGTCCGCTGTGTGTGTTGTGCATAGCGCCTCCAGTCGACACGTGTCTTGGTTGCTCTGGGCGGCGTAGTCACCGCCTTTGTGCCAAGGGTTATCAGAATCGGGAGGTGCTGTGAGCTCAGGTCGTATAGCATCTCTACCACTACTGGGTAGTTGATGTTCCTGGAGAGCACGATGTCCAATACATCCGGATAATTCCGTGGGTTGGACGGGATGTGCGTTGGCTCCTCGGGACCTAAAACGTCATAGTTGTTGTTTTCTGCATCTTCATAAGGTTCACGACCCGGCGGGGTGATCACTCTGGACCCCCACGCCGGGTGTTTGGCGTTTAGGTCCCCGGCGACGATAGTGGGCGTGTCGCCTTCCATTATTGTCCGGATGTCTGAGGGGCAAAATGGAGTCCCTGGCGGGCGGTATGCTGCGTAGATCCTAAGTTCCTCGCCCGCCGCCTCCATTTTTATGCCGATAGAACGCATTGAATGGTATGATGGTAATTCCAGTTCCTGATGGACGATGTCCCTCCTCACCAGAACTGCCGTCACTCTATAGGCAGCCCCTTGAGCAGTGATTTCGTCCCTTCTGTACAGGTGGTAGTTGGGCAGCTTTATGTGCGTCCTTGGGTTGAGCTTCGTCTCTCCCAGCAAAATGACGTGCAGATCCTGTTGCTGGGCAATTGTGCGGAGTTCATGCAGCTTCTGCTGTATACCGTCCGGGTTCCAGTATAGGAGGCGCAGGTTACTCTCCTCCGTAGTGCCGGGCTAGGAGGTTTGCCAGCGCCTTCATGATGGCTGTGATTGGGTCTGTCCCGGTCCTGATGTCTGTCAGGACTTGCATGCCGACCTCGATGGCAATACCAACCAGACGCTGGATTGCGTCTGCTGTTTCGAGGCCGGCGGTAGGTGTTCTCCTATAAGAAGGCGTTGGCAATTGTCTCGGGTGTTGGGTGTCCTGGGTTTGCTCACTGTGTATTTGGGTAGGGCGCGCTCTTCCAGTAGAGCGGGCTCTGTGCTCAGCCCTTTCTGGCACTCTACCCATACTCCTGGTTCTCTCCCTGGTAACCTGCGCCTGTGAGGCTACTGGTGCAGTTGGTGTCGGGGTAGAGGTGACAGCCTGAGGAGGCTGCGACTTCTTCCTGCTCCTCTCCCGCCTCCTCTTCTTGGAGGGTTGCCGTTCTGTGGCAGGATTGGCGGGGGGCTGTAGAGTCGCCCCGGTGGTTGCCCTTATCTCTGTGGGTTCCACCGTTTCTTTAGGTGTTACTTGGGGGCTGGTTGCCTGCCCTTCCCAGTGATGGTGGCCCACCCGTCTTGCTGAATGGTTACAGCTTTCGGGCGACTCTGGGGGGGCTTTTTAGGGGCCTCCGGGAGTAGCCCCGGCAAAGTTATCCCCTGCCTCCTTGCAGTCCTCCTCAGGACTGGACAATGGCGGTCATTTGCCGTGTGGTTTTTACCACAGTTGGCACATGTAGGTTGTTCCTCTCTACCCCGAGGGCAAAGGCTTGCAATGTGCTCCCCGGCACAGCGTACGCATCTCACTGGCCTGAAGCAATTTGCGGATGCATGTCCGAAGGCCTGGCAGCGGTGGCATTGAGCCGGTCCTGCTTTCCTTTGCCAGGCCTCGTTGACTACTCCTCTCATAAAGAGGAGTTCGTCGATTTTGTACAGTTCTTGGAGCTGCTCCAGGCTCAGGTGGTCGAACTGGGCAAAGTAGATGCAGCCAGGTCTGCTTCTACGCGGTGGGA
Organism: Parnassius apollo; assembly: GCA_907164705.1. Taxonomy (NCBI): domain Eukaryota; kingdom Metazoa; phylum Arthropoda; class Insecta; order Lepidoptera; family Papilionidae; genus Parnassius; species Parnassius apollo. The sequence continues at coordinate 17,751,149 of CAJQZP010000220.1, read as the reverse complement.
TCGCTTTGACGTATTTGACAGGGAAGCCTTTTGCCCTAATAGCCTCCTCTATGTCCTTGGTGTCCGTGCCCATTGGTAGACCCCGGATGCCCACTTTAGTGGGCTTGTCCTCCGGGGTATAGCAATACCACGACAATGTTGGCACTTCCTTAGTCAGCTCAATCATGTAGCGTTGGACTGTCCTGAACTCGTTCGCGCTTTGCGGAGTGAACCTCACGCCTTTCCCGAATGGATGGGCATTTAAGGGGTGGCCCAACATTCTGTTGAGCTCCTTAAAATGCCTCGTCCAATCCGGTAGGCATTCAGCCACTATGGGCGGGTAGCGGGTCTTGTCTTGGTCGGCAGGCTTCTCAGTTGGCACTGCCGCCGGAGGTGGTCGCGGTACTGCTGGTGCAGCTATCATATGGGCATAACTGGTAGATGGCCGTTGGCCATCGTCCTGTGAAAGCCCGGACGGATTGATCGTTGCCGCCGGCGAGGACCGGCCGGCGGATGCAGCGAGGGTGGCATATGTGGTGGACCCCCAACTGTAGGATTCTTCACCCCCCTGCTCATACTGGGCCGAGTCTCGGCTTCGTCGATCCGGAGATATGGAGCGGGGGGGGGAGTTGCGGTGGAGATGGTGATTTGGGTGGTGATCTTAACACCTTCTTCGGCGTCACCCGATGGTGATAATCGTCATCCTCCTCCGATGTGGACGGTGCTTCATCGGAGGACAGTTGGGAGCCAATCCTTTGCCTCTTTTCAAATAAAGAGGCTTCAGTCTCCGGTGGTGTGTGGCGTCTAGCCGTTTTCACTGCCCGCTGCTGTTGGGGCGATGGTTCTTGCCTGACCGTATGCTCAGATACGGCCGGCGTGAGCGCGACGCCCGGTGCGGGCTCTTTCCGTGGCGAGACGGGTTTACGTTGGGGGATCTGTGAAAAGGAGGACACGACCCTCGTACGTTCCGGGTTCGACAGATCCCTCACAACCAGTGGTCGATCCAACACACCTTTTCTTTTGTCTGGTGGTTTTCTTATTGATGGGGGTGGCTCCCCCTTATCCCTACCTGACATGTTACTAATCCTAACAACGTCAGTCGAACTCTAAAAGGCCCTATCTAAAATATGGTGATAAAAAGTTTATGGCTATCAACACTTTGGGCACTGCCTACCCCTTTTGTACACCAAAAGGGTTGGGGGAAGTGCAACGGTGGCACTTTATGACGCGACTAGGCACAGGATGCTCGGAGCGTAGCGCATAAAGTGCCCAAGAATCACCTAGGGGCCGGTGACCTCGACGCCTCACGGAATCACGGGACTCAACGATCGGCGGAGTATGTCGTACCGGCGGTCATTTACAGCCACTGCTAACTGCAAACAACGCACACCTAGGAGATCCTTGATGGTCACCCTGAAAGCTAGTGTCGCATTGGGCCTTGTCGCGAGCGCGACTGCAAAGAGCGCCACAACAGTCTGCTCCACCGTCCGCCTTCCTCTTCAAACCACCTCACCCTCGCGGATGAACAAGATGAGATTACTCTAATCAAAATACAAATCAGGTTTTATTATCTACTGCAATGATTGAAATATAGAATCCACTTGATCAGCAAAAGGTTGTTCGTGCTTTGTTAGATTGCGCGAGCCAATCGTCATTCATTTCTGAGTCGATTGATTGTTTGCCTTTTGCTTTATTAAAGACCAGGTTATCTTTACCGAGCCGTCAAATTGACACACTAAAGGTCATTGGCATCGGTAACAATTCATCTCAACATGTAATTGAAAGTTGTAATATTCAAATTAAATCAATAAATAGCAAGTTCAGTGCAATGTTATAATGATTTGTGTTAAAAGAACTCACCGGTCACATACCAAAAATGCCGGTTGATATTAGCTCATTAAAACTACCCTCAAATATCAAGTTGGCTGATCCTATGTTTCATAAGCCAGCCCCCATTGATGTATTGATAGGTGCTGATCTCTTCTGGAACATTCTAGGCAATGAGCAACAGTCCCTAGGACCCAATTGTCCTAAGTTAAGGAGTTCACATCTTGGTTGGATAGTATCTAGCCCAATAAATCCAACTGTATCTAGTAAAAAATACATTGTAATCACGCAATTATCACTAAATCACAAAATGAAAATATTGAACAATTAATGTCCAAGTTCTGGGAATTGGAAGAAGTTGCCACCAAATGTAGCACGAATGAGCCTGAAAATGAAAGTGAAAGTCACTTTCTTGCTCATACTATACGAGATAAGGAAGGTAGATTTTGTGTAAAACTGCCTTTGAAAAAATCGGTTGAGTGTTTGGGTGACAGTTACAATTAAGCCAAAAAACGATTTATTAATCTAGAAAAACGGTTTAAACGCAACCCAGCTCTCAAATCGGAATACGTTAAATTCATAAACGAGTATTCTGACTTAGGACATCTTTCAATAAACAATTACAATAATGAACCTAAGCCTAACCCATCTTACCATTTGTGTCATCATGCAGTCATACGGCAGGAAAGCGAGTCCACCAAGCTCCGTGTGATTTTTAACGGCTCTGCCACCACCACTACAGGCTATTCTCTGAATGACATATTAATGATCGGCCCCAATGTTCAAGATACCCTCTTTTCCATCTTGATACGTGCTAGACAATATAAGTACCTACTTACAGGCGACATTGAAAAAATTTACAGACAGGTATTAGTGAATAAGAGTGATAGGAACTTACAGCTAATCTTATGGAGGGAGAATGAGTCACAATCCATTCAGACTTTGGCTTTGAACACGGTAACCTATGGCACTGCAAGTGCAAGCTACCTCAGCACACGTTGTTTATGGAGTTAGGGCAAGAACAAGACGACAAACTCATAAAAGACGTTGGTTGGGCGACGGGCCTTAGGGTTCCCGAGTTCGATTCCCCGGTCGAGCCTTGACCCTATTACGCGAGATGTTATACTAGATGGACTGTATACGTGGTAAGCTTCTTCTGCCTCAACAAGATGGCGGATGTGGCACGCGGTTCCTTGACAATGAACTCGTTCTTCCGAAATCTATTGTTTGCCAAGGTTATGAAGGAATCCTGCTTGAGCACATTAGGAGGAATGAAATGGGGCGGGTTAGCTAACAAACAAATACTCAAGCAGGCATTGAATTATAGGAAAAAACACACTTACCGGGGTGTGACTTCGATGCGGCTTAGGCGCTTCCGTTGCTGTGGTGCGACTTCTGGTGGGTCTCCTGGGGCGCCCCAAGGATGCGGTCCTGGCCGGTGGTGCGAAGGAAGAGAGCGGTACGCGACGATATCTCACACTATGTGAGGCGGTTACTTCTGGAGCTCGACTGCTCCAGGTGCGGTTCTGACTAGCGACGCGAAGGCAAGAGCGCACGAGGGCCGTGCGCGAGCTTATATTGCTTCGGCCTTCCTATCAATGCATCTCGGTCGGGCGCGCTTCTCATTGGTAGAAAGAATGACGCCACCTACTTGCCTCTCCGCTTTCTCCTCTCAGTGTATTTACGGAAGGGACAATAGGTCGGAGGAAGGATAGAAACTTGGCAAATATACCCTCGAATAAAATTAGAATACACGAATCGTTTCCGCGTAACTAGACGTTATATAAAGAGACTTCTATGTCGATGATTTAATCACAAGAGCAGATGACCCTCAACAATTAATTTATATACAGAAGTCGGTGTCAAATGCGTTAAAATCAGGTTGTTTCAATCTGCGTAAATATAGAAGCAATTGTCCCTCTATTTTTGATGGTATCGGTGTTGATAAGCACGATAAGTTAACAATCAGTGAGTCATTCAGCACTCTTGGTCTGGGCTGGATTCCTTCTACTGACACTTTTCATTTTCCTACAAAGCTAACTCAGGAACTAGATGTGTCTATAACAAAAGGATCGATCATGTCAAATTCTTTTAAAATATTTGACCCTTTGGGTGTTCTGAGCCCACTAATAGTGTTGCCAAAGATCATGCTTCAAAAGCTGTGGCAGCAAAAAATTGATTGGGATCAACCTGTAACTTCAGCGATAGAAAATGAATGGTTGAAGTTTGCAGAAAATTTAAAATGTTTGGATAATGTACTTATCCCGCGATTGGTGTTGGGTGACTCGCCAAAATATATAGAATTACATTCTTTCAGTGATGCATCGTCATCTGCATACGGCGCCTGCATATTTGTAAAATCAGCGCAAATAATGATGTCACTGTCAGGCTATTGTGTGCGAAGTCCAAAGTAGCATCACTAAAACCTACCAGCATTCCGCGTCTTGAATTGTGTGCCGCTTTGCTAGCCGCCAAACTCACCTAATCTGTAGTAGACTCTCTTCGCTACAAACCAACGAAAATTGTTCACTGGTGTGATTCAACTGTGGTCCTGAGTTGGATCAAAGGTGATATCAAAAGGCTGAAAACATTTGCGGCAAATCGTGTAAGTGAAATCGTGGATCTTACCTCTTCATTATCTTGGAGGTATGTTCCAACAGAATCGAAACCGGTGGATTTCATTTCGAGAGGAGTAGATGCAAAAAAAATTATGTCTTTGTCCCTTTGATGGACAGGTCCTGACTTTTTACTCAAAAATGATAACGAATAGCCAGTATTAAAAATTAAAGAGTCTGAGCCTTTACCAGAGTTGAAGGTGCATGCTGTGACAATGACTGAACCTGTTATAGATTATATATATTGAAAAATATTCATCCTTGAATCGATTGCAGCGACTATTCGCATACGTTCTTAGATTTATATTTAATACCAAAAATCCGAACCAAAAACGTACTGGAATTTTAACAGTTAACGAATTGCAAGAGTCATGGTTTTCGCTTTGTATTATTGCACAAACTCAATCATTTCCGGCTGAATACGATTTACTCGTAAAAAACAAACCTTTAAGTAGTAAAAGCAAAATAATTGGGCTTTCTCCATTTCTCGATAACAAGTTGGTACGTGTTGGGGGACGCATAGGTGCGGCAGGTAATTACTCATATGACCAGAAGCATCCCATTTTGCTACATGCCGCACGTAGATTAACAAAACTATATTTCAAAAGGGAGCACATAACGCATATGCATGCAGGTCCACTACTGTTGTTATCAACGGTAAAACAAACAGTGCGGCCAGTGAATAGACGACATCTGTCGTGGGCACAGTTAATAATTGTGTTCGATGTAGATGTATGCGCGGGAAAACCTTACAGCCTAAAATGGGAATTTGCCGCCCCAACACGTCACGCCAGGCTATCCCTTTTTGTCAGGGGGTCTCGACTCTGCTGGGCCACTCTCGATCATAAATCGTAAAGGCCGCGGAAGTCTAGTAATTAAATGTTCTCTGTGTTTGTTTGTCTGTCTTCGTTATAAATGCATCCACCTTGAAGCAATAAGCGATTTAACTAAGGATGCGTTTATAATGTCACTCAGACGTTTTATTGCACGCCGAGGTAAGCCAACGGAAATATTTTGTGACAACGGGACCAATTTTGTAGCCGCTTCACGGGAATTAGGCTCATTTATAAAACAAAATCAAGAACCCCTACTTGAGTTTGCAAATCAAAAACTTATTAAATTTAAATTTATACCGCCTTACACTCCTCATTTTGGCGGTATATGGGAAGCGGGTGTTAAATCTGCGAAACACCACATAAAGCGTGTCATTGGAAATAGCCATCTAACGTTCGAAGAAATTGGCACTATGTTTGCCCAAGTGGAGGCTATTTAGAATAGCCGTCCTTTATGCCCTCTGTCCTCTTCTCCCAATGACCTTCTTCCCTTAACTTCGGGACACTTTCTTATTGGGAGACCATTAACAGCAGCGCCGGCAGGGTATCTGGTTGAAGCCAAAGAAAGTCATATTTATTTTTATTTTTATTTATTTACACTTTATTGCACCATAAAAAGATTACAAAGGGCGGACTTAATGCCATTAGGCATTAAGTGAAATGCGCGAATGAGTGATTACCTTCAGCTCGTCAGAAGGCGCTAATGTGCTTCTCAAAGCAAATTCACAATGTCATCTCACTTGCCAACCAAACGCCGTACGATTAACATTTAATTTGTCTAATATAACTAATTTTGAAAAGTAAGAGCATTTTATTTGCACTAGTTTATCCTATAACGATAAAACAAGTGTTGTAAATTATTAGGTATTAGTACGATCGCGGGCGCCACATGAGTAGATAATTCCGTTTATTTACTCATGTGGCTGCGTGTTGAACGGATTCGGCGTCGCGCGTACAATATCAGCTAGATTTTAGGTTTAAGTTTCACTGCTAGTTTTATGTTTAGGTAATTTTATGATTTTTTTATGAAATTATCGTTTCATTCAGCTGTACTAACATGATAGAGCGTTAATAAACTAAATTAAACGTTGTAAAAAATGATTTTTTTCATCCGGATCGATTTTGTTTTTGTCCCATATTTAATTAACGCTACGAACGCCTAGAGAAAATGCAGCAACATTTCTGGCAACGGTGGCAGCGTTCACGACCGTTATCTGTCGGAACTGCAGCAAAGGACATATTGAAAGAGTCGTGCTGCCAACCTAAACGTAGGGGAAATGGTGCTTTTGGCGGAAGACAATACCCCTCCGCTTTCATGAAAGCTTGGCCGTGTGCTACGGCTCATTACGGGAGATGATGGAATCGCAAGAGTGGCGGATGTCAACACTAGCAGAGGCTGCGTGCGTCGTTCTCTCATGCGACTTTGTAAGCTTCCGACAGCTGAGGATCTTCAAAGTTGAAAGTGGTCTTCCAACGGCCGGGAGCATGTTCAGGCTTAATGCCTGAAGTGATTTAAGTGAAATGCGCGAATGAGTGATTGCCTTCAGCTCGTCAGAAGGCGCTAATGTGCTTCTCAAAGCAAATTCACAATGTCATCTCACTTGCCAACCAAACGCCGTACGATTAACATTTAATTTGTCTAATATAACTAATTTTGAAAAGTAAGAGCATTTTATTTGCACCAGTTTATCCTATAACGATAAAACAAGTGTTGTAAATTATTAGGTATTAGTACGATCGCGGGCGCCACATGAGTAGATAATTCCGTTTATTTACTCATGTGGCTGCGTGTTGAGCGGATTCGGCGTCGCGCGTACAATGTCAGCTAGATTTTAGGTTTAAGTTTCACTGCTAGTTTTATGTTTAGGTAATTTTATGATTTTTTTATGAAATTATCGTTTCATTCAGCTGTACTAACATGATAGAGCGTTAATAAACTAAATTAAACGTTGTAAAAAATGATTTTTTTCATCCGGATCGATTTTGTTTTTGTCCCATCATCGAAGGTATTCTTATTACTAATTTCGGTTTTCGTTTTCGGGAGCGTTTAACAAATACCCTGTATACTTGCTATAAATTTGATTTTAATACGATAGCCGGCACTACGAAAACGTGAGCTGCTGTGGAAAAGGGAACACCAAAATAAAAACAACTCAAGATTAAGGAACAGGCACTTACCTGGGGAAGCTGCGAACGGTCTCTCTCTACAGCCTTGTGAGGCGACGAGAACTGTGTTGCAGCTGGGGCCGAGCGGTGGCGGCGCACATCCCTTTTACCGCTTCGGCCGTCTCCACTTTCATCTAAGCAGAGTGCGCCTCCCATTGGAGGAACAAAATATGTCAACCAATGCTTAGCCCCCCGTTAGATAGGCCCGTGCCAATAGGAATGGACGTGAAGGGAAGTTGTACCGCCTAACTCATCTAACAAAAATACAAAATGCGTGGGTGTTCGTTGGCGTTACCATCGACCCGGCTTGAAGGGAACCCTTCAAAACTAACTAAAGCTGCTACTAAGACTTAATTGAAACTACTAACCTGAACTAGAAAGACAATTCCAAAACTATTGGTTAGTTAAAGGACAGAGACGTACAACAGTACGCATATATGACCCGGTCGCGGTCTTAACACGAGCTATCCTTGTTACTCCATCGGATCCAGGAAAAACCTCTTCAAGGATTCCTAATGGCCAATGAAGAGGCGGCGCGTTCCCTTCAGTGAGAATAACTACAGTTCCGACCGTTAATGGGTTAACTGCTATGTACCATTTCTGCCGCAACTGCAACGTATGCAGATATTCCATCCTTTAACGCTTCCAAAATAACTGCACAAGCTTGTCCAATAAGGTATGACGTGAAAGAACATGAAGTTTATCATCGTCTATATCTATAGCTGGTAGGTACTTCATAGGCGTAAGATTCAAAAAATTTGGAGTCAAAACCAGTTTCCAACGGGTCACTGGAAAGTATACGGCCTAAAGGGCGGCTCCCCATTGCGGATGCGTCGACCGCAACAGTTGGCAGACGCTCGGTCATTTTGTCGACAACTAATTGATTTATATTAAAACTAATACTGCGATCGAAACGCGAATAAAATTTTTAATTTATCCAATCTTGGACCGTCTTATTGTAGCCTTTAATTCCCTTCACTACGGGACATGAAGGCGTCTTTATTGCAAATAATCATATCAATATTGACATTGCTACGTTATAAAATTAGTTTGCGGCGTACTGTCTAATAATGTACGAACGCTAAGTTCGTTTCCACGCGAATCTCTACTTATGCTCGCGCGGTACCAAGAAGTACAGTGGTGGGAACGCTATCAATCTCTTTCACGTTTGTTATTGAGCACAAAGTAACTTTGCCGAAGCGCGCGCGCGACTTTGTCAATCGAGAGGCATCAACACGATTCGACTCCATTGAAGATAAAAGTTAGCGTTGGCTTCGTTGGCCGAAGCGTCACTCACAGGTTTGCTCAACGTGGATGCGGCACAATTTTCAAAATGCAGCATCGACTGATGTCTGCTGCTGCACTTATTACTCACCGACCTAAAGTTACAATTGGAAACGCGATGCTTGTTACTCAAGCAATTTAAGCACAAGTTGTTAGCTTTTACTATTTTATAGCGTTCGCTGGGTTAGCGCCTACGGAAATTTGCACAATTATATAAATTACCGTGTTTATACGTTTTACATAAGATACAGAAATGAAGAAAAATGTGAAAATGAAGGTGCCGTGTTCACATATGTTAGCGATTTCATTGGCTTCGACGGTGCATCCATTCGACAGTCGGCGTATTTTTTTGCTTCTTGTTTTGTACTAGACGAACGCTGTATTACCTATTTTGATTTGGTTTCGAACGAAAGATGCCAAGGCATCGAACTATGCTGTGTTGGAGCCACGATTTACCATTTCCAAGGAACTTACGGTGTTCGGGTCTAGCTTTTTTAATGCAATATATAAAAATATATAGTCCACAAGATCATTCATTTTAATCCCGACTGTGCACGCTCGTCTCGTTGCCTCGCGTGCCTCTCGTCGTGTTGAGGCTCGACACGAAAACACACCATGTACACACTCGTTGTATTATTTGAACTCCGTATGCCCGCTGGGATTGACCTACATGAAACTGTTGCTGCGTTTTGCCTTTGTGCTATTAGTTATTTTACTAACTTTACACATTTAGCATAAAAATAAAATTAATAAGCCACGGCGGAGAAGAAGATGGTGGATGGTTTCTATTTACCGTAACTGAACCATGTACGGTGAATAGAATATAGTACACTCTCGTTTTCATCGCGAGACTCACGAGACCCTTTGACTTGAGCGCAAAAAAAACGACACGCTTCCGAGAGCGCACGAGGGCGACGAGACGCGACGCGACGCAACGAGAGCACCATGTACACACTCGTACTCGCCCTGTCTCGTGGAGTATCGACGGGTGTGTACAGCCGCCATAAGAGTTTTGAGAGCGGCTACCGATGTTGCGAATCTATCTAAATTTTTTTTGAGATTGTAAATAATTGCGGACAACATAGCTTTGAGATCGAATATTTGATCCAGATATAGGCAACAATGAGTACCTAGTCAGAGAAACACTTTTTATAACTTTAATAAATTCGTAATAAATTAATTCTTTATAGTCTTTCCTCTGTTTCAATTGGCCTTTTAAATCTTGATTTTTCTATAGAGAGATATGGTTTTAGTATATGTAGTAATTCTTGAAATTTCTTGTATGTTAAATGCAAATATCTGAAAATTGATCATCATCATGTAATATGTCTTTAAATAAAGTATAATATTCTGCAAACAACTGATTTTTAAATTAATGTTATGAATCCAGGATCTTCTTTTTCTTCGAATTTTATTTTATTCTTCCTCTGCGAATAAGAGTAGTAATCCGAGCGATTCCGAGCGATCGATGTCACTGTATAATTTTATAGCAGTGCAGTAGTTGAAAAGAACTGCAAGTTTCGTTTGTAAATTAGTTACATATGGCGCGTACGTGTATATTTTGAACTATGGTAGTAGCCACGCGGCAGCTTTTGCTGTCGCACGGATAAGCCAGCTTGAACCGGGGTCAAACCACCACGAACTCACATAATACCAGCGTGTAGTAGAGGGTTTACCTTTGCGTTTCGCTTGGTGAGTGCAGGTGGCTGGAGGCCCAATCCACTCCCTCCCCTTCACATGATCTATCTATCTATTCTGTGGCCCTACAGCCCTTTGTGTGACCTGGCTTCCTCCACTTGTCGCGATCCTTCGACTCCCTGCGCCAGTTGGTGTATTTACCTATCCTTCTCAGATCCTCTTCCACTTTTTCTACCCAACTTTTTTTGGCCTGCCTTTTGGTCTCTTTTGCTGGAGAGTCCACCTGGTCATGATTTTCACGGCCCTAGAATCCGGCATTCGTTCCAGGTGGCCCGCCCATCTCAGCCGCTGTGACTTACAGAACCTGACGATGGTCTCACGTCCTATAAGAGCATCAAGCTCGTGATTCATGCGCTGGCGATCCAAATATGTTTCTGAGCACTTTCCTTTCAAATACCGCCAGTCTCGCTTCGCCCCTCTGTGTAAGTGTCCAGGTTTGGCATGCGTAAGTCACAACAGGTCTTATGATCGTCCGGTAGATGATGAGTTTGGATTTTCTGCTCAGTATTTTAGAGTTAAGTAGTTTTTTACATGAACAAAAGCATTTATTACCCGCGATTATTCTTGTTCTGATCTCAGTTTCAGTGCTGTTTTGGGAAGTTAAGTATTTAAAGTTTCAACACCTTCGAAAATCTTGCTCATCATAGAGATGTTTTGCAGCAGCTCGTACTTCCGAGTCGTTAGCAAGATATTTTGTGTTTTCGGTGTTGATCTTGGGGCCGAAACATTCCGTTTCTTTACTGAGGTTGCGGCAGTGATCCACCATTCTGTTTTTAAATCTTCTGGATATTACAATGTCGTCTGCATAGGCAGCGATCTGCGATATATTATAGCCCCTTGACATGATAGCGGAATAAAATAAAAAAAAAACTACCCCAGGAGGGTACCAGCGCCCCTGGTCACGGAGAATCCCTCGCTGAGCATCCATGACCAAGCTATCCTACTCTTCCAGAGCATGGGTGCTCAGGTTGAGTAATCCGGGGGAGGGGGGAATTCCGCTCGCGACTAAAACTGCTCAGGGTAAGCGGAGCAATAAGACTAAGGCGACCCCTGTCACGCTATCCGTAAATTTTTGCAACAACAGGGGACTTCATTCCAACCTTAACGGTGTCCACTACCATCTGGAGACGGCGAAGCCGGTCTTGCTCTTTTTAACCGAGACGCAGATGTCTCTCCAGTTGATACTTCATATCTCTCCTGCCCGGGGTAAAAATTAGACTGTGTCCCGTGTTGGAGTTTGCGTATACGTCAGAAGGGACATCTGTTTTCGGATATCGTGATTGCATTATGCAGGCTGCGGCCGTGCTTGGCACTATAGGTCAGCCGATTGGGATAGGATGCGGTATTTTTTGCATCCTATCCTTGGGGACGGATTTGCTTCTCGCCGGACGATCCCAGCGTTTTTACTGATTCTGTCGCTGATGTGGTGCTACAGCGAATGGAACTTTTTATTCCATCATCTGTAATAACTATCGGAGGCAGAAACCAGCCATGGTTTAGTCGCTCCTGCAAAATTGCATTACGCAATAAGCAGGAGTGCTACCAGGCCTGGGCTCAGCAATCGACGTCTCGGGATGCAAATACCAGCGCTCTTAATAAGAAGTCCTTAAAAAAGTCTGCAAAGGCAAAGTCTGACCATATCGGCAGAATTGGCGAAAAGCTAGTTTGCCTTTCTTTGGGATCCCGTGCATTCTTATCTCTTGCCAAGGTTGTTCAAGGGTACTTCTGTCAGCCCTCTCTTTCATCTCTGCACAAAGAGGACGACTCACTGGCCTATACCGCAAAAGAAAAAGCCGATCTGTTAGGCTCTCTCTGTGCGTCCAACTCGACTCTAGATGATGGAGGGAATACACCGCCGATCATTCAGCGGTGTGAGGGCTCCATGCCGGATGTGTGATTTGAACAGTGCTCGGTTCGCAAAGCAGTCTTCTCCTTGGACTTCAGCAAGTCGAGTGGGTTTGACGGAATCCCACCAATTGTGCTGAAGATGTGTACTCCGGAGTTGGCACCGGTTTTACACGTCTTTTCTACTACTCCCAAGGCGTAGTCCCGAATTCAAGAAAAACATGTTGTAGTGTTATGTTACTTACATATCATTTTACATTATTTTAAATTTATTTTTCCTTTCTGTTTTTGATTTTCTGCATTAGCCTCAAAACTGGATATTTTGCATCACCTTTATTTTCATAGGATCCTGTAACGTTTTTAAACCATAAGAACACAATAACAAATCATTTTCACATCGTATTTTCACGTTATCAGCACTTTTTAAATCTGTGTCAATGGAGTCTACCTTTTTCGGTATTTTATTTAGTTCTCCGTAACTCTGCAATTTCGGGCTTCGTGCGCACTGTTGCGCTACCTTTTTTCCTATATCAATAATATCTCATTTTTCACTTAAATCTTGCCGTTTCTCTATTACGAGCCTAAAACCAAAATTTGACATGTTTTGACATCGTTGTTTATCTGGTTGTCATGGCAATTTTTATTCAAATATCGTTACCGGCCTGATGTTTTTACTTCAAAAATACTCTTTTCTTCTTGGCCATTTACAAAAATTTGCTTTTAATTTAAATAATTTCAAATAATTTCTCGTTCTTATCCCAGATCCGTCAAAAAGTATAAAAGCCGAGGAATCGGCGAATAAAGGGTCTCACTTCAGCTTTGATACGAGAAGCACCTCTTAAAGGCTTTATCCGCACTGCCTCGGGATCTTGCAAGCCTCTGCCTTCTCGTGAAGTCGTCGCCTAGCCGCGCCTACGCCTCCACCTAGAACCTACGCCTTGCAAAGTTGCAGGTGGTGTGCCGGCATGAAATACGCTATGCTGAGCACGCCAAGCTTTTTAGAGGCCCATTTGGTCTTCTCTTCCAAGTGACCACGAATTTGCACGTCACTCGATATGTCGATGCCGAGGATTCCGATACTGGCTGAGGCAATAAGGGGAGTGTCTTGAAACTGAGGAGATACGACAAAGGGGTTTTTTAGCGGTTAACACGCAAACTTGTGTCTTCTGGGGGTTAAAGTGGACTAGATTTAGTCGCCCCCAATTCGAGACTCTGTTCAGCAAAGACTCGACTTCAGACAAAAGTTTGTCCCGGTACTCGGAGACGTTTTCCCGAGAAATATTGACACGGCCGGTGTAAAGAGCATCAGCAGTGCTGTCATCTGCATAGCAATGAATGTTACGGGTTTGCAACATATCAATGATATGCAGAAGAAACAGCGTTGGCGATAGCACGCAGCCTTGTGGAACACTAGCATTAATAGGCTTGTAATCGGAACTTGCACCGTCCACAATTGGACTCTATTGCCTCCGCCCATCTGTGAGTTAGGTAGACCAGAAGATCACCAGCTGACCGACCACGGCGAAAACCGTATTGGCGATCATTAATCAGCTGCTGATCCTCAAGGTGCCTCATGAGCTGGCAGTTAACAATAGACTCCACTGTTTTGGAGAACAAGGAGGTGATGGCGATAGGCCGGTAGTTGGACGGGTCTTAGCTGTTGCCTTATTTAGGGATCGGGTAGACAAAGGCCGTCTTCCATGATTTTGAGACTACGCCTAGGGAGTAGGAGTACCGGAAAAAACGCGTTAAAACCGGTGCCAACACTGGAGCACACGTTCTCAGCACAATTGGGGGTATTTCGTCAGGCCCACTCGACTAGTAGATGTCCAGCGAGAGGAGTGTTTTGCGAACCGAGCGCTGTGTAAACTGCACTTCCGGCATGGAGCACTCACACCGCGGGACGGTCGGCGGCGTACTCCCCCCGTAATCGTGAGTCTAGTTGAAGAATATAATAAAAAAATCTAGAGTTGGACGCAAAGAAATAGCCTAGCAGATCGGCTTTCTCCTTTGCGGTATGGGCCAGTGAGTCGTCTTCCCTGTGCAGAGATGGAAGAGATGGCTGACAGAAATTCTCCTGGACAGCCCTGGCGAGAGACCAGAATGCACGGGTTCCAGAAGGAAGGCGAACTAGTTTCTTGCCAATTCTGCCTATGTGCTCTGACTTTACTTGGCAATGACTCCTTTGAAGAACCTAGAGGCGGAATTATAATTCTTTTTTAGAGCGCTGGTGTTTACATCCCGGGATGTTGATGCGTCTGCCCAGGCTTGGTAGCACTCCTGCTTATAGCATGATGCTATTTTACAGGAGCGACCATACCATGACTAAGATTTGCCTCCAATGGGCACCACAGAGGAAGGAATAAAAAGAATCGGCAACAACGTTGGGATCGTTCGGCGAGAAGCAAACCCGCCTCCAAGGTTAGGATGCATGATGATAGGCCGCATCCCATCCCAATCGGCTGACCTATAGTGTCAAACACGGCAGCAGCCTGCAGAATGCAAATGCGATATCAGCGTGAGTGGCACCACACACCGGACAAGACAATGGTCCGAGGAGCCTAAAGGGCGTCGACGGAAATCTGATATCCGTCTGGGTGAGAGGTCAGCAGAAGGTCCATCAGGTAGGGTGCATGATCCTCCACATCTGGAATCCGCGTAGGTCAAGTAACCAGTTGTGTCAGACCGTATGCTAAGCAAAATCAAGAACAGATCTCCCCGCATAAGGAACTTAATATATTTAATCAAGAGGGTAGGGTAGTAAGAGGGTAAATGTAATATTATGTAGGTTATATAGGCCTGATGAGTGATGGGAAACTGTTCGAAATTAAAATCTTATTGAATTTATGAGGCAGCGTGGGGAGTATGCATAGGGGGCTACCACCACATGAGTGAAAAAATATAGGTAGGTGGATAGTTTAGAAATGCGGTAAAATCCGGCTCCCAATGATCCAAAATAAATATGCTATGGAGAAATAATTTAAAAGAAAGGGCGTTCATTAAAATAAATTGTAGGCCTATCTTGTCACTGCCGAGCTCGTAGATCTTCTACGCTCCGGAAACAAGTTTCGCCAAGGCGTAGACGAGCTAACGCTTCTTCCTTTCTTTTGGGGACACAAAACTTCACTATAGTATTGTTACGAGCTTGAGGTTCGTGACAATAAAAACTGCCGATTGAATTACCAAAATTTACACTTTAATTCACTTTACACTAATTAAATCTTAAAACACTAATAATTAACCACACTGATTCACTTTATTTCGCTCCGAAGCTTCGCTTGTCTCGCCAAATTCAATACTGCCCCGATCGCGGCATGCAGCGGGTTTAAATACACTTTTACGCCGAAACATCCAGAATATTCCCGTAGATACGGGCGCCGACCGACCAGACGCAGGAAGTTCGAGTGTGAGGCTTCTATAAAGCTTAGTTCTTCAATTCGATACTAGATGGCGCTGTTGGTTAAAAGATTAGTCATGTTATTTTCTGGAAAGCTCTGCTCGCTCTGTTACACGACACTAGATGGCGCTGGTGTCAGACGTCAACTTACGCGCGCAACACCTCCTAAAACATGCTCGTCCCAAGCATTATCGGCCTCATAATAACGCGCCAGGAGATCTACATGGACGATCTTAGGAGTCCCTCTTGCGCCTTTCTGTATCCGGTAGGTTACATCGTTGATCCTGGTCACAATCCGGTACGGGCCGTCCCATTTATCTTGAAGCTTAGGAGATTTCCCTTTGCTGCGGACTGGATTGTGCAACCACACTAGTGAACCTTCGTCGAAGCCTTTGTTGTTCATTTTGAGGTAATATCGGATTTTCATCTTTTCAGACATTTGCTGGCCCGATTGTCTGACGTACTCATAAATGTCATTCATATTGTTTTGCAAGTCATTTGCATAATCGGTTATACTGCGTGGGGCATCAGGTGGTATCCCGGTGATCAGGTCTGCAGGCAGCCGTAATTCTCTTTCAAAGTTTGCGAAAGCTGGTGTCACTGCTGTACTTTCGTGAACAGCGCTTCGATATGACAACAAAAAACGGTTGTATGTGCTTGTCCCAATCTCGTTGCCGCTTGTCTACAGCTTTTGCTAGGTACCTCTCCAATGTCTGATAAAATCGTTCTACCATTCCATCAGATTGCGGGTGATAAGAAGTCGTTCTTGTTTTATCAGTACCCATAACTCGGCAAGTTTCCTGGAATATTTGAGACTCAAAATTCCTTCCTTGATCGCTGTGAATCTCTAAAGTTACTCCAAAACGACAGAAGACTTCATGAACTAGTTTATCCGCAACTGTTGAAGCTTTTTGATTTGGAATGGCGAAGACTTCTGGCCACTTAGTGAAGTTATCCATCACAACCATGAAATACTTGTTACCGCTTTCACTCTCCGGAAACGGCCGCGCCACGTCAATGGCTATTCGCTCCCATGGTGCATCAACATTGTACACTTCACTTCAATGCACTTCTACTACGAGTTTGAGGTCCCTTTACAGCCGCACAACTTGTACATTTGCGACATCAGTCCTCGACATCGTGTCGACAGTGGACCCAGTAAAACTGTTCTCGGATCTTCAGTAGAGTTCGTTTAACTCCCATATGGCCTCCTGAACAATCATTATGGTACAGCTGTAGAAAATCCGGTACTTTAGCTTTAGGGACAACCATTTGCAAATGACAGCTGTGTCCCCGAACATTTTCCCATTTACGGCACAGAACTCCATCCTGAAGCAGCAAGCTGTCCCATTGGGCCCAATAGCTTTTAGTATTCGAACTCATTGCTGAGACGTCCCTCCACTTGGGTTTGGTAGCACTGGCCTTCATCCACTCCAGAATCGGCTTGATGTCCGGATCTTCCTGCTGTGCATGTTGTAAGCTGTCCTTCCTCTCGTTACTGAGGTGGTCTGTCCTGAGCATCCTCACGGATACCACTTCCTTACTTTCTTGCATGGTACAATATTTACAATCTTCAGGACAAAGTCTTCTTGACAATGCATCTGCGTTGCCATGAGATTTCACGCTGCGATGTTCGATCTCAAAGTCGTATTCCTGCGGTAGTTCAATCCACCTCGCAACTTGTCCTTCTGGATTTTTAAACTGCAATAGCCATTATAGTGCAGAATGGTCAGTTCGTAAGTGAAATTTTCGTCCCAGAATATATTTGCTAAAATGCTGCAACGACTTTACCACAGCTAGCAATTCGCGTCATGTGACACAACAGTTCCTTTCCGGTTTTGACAACGACTTGCTGAAGTACGCTATTACGACATCTTGGTCACCATTCCGTTGAGACAACACACCGCCAACTACTGTATCACTTGCGTCTGTGTCAACTATAAATTCTTTGCTTGCATCAGGGTATCCCAAAATAGGTGTTTTGCACAGACGGTCCAGGAGCTCCTGGAATGCGATATTGCAACTTTCATCCCAGCAGAAATGTCGCTTCTCCTCGGTTAGCTTGTGCAGAGGTTTGGCTATATCTGCAAAGTTCTTCACTAATCGCCGATAATAGGAGCACAAACCCAAAAATGATCTAACCTGCGTTTTGTCTTTTGGAACCGGCCAATACTTGACAGCGGCGATTTTCCCCGGATCTGTTCGGATACCTTCTTCCGACAATACATACCCCAAAAAGTTGACTTGCCGTTTGAATAGTGAACATTTCTTCGGACTCAACTTGAGGTTGGAACTCTGAATTTTCATGAGCACGCGTTCTAGGTTTTGAAGGTGTTTCTCAAACGTACGACCTACGATGATGATATTATCCAAGTAGACCAGACAGGCATCTCCAATTAGCCCGGTAAGTACAAGCTACATCAGCCTTTGAAACGTTGCTGGAGCATTGCACAATCCAACGGCATTACTTTAAATTGCCACTGACCCTTTCCCGTCGGGAACGCAGCTTTCTCCTTGTCCTTAGGGTCGATTTCAACTTGCCAGTAGCCACTTTTTGGATCTGTAAGCATGTCCAGCGTGTCATCAATTCTTGGCAAGGATTAGCTCTCCGTCTTTGTAACGTCGTTCAGACGGCGGTAGTCAACACAGAACCGCATGCTGCCGTCCTTCTTCTTTACCAGCACCACAGGTGAACACCATGGACTAGATGAAGGTTCAACAACACCATCCTTCACCATTCCTTCAATCATGGTTTCCACTCCCTTTTCACGTGCTACCGGCAGTCTTCTTGGCCGCTGATGGATAGGCAATTCTTCTCCTGTGTTAATTTTGTGTTGAACTAAGCCAGTCTTTCCTATGTAAGCATCGTTTGATGAGAATACATCGGCGTACTTGAGTAACAACTTCATCGCCTTGACCATTTCGTTCGGGGAGAGAACGCTGTGACAGTCTTCCAAAAGTGTGGTCACTCTCGATTGTGCATCCTTGCTGGGGTTCCCACTCGATAGATATTGGCACCGACGTAACCAATCCACTTCCTCACAAGTACCAACCGGCGTGCCTCTTTGTATAATCTGTTCCCGGTCACAAAGGTTCAGCACACGTATTCTTGAGATGTCAGTGGTTCTGACCAAGGTTTGAGCTACTTTCCATGGAAGGTCATTGTTTACCCTTTCCACAAGTACAGCTTCGTTTCGTTTTCGTTTCGCAGATTCGTTTCCGATCTCGACGAAAGAACAATCTTCTTAATGCTGTACACGTTCCCTGGTAACGCATCTTCCATAAAAAGTTCCTCCTGTCCACATTTCAAAACACCATGCTCGACGTCGATCTCACAACAATTATTCCTCATAAAGTCTAGGCCCAGGATGCAGTGGTCCATTTTACCAGCCACGATGACATTATGCAGGTAGATCACGTTGCCTAGCTTCAACTCCATCTCTTTCTCTCCACGGACGGGTATACGCTGACCGGTGGCTGTTACCAATTTAATACGTTCTCGGTTATATGTGGAGTGCCCAAGGAACTGACTTATAAATTGGGATTTAACAAACGTACGAGAGGCTCCAGTGTCTATGATCAGTTTACACGGCATTCCGTTGACTTCGCCCTTGATGATTAGACTGTTTCCATCATCCAACAGGGAAGGTACATGATCTTCCACATCTGAGATCTACGTAGGCAAGGTAACCAGTTGTGTCAGACCATATGCCAAAGCAAAGTCGTAAACAGATCTACCCACATGATAGGTTAAACGAGAACCTATTCAGCGTGGTGGGCATTAAAATCTCCAAGTATCACGACGTCTACGGATGGTATCTGTTGTAGCACGGAGTCTGTAGCCATCTGGACGTGGTCGATGAGTCAGTCTGTTTCGGCATTACCGCTATGCGACCTATAGAGGCACCAGTAGACGCGGGGATGTTCGTCGCTGTCTACGCGCAGCCATAAAATGGACAGGTCCGTACCTTCAAGGCTTCCAAGGCGTCGAAAACGGTTGTCCTCTCTTTCATACACGCAAACTCCAGCCCGGGTACAAAAGAGTGTTCTAATTTGTACCCCTGGTAGGAGAGATACGAAGCATAAGTCGGATAGGACACCTGTGTTTCAGTTGGAAAGAAAACCGTTTCCAGATGGTTGTGGACGGCATTAAGGTTTGAATAAAGTCCCCTGATGTTGTAGAAACTCACGGATAGCGTGGCAGGGGGCGCCTTTGTTTTATTGCTCCGTTTTCTCCGAGCAGGTATAGTCTCGAGCGGAATTTTGCCCCCCCCCCCCAGAATACGCAGGGCAGCCTGAGCACCCACGCTCAGTAGTGAAGTAGCTTGGTCGTGGATGCTCAGAGAGGGATTCTCCTGGTAGTTGGTCCTGGTGGTCTGGGCACCCTCCTGGGGTATTCCTGCATTTAATTCCGCTACCATGTTGAGGGGGGGGGGGATTGGGCATCCAGCTACTTGCACTCACCAGACGAAACGCAGAAGCAAAGCCTCTACTTCACGTTGGTCTTCTGTGAGGTACTTATAATTCGATAAGGATTATTATAATAACAATAAATTATTCCTACCTTTCAAAATCAGCAGGAAGTTTAAAATACGATAGCTCCGATTTTGATAAAGCCGAGTTCAAACAGCCGTAAACTACGCAATATGTTCGTGTCATTTTTAAAAAGATCGTGGAGATTTTTTTTTATAGAAGAGATGGCAAACGAACATGCGGCTCATCAGATGTTAAGTGACTACTGCCGCCCATGATCAACCGTAACACCAGTGGAATTGCAGGTGCGATGCCGACGCTTTAGAAAGGATTAAGCTCTTTTCTTGAAGGTCCCAAGGTCGTATCGGTCCGGAAAAATCGCCGGTGGTAAACTATTCCACAGAGAGGTTGTTCGCGGAAGAAAATTCCTTTTGAAACCTACAGTGGTGGACCGCCAAGCATCCAGATGGAGTGAATGATGACGGAACGTTTGCCGCGTAGTGCACTCACGAAATTTGGCTGCTGGGATTAATCCGAACAATACCTCAGAGCACTCCCCATGGTATATGCGAAAGAAAATGCAAAGAGATGCAACATCTCTTCGCAGCGCCACTGGCTGCGAAGAGTCTATCGTAAAGCACTCTGCTGGATGCGGTCAAGTGGAAGGAGCTTGTACTGGGGAGCCCCAGCCCAGAGATGGGAACAGTATTCCAGGTGCGGCAGAACCTGCGCCTTGCAAAGTTGCAGGTGGTGTGCCGGCCTGAAATACGCTATGCTGAGCACGCCAAGCTTTTTAGAGGCCAATTTGGCTTTCTCTTCCAAGTGACCACGAATTTGCACGTCACTCGATATGTCGACGCCGAGTATTCCGATACTGGCTGAGGCAACAAGGGGAGTGCCTTGAAACTGAGGAGATACGACAAAGGGGTTCTTTTTAGCGGTTAACGCGCAAACTTGTGTCTTCTGGGGTTTAAACTGGACTAGATTTAGTCGCCCCCAATTCGAGACTCTGTTCAGCAAAGACTCGACTCCAGACACAAGTTTGTCCTGGTACTCGGAGACGTTTTCCGAGAAAAAAAAACGGTGTAAAGAGCATCACCAGTGCTGTCATCTGCATAGCAATGAATGTTACGGGTTTGCAACATATCATTGATATGCAGAAGAAACGGCGTTGGCGATGGCACGCAGCCTTGTGGAACACCAGCATTAATAGGCTTGTAATCGGAGCTTGCACCGTCCACAATTGGACTCTATTCCCTCCACCCATCTGTGAGTTAGGTAGACCAGAAGATCACCAGCTGACCGACCACGGCGAAAACCGTATTGGCGATCACTAATCAGCTGGTGATCCTCAAGGTGCCTCATGAGCTGGCAGTTAACAATAGACTCCATTGTTTTGGAGAACAAGGAGGTGATGGCGATAGGCCGGTAGTTGGACGGGTCTGAGCGGTCGCCTTTTTTAGGGATCGGGTGGACAACGGCCGTCTTCCATGATTTTGGGACTACGCCTAGGGAGTAGGAGTACCGGAAAAAACGCGTTAAAACCGGTGCCAACACTGGAGCACACAGTTCTCAGCACAATTGGGTGTATTTCGTCAGGCCCACTCGACTAGTAGATGTCCAGCGAGAGGAGTGTTTTGCGAACCGAGCGCTGTGTAAACTGCACTTCCAGCGTGGAGCACTCACGCCGCGGGTCGGTCGGCGGCGTACTCCCCTCGTCATCGTGAGTCTAGTTGAAAAATATAATAGAAGAATCTAGAGTTGGACGCAAAGAAAGAGCCTAGCAGATCGGCTTTCTCCTTTCCAGTATGGGCCGGGCCAGTGAGTCGCCCTCCCTGTGCAGAGATGGAAGAGATGGCTGACAGAAATTCCCCTGGACAGCCTTGGCGAGAGACCAGAATGCACGGGTTCTAGAAGGAAGGCGAACTAGTTTCTTGCCAATTCTGCCTATGTGCTCTGACTTTGCCTTGGCAATGATTCTTTTGAAGGACCTAGAGGCGGAATTATACTTCTTTTCTCTTCTTCTTTTTTAGCACTGGTGTTTACACCCCGGGACGTTGATGCGTCAGCCCAGGCTTGGTAGCACTCCTGCTTATAGCATTATGCTATTTGAGGATTATGGGAACCACAGAGGAAGGAATAAAAAGTTCCATACCCTGAAATACCACATCAGCGACAGAATCCGCAACAACGTTGGGATCGTCCGGCGAGAAGCAAACCCGCCTCCAAGGTTGGGATGCATGATAAAAGGCCAATAAAATCCCATCCCAATCGGCTGACCTATAGTGACAAACACGGCGGCAGCCTGCAGAATGCAACTGCGACTAGGACAAGAAAATGGTCCGAGGAGCCTAAAGGGCGTCGACGGAAATCTGATATCTGTCTGGGTGAGAGGTCAGCAGAAGGTCCATGATCCACACACCACCACTTTGTTGGTGATGTAGGCCACTGGTGTCGTCTGGGATTAAAATAAACTAAAAAAATTTGGTGAGCGCGTGTACATCCGCGGGGAGGGAGACATAGGTGTTACCCCGTATGATGTTCTAGTGCAACTGACTAAGCGCGGGATCATGAACTCCGCGGTGCAACACCGATGTTGCAAAATATACCTACATCCTACAACAAAAATCGCGGTAAGTGCCACCATCCCCGTAAGCACACGGACTTATTTATTATTGAAAAACAACAAGTACAAAAGATAAGTAAAAATTTCTTATGTGTATATATTTTACATATACTATGTTTTATTAACTAATATTATTTATATTTCAGATATCCGAGAAGCAACGTGAGCGTCGTTAACATCCTCCCACCAAGTGTCGGTTCGCCGACACTCATTACCAAGCTGGAGAAAGGCCACGCGAACAGTTGATCGCTTAATCACCCCTGACTTAGTCCTAATGTCAACTACTCTAACTCTGCCGTCTGAACCTGGATACACCTTTTCAATAACACCCATTGGCCAACAGTTACGAAATAATGATGGATCGACTATTACAACAAGATCCCCTACTTTTAATTGCGGACCTTCCCTATCCCATTTACGACGAGGAATTAGCTCTAGCAAAAACTATTTTACCCATCTGCTCCAAAATAAGTCTGTCAACCGTTGGGCAATACGCCACTGCCGTCTAAGATACATGTCTCCATCGTCGAAGACCCCGGTTACAGGTAAGTTCGAAGAAGATCCTGGTAAAAAATTATTTGGAGTTAATGCCTCTTTGCTTTGAGGGTCCACCGAAACGTGTGTAAGTGGTCTACTATTAATTATACTTTTCAATAAAAAACACGCGATGGTTTAATTCTATGCTCTTTTTTTATTGTCGGCAGTGACATGCTAATAACGCGCCTTGAAGTTCGAGTTTAGGCGTAGTTATCGGTTTTAACGGCGCGACGCGACTCTTACTCGCAATGAATGACACCTGCATGCCGTTGTTGTCCTGTTTACGCCAATATGCAACACATGCATAGGCGCATGGAGACGCATCACAAAAAATATGCAACTGCAACGACGTCTCATTTTCGTTTACAGCGCGACCGCCCTTCTTGTTCACATCGACTGAGTCGTCGTCATAAAAATACCAGCGCGGAATATGAACGTTACTCATAGCTTTTAATTGTGAAATCCAATCTTTAAATAAAGTAAATAGACTATCTGCTATTTCGTCATTCCATTTTATACATATATTCCATATCTCACGCATTAATATTTTGGATTTTATCGTAAAAGGTGATAAAAACCATGAATATCATATACAGACATTATAATGCGAAGAACTTCACGTTTAGTCGGTTTTCGTGATAGTTGTAAAATATCATCCGGTATACGTTTTAACGAAAGATCGAACACGAACATGTCACTCGCGGGAAACCACAAAAGCCCAAGTGTTCGTTCAGGCTGAGATTCGACATTAAACCTTATCGCCAAGTCATTTAAAGTCTCTTCTGGCATATCATTAAGAACCTCTGACTTGTTACTTAACCAGTTACGCGTTACAAAACCACCTTGCTGGTTAATATATGAAACATCTTTTATCATTTTTGTAGCACTCGATAAAATCACCATATGTTGATTTTTTTAATAGCATTAACTGCGTCTGGCATTTTATTCTGAAAGCGCAACGTGTTTTTATTTTGATTTATATATTGGGCTATAAATGGGGAGCAATTAGCGCCAAAAATCAGTGACGTCATAACATATTTCTTAACAGAATGTAGCATAGGTGATTTCGACCCTTTGTTATTACTTTCGAAGCCTAATTGTTCATTTTCATTACGTAAATAAATATCTTTCCACAAAAAACGCAACAAAATAACATCTTATTTTCGTATATTGATCCTTAAAAACACATCTTTTATATCTACATACGCTTGTAAGGTGCGTGTAGTTGCCCCAAGGAATTTCTTAAAGCTGCTAAATCGTCCGTAGTCGGGTAGACTTAACGGTTCTTGCTTTCTCAGCGCATTTACGCCCTTTGGCGATTTTTCTTCACCTGTTTCTAAGCTATTTATGGTGTCCACTTGTTTGGGCCATAAATCAGGACTTTTCCTGAGGAATTCAGGTCCTTGAAATCAGCGATGACTTACATCGAAGGTGGAAGGAAAATTTCTAGTGGCGTCATCTGCCACGTTCTGTGACGTTGGAACCCATCGCCATTCACATGGCTTACTGTGATCTTCGATCTCAGCCAATAGATGAGCAACGAATGGTTTAAAAGCGCGAGGATCTGACTTAATCCACGCTAACACTGAACGTGAGTCTGTCCAAAATACTCTCTCGGATATCTCGTACTTGCTACTTGCGCACCGTACAAGCAACCCTATGATGCCTATACGGTTTTCTCTAAATCTTAACATTATTCCTAATAACGACTGTAACAAATCAAGGCCTTGTAAAAGAAAATCATTTAAAGAATAACCGTTCGATTTTGCTGCCGCGTCATAAACTAAGCGCATTTTTTTCCTTATTTGGGTTATCTACACCAAAGTGCGGCAAATACCATATTATGCGTTTATTAAAGTTTTCATCGGTCTCATTAAGTTCCATAGCATAACCATTGGAAAATAAGTATCTCATTCTTTCACAGTAACGAGTCGCATACTCTTTGTTTTGCTGAAATTTTCTTTCTATTGACTTTAACCGATTAAAAGCGTTAGGGTAAGAGTTGGGAAAATGCAACTCATCGTATTTCCACGGTAAGCCGACAGTCCATTGTCCATTTAATAATTCTGCAGTATCATCCAAAATTTGTAAAGCGCGTATTTCATCTGGGTTGCGGCGAAGCTTCAAACCTATACCAATAGATTCTAACGCGAACGACCTACGAACCGCGTCATGCAACTGCGCGCAGGTGCATTCACTGTTATCATTAGCGAGAGAGGGATAGCTCGTTATCGATTTTACCGTGTGTAAGTGAAAAACAGAATATGACGTTTCTGCTTTATCCGCGCAACTATTAGTGAAAGAGACAAAGCGATCAGTGCAATTAACATCACTTACCATATATCCGTGCACACACCATCCAAGCGCAGTTTGAGTTACATACGGCTCACGCTGCTTGCCACGAACACAACGAATAGGAGTAATTAAATGATGATTGTCCTGACCAATTAATAATTTCGGCTTTGCATCACAATTACATAACATAAGATCTTCACTTACGGGTCCATAATTATTAAAGTCTATATTCGGCACCTTTTGTGTCGGAAAATTTAATTCTTTAATTTTACGCGCACGGAAAGTAAACATTTCGTTATACGAGTTAGTAACACTAACAGTCACTACTTGAGATTCACACACAAGCTCGCCCGAGTCCCATGCGCTGCGCGCGCGCATTATCAGGTTTTCACCGTATAATCCGAGGTCATCTGCGATATCAGCAGATATCACCGTCACGGTAGCTCCATCATCCAGTAGGGCATGCATATGCAAACTGCCATTCGGTCCGTGAAGTGTGAGCGGCACCACTTTCAAAAGCACCTTGTGACAGTGGGATGCCACCGTATGAGTCACTGTTTCATTGGTGTTGGGATGCTCAGCCTCACCTTGCTCCGCAGTTTTTAAGCTTTCTTTTGAGGGCTTGATCCAGTGCAGTAAACGATGATGCGGTTCATTGCAGCCTTCGATGTCGCAATTACTGCCTTTACACGACATACCATTCATGTGGCGAGGGTCAAGGCATTTGAAGCAAAGTTTATTTACGCGTACAAATTGCCAGCGATCTTTGCGTAAGGCGCGCTTAAAACGTAAACAATTTGCGAGATCATGAGCCCCTTTTCGGCAAAATTTACACTTTTCTGCGTTTTCTATTTGATTACTATTTGTACACAGTAACAGCGAGTGTGAACGGTGTTTACGTTCATCGAGCTTCTTTAAACTATATTGGGCATGAATATGACTTACCCTTGATGCAGCTGTTTTAGTGGCTTCCTCATATAAAAAATCACTAAGCAATTCTAATTTCGTTGTATTACACTCTCGTCGTTCATAAATATAATCGGTCCATTTTGCGACAAGTAAAGATGGAAGCTTGGATACAACAATAGATGTTAACTCCGGGCTGCGAAGATAATCACTTCGTTGCATAGCTTTGGCAGCAGCCACATAGTTCTTTATTTTTATAGCGAAGTTAATAATATCATTATGATAAGTTAACGGCAACGGGCTTAATTTTTTTTAACTGTAGAACTATTTTACATATAATTGTTTCCGGTTTGCCAAATCGAAGTTCTAAAGTGTCAATTATTAAATCGGGTGTAGTTCCACAAATCAAGAGTGAAGTCACCGCTTCTTTAGCATCGCCACAAAGACACTTACATAGCCGCTATACATTTCCTGTGTCACTATATTTGCATAATTGGGTTGACTCTTGGTACGCTTATTTAAACTGCAACCACTCCATTGGATCTCCAAAAAATGAGGGCAGGTCTTTAGACGTTGCTAATCTTGTTAAGAGCTCCTGGTTTTTTAGTTTTTTATAGGACGAGGCTGCCACTGCCTCATTTAGGGCGTATGAAAGCTTTTCTAAGCCGATTGTTTCCCGAGAGCAATCTTTCCGGTTCTCCTCATGCTGGTTTCCTGGTGCATTCAGCCAATTTTCAACTTTGCTGGTTGAACATTCTACAGCCGTCTTGTGGGAGGAACGTGATCGAGATTCCAATTCTGCCACTTCAGCTGCAAGCTGTTTGTTTAGCAGCTTCGATTGAATATGTGCCTTGATCATGGCAGCTCCTGCCTGAGCACTTTCAACCTTGGCTTCTGCTTCAATTCCGCTTGTATTTCCACGAGAGCCATAGCTTTAGCGGTTTCGTATTCCAACTGCCGCTTGCGTGCCATACTTGACGATTTGCCTGCGGTCTTTAACGACTTTTTACTCTTACTACAAGCACTTTGCTCATTTCCAGGTTTTTCCAGCACTTCTTCCTTTAAACTACAAGATGGTAACACATATTGGTTGTTCTTGCACTCCGATATTGCAGCGGTGCCACGTGGTCGCCGCCTTTTATGCGGCGTGGCTGGCGTGTTGAACATAACTGGTACTTATTATTATTATACTGTTTCCAGACGACGTAAGGATTCGGCCGAATGACCACTTTGACCTCATGATCCTCAACATCTGGAATCCGCGTAGGCGAAGTAACCAGTGTCAGACCATATGCCAAGCAAAATCGTGGACAGATCTCCCCGCATAATCGATTGAACGTGAACCAAGCCAATCGGCGTGATTGGCGTTAAAGTCGCCGAGGATCACGATCTCTGGAAGGGGATCTGCTGTAGCAACGAATCTGTAGCCAATTGGATGTGTTCGAAGAACCGGTCTGCTTCGGCATTACCGTTATGATTCTGATATTGCAGAAATTCACGTATAGCGTGGCAGGGGTCGCCTTGGTCTTGTTGCTCCGTTTGCCCCGAGCAGTTGTAGTCTTATGCAAAATTTTGCCCCCCCCCCCCAGAATACGCGGGGCAGTCTGAGCACCCACGCTCAGGAGTGGAGTAACTTGGACGTGGATGCTCTGCGAGGGATTCTCCAGGGGTGCTGGTACCCTCCTGGGGTAGTCTCATATTTAATTCCGCTACCATGTTGATGGAGGGGGGGGGAATTGGGCCTCTGGCCACCTGCACTCACCAGAAGAAATGTGGAAGCAGAGCTTCCACTTCACGCCGGTATTCTGTGAGGTCGTGGTACCGCCCTGGTTTGAGCCGGCCCATACGTGCAACAGCAAAGCTGCCGCGTGGCTCTACCTCTGTTAAAAGATTAGCGTAACCATTCGTCTTGACGCAACTTTCACTACTATAAGTACCGCGACGTTCGCTTATGAGTCTCGTAGTTGTGCATGTTTGTGTGCGTGTGCCGTTTTGAAAGTTTGTAGGTAGTTTCCGAACTGTTCCATATTTATACTGTGACTGAGTTGAGCATTAGGCTCATTAATTTACAATTGCTTTTTTATACTCGTCCAAAATGGAATGAAAATCTACTCGAATACTGTCCAACGTTATAGATGAACTCAGAAACTTAGGTTTATATCTTAAGATAATTGCGCAATTTTAGCTTGTTCATAAATACTTTAAAGACGTTCGAACAACGCGTCAAGCTTTGCTAAAAGAATGGCCAATTGTTTGTTTTCATTGCTATCTCAACTTATTTCAATTAATTATAACTATAAAAGATTTATAAATTTAAGGAATTTAATATATTTAATCAAGAGGGTAGGGTAGTAAGAGGGTAAATGTAATATTATGTAGGTTATATAGGCCTGATGAGTGATGGGAAACTGTTCGAAATTAAAATCTTATTGAATTTATGAGACAGCGTGGGGAGTATGCATAGGGGGCTACCACCAAGTGAGTGAAAAATATAA
The DNA here is from genome assembly GCA_907164705.1 of Parnassius apollo. Taxonomy (NCBI): domain Eukaryota; kingdom Metazoa; phylum Arthropoda; class Insecta; order Lepidoptera; family Papilionidae; genus Parnassius; species Parnassius apollo. The sequence continues at coordinate 17,722,173 of CAJQZP010000220.1, read as the reverse complement.
GTAGGTGGATAGTTTAGAAATGCGGTAAAATCCGGCTCCCAATGATCCAAAATAAATATGCTATGGAGAAATAATTTAAAAGAAAGGGCGTTCATTAAAATAAATTGTACGACTATCTTGACACTGCCGAGCTCGTAGATCTTCTACGCTCCGGAGACAAGTTTCGCCAAGGCGTAGACGAGCTAACGCTTCTTCCTTTCTTTTGGGGACACAAAACTTCACTAAAGTATTGTTACGAGCTTGAGGTTCGTGACAATAAAAACTGCCGATTGAAATACCAAAATTTACACTTTAATTCACTTTACACTAATTAAATCTTAAAACACTAATAATTAACCACACTGATTCACTTTATTTCGCTCTGAAGCTTCGCTTCTCTCGCCAAATTCAATGGTGCCCCGATCATGGCATGCAGCGGATTTAAATACACTTTTACACCGAAACATCCAGAATATTCCCGTAGATACGGGCGCCGACCGACCAGACGCAGAAAGTTCGAGTGTTAGGCTTCTACAAAGCTTAGTTCTTCAATTCGATACTAGATGGCGCTGTTGGTTAAAATATTAATCATGTAATTTTCTGGAAAGCTCTCCACGCTCTGTTACCCGACACTAGATGGCGCTAGTGCCAGACGTCAACTTAGTCGCGCAACACTGCCCCCTCCTAAGACATGCTCGTCCCGAGCATTATCGGCCCCATAATAACGCGCCAGGCGATCTACATGGTCGATCTTAGGAGTACCTCTTATGCCTTTCTTTATCCGGGAGGTTACATCGTTGATCCTGATCACAATCCGTTACGTGCCGTCCCATTTAGCTTGAAGCTTGGGAGATTTCCCTTTGCTGCGGACTGGATTGTGCAACCACACTAGTGAACCTTCGTCGAACCCTTTGTTTTTTTTTTTTTTTTTTAATTTATTTTATGTACACACATTAAGGTACAGAAGCAGTCTTATAGTAATTACGTACAAAGGTTCTACTTATTCCAAATTCGCTGAAATATCTTCCAGTAGACCCATAAAGGAAATTATATTTAAATTGCAAACTTAGTGCATACATTAGTACTACTAAAAATAAATAATATACACAATGTTACGGAAATTATATAAAATAAAACAATAAATAAAAATAAAATAAATCAATAAATAATAATAATAATTGATACGATAGTTACATATGATATATATATATATATATATATATATATATATATATATATATATATATATATATATAGGAGTAAGACGTTTCTTGAATATCAACAAAGTTTCGGAATTTCTTATATTTGACGGTAGTGAGTTCCATAATCTTACCGCGTGAACTGAAAAGGAGTGGGAGTAATAACCGGAATTAAAGACGGGAAAGTCAAGAAGATTTTTAACAAGGGCTCTGCATGGTTTGTCCGGAGGATGGGTGAAGGAAAATCGGCTTCTGAGGTATGTGGCAGAGGAAGGGTTGTGCAAAATGTTATAGAGGACACATAACAATCGAGTGTTCCTTCGAAGTCGAATAGGAAGCCACTTGAGTTGCTTACGAAACTGAGATATACGGTCAAATTTCTTGAGCCCAAATATGAAAAGGATACACTGATTTTGCAAGCGCTCAAGTTTATTAAGAAGCTCCTCTGTAGCATCCAAATAACAGGCATCCGCATAATCAAGGAGAGGTAGGATAAGAGTAAGCACGAGTGATATTTTAGCTTTAAGGGGTAAGAAATTTTGTAGACATTTAAGCGAATGCAAAGTAAAGTAGACCTTGCGACTAACTTCAGCGATATGCGTGGTCCATGTTAAATGGTGATCAAATATGACGCCTAAGTTTTTGACAGTATTGGCAAAGGGTATAGGAACGCCATTAAAACAAACAAAAGGTAGTGATGTAAATTCTAATCTATTACGCAAATGCCTACTGCCTATTATGATGGCCTGAGATTTCGTGGGATTAACTAATAGTCCGAAGGATGCAGACCATTCACAGATGCGGCCTAGATCCGCATTCATAGCTGCAATTGCATTATTTGTATCACCCACCAGAAAATGACGATAAAGCTGTAAGTCATCCGCGTAGAGATGGTAATTAGATGTAATAACACTCGTAATAGAGTTAATAAATATGGAAAATAAAAGGGGGGAAAGAACGCCACCCTAAGGTACACCCGTAGTGATATCCGACCAATCGGATAGAGTGTCATTAACACGGACACAATGTGATCGACCACGAAGATATGAATCAAACCATGCGATGGCAGATGGGGAAATGTTTATAGATTCCAGGATCCGGAGAAGAATATCAAAGTCTACTGAGGTAAAAGCACTACTAAAGTCAAGCAAAACTAAAAGTGTAAGAGATTTATTGTCCATGGCCCAACGGATATCATCGATTACTTTAAGTAAAGCAGTGACAGTGCTGTGTCCACGACGAAAGCCCGACTGATAAGTGGAGAGCAAGGAGTTAGACGATAAGAAGAGAGAGAGTTGACTATGGATGATGTGTTCCAAAACTTTAGAAAGAAAGGGTAAAATAGATATGGGACGAAAGTGGGACAAAGAAGAAGGATTAGAAACCTTAGGCAGAGGAATTATATATGCTTGTTTCCAAACTGAAGGAAAAGATGATGACGATATAGAAAAATTAAATATATGAGTAAGAATTGGTAGAAGTAAGGTAGAACTAGCAAAATCATCTTCGCACATAGACCATCAATACTAACAGCATTTGAAGAGATGGCTAGGATGGATTTTTTGACATCTTCCTCCGTTACAAGGGAAAGATGAAAAAGGCAAACGTGCGGTTTCGGTATACCCGCCAATGCGAGTAGTGTGTTGGATTTGATGTAAGGATCTAAAGTCATAGGAGGAATAGCAAAGTGTTCTGTTTTGTTGTTCATTTTGCGGTCATATCGGGTTCATCTTTTCAGACATTTGCTGGCCCGATTGTCTAACGTGCTCATAAATGTCATTCATTTTGTTCCGCAAGTCATTTGCATAATCAGTTATACTGCGTGGTGCATCAGGTGGTATCCCGGTGATCAGGTCTGCAGGCAGCCGTAATTCTCTTCCACAGTTTGCGAAAGTTGGTGTCACTGCTGTACTTTCGTGAACAGCGCTTCGATATGACAACAAAAACGGTTGTATTTGCTTGTCCCAATCTCGTTACCGATTGTCCACAACTTTTGTAAGGTACCTCTCCAATGTCTGATTAAATTGTTCTACCATTCCATCAGATTTTGGGTGATAAGAAGTCGTTCTTGTTTTATGAGTACCCATAACTCGGCAAGTTTTCTGGAATATTTGAGACTCAAAATTCCTTCCTTGATCGCTGTGAATCTCTAAAGTTACTCCAAAACGACAGAAGACTTCATGAACTAGATTATCTGCAACTGTTGAACCTTCTTGATTTGGAAAACGGCCCCGCCACGTCAATGGCTATTTTCTCCCATGGTGCACCAACATTGTACAACTTCAATGTATGTGTAAGTCTGAGGTCCCTTTACAGCCGCACAACTTGTACATTTGCGACACCAGTCCTCGACATCGTGTCGACAGTGGACCCATTAAAACCGTTCGCGGATCTTCAGTAGAGTTCTTTTAACTCCCAGATGGCCTCCTGAACAATCATTATGGTACAGCTGTAGAAAATCCGGTACTTTAGCTTTAGGGACAACCATTTGCAAATGACAGCTGTGTCCCCGAACATTTTCCCATTTACGGCACAGAACTCCATCCTGAAGCAGCAAGCTATCCCATTGGACCCAATAGCTTTTAGTATTCGAACTCATCGCTGAGACGTCGCTCCACTTGGGTTTGGTAGCACTGGCCTTCATCCATTCCAGAATCGGCTTGATGTCCGGATCTTCCTGCTGTGCATGTTGTAAGCTGTCCTTCCACTCGTTGCTGAGGTGGTCTATCCTGAGCATCCTCACGGATACCACTTCCTTACTCTCTTGCCTAGTACAATGTTTACAATCTTCAGGACAAGGTCTTCTTGACAATGTATCTCAGTTGCCATGAGATTTTCCGCTGCGATGTTCGATCTCAAAGTCGTATTCCTACAGTAGTTCAATCCACCTCGCAACTTGTCCTTCTGGATTTTTAAACTGCAATAGCCATTTTAGTGCAGCATGGTCAGATCGTAAGTGAAATTTTCGTCCGTGAAGGTATTTGCTAAAATGCTGCAATGACTTTACCACAGCCAGCAATTCGCGTCTTGTGACACAATAGTTCCTTTCCGGTTTTGACAACGACTTGCTGAAGTATGCTATCACGACCTCTTGGTCACCATTCCGTTGAGACAACACACCGCACATCCTGTATCATTTGCGTCGGTGTCAACTATAAATTCTTTGCTTGCATCAGGGTATCCCAAAATAGGTGTTTTGCACACACGTTCCTTGAGCTCCTGGAATGCGATATTGCAACTTTCATCCCAGCAGAAATGTCGCTTCTCCTCGGTTAGCTTGTGCAGAGGTTTGGCTATATCTGCAAAGTTCTTCACAACCGGCCAATCCTTGATAGCGTCGATTTTCTCCGGATCCGTGCAGATACCTTCTTCCGACACTACATACCCCAAAACGTTGCCTTGCCCTTTGAATAGTGAACATTTCTTCGGACTCAACTTGAGGTTGACACTATGAATCTTCATGAGCAAGCATTCTAGGTTTTGAAGGTGTTCCTCAAACGTACAGCCTACGATGATGATGTCATCCAAGTAGACCAGACAGGCATCGCCAATTGGCCCGGTAAGTACAAGCTCTATTAGCCTTTGAAACGTTGCTGGAGCATTGCACAATCCAAACGGCATTACTTTAAATTTCCACAGACACTTTTCCGTCGAGAACGTAGTTTTCTCCTTGTTCTTAGGGTCGATTTCAACTTGCCAGTAGCCACTTTTTATATCTAGCGTGCTAAACCACTTTACTCCTGTAAGCATGTCCAGTGTGTCATCAATTCTTGGCAAGGGATAGCTGTCCTTCTTTGTAGCGTCGTTCAGACGGCGATAGTCAACACAGAACCGCATGCTGCCGTCCTTCTTCTTTACCAGCACCACGATTGAACACCATGGACTAGACGAAGGTTCAATAACACCATCCTTCACCATTCCTTCAATCATGGTTTCCACTTCCTTTTCACGTGCTACCGGCAATCTTCTTGGCCGGTGACGGATAGGCAATTCTTCTCCTGTGTTTATTTTGTGTTGAACTAAGCCAGTCTTTCCTATGTCAGCATCGTTTGATGAGAATACATCGGCGTACCTGAGTAACAACTTCTTCGCCTTGAACACATTCGTTTCCAATCTCGACGGAAGAACAATCTTCTTAATGCTGTACACGTTCCCTGGTAACGCACATACATTTCAAAACACCTTGCTTAACGTCGACCTCACAACAATTATTCCTCATAAAGTCTAGGCCCAGGATGCAGTGGTCCATTATATCAGCCACGATGATATTATGCAGGCAGATCACGTTGCCTAGCTTCAACTCCATCTCCTTCTCTCCACGGACGGGTATAACGGTGGTTGTTACCAAATTAATGCGTTCTCGGTTATATGTGGAGTCTCCAAGGAACTGACTTATAAATTGGGAATTAACAAGCGTATGAGAGGCTCCAGTGTCTATGGTCAGTTTACACGGCATTCCGTTGACTTCGCCCTTGATGATTAGACTGTTCCCATCATGGGTTTGTGAGATCGAGATCCTTGGGTCTCTTTTAACATCAGCCAGAACCCGTCCCGCAGTTTTGGCTTTTACTCGTTTCCCTGCTGCTGCTGGACGGTGCCGTTGGCCCCACTACCCTCCGGAGATCGTTCACCTTCCCTTTCTAGGGTTCGCTTAGGGCAGATGGATCGAAGATGGCCCCTTTCACCATAGCCATAGCACCTAGGACTGTATCCTTTGTTGCGGTTGCGAACTATAGCTGCTGCAACCTCCCTGACGTGATGGGAACGACGATCCTGCCGCACGGCTTCCACCTCCAGGGCATGGGCCAAGAAGTGCTTAAGCTTCTCGTGGTGCTCGAGCCTCACAGCAGCTCTGACTTCCAGGTCGCAGATGCCGTCGATGAATGTCTGCACCAGGTTCCCTTCAATGAGCGCAGGTATAGACCTCTATGCTTTTCGCACCAGCTTCTCCACCTCTAGAGCCCACTGCTGCAGGTTTTCGTTGATACGCTGCACACGATCTTTAAGCTGCGCACAAAAGACGTGTTCCAGGTTAGCGTCGCCATATCTCGCCTCCAATACCTCAAGGAGTTGCTCATAAGTCACTTCCTCACCGAGAGCTTCCAGAACTGTTAAGACCTGGTCGCGCAAGCCTTGTGTGAGAGCAGTCATTGCCTGACTTTCCAGCCGTTCGCCTTCATAATATCGAACTGGATTTTGTATCTGATCAGGAAGAAGTCGCGTCGAACGGTGGCACCTTGAACCCACGTAGCGAGGGTGTTGTAGCTACTACGGGAGCTGTAGTTCCATCTCCAAGTTTGAGTTCGTCCAGTGATTTCTTCATGGCTGACACGAAGAAATTACGTTGTCAACCCGATTGTTTACTTGGTCGATTTGGGTTTCAGCTTCCGACAGGTGGTTGTCATGTTGAGCCACCTTATCCTTCACCTCCCGTATCTCTTTTTCGAAGGTAGCGTGAAAGGTCCTTCATGAGGAGCATATGCTCTTCCAACCGACGGACCTGTTCCTCCTGTCGGCGGACCTGTTCCTCCTGTCGGCGGGCCTGTTCCTCCTGTCGGCGGGCCTGTTCATCCTGTCCACCCCGCAGCTCCTCTTCCATCCGACGGATCTGTTCCTCCTATCGGTGAGCCTGTTCCTCCTGTCGGCGAGCCTGTTCCTGCAGTATCACCATCAGAGCACCTAAGTCGTGTGCTGCAGATGTAGGAGCTACTGACGGGCCTGCAGCCGATGGCTCTCCGACGTCTGCGTCGTTGCACCACCAAATCATCTTTGGTCCGACTCCTGCTGGCGTTGACTTCGGGTACGGACACCCTCCGTTTCCTCCTTAGGCAAAATCGGCATGATTTTATCCCACTTCTGACACCAATTGTTACGAGCTTGAGGTTCGTGACAATAAAAACTGCCGATTAAAATTTAAAACACTAATAATTAACCACACTGATTCACTTTATTTCGCTCCGAAGCTTCGCTTGTCTCGCCAAATTCAATACTGCCCAGATCGCGGCATGCAGCGGGTTTAAAAACACTTTTACCCCGAAACATCCAGAATATTCCCGTAGATACGGGCGCCGACCGACCAGAGGCAGAAAGTTCGAAAGTGAGGCTTCTAGAAAACTTAGTTTTCAATTCGATACTAGATGGCGATTGTGCCAGACGTCAACTTAGGCGCGCAACAATGAGCCGTGGTAGCTCAGATGGTTAACGCTCGCTGTAAATATAACAGAACGCGAGTTACCCGGGTTCGATCCCCGCCGGCACCTATGAAATTGTTAATTGCAATTTTAAGTGCTGATATACCACGTGCTCGGTGGTTTTTTTTATAGAAGAGGAGGAAAACGAGCATGCGGCTCACCTGATGTTAAGTGACTACCGCCGCCCATGATCAACCGCAACACCAGGAGAATTGCAGGTGCGTTGCCGGCCCTTTAGAAAGAAGTACGCTCTTTTCTTGAAGGTCCCTAGGTCGTATCGAGCCGGAAAAATCGCTGGTGGTAAACTATTCCACAGAGAGGTTGTGTGCGGAAGAAAACTCTTGAAACGTAGAGTGGTGGACCGTCAAGCATGCATGCATAGTGTGGATGGTATCGGGACGTTTGCCGCGTAGTGCGTTCACGAAATTTGGCGGCTGGGATTAATCCGAACAATTCCTCAGAGCACTCTCCATGGTATATGCGAAAGAAAATGCAAAGAGATGCAACATCTCTTAGCAGTGCCAATGAATCGAGCCGATCGGTAAGCACTCGGTCGTCGACGATTCGAGCCGCTCTGCGCTGGATGCGGTCAAGTGGAAGGAGCTGGTACTGGGAGCCCCAGCCCAGAGATGGGAACAGTATTCCATGTGCGGCCGAACCTGCGCCTTGTAAAGTTGCGGGCGGTGTGCCGGCATGAAATACTGTCCCGCTCTTCTGAGCACGCCAAGCTATTTAGAGGCTAATTTGGCCTTCTTTTCCAAGTGACCACGAAACTGCACGTCACTCGATATGTCGACGCCGAGGATTCCGATACTGGCTGAGGCAACAAGGGAAGTGCCTTGAAACTGAGGAGATACGACAAAGGGATTCTTTTTAGCGGTTAACGCGCAAACTTGTGTCTTCTGGGGGTTAAACTGGACTAGATTTATTCGCCCCCAATCTGAGACTCTGTTCAGCAGAGACTCGACTTCAGACACAAGTTTGTCGCGGCACTCGGAGACGTTTTCCCGAGAAATATTGGCTCGGCCGGTGTAAAGAGCATTACCAGTGCTGTCATCGCAAAGCAATGAATGTTACGGGTTTGCAACATATCGTTGATATGCAGAAGAAAGAGCGTTGGCGATAGCACGCAGCCTTGTGGAACACCAGCATTAATAGGCTTGCAATCGGAGCTTGCACCGTCTACAACGACCTTGATGCTCCAATCTGCAAGAAAGCTGGTGATCCAATCGCACAATTTCTCGGGAAGCCTATAGGAAGGGAGCTTCGAAAGAAGCGCTTTGCGCCAAACCCGATCGAAGGCCTTCGCAATTTCCAAACTAACGGCCAATACCTCCCCCTTGGACTCTACTGCCTCCGCCCACCTATGAGTTAGGTAGACCAGAAGATCACCAGCTGACCGACCACGGCGAAAACCGTATTGGCGGTCACTAATCAGCTGGTGATCCTCAAGGTACCTCATGAGCTGGCAGTTTACAATGGACTCCATTGTTTTGGAGAACAAGGAGGTGATGGCGATTGGCCGGTAGTTGGACGGGACGGTGAAGGAAAACATCGTGAGGAAACCTGTATGTCTGAGGAATAAGAAAAGAAATTATTTCAAAGACATGTGAAGTTTGCCAACACGCATTGGGGCAGCACGGCGGACACTTCCTTGCCCTAAAACCCTCTCAGAAATGTCCTGAGAGGGAGGCCTGTGCCCAGCAGTGGGACGTATATAGGCTGTAACTTTATATATGTATATATATGTATATTTATATTTATATTTATATTTATATTTATATTTATATTTATATTTATATTTATATTTATATTTATATTTATATTTATATTTATATTTATATTTATATTTATATTTATATTCATATTCATATTCATATTCATATATTATATTTATATTTATATAATTACTAGCGACCCGCCCCGGCTTCGCTCGGTTGCAATGCTGATACTAAATACACTACTGAAAAACTGTGAACGTTGTATATAAAAACATAGCGGCCCGCTCCGGTTTTGCACGGGTATAAAATATATAGCCTATGTTACTCACAGAAAAAATTATTAAAATCGATCCAGTAGTTTTGATTAATTCATTACTGTCCTTGGCCTGCACGCGTTAAAGGGCATTGCCCACTCTTCATAGACATTTCGGCCATGGGTGCCCACATATAAAAGCATATAGATATGATAATATACAATTAAAAGAATGAAATGGTTAAGAAATTGGTTTAAAAAAGTCGGGAATTTTAAGATATAAATGTTTTTATTTTCACAAATACAGTTTTTTAACAACTAATTTTACCTATGTTATCGCGTTTAATTTCTTTGATTTTTAATTCCCGATGTTTCGGGTGCTTTCCAACACACATGATCATGGGGGATTGAAGTGACTGGTGTACCGAAATCAGTGTTAACTTGGAGTAACTTCAGCTTTTTAATAACTATTTATGGTCCGATCTACGCAGAATGAACTTACTGTCTTGAAGTCTTGCGTGGTATGCTTGGGTTTAGTTTCAATTTTATTAATTACAGGGTCCCAAGCAGGTGGGAGTACCCAGCTTCATTCTCTAATGAAATTAGAATGTTTGAATCTGGGTGCAATACATTACCGACTTCAGATTGCAACGAGGATGAACTAGATGATTCGGATGGTTCCCGTTCTGCAGTTGAATGTGATGCTGCTCTATCAAACCTTCGCCAACAATTATGACACACACGAGATGACGATGACAACTGAAATAATATTAAATACAAAAGTGAAAAAGTGAACTAAATAAAAATAAAATAGATTTGTTTCCTTTAAACTCAAATACATATAAAATATTTATCAAGTTAATTGTTACTGCACAAAAGCAGACTTAATGGCCTATATTATTTAATAATTAAGCACTTAAAAACTACCAGTAGTCCAAAAACAATGAAAAATCAATTGTCTCATTACTTGGTAGTTGGTAAAAACGGTAGCAGTCTATCTGGTGGTGACAAGCTAATCTTATTGCCATGTTATAAATAAGCTTGTATGTTTGTCAGATATAGTTTGTGTGGATGTAATCAGAGTAAAAACATGTATCACTATCAGATACGAGCACACACACTTAATAAATTAAAAAACATGTACCTAACGTGGTGCAATTTGATGGGCAATTTCATTCCTTATGAGTTCCTCACGTGGAGAATCAGACCCAAACAATGTGTGTGATCTTATTCTCAAAAGTGACTTGCCACAGCTGATACATATATGTCCATGACTAATAATTGGTGAATTTTCCTGTTCGCTAGTTGGATGTCGTATTTGATTCCAGGCTGCAGTCTAACATGCGTGGCATACTACACTATCACTCAAAACTTGTACCTAATAAAGAAGCCATAATTATTATATCAATTGATATAATTATAAGACAACTCAGTTAATTAGTATTGCTGCAATTGTAGAATGAAGAAAAGGAAGACATGACACAATCATGATTGTAACTATTTACCTGCTGTGGTCGAACCTATTCTTGTATAAGATTTCGCAGTTCTGGAATTTCCAACAAATGCCTTCGTGTTTTCGTTATATTTAAACAATTTACAGAGCGAAAATGTCCTCTTGAATGAGTTACCGAGGGCTGGGAAGAAGTCTGGCCGGCGTGGAAGCTGGGATCATTGTTAACAGTGGATATCGAGTCCAAGTTCGTGCAGAGGTTATTGAAGCAAGCGGGTGCGGGGTCCATGTTCAGGCCGTGATCAGTAGGGTGGGAAAAAATGTCAGAGTCCATTTATAAGGCTTGTTCGTTACTTCGATAACAAATTCACAAAAATAAAAACAAACAAAATAACACGCAAATGAATTCTACATGTGACTATTTATATAGGTACAGATATAGTTTTGAACTGAATTGTGAATTGTGATTTCATTCTAATGACAGGGCCTAGCTGTCAGACTCGATGTTGCCACTTAACTGACATAAAATCGATGAAAAGATATCGATTTTTATTCGATTTATAATATCGTTAAAAAAACAATCTTTGAGGCGCTTTAAGTTCTGCACACTTTTTAAAATATATTTTCCTTTATTTATTTAAACGCTATTTGAAATGTATTTTTAAGAACAGTTAAATTGTGCAGTAAGTTTTGTTAAGCTTTAACCTTTTGAGCGCCACGCCAAAAACGCATTACCGTGTCCTGTACACCAAAGCGCCAAAACAAAATAGTGTTGCCAAGAGTTGATATATCGATAACGTAAAATAACTTGTTTTTGTTGGTTTTTTATGCTATAAATGACTCTTTATAAACTGTATGTTTTATTTAATCTTGTGCTGTCTTCCACTCTTTTTATATATGTACTTTGTACATATAAACATAAATAAAAAACAAACAATAAAAATAAAATAGTAGTAAACCACAGCACTACTCTCCATTCTAATGACGACACTGTCACGACTGGACGACAACGGCGTAGCTGACCTTCCTTTTTGAAACATTCTTCGAATGTTGTGTATCGATTTCAAAATCGATCTAACCGAAATATACAGACATCGATTCATAATATTTTATGTGTCGGGGAAGGCGTAGGCCAAGTGAAGCACAGAAGAAAAGTCTTACACTCTTATGACAATGGGGATTTGATATGATGCTGATGCTGCTAGATGATTTTGAGACTGAGAAAGAAAATGGCACAACACAAAATGAAAAATTGCTCTTCACACCTTAAGTAAAAAAAAACATTAATTGTAATTTTATATTATTATTAAAAAAAGGTACATAATTATTCATTAATCAACAATTGTATATAATTATTCGCACTAGGTAAATCAGCCTTATAATATTAAAATCTTGGTCATGGAATAAATAAACATAATTGTTCACCAATCAATCAAAAATTCAATTCATCAATAAAAAATCAAAATTCATCATCATCGACGCTTTCCAAAATCCGAATGAGTTCTGAGGAATCGTTCATGTTGCATTGCTCTACTTTTCTCGGTAATCACTTATGACGTCATCAGGGTGTCGTCTATTCTTGATCACGGTGCCCAGTGAACTGATTTTCGATGACGCGCTAAAGATGCGCTAGAGTTGAGATATTAGATTTATTATGTGAAGATGATCTGGCAACATTTTTTTATTCATGTAGCTAATTATAGTTTTATGTTTCTAACCTTTAATTTTATTCAAATATCAATAATAATAGAAAAAAAAACACCATTGAGCTGAATTTTGTATAGTTTTCAAGAAATCTATGCCTCCCGCGTTTGACACTAGCGGTCAACCATAGACGACTTTGGCGTGCTGGACATAGTATTTGCTTAGACAAAAATCCATTTTTATTAGTTCAATGTTTCTTAGTACTTGTGGCTCTAGAAGTCTTGTTTTTTATACTCACATGTTGCTGGGTTATTCCTATTTTGAGGAGTGTAGAATTAAAATACCTGTAATAATTTTCCAATATCTATATTTCATATTTTTAAAAATCTCAAAAGGTTAAAGGATTCATGGTAAATCAGCTGGAAACTAACTTGTTTCATTATCATAACATGATTCTATTTTAAATGTATTGTTATAAACAGATAAGAATAACTTAACCGATCTTATTTGAAAACAGATAAGAATAACAGTTCTTATCTGTTTTCAAAGAAGATCGGTTAAGATTAACAGTTAAATTGTGCCGTAGCGTTTTGTTACTCTCTAAAGAATTCATTGGAAATCAGCTAGTAATACGCTTGTTTAATTATCATAACATAATAATTATTTAAAAATTATATTAGCACTGTAATGATGACACCGTAAATAATCGATCGAAAAAGAGAATCGATTTTTTAAATGTGTTTTGTGATTGGCAACACTTTTTTTTTATTCATAAACTAATGACATAATGATTTACCTAATTTTTATTATTATCTTTTCGGTACTATTAATTTGTGCAAAAATATTCCCATTGTTTGAGGATAAATGAATACCGCGATTAATAACCATAAATAAAGATATAATTTTTTAACAAATGCACATTATTGGGCGTTCCATGGCCGAAAATGGACAATGCCCTTTGGAGTAAAACAATTCCCCTTTCTCTATACTTACCATGAAGATTTCCTGCTATGTTTGGAATATCTAAATTCATACACTACATTTTTACTTAATTACTTTTTACATTTTTACCTATTTATTTTATTTTTACAACAATTAATATATTACAGGATTTCTTTATACACAACGTTCACAGCTTTCTTGTCATTAGACAATACAAACATGTTTTCCCTAGAGGTTACTCTTGAAAGAGCGACATACAGTTAGCCATGTGAAAAACAGTCAACGCTCAAATCTAAGCCAGCAACGTTGAAGGTTTGACCCGGCGATTTATTAATGATCATTGCAAAACATGTTTTTACCGGAAACTGTAAACGTTTAAATTGGAAGGCTAAATCCGATGGTATCAGAGGGATTCGGGGAATCAATACATCTTCTCCGGTACCACATCCTGTGAGTATTGTGCACTCTATTATGAAAGTTTTCAGTGATTTTACCAGCAAACGCGTGCCATTGCAAAGTTTAGGTGGATTCAGATTTTTTAATAAAATAACAATGACAATCGACTCTCAACACCATTTTGTGAGGAGGGAGTCCAGACGGGTTCAAAGAGTTTAAAAATTCTGTAGGAAAATGAACAGCTTCTTCCAAATCTAGAACAGTATCGACCGAGTAGTATATTTTCGTCGGCGCATCAATCTTTGAAAGAATCAAGTTATTTACCTTACCTTATCTACTTGTTCGTTAGTTGGTGACAAAATCGCTCTTTCTTTAAACCAAGATATTGTCTTATAACTTTGTTATCTATGTCAGGATAGACATTGTTGATTAACACTTGTATGTTGTCTATCAAAACACAAAGGTTTTCAAGGTTAATCCTTTCCTGACTTTGTGTTAACTCTTCATTGCCAACTTTTAGCAGCATCTCTGGAAATAGCCTGTTCTCACGTGAAGATGACGAAACCCTCATATTAGTTTTAAGCTCTAATTTATTGACATGTGGCCAAAGGTTGGATCTTTTTAGGGAAGCATTTATTTCGTCAGCACGTGTTCCTCGAGTCACAACTGGTAGGATTTGACGAAAATCTCCAGAGACCAGAATTGTACATCCACCCATAGGTGCATTTTTGTTGCGCATATCGCGCATTGTCCTATCCAGTGCTTCCACATACGTCTTGTTTGACATGGTAGCTTCGTCCTAGACTATTAATGAGCAGTCACGCATTAATTTTCCAGTATTGCTCTGTTTAGAAACACTACGGACGCTGTTATTGTCATCGGTGGCGATTTTCAGCGGGAGCTTGAATGTAGAGTGTGCGGTTCGACCTCCTTCTAAAAGCGTAGTGGCAATGCCGGATGACGCAACAGCTAACGCAATTTTTCCGGTAGATCTCACTTTTTTTAAAAGCAGATTGATTAAAAATGTTTTTCCTGTACCTCCTGGGGCATCAAGGAAAAACAATTTCCCTTCATTGTTATCAATTGTTGATAGTAATGCAGTGAGAACTTTTTTTTGATTGATGTTTAATCGTGGCTCATATTGAGATATATTTTGTAAAAGTCTCGTTTCATCATACGATGTTTCTCTTGTGTATTCGGCACTGTTAGTTAAATCTGAGTTAGTAGTATTAGCTGGCGTCGACAGCCCAAAATCTTTGATCGATTTACTCGAAAGTAATTGCAGTACTTTATGCAATTCAAATAATGCTTCGTCAAATATGTTTTGATCATATTGTATATCACCTGAGTTTAACTCTCGCCGTCGCCGATTCAAAATATCACTGGCCATGTTTTCATGAAATTTATTCCATAGATTAACAGAATCAGTTACTTGACAAAACGCTTATATGACAGCAAATAAATATCTTAATGATGTAGCTGAACCACAAACAGCTGCTTCTGATAATGTGTTTTCCCAGTGAGAATCGTCTTCCAAGAGCCCCATAGTTTTGCATACTGCTTGATAAGTATTGTAAACAACACTTTGTACAGTTCTTAGGTGTGCAAAGGATGTCGGGCCTTTTACAATATGCAGTAACATTCTCAGATAAAAGCATTCGCTGTTTTTGGGATGAATAGACTCTGCCAAGAGCATCCGTTTTTTTTACTCCGGGGAAACCATCAACCGCTGTACCTTGTTTTCGCCGTTGAAAAGTTTTAGAACTCTGGTTCCATGTATAGTAACTTGGAACTCTGTCATATGTCAGTGTTTTCGCGAAATCATCTTGAGCACATAACTTGAACAATGTTGTCAATGTTGTATCCAGCGGGTTATTAACAACTTCTTGTATATCGTTCTCCATGAAATATAATACTCTTTGTCCATTTTCTAAATGAACTACAAGGTGGACAATTGTGGGAGCCCGGTCGTGCACTTCGAATGATAAAATCCTCCATACAGCTTCAGAGCTGCAGATGTAACGTCTACGTATGAACAAATTATACCTATGAACAAATTGCCATATTATTAGTATGTGCCGCAGTAAAAAATATCTAAATACTTACCATTTAGAGACAAATGATTATCAACAATCATAAAAAACAAAAGATACCTATTCTATTAAGTTCTTTTTCTGAACTTACTTACTTACGATTTTATGAATATTCTACGAATATTAAATTGATCTAACTCTAAATTTTAACCAAGATCTTAATAGAAAATCCCAATCCATAAATTGTGGTTTTTAAGCTATTGCATAGCTTCTATCGCGGGCCTTGAGTGCGGGAAAATCCAGAAATTTCGTAACGAAAAAAATCTCACGCTCTCCGACGGGCACGGAGGTGTGGCTTGAAGGCCGTGCATTGTCTAACGATGGTCTAACGTCGTTTCTTTTCCTCAGTCTTCGACACGGTGTTTGTGTATAACGTGTTTTGAAATTTTGAATATGAATGAACAAAGTGCATTTATTATTAATGAAGAAAGTCACGAAAAAATAGTGAAAGAAAATGAGTGAGTACTCTATATACATCCCTACATTTTATTATTATCACAAATGCAGTAATAATTTTGAATTGAAAATATAATACTGCTATAAAGATAACCTAAATTTTTGATATTAAAATGAGCGATACACACACACACGCGTATAGTTTAAATTCTCAATTTAGATTCTCAATATGTATATATATACTCGATTAACCGGACTAATTGTTGGCGTTAGGGATTCGGATAATCGAAAATCCGGATGATCGAATCTACGAATAAAAGCGGGTTTTGTGCATTTGTAGTACATATGTACATACATAATGTTATGTGTTTATTAAAAACAACAATCTCAACGAAAATCAATGTTTATTAAGAAATTATTATTTTTTAATAAACATTGATTAAATTCCATGAAGAGATATAAATCTATATAACCATCCGTTACTTGCGACAAACAAGCCGCCGTCACCTAATTTTTTATTTAACTGTAATGCTTTTTCACAAAGCAAAGGGCCAGATATCATTTGCCCAGTTGATCGTTTTTGTAAAAACCAACAATACAAAGCGTCTTCTAATTGCCAATTTACTCGCGGACATAGGTCCTTATGTCCGGGACGGGGGTTTGTTAGCGCCTGATAGTACATACATATACATAAACACTCACGCCTGTCACCCAGAGGGGTAGGCAGAGACTACAGACTTCCATTTGGCACGATCCTGACACACCTCTCTCGCCTCCTTCACATCCATACACCTCCGCATACATGCTCGTCGGTTAAGGGTACTCCTAATTTGGCCCGTTTTCAATAAATCGCCAATTTGGTCGATAAATTTTCGCCTAGGACGTCCCTTTCCGACTCTGCCATTCACTTCTGCAACATAAATTTTCTTTGTCACTCTTTCCTCATTCATTCTTTCCACATGACCAAACCACCGAAGCATTCCTTTCTTAATCCTGGTCACAACATCATCTGATAGTATATCCTCTTATCTCAAGCGGTGTGAAGCGACAATTAGTGAGGTGCGGGAGGGGGAGGCTAGCTGCATTTGTGCGCGCGGTCGGTCACCCCTAAAGTTGGGCGTTATAACATACAACAGATAATATATTTCATTATATATTTTTAATCTTACAACACATTAGAATAATAAACCATTGACTGTTATAATATTATATTCATTATCGTTAGAAAGCGTCATCTGTTTACGTTTACGATCCAACCGTCGCGTCGGCCGAGACAATGTGAGTCAATAAAATACTACCTACATTCATTATGCCACAAGGATTGCGTATAGCTTACACTAATTTAAACTCTAAGCTAACTTAATAAGAGCTTATTTTACTAACACAAACGCGAAGCCGGGTTGTTCATATATTGAAAGTCTCCTTGTTTTGTCTTAGACTTATGTTAATAGAGCGTGCCATTTGAACTTAAAGACAATTAATTGGACAATAAATAATAAGTGACAAATCTTGCCGTGGAGCGTGGAACTGAGTAGTTGCGCGTTTTGTTAATATAATTGTCGTACGGCCGCCCTGACGTATGTACTGCGCGAACCTGAGTTTTTTGCGACGCGGTCCGGTGATACAGTAGAGACCTCTGGCCCGCCCGAGGTACAAAAAGTTAAAGAAGAATTTCGCATCATGCAGGAACTAGGCATCTGTCGTCCTTCGAAGAGTGCGTGGGCTAGTCCTCTCCATGTAGTTCCTAAGAGAAATGGAGATATAAGACCTTGTGTGAACTATCGCCAGCTAAATGCGATAACAAAGCCCGACAGATACCTGATTTCTTGCTTGAATGATTTTACTTTTATTCTTCCGGATAAAAAGATATTTTCAAAATTAGACATCAATAGAAGTTATCATTTTATACCTGTCGCAACGTGGAGAAAACCGCTATCATAACACCATTCGGACTTTTTGAGTTTCCTCGAATGACATTCGGTTTGTGTGGTGGAGCACAAACCTTCCAGCGTTTTATGAAATCCATTTTACAAGGGCTTGATTTTGTCTTTTGTTATTTAGACGATTTTCTTATCGCTAGTGACAACGAAGTTCAACACAGACTACATTTAGAAACTTTCTTTAAAAGGCTTAATAAATATGGAATTTCAATTAATTTGGTAAAATGTCGTTTCGGATAAACTAAACTAGAATTTTTGGGACACGAAATTAGTACGAAGGTATCAGGCCGTTGCAAAATAAGGTTCGGGTAATTGTGGAATTTCCGAAGCCGAAAACTGTTGCAGACTTGCAGAGCTAAGACGTTTTCTCGGTTTGGTCAATTTTTATCAAGTTCATCTTCCCAACGCTACTTTATATCTAACAGAATTAAATAAATGTCTTAAAAGCTCAAAGAAAAATGATAAGACTCCCATCGTCTGGACGGATAGTGCGAACGAAGCATTTACGCAATGTAAGGCAGGTCTCACACAGGGCGCTACATTGACGTACCTTAGAGTAGGTTCCGCACTTGCTATAATGACTGACGCATCTAATACATGCGTGGGAGCAGTTTTGTAACAAAAAAGAAAGAGATAGCTGGAAACCATTGGGCTATTTCTCGAAAAAATTGACCACCACCCAACAGCAATATAGCACATAAGATCGCGAGTTGCTCGCTATATACTTATCTATAAGACATTTTCGTAAATTATTTGAAGGTCAAGAAATAACCGTGTATACGGACCATAAACCTTTAACTTTTGAATTGAAAGCGAAACGCCTCGAAGAACGAGACATTTAGCTTTCATAAGTGAGTTCACTACAAATATAAAACATATAACTGGTACGATTAACTAACTTCGTAGCTGACACCTTATCGCGCATTGAAGCCGTGACTATGCCAACTGCGTTGAATTTCGATGACATTGCAAATGAGCAGCGTAGCGATAGTTATATCACGAATGTTATGTCTGGTTTAAATACCGATAATATTTTGTTAAAGGAACTAGTTATACCTATGTTAAATAAGTCTATTTTTTGAGATGTCTACTGATACAGCTCGTCCGTACCTACCGGAAAAGTTTCGACGCCTAGCTTTTGATAGTTTTACATAATTTGAGCTATACTGGAATTCGTTCTATGCGAATGATGTTAGCTAAAAGGTATTTCTGGCCTAGTATGAATAGTGATGTTTCTTCATGGGCAAAAACAATAATGCAATGTCAACGTTCTAAAGTTAACAGACATACGGTATCGAATCTGACTAAGTTTCCGGAAGTAGATCGTTTTGAGCATGTGTACATCGATATCGTTGGCCCTCTCGAGATCTCACCAGATGGTTATAGATACTTACTCACGATAATTGATAGGAGGACCAGGTTGCCTGAAGCTTTTCTGTTACGGCAGAAACTGTTGCCAAACATTTATATGATGGTTGGATTTGTCGTTACGGTTGCCCGATAAAGTTAACTAGCGACCAAGGTCGCCAGTTTGAGAGTAGTCTTTTTAACCAGCTGTTAAAAATGTTGGGGGTTAATAGAATTCGAACTACTCCTTATCACCAGCAAAGCAATGGCGCAGTTGAACGTTGGCATCGTTCTTTAAAGACAGCACTTTCAGCTCGCCTGTCACATGGGTCCTGGGTGGAAGAGCTACCCACAGTATTACTTGGGCTTCGCGCGGCCGCCCGCAGCGACTCAGGGGTTACCGCCGCCGAGTTAACGTTCGGACGAAACTTACGTCTACCGGGAGACTTTTATGACAGCTCTTCGAACAACCGTAACGTCAACCACTATTGTTTAGTTGATAAGATTAGAGATACTATTCGTAGTTATAAGCCGACATCCGACGAATCACGTAACTGTTAAAGTTTTTTTGTGCACAAGGACTTACGTAACAGCGAATATGCCTTTGTTAGGGATGATTCAACACGTAAACCTTTGAAACCACCCTACGACGGTCCATACCGCGTGATAAAAAGGGCTTCAAAGGTTTACCTAATTCAATTACCCGATAGACAGGTACATATTTCTATCGACAGATTAAAGCCTGCATATGTATTAAAGGAATGTGATGGTAACGAAGCAACGCCACGCCACAGTAACGCTGACAACGCAGCGGTTTGCGTTATCACCGCCCACGCCGGTGACGTCGTCGTTACCCGGCCGGAGCAACCCAATAACCGTGAAAACGACTCGGAGTGGTCGCATTGTTAAGTTACCTCCACGATTTATGATAAGCTAGTGTTAATATAAAATATATATAATACTCGTACAATTACATGTTTAAATAATAATCAGGTTTAGTTACTATGGATGTGAAAGTATTATTTGCATTGTTAGGTGCAGAATATTTTCATTCGGGATATTCAAGTTACATTATTTAAGTTGAATGTAATTGTAGAGTTATTGTGTTTAGTATTTTGCGTATACTTCAGTTTCATTTAGGTTCTAGGTAGTTAGTTTAGTTATAATGTATTTAATTTAATTTCATTCGAAACACTTCCTTTGCGAAAGCATTAGTGCGAAAAGTTTTTAAATTTTTACTATGGGTAATTTTCAAGAATAAACCAGTTATTGTTTCTCAAGCTTAAAATATTGTAGAGAATAAAGTAGATAATTTTCAAATATGGTTTTATGTGATAGCCAGTTTTATGGGGGCGATAATCCTGTACACTGTTTGGGTAAAGTTTAATAAGAAGTTCAAATCCTGGCTTCGCCGTCAAGTGTCAATGGCAGGCGTTCTGATATCGGGCCAGAATATGGGTCAGATGATAGGAGCTTCTAGCACCAGTTTACAGCACGCGCCCGCGTCCGCCGCGGCAGCTGCCCCTTTCGCGGGGGTCTCCGTACAGCCCTGCGCCCAAGCGCATTAGCAAGTTTTTGTTGTTAGTTTTAAGTTTTTGTTTGTATTCATTGTATAGTTTTAAGTTTTTTGTATTCATTTTTTATAAAGGGGGAAGTATTGTAGGTGTGCTGCGCACACACATACACACATTTATACTTTGCAATATTGTATCTATATACTTAGTGAATAAGATTTTTCAGTTAGTCACTAGTAGCCCGCCAACTGTATTGCACGTTCCTCTATAATAAATATTAGCAAAAGTTATTTTATCTTTTATTATGGTCACTAATAGGGACCCTATGGAGTCAGCTCCTAAATATATATATATATATATATATATATATAAAAAAAAAATAAAAGTTATTAATATTAACAGTAAAGTTGTCAATATTTCAAAAAGAAACAAGCCACTAAAACCATGGATTACCCCAGGAGTAATAAGATCTATTAAAAAGAGAGATAGGCTTCATAAAAGACTTAAAAAATTACCCGAAAATGATGAAATAAGAGAAGTATATAAAAATATAGGAATATATTTACAAACATTATTAAATCGTTAAAAAGGCAGTATTATCAAAATGAACTAAAAAGAAAACCAGGCAATTTAAAAACACTTGGAAATTAATAAAAGACGTATGTTACTTAAATCAACCTAGAAATACATCCGCCGAATTGAGTAAAATTGCTGAAACACCAAAAGTATCTCTCAACATAGTTAATAATTTCTTTATATCCATTGGAAATCATTTGGCCAATACTATCCTAAAAAATTAAATAAAACTGACCTTCAACTTGCTAGGGAAGCTAATCAAATTGGTCCAGCCCAATCTATGTCATTATTTTTAACAGATCCGGAAGAAGTTAGGCTCATAATTAGTAGCCTTAAATCCAACTGTGCTTCGGGATGGGATGACATTTCTGCAGGTTTTTAATAAAAAATTAACACCTTGTTAGCACCTCACATAGCCCATATATGCAACTTAAGTTTTCTATCTGGTGTTTTTCCGGATCAATTTAAACAAGCAATAATCTGTTCAATACAGTGGCGAAGCTTCCATTAAAGCCGAAAAGCCGGGCTTGCCTTATTAAACCTGAATCAATCAATAATATCATTCAATAATATCAACTAATAAAATAACTCGTAAAATGTTTCAAGCTATTTCAAATTTCCCGCGCACTCCACTGTTAGACACATGTCGACCGATGACCTCGTATTGCCTTAGCGATACTGCTGCTGTCATAAAAATGAGTTTTAATAGAGCTAATAGTTGTCTCCCTCGCTCGCGTGGGCTTTTTACGGGGCTTTCGAGAAGACGATCGCTCTCTTTCTAACCTATGGCAAAATATTCTATAATGAAATATAACTACGATTGTATATATAGCAATTAGTATAGAGATTTAAAGCCAGGCTTTTGAGAATAAATTTGTTAAAAGCGGAGGCGCGCGGACAATACGTTTGCAAGTTCATTTCACGTTTCAATGTTTATTTACTCTGTGTGCTTATCTTAAGCGATTTAATATTACGAGTTTTTTTTTATTAATTAACGAATTTATGCTTTTTTAAAGATTTTTATTGAAAATGGAGGATAATAGTGTTCCTTGTGATGAATTGAAGTGTGTGAAAGTGATAATCGGAGAGGAAATCTAAACTTTGTTGAAATAATACAAAAGGTTAAGAGTGTATTTCAGACTTATCAATTATAGGAATTAAAAACAGTTATTGGTACAATTAAAACGTTCACCAACATTTTACGTGAACGTAATTAAATCTTTCCATAAGAAAGCGAGACGATTCCACTTATCTTATCTCTTATCCATTAGAATGTAAATAATTTTTTTTATTTTGTACATAGTTTGTTTGTAATTTGTTCGTATTTTACTTTTGTTCATGTATTGTATTGGATGTAAATATTTTTTTCATTTCGCTTAAACAAACCCAAACGGCTTTCTTCAAAGCCACCGAAGCTATGCAATTGCTGATATGTAATATAATCTATCTAGCAGTGGTATGCCTTCTGTGTGCTTTGTTAAACACGTCCTTGACAGCACTGAATATGAAACTGAAACGTGGAGACAGATCAAGATTGGTGTATTTTTATAAAACTGCTAAAAACAACAATCTATATTTTTATCAATTTATATCTTGGGCTTGCCCTAGCTTGGAGCTCTAGCTTCGCCACTGGTCCAATATATAAAGCAGGAGACAAATCATCTCCATCAAATTATAGGCCTATAGCTCTATTATCATCACTTTCTAAGATACTAGAGAAGCTTGTAAATAGGCGACTAATTAAGTACCTAGAAAACAACAAATTCCTTGCTGGAAATCAATATGGCTTTACAACAAATCGTTCAACCAAAGAGGCGGTTTTTAATTTGACCACTAAAATATCACAATATTTAGATGAAAGTAAAAAGTGCTTAGGAGTTTTCCTAGATTTGCAAAAAGCATTTGATACAGTATCCATTCCTGTCCTTATAACCCGTCTTCAGAATTTTGGCATTCGAGGAATAGAATTGGACTGGTTTATTGATTATCTCTCCAACAGAAACCAAAAAGTACGTATGAATGATGATGATGATGATGATGATGATGATGACTGCCTCAGTGACACTGCAATCTGCTCATATGGAATTCCGCAGGGCAGTACACTGGGACCAACCCACTTTTTGGCGTACATTAACGACTTGTGTCACTTAAATATTCGTGCTGCAGACCTTTTCATGTTTGCAGATGATACAGTCTTACTCTTTCATGGTCCAGGGATGCTGTTAAAAAATCTACTGAGGAAGGACTGTGTAAGGTTACTAGTTGGCTGGAAGATAACCTACTTACATTAAACACCACTAAAGGAAAATTTCTATGTTTTTCAAAAACCGCTGCTTGCAATCCACGAAACGAATTTAAAATAATAATTCACACGCATCCTTGTAATAGAAACTTTAACACTCATTCGGCATGTGAGTGTCCCACTCTAAGTAAAGCTGACACAATTCGATATCTTGGTATAATTGTTGACGATAAGCTTAATTGGGCTTCACATATTTCATTTATGTCTAACAAAATCAGAAAGTTTATCTATGTCTTTAAGAATTTAAAAACAGTTGCAAATAGAAATCGAGGATAGTTATATTGGAGATGTAAATGAGATAGTTCTTGGTTTGAATTTTCTTTCAATGTCTAAATATGTTCAAAACTAAAGATTATAAAACTTAACTTGGGAATTGAGCTCCGTTTATATACTCAGTGTGCACGAAAGGCTTCAATCACATTTGTTTTTTTTGCTTAGTTGATTGTTGGAAAATTTAATAGCTCCTGTCTTTTGTAGTGCAACTCTTTCAACATTTCTCTAATGTATTTTGACACAAAGAGTTACTGAATGGGAAGGAACTGACTCCT
Source organism: Parnassius apollo (assembly GCA_907164705.1). NCBI lineage: Eukaryota > Metazoa > Arthropoda > Insecta > Lepidoptera > Papilionidae > Parnassius > Parnassius apollo. The sequence continues at coordinate 17,697,682 of CAJQZP010000220.1, read as the reverse complement.
GAAATGCAGGGTATCCTAGTTTGGGAGGGCTCAATGATGTTGTATGAAATTATAAGTGTCAAATAAAGAAATTATTATATATATATATATATATATATATATATATATATATATGAACGCCGAACCGAACCGAACGAATTTCAAAATGCATTAAGTAAAATAAACTAAATGACACCAATAAAGGTCGTACCGGAGCAATTTGCAAAGTTTTACTAAAACAATGTTTTTTTTTTTGTTCAAATAACTTATTTTTCGTATTAAAAATGGTGACCGCGATTTCTAGCACAACCACGGGCTCGTCTTCTTACTTTTGTGGTCGTGATTTTCATCTTTATCTCATGCTTCACAAGTAGTAAATTCGTGTGGATTCCTTCTATTAACTCGTCTCTGGTTGATATTACAAAATGCGAGCATACGAGCTCCTTGCCCCGTCCATAAATGAAAAAATTCATAGGAGTTAAATCATGCGATCGAGGTGGCCAAGGAAAGAGCCCGTGTCTGCCGGTCCAGTTCTCTGGGAAACAAGTATTTAGATTTTCTTGCACGTTTAGGCTTTCTTATTGGCTTTCTCGTGGTCATGGTACCGCCTCGGTTTGGGCCGGCCCATACGTGCAACAGAAAAGCTGCCGCGTGGCTCTAGCACTGTTAAAAGATTAACGTAAACATTCGTCTTGACGCAACACTCACTACTAAGAGTACCGCGATGTTCGTGCCGTTTTGAGCATTTGTAGGTAGTTTCCGAACTGTTCTATATTTATACAGTGACTGAGTTGAGCATTAGGCTCATTAATTTACAATTTCTTTTTTTACTCGTCCAAAATGGAATGAAAATCTACTCGAATACTGTCCAACGTTATGGATGAACTCAGAAACTTATGTTTATATCTTAGGATAAGTGCGCAATCTTAGCTTGTTCATAAATTAATACTTTAAACACTTTCGAACAACGCGTCAAGCTTTGCTAAAAGAATGGCCATTTGTTTATTTTCATTGCCATCTCAACTTATTTCAATTAATTATAACTATAAAAGAGTTATAAAATTAAGGAACTTAATATATTTAATCAAGAGGGTAGGGTAGTAAGAGGGTAAATATAATATTATGTAGGTTATATAGGCCTGATGAGTGATGGGAAACTGTTCGAAATTAAAATCTAATTGAATTTATAAGAAAGCGTGGGGAGTATGCATAGGGGGCTACCACCACGTGAGTGAAAAAATGTAAGTAGGTGGATAGTTTAGAAATGCGGTAAAATCCGCCTCGCAATGATCCAAAATAAATATGCTGTGGAGAAATATTTTAAAAGAAAGGGCGTTCATTAAAATAAATTGTACGCCTATCTTGTCACTGCCGAGCTCGTAGATCTTCTACGCTCCGGAGACAAGTTTTGCCAAGGCGTAGACGAGCTAACGCTTCTTCCTTTCTTTTGGGGACACAAAACTTCACTGTAGTATTAATACGCGGCGCGGTTTCTTCTGTATAATATATGAGCCGTGGTAGCTCAGATGGTTAACGCTCGCTGTAAATGTAACAGAACGCGAGTAACCCGGGTTCGATCCCCGCCGGCACCAGTGAAATTATTAATTGCAATTTTAAGTGCTGATATACCACGTACTCGGTGGTGAAGTAAAACATCGTGAGGAAACCTGCATGTCGGAGGAATAAGAAAAGAAATTATTTCGAAGACATGTGAAGTTTGCCAACGCGCATTGGGGCAGCACGGCGGACACTTCCTTGCCCTAAAAGCCTCTCAGAAATGAGGGGAGGCCTGTGCTCAGCAGTGGGACGCATATAGGCTGTAACTTTATATATATATATATATATATATATATATATATATATATATATATATATCAATATGTAACGTAATTAACGCACGTCCTCAGAAAACCCAATTAGTATATTACGTTATAATCATAATACATACGCTGAATTTTTAGTTAAACATTTTTATGCACTGATTATTTATCAAATTAGTTATACTTATTCCGGAAGAATGTTGTGGTCACAGTACAAATCCACGAATGCAAAGACTTTAACGTGCTTGAAATAAAGTTCCTTTTTCTTTATTTTTATTGAATGACAGAATTAGTAATAATACAAATAAAACTGCACTCTTAAAAGTCTTATTGCCTTAGTTTACGGTCCATTTAATTTTGTTTTGACTGTACAGATTTAGTGTGACTGTAATTTACGTAGTCTTAGTCTTTCGTAGATGATTTATTAGGTTACCTCGGTCTTAAGCAATACAATTATAATTGTAACTCAAAAGGTAATGTTCTGGATCTATGTTTTTGCAATTTTCCATTAGTTGTTAGAACTTCTTTACCAATCGTAAAGGAATATATGTATCATCCTGCATTAAATATTGAAATACATGATTTTAGCATACAACCTTTTAAAAAACGTAAGCATTCGCGTTTTAACTTTTTCAAATGTGACTATGAGAAAATGAATAATTATTTATTTTTGGGATAAAAAATTACCTATATTAAAAATGATAGGAATCGATTCAGTAAACGATTCTGAGCAAACTACTTTCTCAAAGTGCGTTAATTATGTTACATGTTGTATATATATATATATATATGTATATGTATATGTATATACAAGAACGCCCGAAATATAGGAGGGTAAATTTAGAAAAAATAAATTATATAAAATAAACTAGATGACTCCAAAAAAGGTTATACTGGAGCAATTTGCAAAGTTTTACTAAAGCAATGTTTTTTTGTTCAAATAACTTATTTTTCGTATTAAAAATGGTGACCGCGATTTCTAAAACAAGCACGGGCTCGTCTTCTCACTTTTGTGGTCATGATTTTCATCTTTCTCTCATGCTTCACAAGTAGTAAAGTGGTGTGGATTCTTTCTATTAACTCGTCTCTGGTTGATATTACAAAATGCATGCATACGAGCACCTTTGCCCCGTCCATAAATGAAAAAATTCAGAGAAGTTAAATCAGGCGATCGAGGTGGCCAAGGAAAGAGCCCGTCTCTGGCGATCTAGTTCTCTGGGAAACAAGTATTTAGATTTTCTCGCACGTTTAGAGTCCAAAGCGCTGAACAACCATCTTGCTGAAAGGCTGACTTTCTTATTGGCTTTCTCATTGCCAATATTGGTATTTCGTCCAGAAGCCTCCGGGAGATCGTTTATGCGGAATTCCAGGTACTTGTCTCCATTTCAATTATCTGGAAGGATAGGGGGTCGATTTAACGTTTTGCCGATTACTTCTGCCCAAACGTTCTACACACCCTAATTTCAATAGTTGATGAGACATCCGTGTAAATAATACTTCAAAAGAAAATGCTTTTGAAGTATTATTACACATTTGAAACACATTTTTAAAAATATTTGAGCAACAAAGGCTATTTTTTTATTATGGCATAAATACATCATTTTCTTAATTTTTTGGTTTATTAAACTTAAATATGCGTAGAATGTTTTTCTGATGTTGAAGATACTTGGAAATTATTCTTGTTTGAGTAATCAGACATTAGATAAATAAAAAATAATAACATAACAACTGTTACTGTGCACTATTAGCAATTACTTGAAAAAAAATCAGGTTTAGTGCTAAAAACCTTGAAAATTCAATTAAAAAAAGGAGTAGACTTCGTTTAATGTAATACAAAGTTTAGCTTAATATGTTCTAAATGGTTTAAGGTATCATCCCTTAAAGCTATGCACCCATCTTCCAAAAAGTCTGTATATTCTATTACATATAAATTCATTTTTGTTTGTTCGTATTTTATGCTGCCATAACGTTCATCAGATTAGAGTACAATTTTGCCACATTTTGTTATATAGTTATATCACTATTTGACAGATTTGGCACAACAGTTTGCTCTACCAGCCGCATAAGCTTAAAATGTTGGTTACATTACTTAGATTTTATTTTTCAACCGATATAGATCGGTTGAAAAATAAAAACTGAAAAATACACGGTAGCAGAATCGATATATAGATACCGATTCTGCTACCGTGTATAGGGAACGAGGTCTGCAAAGCGTCACGTTAGAATAGGAGTCCCATAAACTTCTGTCTACTCACAGCTCCTTTTCACATACTGCACTAAGGATATTCTAAGAGACCAGGTAGCTAGCATTTCGTAATAAGATAGAAGATCGCTTAGCCAAATGTTTTACAAATGAAAACTCTTACTATTAATAAAGAAAATCGAGTGTTGGCTCTTCGTCCGGCTCGACTACATCACTAAGGGAGTCGAGTGTTGCTTCTTTATTTCATAAGCCACACTACGTTGGGTTCGAGACAACGCAGTGGATGCACACTCTCCTCTTCTTAAAAGGTGGTTGATGCCTGAGATTACGGGTCCACGCTAGGTCCCGGTCTAGACATCGAATATGTGGACTGTATATTTTCTTCACTCCCCTAACTTCTAGGGTTGAAACTGGGAATGAAAAAGTGATTTTTTGAAAATTATTGAGAAATGTATAAAGAAAAAAAGAAATGAATAACCGGGGAACTTTTTGAATCTTGATTTTGAACCGAAGATTTTTTAAAACTTAACTGTAGTGGAGATTCCGAACTATTCTTGAACTATTCTCGAACTTAGCCGTGGAGATTTTGAACGAACTGCGAGAGAGAATGTCAACTGAGAACTGCGAATGAATCGCCATGGGGGTGTGTTTTATAGCCGTACCGTAAAGTTGGCTATGTGCAAAAAGCCTCCGAATTTGCGCACATTATTCGTTATCACATTTCTTTTTTTGTTGGAATAACTTTATTATCAACAAAGACACAAAATTTATGTTTATCCAATAAGAACACATAAGATGACATTATAAAAAACAACGAAAAAAAATAAGAAATAAAATACAAAGCGTTATTACGTAATTTACAATTTTTTTTATTATATTAAAATCTTAAATATTAGTCTTTATAACAACTTATGTTAACAAATATTGTTCAATTTACACAGGTTTTATCATAATTTTAGTATAGTATAGTTATTATTGCAGTTTTTAAGCAAAGTTTTAAGCAATTTTTATCTACAAAATATGATAAGAGGCTATCGCCCTCTCACTCTTAACAATAGCTATCCTTGTTTTTCTTTTAACAGATATGTTTGCTACTCTAACATCGTATTATCTCTTTCTTTCTTTAATAACAGTGTAAATTTCCCAGAACTAATAATAGCAAACAATATTTGAATTATTTTAATCCTTTATTCTTAATCATTAGTATTTCGATTCGTGTTACGTAACCGATTGCTACGTAACACATGATTCTAAATTAGGAGCAATATACATGCATACATCACTACATTCATACATTCACACACTGTCTTATGGCTCAGGGATAAGCCTTTCTATTAAACATTGATTTGAAAACTGATTTAATGCTTGCGACGCTAACAATCTCCCCACCGTACGCCAGTACCATTATAAGGGAAGCGTCACAGGTACCAGGACTATTAAGCGAGATGTAGGCCTTCTCAGAATGCCTGTTTTAGTGATGACGTCCACAATCCTTATGTGACCTTCTTCTCCCGGTAACGTCCTGTGCACTTTACCTCGTGGCCATGTATTACGTGGTAGCGAATGATCTCCGATCAAAACAACATCGCCCACTTTAGGCTCCATGAACTTGCTACCTTCGCCTGTTCGAGGTATCAATGTAGGCGTATATTCCCTTATCCATCTTGACCAAAAATGGTCTGCTAATCTCTGAGACGCCTACCAATTCGGCTGACCAATTAAATGTTTATCCGTAAATAAATCAGGTGGACTATCACCACAAGAACGTCCTAAAAGAAAATGATTAGGCGTTAAGCCCTCTTTGGGACTATCGATATTAACCGAAACTAATGGTTGCGAGTTGACTGTGTGCTCTGCTTCTAAAAGCAACGTGTGCAAAATTTCCTCTTTAGGACTCTTTTCCTCAAGAGTTGCGATTAAGACTGTCTTAACAGATCTTATTAATCTTTCCCAGGCCACTCCCATATGGGGCGCTCCAGGTGGTATGAACTTCCAATTAATATATTTCTTAAAGCATTCATTCTTCATATCTGTCATAACATTCCATGCATGCCTGTGTAAGTTCCTTATTTCCAGCTTTCAAAATCGTTCCGTTATCGCTAAGGAAGGTTTTCCTCTTCTGGCGATAAATGGCCTTAAATCGATTATAATTGACGATGGTGTAAATGACGCTGCTAATTCCAGATGTATTGCTCTGATAGTCAGACAAGTGAATAGAACTCCCCACCGTTTCTCATGTCTACTTCCCACGGATACACTCATGGGGCTGAAATAATTTACAGCTGAGCATGTGAAAGGTGGCTCATGATGAGCTATTCTTTCTAAAGGACGATTACCTTGGGGCACAGTTTGTGGTCTAGATTTATAGGTCTTACACCATCGACATTGACGTGTAATATTACGAACTGTATTACGTAAATTCAGAATATAGAACTTTTGGTTCACCTCATTCATCACCGTTTGATGATTAGCGTGACCAAAATAATGAAGAACTCCTTTAATAATCATCTTCACTATGTCATGTTTACCGTCCAAAATGACAGGTTTTCTTCTTTCCTCTGACAAATTAGATTTAAATGGTAAACGACCATTCAATTGAAGGAGGTTATCTTTTCCTATTTCTAAAGCCAATTTGCTTAAACGTGAACTTTTTTAACGTTTTTTTCCCGCTTTTAAACAACATATTTCTATATAAAATTCATCCTGAACGAACTTCCATATAAGACTTTCAGTCTTCTTTAAAAGAGCTATTTCCAAAACGTCGTCGGGTCCTTTAACCGACTTGGTTGAAATATCTTTTGAACACTGAATTAACCTTTTCTAATCGGTTAATTTGTGGGAAATTAAAAACTTGAATTTTTCTATGGCTTGCAACATTCTTGCCGTAGCCCTAAGAAATCTTTCGAAATTACTGAATCGTCCGTAGTCGGGTAAACTCCACGATTCCTCTCATCAGCGTATTTACGCTTTTCGGCGATTTTTATTCACCCGTTTCTATATATTATTCTTTCATGTCTACCTGTCCTTGAAACCAACTATGATTCTCATCTAAGTTGGAAAGAAAGCTTCTAGTGGCGTCGTCTGCCACGTTTTTTGACGTTGGAACCCAGCGCCATTTACACTGTCTGCTATGATCTTCAATATCAGCTATCTTGTGTGCCACAAATGGCTTTAAAGTTCGAGGATCCGATTTGATCCAAGTTAAAACGTTGAATTCGTCTGAAATTCGATGACGAGAACATCTTGAGAGGTGACTGAAAACGAAATAAATCTCAACTTCAAAATATACGACCATATGCATCGAAGCCCGATAACAGGAACACCGTGCAAGGTCACAGCCAGGGTTAGGACATAATGATGTGTGGAGACATCCAACACCAGAAACACCATGCCAAGTTACCGCGAAAAACAAAAACATCGAAAAACATAATCGCATGTGGTGAAAACCAAAACCATGCAAATTCACGACTAATCACGACAACATCGCGAAACACGATCGCATGTGGTGTGAACCAAGACCAACTTGCGAAGAAACAACGAAATAAAACTACCACTAGAAAATTTTCCATATTAGGTAAAACCCAATAATAAGGGGAACTCCTTGCGAAGCAACGACCAATTTTATTTATCTCAACAAAAACAACATCACCTTCATTTGACATGACTGTCGCGTTTCCTTTGCGGAATTGAATAAATGTTAACACATTATCATTACTAACTAGAACTGTTAGAACTATTGTTGCTACGCCGATTACGGCAATTTGCTTAACGCCGATGCCCTCAATTCGTAACTCTTCTTTGGGGCCTCGGGGCGCTAACCGCTGAGCCATATGCTCCTCTATAAGGGTCATATAGAGTATGGTTGAACCTTAATCCAGAAGAGCTGTGGTCTTGTCCTTACCTTTAGGTCCATACAACTTGACCAGTATAATCTTTAAATATGCACATGCTAGTGCATTCACTGTATTCACAGTCGTAATGTGCGCTTGCTTGCCCACATCGCCCTCTGATGGCAACGTTTCCTTTTCAGGGCTTCTGTGTAGAAGCTTATAGTGTGCCATGCCACAACCATTTACACCGCACTTTTTAGCTTTAGATTTTGCCCATATGATAGGTTGACAAATATTGAAAGCATATACGAGTATTCGCTTTTTTCACCGCTTCCCGTTTATCGCGGTTATCCATACTAGGCTGCACTAAAAGGATGACTGGAATATTTTCATTATTTCTGTCATATTAAAATCTTATTATTTGATAACTCCTTGGTTTTAAAAATCGAATACCATTTATTTATTTAAAAAAAGATTCTCGGTCTTGTCACAAGGTTTTGTCAAACTTGTTTAGTCGTTGAGAAAATGGAATTGATTCGAGAAAATTCAATAGCGATGATTTATTATGACTTTCGAAGTGGTTTAACACAAAACAGTGTATTGACCGGATGATTTCTGCATTTGGTGATGAAACCCCATCCAAAACCACAATTTATCGCTAGTTTGCTGAATTTCAACGTGGACGTGTCAACCTCAGTGATGATCCCCGTCAAGGTCGTTCAAAAACTGCAGTCACCCAAGAAAACGTTGATGCTGTGCGTAAGCTGATTGAGGAAGATCGACATGTGACATACCGCGAAATTCAGGCAACTTTAGACATTGGCATGAGTTAAATACAAATAATCTTGCATGAACAATTAGGTGTAAAAAAGTTGTTTTCCCGATGGATACCGCTCTGTGAAGAGCAAAAAGCGGCTCGCGTTACTTGGTGCGTCAGAACTCTCCACGCAGCACAGCAGGATTCCACGCAGGATCCTCAAAAGCTGTATACAACATTTTATAAGGTGAGGAATCCTGGATATACGCGTACGAACCCGAAACAAAAAACCAGTCACGAGTTTGGGTGTTCGAAAATGAGTTAAAGCCAACAAAAATTGTTCGTTCACGGAGTGTTGCAAAAAAAATGGTGGCCACGTTTGTCTCCAAAACCGGCCATGTTATGACTATTCCTCTTGAGGGACAAAGAACGGTTAATGCAGAATGGTATGCTAGTATTTGTTTGTCACAGGTCGTTTCTGAACGCCGTAAAGAGAACTGCAACCGCCGCATCATCCTCCATCACGACAATGCGAGTTCTCACATCGCACACAGAACAAAAGAGTTTTTAGAGCAAGAAAACATAGAATTATTAGACCATCCGCCGTACAGCCCCGACGTAAGCCCTAATGATTTCTATACTTTCCCTAAAATAAAGAATAAATTGCGTGGACAGAGATTTTCATCACCTGAAGAAGCTGTGGACGCCTACAAAACGGCCATTTTGGAGACCCCAACTTCCGAATGGAATGGTTGCTTCAATGATTGGTTCCATCGTATGGAAAAATGTGTCAAATTTCGCGGAGAATACTTCGAAAAGCAATAAATACATTTTTAAATAGTAATGTTGTGTCACTTCCTTGATTCCCGAAATTTTCAGTGCTGCCCTCGTATTTTTAAACTTATAGCAACTTTCTACAGAGTGCTCTTTATTACATAAAACACACTTTCGTGTTATTTTATTTTTAGGCCTTTATTGCGTAGCCATAACCTTCTGTCGGTCACGTATTTCCTTCTTATAACACTCGTTGCGTTCGATGCGCTCACCTATGGCACAGTGGCGCGTAGACTTCTTCGCGGCGTGTACGGCGGTAAATTAAAGCTCGAAAGCTTTAATTTCGGGACGCATCATTTTTCGAAATTATGTTCTGTACTGAACGATGCCCTGGACTGTTCACTTAATAAATTTAAAAAGTTGGCCATTCTTTGTATCTCTGGCTACGTAGAAAATTGTGTTTGATATTCGAACCACTTGAATTTAATCACTATGCTAAGCATATCCACTATACGACTCACTAACTCCGGTAAGTGTAAATATTGTGGTTGTTTTAACGCACGTATTAATGCAACTATATTCATAACTTTTATACGTAGTAGAGCCATGCTGCAGTTATATTATTAGTAGTATAGTTGTAGCACGAAAGGGTCGCCTCGACCGGGGAAGGACCACGCTCTCACAGAATACCAGCGTAAAATATAGCTTAATGCTGCTGTGTTTCGTATGGCGAGTGTAGAGAACCGGAGACCCTTTTACTGGAAACGAGGCATTCCATCTTCGTCCTCACGGGTGACGACGCATCTGCGTTTTGATTCGTAATCGAGGATAGATGTAGATGTCTATGGGCCACAGCAACCACTTACCATCAGGTGGACTGTGTGCTCGTTTTTCACCCTATCCTATAAAAAAAAACGTTGCTAGCATAGGTGCCGATGTTCCTGCCATCCTCTGCTAACTTTGGCATTTTCTTTACATTTTCAATTTCGGATAGAACGAGCATATCAACTCTACCGAATCTCCTTTCTAATGCACTTGTTATTTCATCGGGTTCACATTCCGTAAAATATAACGACCTTACCGCTTCCTTGGTGGCTCCTCTTAAGGCCTTCCTAAGGCGTGCCACATTTTGCACTCCTGAAAAGTATTCACGCGTGTCTTCGAACATCATCTTGAATACAATCCATTCACTTTCGTTTCCATCGAAGACCGGAAGTTCATGGAATAAATGAGGCGTAAAAGTATTATCTTTTCCCGCCATTTTAATTGCACTTACAATAGCGTCGGTCAATTCTGACACTTCAATCGCGTGTGGTTTGGCCCGTCATGCCCGATCCCCGATTCTAAGCGGCGTGATTCCCTGGACGCTTTTCTTATCAGCCACGTCCGGCTGCACTTCGCCAACTGGCGCACTCATAATTGAGTGTTGAACCTAACTACTTGCAAATGGTTCCACTTGAGCACTATACTCCTCATCATCCTCGCTCGAGTCGATCTCCTCTTCCCGATTGAGGCGTGATAGCTCATACTGTTACTTGGCTAGCGCTGCTGCCGCTTCAGCTTGTTCGAGCTCTCAGCGTCTGAATTTAATTCATGCTTCTATTTCTGTTCTGAGCCGGGCCGATCGTGATGACCTACTGCCGTTGTTCGATCTATTCCCTGGCTGGTCGGCTGCAACTATCTTCTTTGATGCCGCATCCTTGGTCCCTTCTTGACCGTCACCTTCGGCTATCACTTCACCTCTTGTCTGTGTCTGTTGTGTAGAACTTGCGAAGGCTATAATATAATTCGTATACGAAAACTATCCAAGTCAGACCTTAGACTATTATATATTATCCTATATAATAGCCTAATAAATATATATTATCCTAAGTTATAAGAAGAAATGATATTATATGTTGTTATAAATAAATTTCAGGACTCACCATTGAACTTGGCACCCATTTAGATCTCACTTCTTTTGTCGTTTAAGTCAAAAATCAAGGCATATATCATAATAATGAACTTGGCTCTCATTTCAAATTTATGTTTTTGATGGGATATCATTACTTTTTGTACATAAAGTCGTGCAAGGGCACCACTCCATTACAACTATAAGGTGAATGGCGAGCTAATGAAGAGGGAGGAATCAGTCCGGGATCTTGGAGTCCAGATGGATGTCAAATTGACATTCCGGGAGCACATCATGAATATATGTAAGAAAGCTTATAAACGACTAGGGTTTATCATTCGCAGAGCAGTAAAATTTACCAACATTAAAGCAATCTCAGTGCTGTATGATGCTCTAGTAAGGAGTCAGCTGGAGTGTAACTCAGCAATATGGGCTCTACATGAAAATAAATACAATCTTATGGTGGAGCGCATTCAGAATAAATTCACGCGATTTATATATCATAAGCTTTATGGGGTTTATCCATCCTACCCCTTGATGTATCCAACCCTGTTTGTTTTAGGTATGGTTGGATACAACAAGTTGGAAACTAGAAGAGATCTAGCGCTGGTAATCTACATCTTAAGGTTGTTCCGTGGTTACATCAGCAACCCGGGTGTGCTGCAGTGGATAGGCTTATGCGTGCCTGATAGGTATGTACAGCGACGATGACGGCCGAGTTTGCTCGCGATGCCACGCGGCAGGACTAAACTGGTTCGCAATACCCCCCTCACGCGAACGATACACATACTAAATTTGGTAGCTGAGAAGTTGGACTTATTTTCGTGTTCACGGAGTGAGTTCGCAAAAGTGACCTTATTTACGATATGTTATTCTTATATTGTATTATACAATTGATTGTAATGTATTGTCATTGAAATTAATTACTATGTATTGTTATTTAAATTAATTATTGTGTTGTAATTAGTAATCTTTTACCATTTGAATTGTTACTTATTGAATTGAGATGCTACATTTATCGATTTAGGTTTTCCCTGTAATGGTAGATGTTAGTAGGAAATATAAATAAATAAATAAATTATTAGTACGTACTTATTTATAACAAAATTAATACCAAATGGTTTTTGTTAAACTACTGTATTTTCTACGTTTACGGGGTATTTTTGTCTTTTTTGTGTTATTTTCTATATTTTCTTGTACCTTTGATATGTTCGAGTGAATAGCCCATTCAGTATCGCATTTTCTGTTTATACTTAATTTGGCCATGTCGGGGTGGTATAACGTGCGCAAACGGTTGTAACTCTAACACTACAAAAGAGCTCTCTTGTAACTTGATTTGACTTAGATTTCAATTGATAAGATGTACTCCATCTAAGGTTTTAACTCTGGAGAGTCCAACGTAAGCCTGCCCTCTACTAAATATAGAGGAGCCTATGTCGAGAATGTCGAGAGCACTGTCAAGGCTAAGGCCTTGTGATTTCTGGACAGTAATAACATATGCCAAGCAAATAGGGAATTATTCCCTGTAAACATATACATTACTTAATATCTGAAACTTGGCAATCAATATTTCGATCGATCGATTTCGCAAAAATAATTCGGTGTAAGGTAATTGTGTCACCCACCCGTAATTCTTTTGTACGACTTATTGTGCAATATAGGTAATAAAAGGGTAGTTATTTAAGAGAATTTACGTAATCGTCAATCAATCGTCAATCGTCAATCAAAATACCTGTTATCTATTGAATTCTCAAGAAAAACAACTTGTTAACATACTAATAAGTTCTCATTCTCAAATTCATTCAGAGTTAAGTATACATACATACCTACTTATAACTATTATAACTATAGTAAAATTATTATTAATTTTTGATTTGAACTATTGCCTATACCATCTAGATACGCGGAACGTACTTACTAAAAGAATTGTAATAATAATATAACCACAAATATATAAGTATTTTTTAAGAAAACCTATGAATTTCGTAGCATAAATCGCAACCTATCGGCAATATATATGTCAGATATCGAAAGACAATCGGACAACATGACGGCGCTCGCGCGTATGACCGAGCCGCGACGAGGCCGGCTGCCGCACCCCGCTCCCACCCCGCTGCTCCGGCGTCGCACCGCGCACCGTGTAAAGTTTAGTGTTCCTAATAGAATCAATTAAGTGAAAAATTATAAATAAATGATAAAAATCTACCAGTTTCTGATACTCGTATATTCCTTTGTATTCACCTAATTACCTATCTGCATACCAAATTTGAACTTTCTAGGTCATCTGGACCTGGGTTAGAGTTTTGATCCTATAGGTCAGTCAGTGATAAAAATACGATTTTTGGACGTTAATATCTAAATAACCGCTTGAGATGTGTTTACGAATTTTGAAGTGCATATGTATCTCGCAAGTCTCAATATATGAACATAATTTGCCACGATTATGTGAAATTTTGACACGCTACCGCGTGTCTAGATATCGAACTTAAATGTCGAAGATGTCGAACAAATTGCAAACATTTCGCTACTTTTCTAGCTATATCGTAAAGAGAGCTGTATGCAAAAAGCCTCCTATTTCGCGAGTATTTTTTATTATCAATTTTCTCTTTTTGACAAAATAACTTTATTATTCATAAAGTCACATACAAAAATTATGTTTTTCCGAAAAGAACAATAAAGCATATACATTTTATACGACATTAATAAAATATAAAGCATTTTTACGTAATTTACATCTTCTCACACATGTTGTACACATTAAAATCTTTATTATAACTTATAGTAACAAATGTTGTTCAATTTACGCAGGTATTATCACAATTAACATTTATCTTAAACAAATAGACAGCTAAAACAGAACACAAAGCTTTAATCGCATTTTTAAACAAACTTTTAAGCAAATTTTATCTACAGGATATGATAAGAGGTTCTCATCCTCTCGCTCTAGCAATGGCTATCCTTGTTTTTCTTAACATATATATGTATATGTTTACTACTCTAACATTGTATCATCTTATCTATATATTATATATCTATTTCTTTTGAAAATGGTGGAAAACTGTTGGAACTAATAATAAATAATATTTTGAATTTTTTAAATAAAATTTCTTTTTAATCATTTAGCATTTCGATTCCCGTTGCGTAATTGATTGTTACGTAACACATGATTCTAAGTTGATCGAAATTTATGATAATATACAGATGTTGTACCAATCAAGAAATTCATAATTCAAAAACTAAGTTCAAATCGCTGTGGACCACATAGTTTCATTAGCATATATGCACAAAAAGCAGGATGTTGAGAAAATTGTGTTTGTTCCGATTAATCTGAGGCGTATGGGCTGGAGTGCGGAGTAAGACAGGGCAGCCTATCTTCTCCTGCACTTTTTAACCTCTACGTGAACAGTCTGATTGGCGAACTCGGTGGTAGTGGAGTCGGCTGCTCTATTGATAATATTGCATATAACAACATAAGTTACGCCGTCGATATGGTGCTGCTGAGCCCATCAATCGATATTATAACGGGTATCCAGCACTTTAATAACGGCAAGGCATCGGGCGAGGATGGAATACAGCGGAGTTTGTCAAAACGGGAGGAAAACCGGTAATTGAAGTCCTTCAGAAGCTCTTTAGTTCCGTCCTCCATGGTAGCACTACTTCGGAGGCGAGTAGAAGTGCGGTGGTCTTGTTCTTCAAGAAAGGTGACAATGCTCTCTTGAAGAATTACAGACCGATTTCACTTCTGAGCCGCGTCTACGTGCTGTTTTCGAGAGTCATTACGAATCGTCTCGCATACTTGAAGACTTCCAGCTTCCCGAGCAAGCCAGTTTCCTAAAGGGTTTTAGTATGATAGACCACGTACATACCCTTCAACAAATTGTACATAAGACCGAAGAGTACAATCTGCTACTTTGTCTTGTGTATGTGGACTATGAAAAAGCCTTTGATTGCTATGATTTTTTCCGAACCAGTGATAAAAGTAAAAAATTAATTTAAGTAAGAATTACTTGTAGTCTACATTAAAAAAATGAAGAAGACGGCTGGGCGCTATCATCTGCTTGGGATCCCACAATTAATAAAATTAAATCGAACCTGCTTAGTGAGACTACTGCAAGACTTCAAGATAATTAATTAAAAGAAAGAGAAAATTATTAATTAAAGTTAAAAACCTTCGTAAACTATGGCATTGGGACATCAAACACCCCTGCGCCCCCCCCCCCGCCCCGTAACGTAGGTACTAAAAAGTGCCCGAAACGTCGGAAATTAGAAAAGTTAAAATTAAACGCGATAAAATCCGTAAAGTTAGTTTTATTCAATGTATTTGCGTAAATATAAGAAATCATAAAATAATTTAGTTTAATTGTTTCTATAATTTTTTGTATAAGATTATATTATCATATTCCTAACGAGAATATCCGCAGTAAAATGAGATTTACTGTTAATCCTACGGATTAGTAGGCTATAATGCCGGCTGGTTTTGTAGCTTCTAAACTTATAACCAATGAGGAAGAAATATTCTCTCGAAGAATGCGTCTATTCTTCATCTTACTCGGATTGATGACTTGATGAAACGTACAAGTGATAAATGTTCAACAATGAACTTTTGATGGGAATAATGGTAATAATGGTAATAATGATAGTATGTTTTTAATATGAATAATGTATTAAACTGTCAAACTTCAATGCAAAAACAGTTGAGTTTAACTAGGTACGTGTGCGCTAGAGCTTACTATTATAGGTAAGATCGATAGAAAATTCTTTTAGTTGTTCCAACAAAATATAGAACTGTCTGTGTAAAAATGTTTTGTGGATAGCTTCTGTCTTTTACATGTATTGATTGATGGTGAGTATTTATCTCAAATACCATTAAATTAACATGATTAAAGCCAAGATGAGTAAGGGACATCCCTTAATAGACACATTCTTCGAGAGAATATTTCTTCCTCATTGGTTATAAGTTTAGAAGTTACAAAACCAGCCGGCATTATAGCCTACTTATCCGTAGGATTAACAGTAAATCTCATTTTACTGCGGATATTCTCGTTAGGAATATGATAATATAATCTTTTATACAAAAAATTATAGAAACAATTAAAACTAAATTATTTTATGTTTTCTTATATTTACGCAAATACATTGAATAAAACTAACTTTACGGATTTTATCGCGTTTAATTTTAACTTTTCTAATTTCCGACGTTTCGGGCACTTTTTAGTACCTACGTTACGGGGCGGGGGGGGGGGGGGGCGCTGGGGTGTTTGATGTCCCAATGCCATAGTTTACGAAGGTTTTTAACTTTAATTAATAATTTTCTCTTTCTTTTAATTAATTATCTTGAAGTCTTGCAGTAGTCTCACTAAGCAGGTTCGACTTAATTTTATTAATTGTGGGATCCCAAGCAGATGATAGCGCCCAGCCGTCTTCTTCATTTTTTTAATGTAGACTACAAGTAATTCTTACTTAAATTAATTTTTTACTTTTATCACTGGTTCGGAAAAAATCATAGCAATCAAAGGCTTTTTCATAGTCCACATACACAAGACAAAGTGGCAGATTGTACTCTTCGGTCTTATGTACAATTTGTTGAAGGGTATGTACGTGGTCTATCGTACTAAAACCCTTTAGGAAACTGGCTTGCTCGGGAAGCTGGAAGTCTTCAAGTCTGCGAGACGATTCGTAATGACTTTTAAAACACATTTTTAAAACTTTTGTCTGTTTGTTCGGGAGCAGAGCGAGAGCAAGCAGGAGTGACCTACGCTATTTTTATTATAAAAAATACGTGTGGCACTCGGGGACTGACGCGCTAAAGCTATTGCATAGCATTTTTTTATCAACTTATGTAATTGCAATTTGCAATGCAGTATTTTTTTCTTTGATATTAATTCAAGTTACAATTTTTAAACGTGGTTACCGATAAGAAAACAATTTTTTTAATTGAATAAATGAGTAGTTAATGTTGTTTAAAATATTTTTATTATCTTACAATTCATGTAGTGAGCAGTTAGCAGCTAGTTTACACACATACGTCTAGTCTTCTTCTACACTCCATAGTCTAGTCGCACGCACACAAACACCGTGCCGAAGTCTGCCGAACTGAAATGACGTTAGACGATGCACGGCTTTCAACGCCGCACCGCTGTGCCAGTTGGAGTGGGAGGGGGGGGTTAGGTTTATGTTCGTGAACGGCATTTAATTACCCCTAAATGGTCACCTCTAGATGCTTTGGGTTAAATACGTTCAAATCTCGGTTTTGGGTTGGATTTGGGATAGAAAAGAAATATATAATTAAATTTTTCAAGAATCATTAATTTTTAATATTTTTTTTAATGTCCTATATAATGGACATTGCCCATTATATGTGCAAGTATTTTAAACAAAGATACGTCACATAGAACGGACATTGCCAACAATGTGTTGTTATAATTATAAACCATTCAAAATCAGTCTCTTAAATAATTGATAGAATCAGGCGTTACTCTGCGGAAATCCATTATAATAAATAATTTATTACTTTGCAACCTTCCGTTAACCAATTACAATGATGTGTCTTACCTGGATTGAAGAGCACCTCCCGCCCTCCCTCAATTGCATGCACTAACTCCGTCACCACTAGTCCCAGCACCATTACTCCCAACACCACTACTCCCGGCACCACTACTTCCAACACCACTATCCCCAGTCGCTTAAAAAACGGTGTAAGGCATGAAAGGAAACGTTGATACATTTTAATACAGCTTAACGTGACTCAGCTCGTAGTGTGACTGTTTAGGGACTTACTAAATCTTCAGAGATTATATGAAGAAGAAACGGAAGTAGAAATGGAAAATTTATTTGCAGAGAACATCTTGCATAACATGATAAATAAATTGGAGCTACCATGTTTTGCCGTTGTTATTTTAGCATGCGGAAGTTAAATTAAATACCATAAAGCTTTATACCAAACAACCGGGATTTAGAAAGGCAATGGGGTGTACAGATCAAGTCTTTTCCATGCGCATGATCGCGGAGAAGTTTTTGGCGAAAAACCAAAATGTTTTTTGTGCGTTCATGGACTTGGAAAAGGCTTATGACAGTGTGAACAGGGATGTGTTATGGTAAACTCTGAACTCATTTAGGTTGAGCGCTGGGTTTAAACAGCCATTAAAGTCTCTGTATAGGGACTCGAGTGCTTGTGTTAGGACCAACGGGGCCTACTCGGACTGGTTTGGCATCCATAAAGGTATCAGACAGGGTTGTGTAGCCTCCCCGTGGCTATTCAACCTATTTATGGACAGTTGTTTGGAAAATTTGAAAGTTGAAGAATGCGGGTTAAGAATGGATGAGTTAACCATCTAATGCCTTTTGTACGCCGATGATCAAGTCATACTTGCGTCGTCGGCGGCCGAGTTGCAAATGATGGTTACATTAATGAACAGGTCATTACAAGAAAGGGGAAAGAAAGTGAATGCAAGTAAGACGAAAGTTATGGTATTTCAAAGAGAAGAAGTAAAACGATATGTGAAATAAGAATAGAAGGGGAGATGGTCGAGCAAGTAGATGAATTTATATATTTGGGATGTGTATTCAGCAGGGATGGGAGATATGATAAGGATATTGAACGACGAGTGAATGCAGAAAATAAAGTAAATGGGGCTCTACACTCTATTGTGAAAAGTTAGAATGTGTCAAAAAAGGCACGTATGCTAATTATCAATGCTGTATTAGTCCATACTTTAACGTATGGTAGTGAAAGTTGTGTATGGTAAAAGAAGCACGAGAGTAGAATAAATGTAGTAGATATGCCGTCGTTAAGGAGTATGTTAGGGCTGAATTTGAGTGACAGCGTGAGAAACTGTGTGATAAAAGAAGAGTGTGGTTTGCAAGATAATGCGGTGACCAGAATTAAGAAAGGATTACTTCGGTGGTTTGGTCATGTAGAAATAATGAATGAGGAAAGACTGACAAAGGAAATATATGTTGCAGAAGTAAATGGAAGACTCGGAAAGGGACATCCTAGGCGAAATTTTGTCGACCAAATTGGCAATTTATTAAAGATGGGCCAAATAAAGTGTACCCTTAACCGACGAGCATGTATGCGTAGATATATGGATGTGGAAGAGGCGAGAGAGGTATCTCGTAGAGGTATCTCGTAGAGGTATCTCGATCGTGCTAAATGGAAGTTTGTAGTCTCTATCTACCCCTCTGGGTGACAGGCGTGAGCGTTTATGTTATATATGTTATGGTATAAAGCTTTATACCATTTAAAATGACACCTTAAAATTTTTTTTGTCATTATATAATTCAAAATATATATATAGAATTAAAGTACAATTAAATTAATAAAAATACTAAAACATGTAACAAGAAAAATTGAATTGCTATTTATTAAATTATTCATAAATTATTGATTATGATTATATTGTTATTACATCTTTAATGCGTATTATACATCTCTATTATATGATAAATTATCGAAAATTTAATGATCAAATTTTAGTATGAATACATTTATTTATCCAAATTGAATATCTACAGAAAATTATATTCACTTTGTTACAAAGTCCAATTTATATGCAAATATTAGCATTCAATTCAAATCAATGAAATAAATTATGTTACATTTTATATAAATTACGATTTTTTTAACATTATGATATAACCCTTACGAAACATCCCCGTGTATTATAAACTGAACAATCACGCACGCACGCACGCACGCACGCACGCACGCACGCTCACACGCACGCACGCACGCACGCACGCACGCGCGCACGCACGCGCGCACGCACCCGCGCACGCACACGTACGCACGCACCCGCACGCACGCACACACACGCACGCGCACGCGCGCACGCACACGCACGCACGTACACGCACGCACGCACACGCACGCACGCACATGCACGCACGCACATGCACGCACGCACACGCACCACGCACCACGCACGCACGCACACGCACGCACGCACATGCACGCACGCACACGCACGCACACGCATCACGCACACGCACGCACCACGCACGCACACGCACGCACGCACACGCACGCACCGCACACGCACGCACGAACACGCACGCACGCACCCGCACGCACGCACACGCACGCACGCAGACGCACGCACGCACACGCACGCACGCACACACACGCACTCTCACGTACGCACGCACACGCGCGCGCGCACACGCACGCACGCACTCGCACGCACGCACACGCACGCACGCACACGCACGCACGCACACGCACGCACGCACACGCACGCACGCGCACGCACGCACGCACACGCACGCACGCACACGCACGCACGGCACACGCACGCACGAACACGCACACACACACACACACACACACACACACACACACACACACGCACGAATGCAAGAATTATTAATTAATAATTATGACATTTCACAACCATACCTGTTAAATTCCAATGATAGATGAGTAAATGAAAGAGGTGATTGGAGAACTCGAACTTCTCATAACATCCGTGTAACATCTCAGGGAAGAAGGAGTGCCTGAAAACCAACGCTTCATGGGATCTAGTTCCATGTAAGCAAAAGCTGAGTCAACTCCGTTTGCCTAAATTAAATTAAGATTAAATAATTAGTTTTTAAGTAAACATGTTTTTTTAAAAGTGGCAATAAAATGATATTTATTTATTTATTATTAAAAATTAAATTGTTTTTCATTTAACATTCAATGTATCATGTTATTGTAAAATTAAAGAAATAAAGTCAAAAATACAATTGAATTTATTGGCGACGTCCGTTTCATATGACAACCAAACGAAACACTTACAAGTAGGCCCAATTGGTAATGTTCGTGACAAACAAAACCCTAGTCAATAGCTTTAGTCGGCAAGGTCCGTTTTATGGGACATATAAATAAACTAATTTTTTGACAATGTAATTAGTGATGTTTAAAGGAAATTATTAAAATGGAATACCTTTATTTATATTCTAAAAACTAAAAAAACAACGTCATAAACAAAACAACCAACTCTCTATTATCATTAAATTTATCAGGAGCGTAAACAAGTCTGACCGTTACACTTTTTTAAATAATTATCATTTTACGCACCCATTTATTACTGCATCATCGCAACATGTTCGAGCGCGAAGGTGATAACTAATTCAAGGTCTTAACGTATTGTCACAGAACTTATGTGTATTAAAACAGTCTCTAAGAGCATCTAAGCACTACGTCCTTTAAAACGGACGAAATCAATTTAAGGGTTAATTCGGTCGCCGCGCTCATAGCCCGCGATAAAAGCTATGCAATAGCTTAAAACTTTTATGGTTTTTTTTAAATAAAAAAAATTAATCTTCTTTGATGATTATCTTAAGTCCAAATAACGCCGCAACAGACCGGGCACGCCGGGCCGGGTCGCTTGTTTTAAATTATTTAAATCGACTTAAACTCAAAAACTCTGCAAAGAGATAGAAATTTAAGAAATAGAGGAAACAAAATTTTTGGCTATAACCTTGGCCAATATTGTAATAGGGATTCAATTGAAATATCCTAGACGTTTGAGATGTGGATGTGGTACAGCTGGAGAAAAACTGCTACGGCTGGCACCATAGCACTAATAAGTATCACATGTATCATATTATATTATAAAAGTAAAGCATCTATCATATAAAAAGAAAAATGAATTTTTCAGGAGCAAGGCAAACTAATACTTGCTTTGACTTTTTTTAAATCCATTTATTTATGCTTCCAAGTCTCTACAACTAAGAGGCAGGGCTTTTGTTTGCACACATTCAAAACTATTTCAGAATTTTCAAATGTTCAATTTACGTCTACTCCCATGAAATACTAACCGCCTCTTGGTTCTATCATACAAAAGTTTTTAAAATATTGTAACATAACAACTATCAAAATTTACAACCCAATTTCTTCTAGTGTAAAGGAGTTCTTTCTCCTCTATTAATGAAGGTGTTAAAATCGTGACTGTTAAAATAAATGTTTATGTAGTTAAACAGAAAAGTTTGAGACAAGTTAACATTAAATTAATATAAGGAAATTAATTTATATAGAAATTTTTATTTTCAATAAAAATACATTGTATGTTAAATGAAAAACAATTTAATTTTTAATCGTGATTTATATCGTAAGGGTTAAAAAAAATCGTAATTTATATAAAATGTAACATAATTTATTTCATTGATTTGAATTGAATTCTAATATTTGCATATAACTTGGACTTTGTAACAAAGTAAATATAATTTACTGTAGATAGAGACAATTAAATGTATTCATACTAAAATTTGAGCATTAAATTTTCGATAATTTATCATATAATAGAGATGTATAATACGCATAAAAGATGTAATAACAATACAATCATAATCAATAATTTATGAATAATTCAATAAATAACAATTCATTTTTTCTTTGTACATGTTTTAGTATTTTTAATTAATTTAATTGTACTTTAATTCGATAGAAATATTTTCAATTATATAATGATAAAATAATTTTAAGGTGTCATTTTAAATGGTATAAAGCTTTATACCATAACATATATAACATAAACGCTCACGCCTGTCACCCAGAGGGGTAGGCAGAGACTACAAACTTCCATTTAGCACGATCCTGAGATACCTCTCTCGCCTCTTCCACATCCATATACCTACGCGTACATGCTCATCGGTTAAGGGTACACTTAATTTGGCCTATTTTTAATATATTGCCAATTTGGTCGACAAATTTTCGCCTAGGATGTCCCTTTCTGACATTTCCATTCACTTCTGCAACATATATTTGCTTTGTCAGTCCTTCCTCATTAATTATTTCTACATAACCAAACCACCGAAGTAATCCTTTCTTAATTCTGGTCACCGCATTATCTTGCAAACCACACTCTTCTTTTATCACACAGTTTCTGACGCTGTCACTCAGATTAAGCCCTAACATACTCCTTAGCGACCGAATTTCTACTACATTTAATCTACTCTCGTGCTTCTTTTGCCACACCCAACTTTCACTACCATACGTTAAAGTATGGACTAATACAGCATTGTGAATTAACATACGTGCCTTTTTTGACACATTCTAACTTTTCACAATAGAGTGTAGAGCCCCATTTACTTTATTTTCTGCATTCACTCGTCGTTCAATATCCTTATCATATCTCCCATCCCTGCTGAATACACATCCCAAATATGTAAATTCATCTACTTGCTCGACCATCTATTCTTATTTCACATATCGTTTTACTTCTTCTCTTTCAAAAAACGTAACTTTCATTATACTTGCATTAACTTTCATTCCCCTTTCTTGTGACCTGATGACCTGTTCATTAATGTAACCATCATTTGCAACTCGGCCGCCGACGACGCAAGTATGACTTGATCATCGGCGTACAAAAGGCATTTAATAGTTAACTCACCCATTCTTAACCCGCATTCTCCAAACAACTGTCCATAAATACGTTGAAAAGCCACAGGGAAGCTACACAGTCCTGCCTGACACCTTTATGGATGCCAAACCAGTCCGAGTAGACCCCGTTGATCCTAACGCAAGCCCTCGAGTCCCTTTACAGAGACTTTAATGCCTGTATCAACCCAGCGCTCAACCTAAATGAGTTCAGAGTTTACCATAACACATCCCTGTCTACACTGTCATAAGCCTTTTCCAAGTCCATGGACGCACAAAAAACATTTTGCTTTTTCGCCAAAAACTTCTCCACGATCATGCGCATGGAATCTGTACTAATCTGATCTGTACACCCCATTGCCTTTCTAAATCCCGCTTGTTTGGTATAAAGCTTTATGGTATTTAATTTAATTTCCGCATGCTAAAGTAACAACGGATAAACATGGTAGATCCAATTTATTTATCATGTTATGCAAGATGTTCTCTGCAAATAAATTTTCCATTTCTACTTCCGTTTCTTCTTCATATAATCTCTGAAGATTTAGTAAATCCCTAAACAGTCACATTACGACCTGAGTCACGTTCAGCTGTATTAAAATGTATCAACGTTTCCTTCCATGCCTTACACCGTTTTTTAAGCGACATACGACAATTTATTTGAGAACGTCCTTGTGAATTTCAAATTTACTTATGAATTTTAAACGATCATAAATAGTAAACTACTATTTTATATTGCTGTTGAATTAATGTTTAGAATAAAGTATTTTGACCTTAATTAACTTTTAACTTGAAACTTTAATTGATTTTGGAGCCAAATCACATTTTTATTTTATATTTTAATTTAAGTAATGTACGAATTTTAAAACAAGGAAGTGCATGTTCCGTGATACTTGAATCAAATTTATTTTAATGCTCACTAGTTACATCATTAGTGTATAAGGAATAACATTATATTTAAATAAATATGATGTTTTTACATTGTTTTAGCCAGTCTTCACTAGTAACTATTTAGGATTATAACATCTACTGGTAGATGTTTAATTCTGTGGATTTCAACCGTTAATTATAATACCCAAGTGTTTATTCTATAAAGGCAATTATTTTTATTGTAAATATGTCGGAACTCGATCGGCAGGCAAGACCAGAGACAGGTATGTACATAGAGTAAGAAAAATGAAAGAAAGAAAGCTAATAACTTTATATGTTACATAAATATTTTATTTTTAATTTTACTTATTTATTATTTCGATAAATATCGTAACAACTAAAAACTATATTGAATAAAATATTACAAGCGAGAGATTTATAATAAGTCGGGTTCTGTGCTTTACTTGTAATAGGCAGGTATCTTCATGTGCGATACGATAAAATTTTAAAAATGTTTGGATGTGTAAACGCGTTAAAAAAAGAGTAACTGAAATTTTTATAAGCATTTCTAACTCATCAGCATGTCCGATTCAGTCAATAATGAGAATAAAGTTGATGATATTGGTGTTTGACGATTAAAACAAACATTGAGCTGAGATAAATACGAGGTTTTATGCACTGATTGTAGCCAGTTTAATCGATAAGAAGGTTAGAGGGTCATTTGCTCAAATTAAATGCCCCACGAGGTGTCATGTCCCCTTCAAGGCTTTGCATCGATCTTCAGAACAACCTGTATATATTTATATAACATAAAATAAAAGAAACTAGTTTGGCCACCTCCAATCCTGGCATCCGTGGCACAAAACAAGGTAACCCCGAAGTAGGCCCTAAAAATTGTCCCGTTCAGGTAAGCGCAATCAAACACTTCTTTCACTTTTATGCGTGGTAAAGCCACGATGCAGCTATATTATGGTTGTAGCACTAATTAGTCATTTCGACCGGGGAAGGATCACGTTCTCACAGAATACCAGCGTAAAATAGCAGGTTAATAGTGCTGTGTTTCGTATGGTGAGTGTAAGAGATCCGGAGACCCTTTTTTACCGGAAACGAGGCATTCCATCTTTGTCCTCAGAGGTGAAAACCACAGAAATATAAATAATAGGGCAATAAAAATGCCTTCTACTGTCTTTTAATATAAGGACGCGTGTCACCGATTCGCAGCTCTCACACATAGACAAACAATAAATACATAATTACGCCTACACATGTCTCTAGCATTCATGCAACAAAGGTTGAACTATAAACTATTTAGTTAAGGAATATTTTATAAAAACGCAAAATCTCAGGAGACGTAGCCACTTGGTCCAATAATTAACGTGTGCGAAAAACAGAAAAACATTGTGCGCTCACCCTCACTTGGGCATAGTGCAGCGCAACGCACGTTTTGATGGCTTTCTATAAAGCGTCGCCAGGAGTCTCACACCAAGATATAACTAATTAACTGAAAATGTCTCAGTAATAGACGCTTTTAGTCTTATTAGACGCTTTATAATTAGAGAAAAGGGGATATAATAAAACGTTAAGGGTAAGTATATCCATTTATTTTTAATATCCGGATCTTTTGTAAACCAGGAATAATAGCATTTTATTGAATAAACAGATGTAAAAAATAAAATGAATACAACGTGAACAAACAGCAAATAAATAAATGATATATGTATGGGTGACATATTTATCATTTTTTACTGCTTTTAAAGATCTGTAACTGACTTTCTGTTGTTTGTTATTTTTCAGTTGCCTGGTTTCTTACAGATCGATTTTAGCATACTATCTTTATAATATAATTACTTATCCTTACAAGATATTAAAATTGCATAAAAATTTATCAAGTAATTTACAAGTAACAGATACAACAGTACAAACAGATAATTGCTGATAAATGGCTAACGGTATTAAATATTTAGAAAGAAAAAAAATAGAGAATTTGTAAATAAATATTTAACGAATATTTCATTCTCATTTCGGTAAAACTAGGTAAGTCAAACGTAATAAATTGTCGATATAAAATAGTAGTGTCACGTAACTGACTCGCGTTCGAGTCCTGCGGCCGTGATCTAGGAAATTTACGTACGCATCAATTTTGTTTATTGCCCATACTAATCCATCGCTGTTTTTAGCTGTCATACTCGTAGATATGAAGTAGCTTAAGAATCAATGGATTTTGATATGTTAAAACAATTACATTTTCGAAGACGAGAGAATAATTTATTTTAGTATATTTCTTTAAAAACAACATTATTTAAACACTAAGTACTTATTTATGAAATGTTATCACTTTATCAGAAAATTTGCGAGTTGTGAAAGAATTTCCACAGTTGGATATGCTTCAAAACATCATTTTTACGTCTCTGTATCCGAAACAAAACTAGTGATCGAAACACACGCTCTCCCCGCGCTTGTGGCCTACGAGTCACATGTCAATGTCACGCGCTTTTACGACTTTTATTGCCTTATTATTTAGATTTCTATGGTGATAACGCATCTGCGTTTTGATTCTTAATCGAGGATAAATGTAGATGGCTATGGGTCACAGCATTAACTTACCATCAGGTTGTCTGTGTGCTCGTTTGTTACCCTTATTCTATAAAAAACAGTTATTTCAATTGTCTTTGGTATATTTCTATAGCTTTTCGTTTTCATTCGAGGACCTGACGTTTTAAGAACCAAAAATAAGAAATCATATGCCTATTTTTCGAGTTATTATATTTTATGTTAACGAAAGTAATTTTATACCATCGTCGTATTAATTACCTTGAACTTGAATTGAAACAAAAAAGGGTCGGGTGTGGTGACGTTAAGAAATAAATAAACTACAACATTATTTTTAAATACAACACATGTATTAATTATTGCTCTAAGGTATTAATTATGTTTAATGTGCTTGACTTGCGACTTTTAATAAATATTAATGACAGTCGTCTTTTAACAGCCATTAAACTTATTTTATGAATTTGGTGATAGATGTTGCCACGCAATTAAAATACTCGTATAGGTAATTTAGAAATAGTAAAATTAAAAACAATAAAATTTGTTTTATTCAATTGGTATACGTCTAAAACATACAGGGTCATTTTGCAATGATTGGCCAAATTCGCAGGGAAGGTTCAGAATAAGTAATATAGGCAAATAGTGAATAAAAATTAATTACAAAAGATCTCAAAGATTCTGTCCTTTTTATCTTTTAAATTCAAAAGTGGAAGTGCGTGGTAATGCACTATTTTAAAAGATTTTACTGCGCACGCACGCACATTCGTAAGGGTTGGTCGGTAGGCAAAACCGTTATTACCCATAAATCACATTAAATTTGGGATAATTCCAAAAAAAAAATACCTGTGGCACTCGGTGACTGCCGCGGTAAAGCTATTGCATAGCATTTTTTATCAACTTATGCAATTATAATTATTTATTTATTTTATTTATGCGGTTAAGTCTTTGATATTAAATCAAGTTACACTTTTTGAGCGAGGTGACCGATAAGAAAACAATTTTTTTCTCTTATTGAATAAATGAGAAGTTAATATTGTTTAAAATATTTTTAATATCTTACAATACATGTAGGTTATTCAGGAATTTTTATCATTGAGTTAGCAGCTAGTGTACACGCATACGTCTAGTCGCACGCACACAAGCACCGTGCCGAAGTCTGCCGAGTGCCGAAGTCTGCCGAACTGAAACGACGTTAGACGATGCACGGCTTTCAACGCCACACCTCCGTGCCCGTCGGAGTGGGGAGCGTGAGGTTTTTTCGTTACGGAATGAATTTCTGGATTCGGTCCCCGCGCTCAAGGCCCGCGATAGAAGCTATGCAATAGCTTAATAAAATAGAAGCCTTATATACTCGTAATATCAAAAACTGCAATAACGGCATACAAAGACATTTAAGTATGTAGTAGTAATAGACCGGGCGTCAGCAACAAAGTCGTCGTCTGTAACTTTTGTACTATAGGATATATTGTTTCTTGTCATTTAGTCTAAGTGACATCACCGAAAGATCAAGACACATTCGTTTCATAAATTTAAAAAATATTTTAAAAGAAAATATGCCCGGTTGTGCATTAAGGTATAGTAAGTCACGATATGAAGCAAAAAATGAACATGATTACGGTTTATTATCCTAATAAAAATGTATGTTTACCAAAGAATCTTTAAATTTTATTATTTCTGGTAGATTGTTCTAGAAGAAAGAAAAATTATTGTAATAAGTGCACTCTGTTATCCAGTAATATCACTACTTATTTACAAAATATGTTAGTAATTGACGACGTGCCTAGTACTGATTTTTATCTTATATTTAGAAGCGTCACCTAAAGTGGAATAGCTAAAATGATTTCCAAATAAATATTCAGCGTAGTATTGCTATTTTTCGCTAAATTGCTTAACTCACGCGCGTGCTCACAGTTTTTGTATGCAAATATTCCCAATATCCGCTCTTATTATATATATATATATATATATATATATATATATATATATATATATATATATATATCTAAATATGTCTAAATAAAATTTAAGTGTCCGTCTGTAATATCGAAGTTACTGCCTTCTATTGAGCTCAGGGGCTATTTTCATATTACTAAGACATAAATAACCATTTGTAAAAATTTTGTCTGTATGTATGGCTATCTGTTCGGGCTAATCTTAAGAATGGCTGAGCCAATTCTAATGAAACCACACAAACAGGCAGAGAGCAATGCCAGAAGTGATCTGGGTTACATTTCTGAAAACTAATTTATAAAATACGTATACAGTTTTTGATGATCGTCTCTTAAACTATAATATATAATATAATAAAATTTCGAAAAAAAAAACTATTTGGTTAGCTTGGTTTTTGGTTAGGTAGGTAAGCAATCTTATGTAATAAAAAACTTATTTTGTCTAGTACTTTTCGAAAAATATCAACCAAGCATTTGCAAATAATATCTCAAAACTTATCGGAGTTTAAGTTCGTCTAGTTATAGTTTTATAATACAGAGCTGATATATTTATTTCGCTTTTTTGTCGGTAACAGACGTGGAATTATTGTTTTCTTTGGAAAAGGAAGCATTGATGCGTCAGCATAGGATGGTGGCGATAACGGCAAGTGGAAACTCTTCAATAGAAAGATTTTATGCCGGCTCCACCGTGTTTGTTACCGGCGGCTCGGGTTTTGTCGGAAAACTTCTAGTTGAGAAACTGTTCAGGTAAAAGATTAGAAATACAAATACAAAATGTTTCCTTTTATTTGACACAGTTCCATTTTAATTATATTTATTATCATTTCACATTTATATTATATGAAGATAAATGATTCAGGGAAAATTAAAAAGAACTCACCTAAACATTTTCAAATAAAAATGCGAATGTAAAAATGTGTCAAGTGTTAAATAAAATGAACAAAAAGAAATTAAAGACCAATTTCAAAAACTAAAAAGAATAATAATATTTTTACACAAGTATGTGTAATACTGAAGTCGAGGCTTTAATAATATACACTATTTTGTTGGCACCGCTCTTTTACCTTTTTGGGTAATCTAAGGAATATCACAAGATCAGGTAACAACCTGAATGTCGTGTAAACAGTTACATTAAATGCGTCACCCCTATATTTCCACCATTAGGGTTTTTTTTGAAAGTGTATGCTGTTGGCCCTGCGGCCTTTACAGCTTCATCGGAATAGACTCGTGAGCGAGGACTTACAAGCTATTGAGTGCTACAATTCTACCGCACCAAGACACCCTGGTCCCTGCTTTTGGAGTGAGGCTCCTCGAGCTAGGGGGCGGCTCGACGTAATTCAAGGACCCCTCAGAAGGATGTACGAACCACTATCGAAATTTGGGAAACGGATCGGAAAACTAAACTCGTATCACGGGTGTTGAAACTCGTGTACGGGGTGGGGTGTATCTGTGCCCTCATGTTCGCCAGCTAACGTGAAGAGCCCTAGTGTTGTGTATTAGTGTTATGTACGAATGCGAGTGTGTGTCAGATGTGATCAGATTCCCTCTACTGTGAAGGGAGCAGGGGAAGGGATCTACCTATGTAAGAAAGTGATATCATCGTCGGCACTTTTACGGGGATTTTTTTTTTCTTTAAATAGATAGGCTACTTTTGCCTGTAGCCTTTAACCTACTTAATAAAAGATTGAAGAATCATTCAATTCAGTTTATAAAAAAAATTGTAGCCGAATATACATAAAAAAACATATGCAGATAATTTGAGAATCCTGCTCCTTATTTGAAGTTGTTAAAAATGGAAACTTATTACAAAATTAATAAAAACAAAATTTATTACCTAATTCAAGAAAAAAATAAATTAAACAAATAAATAATCATGATTACAATTAAATATTCAGTTGTGGTGGTGTTACATTTCAAAGTTCGCACGCATCCAAATTCGATCTCCGCCAGCACCAGTAAAACTGTAGATCACAATTTTTGGCGTTGATTATCTACGTACTGAACGGTGTAAGACATCATCGTAAGTAAACCTGGATGTCTTAGAATTTAAAAAATATTCCAAGAACAAGAGAAGTCCCCCAACAGATATTGAGGCAGCACGTCGGACGTTTTCTTGCTCCAAAACCCGTTTAGTAATGAGTAAACTTGGGCACAGGTGTGATTCGTTTAACAGGATGAATATGAAATTGATCTCGATTACATATCTATGAAATTTATAATATGTAACAATTTATTGGATATTTATAATATGTTTCTTTTCAAAAGGTCTTGTAATGTCAACAAAGTATTTTTATTGTTGAGATCGAAAAAAGATAAAAATGCACAGCAACGGGCAAAGGATATTCTAATGGATCCGGTTAGTATCCGTTTCACTTTTAGTTTTAATTTTTATATTTTAATAACCGATTTAATATGTTACACTATTTAAATTTGACAGGTATTCGATAGTTTGCACAAACATAGGCCAGAATTCGTGAATAATGTATTGGCGCTGGAAGGAAATGTTAGCAAAATTAGACTTGGTCTTAACAGTACCGACTGGAACACATTAGCTGAGCAGGTAGGCAATCTAATGTGATTTTAAGGCCCTCTTGTAGTACGGTATGTAGATATGAAATTTTACCTCGCACTCCGATATTGCCAAACAATTTAGTAATAAAGCATTAAGAATTTAAGAACAAAAAAAGATGCAACCGGCGCTGCCGCAAATGCTTGAACTGTTCCATTTTTTTATAATAATAAGCGTTTTCATTACATATAACTTGTTAACGAACTTACATTAAAATCGATGGTAAGTGGCTACCGCAGTCCATAGATATCCGCAGCCAACTTGAAACAAAGAAGTCTGCGGATGCGTTGTCACTTTTGTGAACTAAGTTGACACGACTCACTGCATCTAATTATACTGGTTATCATAATCCCTTCAGACCAGAACGCAGCAGTGCAAGCACTGCTATTTGGTGGCAGAAAGAAGTATGGGGTCGGAAACTATCAAGAGGAATCAAATCAAGGTAGAGAAGGAGTCTTATCACTTAATATGCATAAGTGAGGTACAAGTATAAATAGAGAGTTAGTGTAATATCATATGTAATATTTATGACTTCTTTATCAAGCCAACTTTTATGTTTCGCGTTTTAGTTTTCACGTAACTCTTCTCCGTATGTTCAAATTTTATAAAATAAATTATTTTTGCGCAATAATTATATTTAAGTATATTTACCGAGGTTCAAAAAAGTTTAAAAGTACTGCTAAGTTGCCTGAAATTTATTCAATCATAACTTTTAAGTATTAGAATAGCTCCCACTTGGGATGTTGGGTATTGTAGGTACGTAGGGTCTGTCATGGATGGGTCAAAGATGCATGATTGGTGCCTCTCTCTGAGTACTTGATACGTTTATAGCTTCTTTAAGCCTCGGTTCAAATCTAGTGTGAAACGATCTGGACAAGAATACTAAGAGATTGTTAATGGATAGACTAAAGATGTAAAGATGCCTGAATATGATTGTATATATGATCTTCGACGAAAAAGCCTGATATAAATACAGTTTTCCTTTCATGGAGAAGATGAAACAAAGAGTACATAGTAGTACTTTAACACAAACTTTTTAAATATTTATCTAACTTGTAATGGAAATGATTCAGTATCGCAAAAGATTAAAAAAAAAAACGACAGTTTTATCTCGTAAGTATCGTAAGAGTTATTTTTGAGCGAGAAGATCTTGTAGCCTTCGATAGGTGGGATAGATGAACTCATATTTATACGATATGAAAAATCCCTAGACCTGTGGTAAAATTCAGCATCGAAGGTACAAAGCGCCTCTTTTTATGATAGCCAATCTGTCTGCCAGGTGCGGTGACTACTATAAAGCCATCGTACTATGGGAGAGGCTTATGCTCACAGCAGTGGATCAGGATGTTTATAATTTCGTGTTTAATTTTTATACTTATCTTATAATATAATTGTATTAATAAAATCACGAAAAATAAATTCTAGGTAAATTTTATCTTCCACGCTGCCGCAACGGTCAACTTTGACGAACCAATTAAAATAGCTACCCTGACTAATGTGCGTGGAACCAGGGAAATATTGCAATTAGCTAAATCTTGTAAAAATTTGCGGTAAGTGTATCAATTGGTTTGTATCAAAATTTAAAACTAATTTACACTAATAGAAGTATATATTTAAAAATATATCACTTTGTACATATATCTCGATATCAAATGTGTAACCAGTGACTAGATTCCATAGTCGAAACAGCTAAGAGGCGGGCCCGATCTTGGTCACTATGGAAATTACGAAACAAATCTTTCTACACACGCCGAAACAATGGAATATCCCAGTGTTTTTGTCGGGTAACTTCCAGTGGAACATTTTCGCCAGTATAGAGCATTTGCCAAGTCTGCTTTCCCAACAAACCACAGGTCTACTTTATTATACAAATTTATGTTACATAAGTAACTAACACTATGCACAGAAGCAAGAAAAGCAGGCAATGCATTGCTAGAAAGATTTCTCACACCAAATCCACTAAATTTTATGGGTAAAGTAGCTTAAGTCCAAGATATTTTATTTAAAGTTAAGTACAGATTTCTTTATAGCTATTTAAAGATTATTATCCGTTTTTTTTAAATATTTGAACGTTTTCAGACTAGACTCAAGCCAAGTATGTAAGTAAATTTAGGTACAAAAAGACAATATTTTAAAATAGTAAGAGCAATGTGGGGGTTTAAGATATACGATTTATCAACGTGGTTTAAAAAATTGATCAAATTTGTTTTTTAGAACAGGTTTAATACACTGACATGTATAACGATTCTGCACTCTTAGTTTTTATAACTGGAGATATATGATAAAAATTCTGAATTGAATATCTGTTAGAACTAGATAAATATTAGAAATAAATATTTCACATTTATTGCTATTGGGTTCAGTAATATTAATTTGAAATTTTAGAGAAATATGAGTAAGATTACAAAGGATGTCATCTGCTCTACCTCGTGGTGTACCGTCGTTTATGTGCCAGATATTCAGCTTGAATTTCAAATTTAAAATAAAAGGTTAAATTCCCAAACTGAAAAGAAGCTTTAGCTAATGTGTTACTCTGCTGAACATCGGCAGCAAAATCGATAATATGACTTTCGTAAAACAAGTTATTTTTGACTGTAATATTGCCAAACTTTCAAATTTCGGGGGCATTGTGAGCCATTTTCTTCAGCAGGGTCATCCAATCAATAGAATTAAAATCATTCCTTAGGTCAACCTTCACAAGGACGTCTGCATCAGAGTTTGTTAAAAAATTACATACTGAATATACCGCCGGCTCACAGCCACGTCTAGTACAAAATCCTGGTTGAGTAGGCTGAAATTTTATTGTGATCTACCGAGACTAAATACATCTAAATTACATGGTCTGGTAAAAAATCAATTACACAAACGTACACATACTATAAAAGCAATACTGAATCATCAACATGTAGATATGGTTTTCCGGAAATAAAATGCGCTGAAATTATCGTATTGAGTCTCATTTATAAGACGAATTTATTCGCAATTGAAGCAGGATTTCTTTACTGAAGTGAAGATCAGTGCTGGATGGGTGAATAATTATAACCCAACTCTTCTAAAAGTCTGAAATCTCAATATGGATATTTAGCAATGCGGGACAAATGAAGCGAAAATATTTTACATAGCCAAATATGTTTCTAAATCTAAGCCTACATAGCATAATGGTAGTGTAACACAAGCTTTATGCGAAATACAACTATAAATGTATATATTGAAGGAAAGGCGAGTTTTTGAATGTGAATGTGCTTTAAGACTCTGTCATTTGAATTTTATGGGCAGTTCGAGATAATACATATGTTAAACACAAGAAAGCTTAAACATGGATATATGGTCCTTAAATTTTATTCAAATTGATGGGCTACTCGATACGGTAGCAACATTCGAAAATTACGAAAAAACGACCCAATTACTTATTTAATAATATGTGCCTTCTAGAACTTGCAATGCTATTTGAACCCCATTATGTAAAATCAAACCAAGACCTCGAAGAATGTGTAGATATTTAAGAACAAGTTAGGCAAATAAGGCAGCGACTAATTACACCAAATGATGAAAGTAAAATAGTAATCAGGAATGTCCCTGCCGTCGTATGCGTGCGCTTCTTCAGTATGTTCCATATCGAAATGACAGCGGATTCATCGTTGACTATGACACAGCTAGAGAAGCTTTTCTGGCAGGAAGATCTCATCCCCGTGCAAGTTACACATGCTTGGAGACATTCAGAGAGCGTGATAGACAACTAGAAAATGCTTTTAACCAAATTTAATGCATTTGAAATCTTGAACAGAAAAACTTAAAAGAAGTGTTGGAGATGCTAGAGCAGTATATGACCGTTGAAGGGTTTCTTAATGCTAGAAGAAAAAGGGCAGAAGGATATGTTTTTATTCGTAATCAATAGTATTTTAGATCAGATAAATAATGGTAGCGACGAACGTTTAAAGGTAGTTCATAACGGGAAACGTTGAGGCTCGCAAAAATTCGTGTTCAACTTATGGGAGGATCCAAATTACATTCTATACTGAAATTGCCCAAAAACATGGTAGAATAGTAACAACTGTTGCTATATCAAACGAAACTAATCACAAGTAGGAATAGGTTACTTCTATGGTTCCCGAAGAGGTGAGATAATGGACTTAAAGTGGTATAAATATATGTATATTCAGAGACTAATGCAGCTTGGCGGAGCGTCTATAAAGTACTAGATGAATATGTGAGTGGATGAGCGAGAGGTTTCATCACTCAAATGGAGCCTCATATCGATGGTGGCTGGGTAGAATTGAGGGTAGATCAGGGAATCACCACTCGTTTGTGCGGTATAAAATTGTAGAGCGAGAGATTCAACCTAAGTCATTCTACGAGTGGTTGTTTCCGTTGTAGTAATTCTTCTAGTGCAGACAAGGAAGATCGTGTTGCTGAGAAGCAACCCTGTATTTCATTGAGATGGGTAATGTTGCTGTTGTTTGCATACTTTGGTTTTATCATGTAATTACGTTCCTCACGTTACGCTACGGTGTGATTTTGACTTTTACACTGCTATTATATAGTAAAATACCTAAATAATTAATTTTCGTGTATGCCCGATGCTTTTATTGCACATTTTCAATATTTTTATTATTCATTTTATTTTGGACATTGTCATTTAAAGTAGTAACTATTTTAATTGATAATATGACATTTATAAAATAATCGAAAGATATCAACCGCGTGGGTGATATACATATATGTATTTTTCATAGAATAGGAGTGACAAACGAGCAAACGCCACAACATCCACTTACCTAGTGGTAAGTGGATGTTGTGGCCTACATATACATCTATCCATTAAGAATCAGAATGCAGTGGCGTTGGTTGGACGTTGCTGAGTACTAAGATGGAATGCCTCGTTTCCAGTATAATGGTCTCCAGTTCTTTACATTCACTATATGAAACAAAATAGCATTATGCTAATAATAAACGCTGGTATTCTGTGAGAACCTGGTCCTTCCTTAGTTTAGGTCTTCTTTTAATTATATTGACAAAAGTATACGCACTAGCACAAGGCACTCTCTCGTGCAAACCTACTCTGAAGGTTCAAGCCTGACACTGTATGTATACGTAATAATATAGTTAGAGGTACGGAGACAGGAAACATTTTCTATGATATCGGATGTATAAAAGTTGTCAACAGATACTAAAAGGTGAATGTTTATGCTACTTGTACAGGATTTCTTCTTACGTGTTTTAAGTTTAAAATTTTACATCATTAATGTTATTGAATAACACTGTAATTTTACGAATTTAATTCTAAAAATAATAAAACCAAGAGAGTTTCTTTTAGAATTAAAGTAACAAACGAACTCACAGTCCACACGTTGATAAATGGCTACTGTAACCTATGGACACCTGCAACCAACTTCGAACAAATAAGGCTCGATGCGTTTTCACCTCTGGGGACTTAACTGGAATGTCGAGCCTGTAATATACAACTTAAGGAGATCTTTCATATATTAAAGTTTATATGGCAGTTTACTGACTCTCTATACCCTCTAGACCGAACCATAGCAGTGCAAGCACTACTGCTAGGCGGTAGAAAAGGAGGGTATGGTACCTACACACTTTTAGGAAGATAACAGATCGGTAAGAAGTATTGTGCAACACTGTTCTGTGATCTGGATGCCTCAAAATGTAATGCGCATATTAAAATAGAAACGTTTACAATAAAGATTTCTTTGTCATTTGGTTACCAGCCAACACTAATTTCACTGTCGTATTGTGATCACATGGGTACTGTAAAATAGTTAAAACGTCGGGACTTAAAACAGTTGAAAACCGTAAAATAAGTTTTATTCAATGTGTAGTACGAGGGCGGCACTGAAAATTTCGGGAATCAAGGAAGTGATACAACATTACTATTTAAAAATGTATTTATTGCTTTTCAAAGTATTCTCCGCGAAATTTAACACATTTATTCCATACAATGGAACCAATCATTGAAGCAACCATTCCATTCGGAAGTTGGGGTCTCCAAAATGGCCGTTTTGTAGGCGTCCACAGCTTCTTCAGGTGATGAAAATCTCTGTCCACGCAATTTATTCTTTATTTTAGGGAAAGTATAGAAATCATTAGGGCTTAGGTCGGGGCTGTACGGCGGATGGCCTAATAATTCTATGTTTTCTTGCTCTAAAAACTCTTTTGTTCTGTGTGCGGCGTGAGAACTCGCATTGTCGTGATGGAGGACGATGCGGCGGTTGCAGTTCTCTTCACGTAGTTCAGAAACGACCTGTGGCAAACAAATGGTAGCATACCATTCTGCATTAACCGTTCTTTGTCCCTCAAGAGGAATAGTCGTAACATGGCCGGTTTTGGATACAAACGTGGCCACCATTTTTTTTTTGCAACACTCCGTGAACGAACAATTTTTGTTGGCTTTAACTCATTTTCGAACACCCAAACTCGTGACTGCTTTTTTGTTTCGGGTTCGTACGCATATATCCAGGATTCGTCACCTGATACAATGTTGTATACAGCATTTGAGGATCCTGCGTGGAATCTTTCGAGAGTTCTGATGCACCAAGTAACGCGAGCCGCTTTTTAGGGTTCCGTAGTCAACTAGGAACTCTTATAGTTTCGCCATGTCTGTCTGTCCGTCTGTCCGTCCTCGCTTAATCTCTGTGACCGTTAGCACTAGAAAGCTGAAATTTGGTACCAATATGTGTAATCACGCCGTCAAAGTGGTAAAATAAAAAATGGAAAAAAATGTTTTATTAGGGTAGCCCCCCTATATGTAAAGTGGGAAGTGATTTTTTTTAATTTCAACCCTAATGTGTAATATATTGTTGGAAAGGTATTTAAAAATGAATAGGGGTTCACTAAAATCATTTTTTGATAATGTCAATAATTTCGGAAATAATCGCTCCAAAAGTAAAAAACAATGTGTCCCCCCTCTAACTTTTGAACCATAAGTTTAGAAAATATGAAAAAATCTGAAAAGTAGAACTTTATAAGGACTTTCTAGGAAAATTATTTTGAACTTGGATAGAAACATCAGTACCCACTACCGGCAGCAGTTGCAGGAGCGCGGAGCGCTGCTCGAGCGCGAACATAATGGATACCCACCTTTAAACTCATAAGTGGGAACACTTATTGTGACGGACGGGAAACTACGGAACCCTACACTGAGCGTGGCCCGACACGCTCTTGGCCGGTTTTTTCTATTGCTCTTCACAGAGCGAATGCGGTATCCATCGGGAAAACAACTTTTTTACACCTAATTGTTACTTACTTACTTACTTACTTATCTTCACGCACAATCCCTAACGGGGTAGCCAGAGAGAACAGATCGCCAAGTGTCACGATCCTTACATACCTCTTTCGCTTCTTTCAGGTTCTTCTTCAACTTCTTCATACATGCACGTCTAGGTATCCGAGTGACCCTCCCCTCTTCGAGCAATTTGCTCACATGGTCTTCGAAAGTTAGTCTCGGTCTACCTCGACACCTTTTAATATTAACTTTCGCTCTATATATTTTCTTCACCATTCGGTCTTCACTCATTCGTTCAACGTGCCCAAACCATTGGAGTACGCCCCTATCAATTTTTGTGATAAGGTCATCTTTCAATCCTGCCATATTGCGAATCTCTTCGTTTCGCTTTCGGTCGGCTATGGTAACGCCACACATTTTACGAAGAGATCGCATCTCCACTGCATTCAACTTGCTTTTATGCTTCTTCTGGCATACCCAGGTTTCGCTGCCATATAACAAAGTCGGTACCAACACTGCGTTATGTATTGCAAGGCGTACACTCTTCACCACGCCTTGCCTTTTTACTAATGCATTCAGGGCACCATTGACTTTGTTTCCGGCAGCGACACGCCTATCCACATCCAAATCACATCTTCCATCCCGGCTGAAAGCACTCCCCAAGTATACAATTTCATTTACCTGTTCTAGACATTCCTGATTTACCCATATTTCACATTTCGTTCTCTCTTCGTCCTTTTCAAATACCAGAACCTTAGTTTTATTAACATTCAAACGGAGACCTTTAATTTCACATTCCTCTTTCATACACGTGACTAATGCCTGCAGTTCTGCTTCTGATGGTGCAATAAGCACTGCATCATCAGCATACAGCAGACAATTAACTTTTATGTCACCCAATTTCACACCCAAACAGCTATCTTTCAGCTTCTGTAAACAGCTGTCGAGATACAGTATGAACAGCCAGGAAGACATGACACAACCCTGTTTTACGCCCGCTTGGACGCTAAACATGGGTGACAGTTCATGCCCTACCCGCACACAGGCTTTACAGTCATAGTAAAGTGACTGCACAGCCCTTAACAATCGACCATCCACACCATATCCCGGCAACAGTTCCCATATTTTCTTCCTTATAACCTTATCAAATGCTTTCTCCAGATCCACAAAAGCACAGAAAATCATGTGGAGAGAAAAAATTTGATCCGTGCATCCTCTTCCAGGTCTAAATCCGCATTGTGCCTCCCATAAGAATCTTTTCGATTTCTCTTGCATCCTACGTGTCAAAACCTTCGAGTAAACTTTACTTGCTAAACTGGTCAAGCTGATCGCCCGATAGCACCCGCAGTCAAAATGTGGACCCTTACTTTTATATAAAGGCACAATGACTGCGGATCGCCAATCATCCGGGACATCTCCCGTCCGCCAGCACAAATTGCACAGCAGATGAAAGCTGTCCCAGACGCGAAGCCCACCGTACTTGACCATTTCAGCAGTAACTCTATCTAGTCCCGCAGACTTACCACATTTCAAACTTCGAATCGCACGTTCAATCTCTTTCCTGCTGATGACCTCAGTGTCATCGAGGTCCGTGTCTGGCGTGCCAGTCACGGCGTCACCCCCGGATCCTTCACTAAGATCATGACACGCATACATTTCTCTATAAAATTCACTCCATCGCTGCATGACGTCCGATTTTTCTGAGAGGACGTCATTGGTTCTCGAAAGCACTTTGTTCATCTTAAGGCTGTCGCACCACTCCGTGACCTCCCAACCTCTTTCCAGAAGAGTTTGGAGTTTTCCTTAAAGTTGCGCGACAACCTCTCGTCCGCTTCTATTCTACACCTTTCACGTACTTCCTCAATCAATGTTTTCGCATGAGATTTCTGCAGCTTATATCTTTCTTTCATCTTCTCTCTCATATGCTCATCGTTACTAGAGGCTAAGTAGTCTAACCACGCTTTTTTCTTCTTTTTTACAGCTTCTCTCACTTCATCATTTCACCGTGCATCTCTTCTTTTACTACTACCTCTTTTTGTCGTTCCACATACTTCTTCCGCTGCACTTACCATTCCATCCCTAAGGTTCTGCCATGTTCTCTCCACACATTCTTTCCTGCCATCGATGGTGTCAAGCTTTTCGGCTACCCTCATGTGATATTTGTCCCTAGTATCCGCTTCCTGAAGCTTCCAGCTTCGGATGCGACAGACCGACTGTGGTTCTGTTACTGCCATCCGGTAGCGCCAACCCGCGAACAAACCCCTAAATCTAGTAATTACTAGATAATGATCCGTTCCCAGGTCAGCACCCCAGAACACTCGTGTATCCATCACCTGTTTTCGCAGTCGGTCATCCACCAGGAACAAATCAATCATACTTCTCTCATTCTTTCTCTCTCTAGTGTACATATGGATTTTCCTGTGATTAAACATAGTGTTTGTCACAAGAAGACCCTTTTCCTTGCATACAGCCAGTATAAGCTTGCCAGCATCATTAACCCTTTTATCGCCAAACTTTCCAAGCATCGACTCGTATCCTGGTCGAGCGATACCTACCCATCCATTCAAATCACCACATACAACAGTTCTTTCGTTTCCCTTAACCAAATCTTGAACTTCTCTTACATTCTCCCAAAACTCCTCCAGGTCAGCCCTGGACGACGAAGCTACCGGCGCATAAACAGCCAAAAGGAATAACTTCGTCAGTCCCATTTTGAAGCGAACCCAGAGAAGTCTTGAGTTCACAACCTTGTATTCTGTCATAAAATCGACCAACCGGGACGACAACAGCACTCCCACTCCCTGGCAGGCGTTCTCGCTTTCCGGGACTCCGGACCATATAGCTAACGTCCCGCCATGGAGCTCTTCAGTACCACTGCCTTTCCGTTTGGTCTCCGACATACACACGACATCTAATTCTCTTTCTTTCATTATTTCGATCAACTCATTCGTCTTATCTCTCATGCCCCCTCTAACATTCCACGTGCCAACTCTGCACTCCGTCGTCCACCTTCCGCCGTGTCGGGTTGTGCGTAACGGGTGGCGGTCCCCATCTCCGCTTTGCGCGCTGCATTCCACACCAACGGGGACGAGCTGGTGTGCGTCGCCTTGGGGGACGCCCTAACCCTCGTTGGCATGGGTGCGCAGCTGTGTAGAATTGCAGCCCTGAAAAGGGCTGGCAGGGGTCGCGACGAGCACGCTTCTACTATGACCACCTAATTGTTCGTGCAAGATTATTTGTATTTGACTCATGCGAATGTCTAAAGTTGCGGTATGTCACATGTCGATCTTCCTCAATCAGCTTACGCACAGCATCAACGTTTTCTTGGTTGACTGCAGTTTTTGGACGACCTTGACGGGGATCATCACTGAGCTTGACACGTCCACGTTGAAATTCAGCACATCAGCGATAAATTACGGTTTTGGATGGGACTTCATCACCAAATGCAGAAATCATCCGGTCAACATGTTTTTGTGTTAAACCACTTCGAAAGTCATAATAAATCATCGCTCTTGAATTTTCTCGAGTCAATTCCATTTTCTCAACGGCTAAACATTTTTGACAAAACCTTGTGACAAGACCGAGAATCTTTTTTTAAATAAATAAATAAATGGTATTCGATTTTTAAAACCAAGGAGTTTTCAATTAAAAAGGTTTTAATACGACAGGCACAGTGGAAATATTCCATTCCCGATACTTTTAGTGCAGCCTAGGTATTCGTCTTAATATAAAATAGTTGTTTACTTATAATAGGTACATTATATATAACCCATTTTATAACAGGTCCATAGTTCATGTTTCAACGGCTTATTCCCACGCCACCAAAAGTCGTGTTGATTCAGCAGTGAAAGAGCAATTTTATGAAAGTCCGATGCCACCTAGTGTTATGATAGAACTGGCTGAAAACATGGATGAAACGAAGCTAAATTCTATGGCACAAACGTATGTTAATAATTTTCAATAAATAATAATTTTACTTTACAGACTATAGCTGTACAAGCTGTGTAAAATGTAAAATAATCTAATACCTTACATCATAGGCTATAGACGGAAACTGAAAAAGACAATAAAACAGCATGATTTCTTTTATCAATTAGATATTAGTATTAAAAAAAAACTACTACCGTTGATGGTAATTGTGGTAATTTATGGGGGAGGCATTCGCTTAGCAATATGCTTTTGATGGGTTGTAATGAATAAATCAATAAACACACGATTATTTTTAACACTATCATATTCACTTTCTTGTTTGTCTGTCTGTCTGTCTGTCGTTCAGGGTGGAATCTTGCAACTCAAATATCGGCACAATCCGATGAGCTACGGACTTGAAATTTTGAACATAGTATAGAATCGGATGACAAAGTAGTAATAAGAAAAGAACGTAATTTCTTTTAATACAAAAATTAAAAAAATATCACTTGTGAGTTCGTAGTCCATCTGATGGTAAGATATCATAGACATTGAAAGACTAGGCTATATTTTATCCTTTAAGTTTTTTTTTCAAATAACGTAAAACTCTTAAAATAGATGATCTTTGATAATCTTAAATTTAAAGAACGACACATCATTAGACCCCATCCAGACGTAGCCGGAGCGTGTCGCTAGTGCATTATAAATCAAAATCCCTCACCTTGTTACTATCAATATACCTAGGTTGTCGCTTACTATATTTATGCAAAACAAAACAACACAATTGTACTGCATATAAAGAAAAGCTCTTTGTAATATATCATCACAGTTTGTACCATCATCAGCCTGCACAGTCCATAGCTGTACGTACGCTTCGAATCTGACCTCTATGGATTTTTTAATAATAGTTACAGTTTTTCTGAGACGGACTGCGTATATAATTAACCAGTACCCGGTTGACCGAGCTTTGCTCGGTAATTTTCGCTCGGTTGTTTTTTTTTAATTCGTGTGTTTTGGAAATTATATTTAGATAAAAATTACATACTGATGAAATACGTATAAATAATATTTTTTTGATCTTAGCGTCATAACAGAAAAAACGGAATTGGTTATTTGAATAAAAAATCGTGAGTGCAATTATTTTAATTTAAATTTTCGTGTTTTTAAAAAAATACTAAAAAAAAAGGGCTCGAAAAAATAGATTTTCTCAAAAAAGAAAGGAACTTGAAAAAAAAATATTAACAAAAGTCGGTCGGTCGATCTGGGCTCGAACTGGGGTCTTCCGATTCTGTGACCGCCCATTATACCAATTGAGCTATTTATAATCGCTAAGAATCTGTCAAAATTTACCTTCTTATTCTAACGATATTGTAGCAGTTTTTCATTGCCTAAAAACACGGACAAAAAGACATTTTCTTAAAATAAATCCTAGCTAGATCGATTTATTATCCCCGAAACTCCCTGGGAACTAAATTTTATGAAAATCGTTGGAGCCGTTTCCGAGATCCCGATTATATATATATGTATATACAAGAATTGCTCGTTTAATAGTATAGGATTACACTGTCACACAGTTATTGTGAATTGTTTGCGGGCGGTGAAACTTGAATTCAAACATTGAATTTTCAGGCTTATGGATGACTGGCCAAATACCTACTCATTCTCCAAAGCATTAGCAGAGGAAATTGTTCGCACTGAAGCTCGTAGTTTACCTATATGCATCGTGAGGCCAGCTATAGGTATTCTTGAAGTTATTACATATGTAATATAAGTTAAAGATCATTACTAAAGAAAATTTACAGCATTATTCTTATTACTTAATATTAGTTTAAATGGTTACGCTAGGAAACATTTCATAATCGTAGTCGAATACAGATTCGAATCTTCAACGTATCTTAATTGGCTACTCTTGTTGAAATTAACAAAATCAAACTAAATATAACAAAACCTATCGATTCTTTACATGTCTGTAACCAATTTGATTTCATAAATATTTTCATATTTATTACATAAAGAACAATATTCTATTAATAATAATCTTTTTAATATAAGGTAACGCACATTTAATATTTATTTACCTACTGTATAAAATTTAAAGTTTAAGCACTAATGTTTACATAGACATCAGA
Source organism: Parnassius apollo (assembly GCA_907164705.1). NCBI lineage: Eukaryota > Metazoa > Arthropoda > Insecta > Lepidoptera > Papilionidae > Parnassius > Parnassius apollo. Next base: position 17,652,860 of record CAJQZP010000220.1, on the reverse strand, counting down.
GATACGGCTAAATTTATCTTATAATTAACAAATATCTTATTTCCAGTTGTTTCTTCGTATCATGAACCAACGATTGGCTGGATTGATCCAAATAATGCATACGGAGCAAGTGGAGTGAGTTTATAATTTTTTTAATTAATTTAATGTTATAAAATGCTGTCGACTGACTTTATAGATTATAAGCGGGAGTAAACTAGCGCACAACGTAGACAAACTCACCTGTTTTTGGTATTGAAGCATGACAGCTTAAGACATAATTCTTATTAAAACATACCATCATTTTTATCACTAAAATCCCATCAATAGTTTAATTGTTGTACATAGATCAGCTAAATCACCTACCATTTCATCAAGTCGTCACTCCACCTATCATATAGAAAGACGTATTCTATTCTGTGCTTTAGAGTCTCGTCTCATCTCGAAAGAGATCTCGTCTTTATGTACTAACAACGAAAGCATTTTTACTAAAAGTCAGTAGAGAACGCCGAGCAGGAAACATATGTGATAAAGACGTAAAAAACTTGTAACTTGTATATTTTCTTTTCTTTTAGCTTATTTTGGGCAAAATGACTGGTATATTGCATACTGCGGTGGCAAATCAAGAAATAATCATTAGTTTTGTACCTGTAGATATTGTCGTCAATACAGTAATAGCTGCTGGTTGGGAAACTACAAAACAGCAGACCAACGAAGACGATATTAAGATTTACAATGTCACTAATAATCGTAGTCCCATGCATTGGAGTAAGTTTAAAATAAATTAGTCTTTATAATGGTAACTTTAAGTATTATATTAATTACGCTAGCGTTTTCATTGCTTGCTGCTTGCTCACTGGTCTCTGTCAATAAAAAAACCAAAGAATTTGGGGGTTAAAGTATAAAATTCAAATTTTTTTAAAGATCTAATTAAGTATTATTAATTAATAGTATGATTAATTAATCGAAGTATTTACTGATCTCGAGGGCAAATCATGCCTTACCGATAGAACTCTGGGGATCTCAAAGTCCATGAAGGAATTTTGTACCGCTTCCTGAGAACAATTTAATTTCCTTGCAGGAAATTTCCAAATTAGAGAAAATGTGGTAATCGGCTATTAAAACACCTGCTCTCAAATGCTTACATTATTTTTCTATAGGTGAACTTCGCTTTAAGCTACTGATTATTCCGACATTTGACTTGGGTTCAGCCATTACACCAAAAAAGCGCAGAGCGTTCTCAAGTCGTTTCCCCCTAAAAGCAGCATTGATATTGCGAGCTGTCTGTGCTGCGTATTACTTTGCAGGTCGCCATTTTTTACTCAAATACTTGATCTGAAACCAATTGAAAGTCAAACGAAAGAATGCTATAAATCTTTTGAATTTACAATTTCATCAAATGGCACTGCAAAATAATTACTATAAGCAGATCACACCTTTTGGTAGTCATCGGCAGTCTTAAGGCCAAGGGAAACACTCTTTATATATAGGTACTTATATTATGTATTATATTTCATTTCAGGAGATTTGAGTAAACTTTTAAATAAACATGTGAGGAATCTAGTTTCGCCACGTGCAATCTGGTATTGTTTCATAATACAAACAAAAAACGAAGTCGTTTTTTTAATATGTACTATGCTCTTACATTTCATACCTGCATTATTTGTAGATAGTGCTTGTAAATTATTGAATAAGCGTCCAATGTAAGTGTTAATATATAAAATATATATATATATATATATATATATATATATATATATATATATATATATATATATATATATATATATATAATTGTACTATTATATATTTTTTATTCGACACATAGGTACAATAATTAAACATTTTTTCAGCCTTACAAAAATATATAAAAAAGTTTACAAACTATCAACAGTACTAAAATATTATATGACAAATAGTTGGGAATTCCAAGACGACAACGTTCTTAAGGTTTACAATAATATGTCCAAATGCGACCAAGAAGTTTTCAACTGCGATATGGCGACCGTCGACTTTAAACAACTGCTCTTGATTTGGATTTTCGGCATTCGCAAATATATAATCAAAGACGGTCTTCTAGGTACTGAGAAGGCGAATAAAAGACAATTCTGGTTAAAAATAATAACGTACGGTATATTTTGTCTATATTTTTATTTATTTTATGAAATATTAATTATGATTTATAGAACTGTTGTTGGATTTTCTGTCTAGTTAAGAATATTTTAATGCACTTAGACGGTATGCTTATAAAATCATATTTCTATACGTGATGTAATTGTATATATTATATACCAATTCATTTATTAGGGCACTATTTATTATGCCTAGGAAATTTGAATAATCTGCAGTTTGTGAACACGTACAGCATCGCCCCCGTCACTACATCAGATTTGATAGATCATAAATCCTCCATGCTGTAGAAATCAAAATATATACCAATTTCAATGAAGATGGCTCGGGGCAACCATTTGCTCGAAATCCTATAATGAATAAAAAAATGAACAAATAAAAATAATATAATTGTATATAACTGCAAGATTTCAAGGTGTTATTACATATAGCGTAGATCGGAACTAAAAAATTAATAACTTTAATCTGGAGGTAGCCGTTGTAGCTTAGGATGTCTATTAATTAATTAAAATAAAATTAAGCAATACTAAGCACGAAAACGTAATTTGGTTGGGTTAAGTAAGGTTAGGTATAGCCATGTCTTGACTTGGAACGTCATTTTCATAAATTAGAATCTTAAGACATACCGTGAAATGCACTCCCGCTATTCTGTTACCTCATATTTAATACATTGTCGGTTAAATATTCGGTATTGTAAAGAATACAAAGGTAAACAATGAAATAAATAATATTTTATATATAACATAAAGACTCACGCCTGTCACATATAGGGGTAGGTAGAGATTACGGACTTCCATTCGACACGATCCTGACACACTTCTTTGACATCCTTTACATCCATATACCTACGCGTACATTCTTGTCGGTTAAGAGTTCTCATAATTTGTCCCATTTTCAACATATCGCCAATTTGGTCGATAAAATTACGCTTAAGGCGTCCCTTCCCAAATTTGCCATTCACTTCTGCAACATAGATTTGCTTTTTAACTCTTTCTTCATTTATTCTTTCTATATGGCCAAACTACCGAAGAATTCTTTTCTTAATCCGGGTACAATTTTAGATTCAGCCCTAACATACTCCTTATTGAACGCATTTCTACAGAATTTATTCTACTCTCGTGCTTCTTCTGCCACACCAAACTTTCACTACAAACATTAAAGTGGGGACTAACACAGCATTGCGAATTGCCATACGTGCCTTTTTTGACACATTCTGACTTTCCATAATAGAATGTAGAGTCTCATTTACTCTATATCCGGCGCGCGTTCTCCGTTCTCGATTATATATAACATCTCTACTAAATATCCATCCCCAATACACAAACTCATCTACTTGCTCATATATAACTTTCTTTCTATTCAAATTTTACAAATCATTTAATTTTTTTCCCATTTAAAAACCTTTTTTAATGATCAGTTCATTAATGTTACCATCATTTGCAACTCGGCCGCCTACGACGCAAATATGACTTGATCATCGGCGCACAAAAGGCATTTGACTGTTAACTCACCCATTCTTAACCTGCATTCTTCAACTTTCAAAGTTTCCAAACAACTGTCCATAAATGGGTTGAACAGCCACGGCAAAGTCACACAGCCCTGTCTGACAACTTTATGGATAACTAATAATTGCTTAACATTTTTTTTCTCTTCTCATGTCAGTTTCTAATTGAAATAATTAAGCAATATATTGTTACGCGCTCCAATGCCTCAAATCGGCGCACTAGCGCCATCTAGTCTCGAACCGAAGAACTAAACTTCTTGAAGTTTAAAACTCGAACTCTCGGTACCTTGCGCGTGTTTACTTGAACATTCTGGATATTTTGCTAATTTATATAAGTAGGCGCTGCAAGATGCGATCGAGGTAGACTTGAACTCGGCGACACAAGCGAAGCTTCGGAGCAGAATTAAGTGAATTAGTGTGTAAATAAAATAAAAAAAAGTAAATTAAAGTGTTAATTTAGGTAATTTTATCGACAATTTTTATTGTCACGAACCCTAAGCTCGTAACAATTGGTGTCAGAAGTGGGATAAAATAATGCCGATTTTACCTAAGGAGGAAACGGAAGATATCCGTACCCGCAGTCAACGCCAGCATGAGACGGACCAGAGGAGATTTGGTGGTGCAACGCCGCAGACGTCGGAGGGCCAACTGCCAGCCACGGAGGCTGCGGGCCCGTCAGTAGCTTCTACACCTGCAGCACCTGACTTAGGTGCTCTGATGGCGATGCTACAGGAGCAGCTACAGCGCGGACGAGGTGAACAGACCCGTCTGTTGAAAGAGCAGCAGGAGGAACAGGCTCGCCGACAGGAGGAACAGGCTCGCCGACAGGAGGAACAGGTCCGTCGGTTGGAAGAGCAGCTGCGGGGCGGCCAGGAAGAACAGATGCTTCTCATGAAGGACCTTCACGCTACCTTCGGGATAGAGATAAGGGAGGTGAAGGATAAGGTTGCTCAACATGATAACCGCCTGTCGGAAGCTGAGACCCAAATCAACCAAGTTAAGAAAACGCTGGATGAACTCTAACTTGGGGATGGAACCACAGCTCCCGTAGTAGCTTCAGCACCTTCACTACGTGGGTTCAAGGTGCCACCGTTTGACGGGAGTTCTTCCTGGTCAGCCTACAAAATCCAGTTCGAGGCTGTTATGAAGGCGAACGGCTGGAATAAAAGTCAGGCCATGACTGCTCTCACACTAGGCCTGCGCGACCAGGCCTTAACAGTTCTGGAAGCTCTCGGTGAGGAAGTGACTTATGAGCAACTCCTTGAGGCATTGGAGGCGAGATATGGCGACGCTCACCTGGAACACGTCTTTCGTGCGCAGCTTAAAGATCGTGTGCAGCGCATCAACGAAAACCTGCAGCAGTGGGCTCTAGAAGTGGAGAAGCTGGTGCGAAAAGCATACCGGTCTGTACCTGCGCTCATTGAAGGGAACCTGGTGCAGACATTCATCGACGGCATCCGCGACCTGGAAGTCAGAGCTGCTGTGAGGCTCGGGCACCACGAGACGCTTAAGAACGCCTTGGCCCATGCACTGGAAGTGGAAGCCGTGCGGCAGGATCATCGTTCCCATCGCGTCAGGGAGGTTGCAGCAGCTACAGTTCGCGACCGCAACAAAGGATACAGCCCAAGGTGCTATGGCTGTGGGGAAAAGGGCCATCTTCGATCCAGCTACCCTAAGCGAACCCTAGAAAGGGAAGGTGAACGATCCCAGGAGGGTAGTGCGGCCAACAGCACCGCCCAGCAGCAGCAGGGAAACGAGTAAAAGCCAGAACTGCGGGGCGGGTGCTGGCTGATGTTAAAAGAGCCCCAAGGATCTCGATCTCACAAACCCATGATGGGAACAGTCTAATCATCAAGGGCGAGGTCAACGGAATGTCGTGTAAACTGACCATAGACACTGGAGCCTCTCGTACGGTTGTTAGTTCCCAACTTATAAGTCAGTTCCTTGGGGACTCCGCATACAACCGAGAACGCATTAATTTGGTAACAGCTACCGGTCAGCGTATACCCGTCCGTGGAGAGAAGGAGATGGAGTTGAAGCTAGGCAACGTGATCTACCTGCATAATGTCATCGTGGCGGATATAATGGACGACTGCATCCTAGGCCTAGACTTTATGATGAATAATTGTTGTGAGATCGACGTTAAGCAAGGTGTTTTGAAATGTGGACAGGAGGAACTTTTTATGGAAGGTGCGTTACCAGGGAACGTGTACAGCATTAAGAAGACTGTTCTTCCGCCGAGATCGGAAACGATTGTTCCGGTTAGTCTTCCTCGAAACGCTGGGCAAGCTCACCGTTGTGTACTTGTGGAAAGGGTAAACAATGACCTTCCATGGAAAGTAGCTCGAACCATGGTTAGGACCACTGACATCTCAGGAGTACGTGTGCTGAACCTTTGCGACCGGGAACAGATTATAGAAAAAGGCACACTGATTGGTACTTGTGAGGAAGTGGATTGGTTACGTCGGTGCCAATATATATCGAGTGGGACCCCCAGCAAGGATGCAGAAACGAAAGTGACCACACTTTTGGAAGACTGTCGCAGTGTTCTCTCCCCGAACGAATTGATCAAGGCGAAGAAGTTGTTACTCAAGTACGCCGATGTATTCTCATCAAACGATGCTGACATAGGAAAGACTGGCTTAGTTCAACACAAAATAAACACAGGAGAAGGATTGCCTATCCGTCAGCGGCCAAGACGATTGCCGGTAGCACGTGAAAAGGAAGTGGAAACCATGATTGAGGGAATGGTGAAGGATGGTGTTATTGAACCTTCATCTAGTCCATGGTGTTCACCAGTGGTGCTGGTGAAGAAGAAGGATGGCAGCATGCGGTTTTGTGTTGACTACCGCCGTCTGAACGACGTTACGAAGAAGGACAGCTATCCCTTGCCAAGAATTGATGACACGCTGGACATGCTTACAGGAGTAAAGTGGTTTAGCACGCTGGATCTAAAAAGTGGCTACTGGCAAGTTGAAATTGATCCTAAGGACAAGGAGAAACACTGCGTTCTCGACGGGAAAGGGTCTGTGGTAATTTAAAGTAATGCCGTTTGGGTTGTGCAATGCTCCAGCAACGTTTGAAAGGCTGATGGAACTTGTACTTACCGGGCTAATTGGCGATGCCTGTCTGGTCTACTTGGATGACATCATCATCATAGGCCGTACGTTTGAGGAACACCTTCAAAACCTGGAACGCGTGCTCATGAAGATTCAGAGTGCCAACCTCAAGTTGAGCCCGAAGAAATGTTCACTATTCCAACGGCAAGTTAACTTTTTGGGGTTTGTAGTATCGGAAGAAGGTATCCGCACAGATCCAGAGAAAATCGCCGCTGTCAAGGATTGGCCGGTTCCAAAAGACAAGACGCAGGTTAGAGCATTTTTGGGTTTGTGCTCCTATTACCGGCGATTTGTGAAGAACTTTGCAGATATAGCCAAACCTCTGCACAAGCTAACCGAGGAGAAGCGACATTTCTGCTGGGCTGAAAGTTGCAATATCGCATTCCAGGAGCTCAAGGACCGTCTGTGCAAAACACCTATTTTGGAATACCCTGATGCAAGCAAAGAATTTATAGTTGACACAGACGCAAGTGATATAGGACTTGGCGGTGTGTTGTCTCAACGGAATGGTGACCAAGAGGTCGTGATAGCGTACTTCAGCAAGTCGTTGTCAAAACCGGAAAGGAACTACTGTGTCACAAGACGCGAATTGCTAGCTGTGGTAAAGTCGTTGCAGCATTTTAGCAAATATCTTCTGGGGCGAAAATTTCACTTACGAACTGACCATGCTGCACTAAAATGGCTATTGCAGTTAAAAAATCCAGAAGGACAAGTTGCGAGGTGGATTGAACTACCGCAGGAATACGACTTCGAGATCGAACATCGCAACGGGAAATCTCATGGCAACGCAGATGCATTGTCAAGAAGACCTTGTCCTGAAGATTGCAAACATTGTACTAGGCAAGAGAGTAAGGAAGTGGTATCCGTGAGGATGCTCAGGGCAGACCATCTCAGCAACGAGTGGAAGGACAGCTTACAACGTGCACAGTAGGAAGATCCGGACATCAAGCCGATCCTGGAATGGATGAAGGCCAGTGCTCCCAAGCCCAAGTGGAGCGATGTCTCAGCGATGAGTTCGACCACTAAAAGCTATTGGGCCCAGTGGGACAGCTTGCTGCTTCAGGATGGAGTTCTGTGCCGTAAATGGGAAAATGTTCGGGGAGACAGCTGTCATTTACAAATGGTTGTCCCTAAAGCTAAAGTACCGGATGTTCTACAGCTGTACCATAATGATTATTCAGGAGGCCATCTGGGAGTTAAACGAACTCTACTGAAGATCCGAGAACAGTTTTACTGGGTCCACTGTCGAAACGATGTCGAGGACTGATTTCGCAAAACTGGTTTGTACAAGTTGTGCGGCTGTAAAGGGACCTCAGACTCGTAGTAGAGGTGCATTGAAGTTGTACAATGTTGGTGCACCATGGGAGAGAATAGCCATTGACGTGGCGGGGCCGTTTCCGGAGAGCGAAAGCGGTAACAGGTATTTCATGGTTGTGATGGATTACTTCACTAAGTGACCAGAAGTCTTCGCCATTCCAAATCAAGAAGCTTCAACAGTTGCTGATAAGCTAGTTCATGAAGTCTTCTGTCGTTTTGGTGTACCTTTAGAGATTCACAGCGATCAAGGAAGGAATTTTGAGTCTCAAATATTCCAGGAAACTTGCCGAGTTATGGGTACTCATAAAACAAGAACGACTTCTTATCACCCGCAATCTGATGGAATGGTAGAACGATTTAATCAGACATTGGAGAGGTACCTAGCAAAAGTTGTAGACAATCGGCAACGAGATTGGGACAAGCACACACCGTTTTTGTTGTCATATCGAAGCGCTGTTCACGAAAGTACAGCAGTGACACCAGCTTTCGCAAACTTTGGAAGAGAATTACGGCTGCCTGAAGACCTGATCACCGGGATACCACCTGATGCTCCACGCAGTATAACCGATTATGCAAATGACTTGCGGAACAAAATGAATGACGTTTATGAGCACGTCAGACAATCGGGCCAGCAAATGTCTGAAAAGATGAAAACCCGGTATGACCGCAAAATGAACAACAAAGGGTTCGACGAAGGTTCACTTGCGTGGTTGCACAATCCAGTCCGCAGCAAAGGGAAATCTCCTAAGCTTCAAGCTAAATGGGACGGCCCGTACCGGATTGTGACCAGGATCAACGATGTAACCTACCGGATACAGAAAGGCGCAAGAGGGACTCCTAAGATCGTCCATGTGGATCGCCTAGCGCGTTATTATGGGACCGAGGGGGCAGTGTTACGCGCTCCAATGCCTCAAATCGGCGCACTAGCGCCATCTAGTCTCGAACCGAAGAACTTAACTTCTTGAAGTTTAAAACTCGAACTCTCGGTACCTTGCGCGTGTTTACTTGAACATTCTGGATATTTTGCTAATTTATATAAGTAGGCGCTGCAAGATGCGATCGAGGTAGACTTGAACTCGGCGACACAAGCGAAGCTTCGGAGCGGAATTAAGTGAATTAGTGTGTTTAATCATTAGTGTTTTAAGTTTTAATTTGTGTAAAGTAAATTAAAGTGTTAATTTAGGTAATTTTATCGGCAATTTTTATTGTCACGAACCCTAAGCTCGTAACAATATGTATTAATAATAAGAAAATTTTAAAGGTAATAAAGGTATAGTATAATATAGCATATAATAATTGTCATCATTTTGTCTAATTGTCATCTGGTATTAATTGGCACATGTCATGATAGGTATATATTCAATGTTGTATTTTAATATTAAAATGTGTCGTAAGGAATTCATCTAAAGAATAATATGATTTTTCATTTAGTAGATCAAAAAGTTTACGTTTATAAATATTAATGTTGTCACAATCTCTAATGTACTTAGGTATTTTGTTATATACTTTTAGTGCCATTGCGTATATACTCTTCTAGTATTAGAGTCCCTATAAAGAAAATTTAATATCTTTATCAACCTACGGCCTGACTTTTCTTCCATCTTCCTTCCTTTCCACTCTATAATAAGCCTTTTCCAAGTCCATGAACGCACAAAAACTTTTTTCTTTTTTTTTTTTGGCCAAAAATTTCTCCGTGATAATGCGCATGGAAAAGACTTGATCTGTACACCCCATTGCCTTTTTAAATCCAGCTTGCACATCTCAAATTTTTCCATCCGTTTCTCTCATAACTCAAACATTTTAATTTTTTAGGTATTTATAGAATACCTTTGTATTTTATACAAGTAACGTTACTACAAGTAACGGGTTTTATTCACAAAACACGAGCCATTTAATTATATCAATGGTTTATCATATTGGGCTTAATTCATATTGCCCGAGCATTACGAATAATGCTCAATTAATCACTTGTCAAATCATGGAAGACGGCTTTCGTCCACCCGATCCCTAAAAAAGGCGACCGCTCAGACCCGTCCAACCACCGGCCCATCGCTATCACCTCCTTGTTCTCCAAAACAACGGAGTCCATTGCAAACTGCCAGCTCATGAGGTACCTTGAGGATCACCAGCTGATTAGTGATCGCCAATACGGTTTTCGCCGTGGTCGATCAGCTAGTGATCTTCTGGCCTACCTAACTCACAGATGGGCGCAGGCAGTTGAGTCCAAGGGGGAGGCATTGACCGTTAGTTTGGACATTGCGAAGGCCTTCGATCGGGTTTGGCACAAAGCGCTTCTTTCGAAGCTCCCTTCCTATGGGCTTCCCAAGAAATTATGCAATTGGATCACCAGCTTTCTTACAGATCGGAGCATCAAGGTCGTTGTACACGGTGCAAGCTCCGATTACAAGCCTATTAATGTTGGTGTTCCACAAGGCTGCGTGCTATCGCCAACACTGTTTATTCTGCATATCAATGATATGTTGCAAACCTGCAACATTCATTGCTATGCAGATGACAGCACTGGTGATGCTCTGTACACCGGCCGTGCCAATATTTCTCGGGAAAACGTCTCCGAATACCGGGACAAACTTGTGTCTGAAGTCGAGTCTTCGCTGAACATAGTCTCGGATTGGGGGTGTCTAAATCTAGTCCAGTTTAACCCTCAGAAAACACAAGTTTGCGCGTTAACCACTAAAAAGAACCCCTTTGTCGTATATCCTCAGTTTCAAGGCACTCATCTTGTTGCCTCAGCTAGTATCGGAATCCTCCGCGTCGACATATGCAGTGACGTGCAGTTTCGTGGCCACTTGGAAGAGAAGGCCAAATTGGCTTCTAAAAAGTTTGGCATGCTCAGCAGAGCGGAATAGTATTTCATGCCGGCACATCGCCTGCATCTTTACAAGGTGCAGGTTCGGCCGCACATGGAATACTATTCCCATCTTTGGGCCGGAGCTCTCCTCAGCTCCGCATCCAGCGCAGAGCGGCTCGAATCGTCGACGACCGAGTGCTTTCCGATCGGCTCGATTCACTGGCGTTGCGAAGAGATGTTGCATCTCTTTGCGTGTTTTATCGCATCTATCACGGGGAGTACTCTGAGGAATTGTTCGGATTAATCCCAACCGTAAATTTCGTGAACGCACTACGCGGTAAACGTCCCGATACCATCAACACCATCTGGATGCTTGGCGGTCCAGCACTGTACGTTTCAGAAGAAGTTTTTTTCCGCTTACAATCTATCTGTGGAATAGTTTACCACCGGCGATGTTTCCGGACCGATACGACCTAGGGGCTTTCAAGAAAAGAGCGCACTCCTTTCTAAAGGGCCGGCAACGCACTTGCGATTTCCCTGGTGTTGCGGTTGATGATGGGCGGCGATACTCACTTAACATCAGGTGTGCCGCATGCTCGTCTGCCCCCTCTTCTATAAAAAAAATCTTGGTCCATAATTTGAATGTCTTTATTTAATTTTAAACAATACCGATGCAATTATTGTACAAAAAATTCTAGTAAAATAACATATTTTTCTATTTTGTATTTTCAATCCCTTAAAGAATAAATTTTGAAAAACTGTTAGTTATTGTCGTTTTATTTTCAAGTATGTGGAGCTGGCTTAATCGTACTCGAAAGTAACCGAGGCGTAAGATGGTAACTGGTTGGGCCACAGGGTCTCGGGTTCGATTCCCAGGGACAATGGTCTCAAATTATTGGGTGCGAGAATGAATAAAGTGGACTGTATATACGTAGTTAGCCACAACCAAAACAAAATGGCGGACGTGGCATGTGGCCGGTTATAGACAATAAATTTAAAATAATTCAGTTATACATATATATATATATATATATATATATATATATATATATATATACATTTTTTTATTCACTGTTACCAGTACGATGGAAAACATGAGCTGCCAGGAAAATAACAACAAAAAAACTGAGAAATAGCTCCATATCTATAGGAACAGGCACTTGCCGGGGCTGGTCTGCTGATGGCCTCTTACTCAGGCCTCGAGGTTGGTGGCACTACGTTGCAATTGCTACGAGCGGTATGTGACAATAGATACACTTGTGTACGACGAAAGTGCACTGTGCAAGCAGTCACCACGAAATGTTCGTATAGTTCTGTGGCACGACTGGCACAGAGTGCTATCACAGCTAAGATCTAGTTCCAACTGGTCGAGCGGCGGTGGCACACGTCGACATGCCAGACTGCCGGCGGCGCGCTTCCAGCTTTTCACATCTGCCAGCGTGTGTCCCATTGGGCTAAACAAAATGATGCCACCAGTCTAGCCGCTCATTGAGCGCGCCCTTGCAGGACCAACTAATAAACGAATTAATTAACACGATGTGTATTTGGCGCAACCAGTTACACACTACTTTTCTACCTAAAAGTAGAAAACTAATACTAATTTCTACGTTTTAAAAATGTCCTAGAAGTTGAAGTTAAGCCGGAATCGAGTGAATGGCCAATTCGTGGAAGTTAACAGAAAAATATTAAAAAAAAATTGCTATAGTGACGGTGCATTATTATTATTAATAATTAATTTCTATATAAAGCTGTCTAAAGTTATACATAACATAAACACTCCCGCCTGTCACCCCTCTAGGTAGGCAGAGACTACAGACTTCCATTTGGCACGATCCTGACACACCTCTCTCGCCTCCTTCACATCCATATACCTACGCATACTTGCTCGTCGGTTAAGGGTACTCCTAATTTGGCCCGTTTCCAATAAATCGCTAATTTGGTCAATAAATTTTCGCCTGGAACGTCCCTTCCCGTCTTATCTTCTAATGTGATAAAAGCTTTAACATGGTTTTGGACGTCTTTGGCGCATTCATTTGTTGATTACGGATTTAATATAATATTATAGTGTGCTTAATGTCAAACGTGCGCAGAATGCTAAGCACCTTGTATGAACATAGTCTAACGCAGTATAGATAAAATTATCACTTTTAATTAAATTCAAATTCAAATCTAGTAGGTGCTAGAACTTTTTGTCTGCCTATATACGTCTGGGTAGGCAGATGCAATGTAATGGTAGCAACTGTTGCTGCCGTCAAATAGCGGTGTACTTTGTTTTCCGGTCTTAACAGTACAGTGCTTATAAAATTAAATTCAATTTGTTTGCCATTCTTGTTGTGTTCATATTTCTTAAATATAAAATAGTTCAAAATATGAAGAATGTGAAGATTCTTTTAACCAATCGCAAATATTTCAGCTATTTAGCGAGGAAACACAATGAGTGTTTTCTACACTAACACACGCTACACGCTGTCTTATAGTCTAAACTTCAATCACTTTTCATGTGGTGCGTCTTGTTACAATGTTATTATGTGGCTCTGATTATGTAAATCCATAGAAAAATGCCGAATAAAAATACCACGGTCTTGTGAAGGTAAGTAGCATTACCAATATCCGCTCACCCAGTGTGTTGAGTATAAGCAAATCTTTAAGAGACATGTACGGATTCCAAGGATTTTCTTGTAAGTGCTGGTAGTTTGTCCCGTCATGGTTCTCTAAACGATGATATTCTAAAGTCTCTAAAATGTTACTTTGGTTTCCACGTGGAATATTTAAAGATGTTGTTGGTGCCTTAGGAGAAAGACAAAACTCCGTGTAAGCGACCCTTAATCTCAAGGATACTTCGTTTAGAGCTGGAGCATCATTAGAGGTGGATAAACTGAGTTAATGGTGAAAATATGAAACAAAACATACGTGCAGCTCACACGCGACAGAAGTGAAACCTTGAAATGAAATAAAATATGAAATACAAATACTTTACGGCAATTGATTTATTTAATACTAGTTTTTTACTCGTGGCTTCGCTCGCGTGGGCATGAATTTAGAAACATCGATAATACTACTTCGTATTGAAATTAGCAAAACTGGATCACTAGCAGAGGCACGTCGGTATCTGTGTCTATATATTTTCAGACATATCACTAGTAGAGACACGTCGGTATCTGTGTCTATATATTTTCAGACATAACTATTAAAATTTTTGTGACAGTCTCTGTTGCATAGCTCACATGATTAAATAAACAGGTTTTTGTGAAAAAGTACAAGAAATGTCAAAGAAAGCAAATTTTAAACACAGGTTTATTTTTATTTTGACTATGAGGAGAACTGCACTGATAGAGTCTTGAAAGTCTTCTGTATAAGAATCGTATAAGCTTGTAATCAAACCGATCTAAACGTAAATTTCATAGTTGGTACGTAAGCAACACAAATTAGATCGGCGCCGACTCCACTCAAATTTTAACTGCAATTTGAAGTTTCGATTTACCACGTTCTCGGTGGTGACGAAACACATCGCAGGAAATCTGCATATCTGAGATGTTAAAAAAAGTATTTTGGAAATCATGTTTAGGTATAGGTATGTGAAGTTACCAACTTAAGCAACTCCTTTTTTACCTAAAACTTGCTGTGGCCTGTGCCTAGTAGTGTGATTTATTTAGGCTTCTACTTTTTTACTTTTAATAGGACTTTCCACTGCTGATCATAGGCTTCCCCCATTGTATGATAAATAGACCGGATATTTGCGGTAGTATTCACGCTTTGTAAGCGGTTTGGAAACCGCAGCTCTATATTACTTTGCGCTGTTATCAAGAAGATGCTACCCTCTCCTGTTTCAGTGTCCCTCTGTCGCCTCTTAAGACACCCACGGGATGAAATGGGGTAGTGGTTTCTTTATAGCCACCTCTACATGGCTAATATATTATTTCTACTACCGTTCATCAATTGGATTTCCAATAGTTAATAAAGTTAATAAAGTTTGATATTTGCCATAATAGCCACGCTTGGCATGCGAGTTGCCAACTGCATATACTTAATATTTTGAGCTATGATCAGGAGGGCGCTGCTTCCCATCTTATGTAGATTTCTACTCCTGTTTATGAATTTAGATCTTCTCACACGTTCTCCGTGAATAGAACTACATTTATGAAATTTTGAAGTCACTCGAACGTAAAAAAAAATACTGGCATGTGGTGGTAATCAATATTCAATGGGACCAATATTAATAAAAACCAAGAAATTAAACCTTATTTTTTCAAGACTATATCAACTTTAATCATGAATATTATGTAAATAACGCATTTCCGATTCCAGGACAATTTTCTGTAAATAAAGACACATCGGAAGCCCAAAATAAAAAAATATTTGCTTGACATATGATATTTATGCAACTCTAATTAATTAACTTATGTGTTTCTGTAGCCTATAATATTGCCAATATTGCAAATTGGCCCGGTGTAAAGTCATCAGATGCCCTTGGTCGTGTGTATACCGTCCATGTAACTTATTTTGAATGTTTCTGTTTACGATTGCTGCTGCACCATGTTCGGGGTCTTACAGGATATAAAGACCTTAAAATTGACAACGGTCAGGAATGCGCAACTTATAGAGAAGCATGTGAAGCTCTGCATCTTTTAGAAAACAATAATCACTGGGATGAAATCATGGAGGAAGCTGTGCAGTGCCAGTCACCAGCCAAAATTTGGGATCTTTATGCAACTCTCATATGATCTTGCGGGTTATCAAATGCACATGAATTGTGGGACAAATATAAAGAGTACATGGCGGATGATATTTTGCGAAGATTACAGCAGACACACGCGAATATGACATACAATGAACACATTTATTATGAAGCACTTGGAAAAATTGAAGATAAAGTAATGGCAATGGTAGAAAAAAAATTAAGCGACTTTGGAATGATAAGCCCTCAGCGAACAACCGAAAATGAACTAAGCAAGTAGCCGAATTTGTACCCCGCTTGCTTCCCGAACAAAAACGAGTTTTTGACAAAGTATTAGTACAAGTTGAATCTGGAAATGGTGCACTTTTATTTTTAGATATCCCTGGAGGAACTGGGAAGACATTTATGTTAAATTTATTATTAGCGCAAGTACGGAAAGATAAAAACATTGCTGTGGCCGTAGCTTCCTCCGGTATAGCCGCCACGCTGCTAAGCGGGGGGCCGCACTGCACATTCTGTTTTAAAACTCCCTCTAAATCTAGCCCAGGAATAAGCTACGACAATGCAAACTTTTAGTGTGGGACGAAAGTACAATGTCGCATAAAAAGCTGTAGAAGCACTAAATCGAACGCTCTAGAATTTTCGCAGCAATACCGATGTAATGGGAGGAATGGTGGTTTTACTGGCTGGTGACTTTCGCCAAACTTTACCTGTCATTCAAAAGGGCACACCTACAAATGAAATTAAAGCATGCCTCAAGTCGTCTATTTTATGAAACAAGGTGACAAAATTCAGTTTAACTACGAATATGAGAGTGCGTTTGTATAATGATATCAATTCTGGAAACTATGCTGACATACTATTAAAAATTGGCGATGGGCGGTTGGAAGCGGATGCTGAGGGCTGCGTTAAATTGACGAGAGATTTTTGTAATTTAGTACAGAGTCATTCCGAATTAATTGCGAGCGTTTATTCAGATTTAACGAACAACATGCATAAAGACAAATGGTTATGTGAAAGGGCGATTCTTGCCAAACACAAATAATGAGAGCGTTAACAAAATAAATTCAGATATATTAAGCGAAGTAGTAGGAGAAATAACAGAGTATTTGTCAGTAGACACAGTTATGGACACAGAACAGAGCACTTCATATCCCGCAGAGTTTTTAAATTCTCTAGAGATGTCAGGTGTGCCCTCACATAAGCTTCAATTAAAATTAGGCGTCACAGTCATGCTAATGCGAAATTTAGATGCTCCTCGGTTATGTAACGGGACAAGGTTGCGTGTGACACATCTTGGACGGAACATTATCGGTGCTGCAATTTTGACTGGCGTAGGAAAAGGTGAAAATGTTATTATACCACGGATCCCTATCATTCCCACAGATCTTCCTTTTCAATGCAAAAGGTTGCAGTTACCTATTAAGCTCAGTTTTGCAATGACAATTAATAAAGCGCAAGGGCAAACGTTACAGGTAGCGGGGTTCAACTTAGAAAAACCGTGCTTCTCTCATGGTAGCTGTATGTAGTATGTTCACGTGTGTCAAATGCCCAGAATCTCCACATTCTTTCCCCGAACGGAAAAACATATAACATTGTGTACAGTAGCGTCTTAAAATAGTGTTCAGTTAGTTTTTTTCCCAAAATTGCCACAATCAATTAATCGGAATTCCCACAGATCTTCCCTTTCAATTCGAAATTTCCTATTTAGCTCAGTTTCTTTTCAATTCCAAATGCTGCACCTCTGTGGACCTATTGAGCTCAGTTTCCTTTCAACTCAAAAGGCTGTATCTCTGACGGATCTTTTATTTGGCTCAAAAAACTAAAAAGTGAATTTACAGTCTATATACGTCCCACTAATGCTCACAGGCCTCCTCTCATTTCTGAGAGGGTTTTAGGGCAAGGAATAGTCCGCCACGCTGCCACAATGCGTGTTGGCGAACTTCACAGGTCTTCGAAATATTTTTCTTTCTTATTTCTCAGACATGCAGGTTTCCTCACGATATTTTCCTTCACCGCCGAGCACGTGGTAAATCAGCACTTAAAATTGCAATTAACAATTTCATTGGTGCCGGCGGGGATCGAACCCGTATTGTGAAATTTACAGCGAGCATTAACCATCTGAGCTACCACGGCTTCTCTCCTCCCAATTGGCTCAGTTTCCTTTCAATCCAGAAAACTGCATCTCTGACGAATCAATTTAGCTCAGTTTCTTTTCAAAAGTCTGCATCCCTGACGGATAATTATGCTCAGTATCCTTTAATTAAAAAATATCCCATTTCCGTTTGGAATAAACACGCTATTTTCATGCTTTCCTATACGCTGCGTTTCAAAACACTTAAAGAGGCTGACGAATCAATTTTGCTCAGTTTCCTTTTAATGGCTGCATCTCTGACAAATCTATAAAACTCAGTTTTCTTTCAATTCAAAAAAGCAAAGGATAGTTCATTTCCCAGTGACCATGCGGGCGAAGCCGCGGGTAACAGCTAATATTAAATAAGTTGAACTGAGTTCAAGATAAGATAACCTTGTCTGTCCATCTTAAAGAGTTATATCGTTTAAACTATTGTTTCATAACATTGTACTGGCATTGAAGCGCATTAACACTTTTCATTTTTCGTTTCTATCTTTATCGTTTCGTCTTTATTCAAACATGAGAAAGCAGATTTCAGATACGCCATGCATGAGGTAAGTTTTTAAGTAAACATGTCTCACAGCCTTTGTATTATAATTACGTAAGGATAATAACTTGTGAATTATATGATAGTGTTCAGGGATTTAAAAAAGAAGATAATGTCTGATGGCGACTCATTCTACTCTGCTTGCGATCCTTCTACAAGCATTTCTTTTGATTAGCCTATATCCTTCCACAACTTGCTGAATATTGCTTTTGTACACTCCACTAACTTCTACGTTCAACATCAGCCATCTTAATGCATTAAGCACACACACTCACAATATTCCTATCTCTTAGATATTTTCTTCTGTTACTAATATGGTGGCTATTCTTATTTCAGATAGCTGGCCTTAACTGCGTTTCCTCTCCTGATCACTCACACCCACGTCTTATCATTACAGACTCTCAAAGTGCTTTACAGACTATACTATAACTATCTAAGCAGACTTTATCTGCACTTGGTCTCAAGTTAAGTTTTGCGCCTGCAATTATAGTGGCACGCTTAGCCTTCTCCCTTACTTAGAATTGGCGAAATTATGCTTGACGATAGTAACCTTCCACCACCGTTTTGCGGTTGTAGCAATTGGTAAAAGGGTGGATCCAACCCACACGGTTCAAGGCCAAATAATAAAAGGAAAAAGGGATGCACTTACCACCAGAAGAACTACTAAGCAGAACGGTAGTCTTTTAGCTTTTGACATGGACTCTTCAAATAGTTTTACTTCTCTTATCTTAAAATATTAAACCAAAGCAAATGTTTATATAGTTTTATCTATATTTCTAAATAACTAATTAATCAAGTGACAGCTCTAAATGTAAGTAAGTGCAGCAATCAACTAATGACCGAACCGATATCCATAAAAGTGGATATCGGTTCGGTCATTAGTTGATTGCTGATTTAATTCACTGCCAATCAGAATAATATCTACCTATCACTTCACAGTGTATCTACTACTATCGTACTATACTATCGTAGCCCTATTGTACAAATACTAATATAGTTGAAGATAGAGAAGAGGTAGAATATAGCACTTCGATATACCGGCAGTCCACTTGGCACCGCCGAAGGGAAAGTAGAACCACTCAAATTTCGGTGGAATCAAAGGCTTTCTCATAGTCCACATACGCCAGGCAAAGTGGCAGATTGTACTGTTTGGACTTCTGTACAATTTGCCGAAGCCTTTTCGGAAACCGGCTTGTTCAGGAGGCTGGAAGTTAATGACTCTCGAGAACAGCACGTAGACGCAGCTCAGAAGGGATATCGGTCTGTAGTTCTTTAAGAGAGCGTTGTCACCTTTCTTGAAGAATAAAACCATCGCACTTCTGCGCATCGGGAGCAGTGCCACTATGGAGGACGGAATTAAAAAGCTTCGGAAGGACTTCAAGTACCGGTTTTGCACCCGCTTTTAGAAGCTCCGCTGTAATTCCATCTTCGCCCGGGGACTTGCTGTTTTTATGGTGCTGGAGAGCCATTCTAAACTCGCTTCAGACTGACGTCCGGGATATCATCGGAATAGTGTCGGACAAGACTTGCTCTTGTATTGCTACTCACACTTGCGTGTGGCTCAGACGATAATGTGTACAGCTGCCCATAGAACCTCTTAATCTCATTTAAAATTTCAGGTGTCCCGGAAACGATGCTGCTACACTCGTTCTTTAGCTTCGACAGTTGGCTCTTTCTGACAGACAGATCCCTGGCAAAGATTGGAGCTTTGGTTCCGCTCGATCGCTTCTTCAATACGAGCTGTACTGAAGTTGCGTAAGTCTCGCCGCATATATTTGGAAATCTGTCTCTTTAGTTGCCTGTATGCTGCTGAATCTGCTGAAGACTGCAGCTTCATTTCCCGTCTAACAGTCATGAGATTAAGAGTGTGATTGGAAAGTTTTTGTGTTCTTCTGCGGCGAGTCTTGACGAACTTAGCTCCGACCGCATGGACAGTTTCCACGAACTTGTCATTCAAATTGTCCATTGCATTGCAATCTTCTAGGCACTGAAAATGGTTTTGTAACTCAAGTTGAAAGGTTTCCGGACTCTGGATTAGAGCACCTTTACACCTTTCCACCTTTGGTTGCCTGGAAGAGATCGCTATGTAGCGATAAGGCCGCCAAATTGTACATGTAATATGCACTCTGTTACGTATTTTGTAAATTTGTTTGTGGTGTATAATAAAGTATATTCATTCATTCATTCATTCATTCACGAGGGGGACGAAGCGTTGACTTCATTGACTTTCTCAATTGTATTATTTTCTCAGTATTTTTGGTAATTTTCGTCTGGCTCCGTAAAGTGTTGTAAAATTGTAAAATCCGTAGTAATTATTTTATATAGTAATTTCGGTTTTGAATCAATCAATCGGTAAAATAAAAACTTTCATATAATCTTTATTACCCTATTTCACACCCTAAGGGGTTGAATGTTCAAAAATCCTATTGTAGTGGATGCTTACGTCATAAAATGCAGCTACATTTTTATATTTCATAGATATAGATTATTATCATCATCATTATTTTCTATAATAGAACATCACAAGTTTCCCTTAATACTGTCGTAAAACACGAGCCTGTCACCTTCGTCACCTACCATACCATAGTCACCTATAGACTTCGACTATTATATATAACAGGACGCGAACACACTTGTTATGTATCCATCGCACTTTGAACGTTGTCGAGACAAGTTTGATTAGTTGTAAATAGTAATATTTAATACATAAATTTGTGGCTGTGGTTGCTCAAAGAAAAACCGCTCACCTTAGTAATCGATATATATGGTCGCAGCAATGAAATTGTTTAATCTAATTATAATATAATTACATGCTATAAGGTATTTCACGTTAGTCCCTAGCCCTTCAATCCTCATAAAATTCCCATGCAGTCGCATGCGTCCGTCAAATCGCGAGCGGTCGCATGCGACCGCACTACCCACAGCACTTTAAACCATTAAAACTTATATATAGAGATTACTTTTTTATGAAAAAGTTTATATTATAAAATTAATACAAAATTCTCTATCCTGTGGTCTAAACAAGTAAGTTATTCTATGTATTTTTATTTTTATTCTACTGTCAATTTATGACATATTAGACCATAAAACACAGTACTTTAAACCATAAAAACTTATATTTATAGACTACGTTTCTATAAAGAATAAAAATAAAAATACATAGCGTAACTGACATTTGTTTAGACCACAGAATAGAAAATATTGTATAGATTCTATAATGCCAAACTACTATAAGTAGTTATGGGTTTAAAGTGCTGTGGGTGAGTGCGGTCGGATCCGACCGCTTGAATTTTGACGGAACATCGCCTTGATCGGATCCGACCGTGTGCCCACTGAAAGGCTAGAGGTGACATTGAGTTGCATTGTCACCTCTAGCCCTTAGTAGTCTTCTCCATTTTAAGTTGGTTGCTGGCGTCTACAGCCTAAAGTAGCCATTATAATCACATGACCTGTAAGTAGAATGATGAAAATTGTATATACTTATTTGAAATATTGTAGAGCCATGCTGCAGCTACAAAATGGTTGTAGCACAAATGGGTTGGATTGACCGAGGTAGGATTACGTTCTCATAGAATAACAGCATAAAACCGCAGCTCAATGTTGTTGGATTTCATATGGTGAGTATAGAAAGCTGGAGAGCCTTTTAAACTCATTCATCTTAGTCATCGGAGTGACAATGCATTTCTCTATTTGAATCTTAATTGAGAATAAATGTAGATGTTTATGAACCATAGTAACCACAACTTACAATCAGGTGGACTTTGTACTCGTTTGTCGTCCTTATGCTTAAAAAAAACTATGAGCATTTTTTAGGCATTTTGATATGCAAAAGAGGAATAACGCAACTTATAAACTGTAATATTGACAAGTGGGGGGAGTCCAGGAGAGTTTACCAGAGGGGAGTCAATAGCCACTGCTCATAGAATCTTTGCGAGGTTATGTATGGCGATGTTGAGACACTTCTCCATAGAAGAAGAATCACTTACCGGAACCAAAACGTGTTTTCGGCTCCGGTAAATGATTCTTTTAAATTTTAGATATGTGACTGTTATTATTTTATACAAAAAGTTTCGAACAATTCACGTTCGAAAAGTGTATTTATCTAAGTAACTCATATAGTAGATAGCTTTCACGAACGTGGCATAGATTTTTTTTAAAATTGTTTACAAAAAGATTGACGTGGGGTGGGAGACATTGCC
Organism: Parnassius apollo; assembly: GCA_907164705.1. Classification (NCBI taxonomy): domain Eukaryota; kingdom Metazoa; phylum Arthropoda; class Insecta; order Lepidoptera; family Papilionidae; genus Parnassius; species Parnassius apollo. The sequence goes on along the minus strand of CAJQZP010000220.1, from coordinate 17,630,450 downwards.
ACGCTTTGGGAGGAGACTTTACCCAGGGTAATCTCTCCCGCAATTTTTTCGAGGTTTTTTAAATTTATTTTTTTGATGATGGCTTTGCTGATTGTTATTAAATAAAAAAATACAGTTTTTTTTTTCAGATAAATAACTATCAAAATGCCGTTTAAATATAAAAAGAAAAATTCATCATGAAAAAGGAGTAATTTAGATATATCCGTCACAAAAAATGCATTAGGTGATATCGATAAAGGAAAATCTAATAGAGGTGCTGCTTTGAAATAAGGTACCTAAAGAACAACCTGTAAGCTCTGACAGCGCGCGACATGTTATACTCCCGTTCGCTCGGGACCGTAATGGCGGGAAAATTTGAAAATTAGCAAATTTTTTTGCTATATTGCAAATTTTGCTATATTTTCACTTTGAGACAATATTTATGGATAAAACTTACAGGAATTCTTGTTGAATGTATAAACTATCGAATAAAATTATTTTTTGGTTGCTAGAAATTGTAATAAAATACGTAAATTACCCTGTATAGCACAGTAGTAGTATGTACTTCAATTTTAGTGACAAAATTACTACTAATTTGAATTCTACACTTTTGTTTTTGGAGAAATTTATATCAAATTGTTTGGAAATATGTATATTTTCATGTTTTATGTGTTTCCATTCGTTACTCATACCAAAATATAAAATATAAAGAAATTAAAAAAATTAAATATTAATATTTTATCTGTGTGACATTTAGAACAATATTTCTAAAATAGTTTTGTGTGAATTTGAAATAAATACAACGTCAAGTTATTTGAAATATGTAAGAAAACTATATTTACTTACATTTTATACTAAAAATAAATGAGAATGTGAAAAATACCACATTTATGACCCAGCCGCCATAATTGGCCTTCCAGATTTTGAAGCACTTTTGGCAATTTACTTTTCACTTTTTATACCACAAATTATATATATATGTGTACACTATATTACAAGGAATATAAAAAAGTATAATACTTTCGTTTTTAGTCCAGACACAAATATAAAATTCTATAAAAACACGGAGCACCGTCATCAAAACGGCACGTGGAACGCCGAAAGTTCAGAGTGATTTCTTTTTTTTTTTTTCTAAGAAACATTGCCAGGTTATGGTTTAAAATAAAAGAGCATATCTTTGTCTTTGATACTAATATCTATTGCATAGTGTCTTTGGTTTTGTTTAAAACGAAAAAATAGTTTTTTCATAGGTAGACATGTTTACATAATTCTGATCTAATTCGATCACTACTTGGCGGGCGTAAGGTTGGTATTGCGCGATCTAATGTGAGCAGCGCTTGGTTAAGAGCAGGAGGCATCTTCAACTGATAGGGAAATACCTGTTAAACTTCAAAAGCAGGAGGCATCTTCAGCTGCTTCACTATTAAGAGTTTCTCAACAGCCTTTGCCAAATGAGGAATTTCAATAGCCTAAAATTATTTTGCCTGAAGTTATTCGACCTTACCCAATATTTGCTCCCAGAAAAAATCTTCGTCATGGCAGACAACTTGGGAAAAATAAAATCTTGCCAAAAACACCAGTAAAACAAGACTCAATTGATGAATTAACCTCTCAACCCCCTAGCCCTCTCGGTCAAATCCCTAGCGGTCTCATGAGGTCGCACCCAACCCATAAAAACTTATATATAGAGACTACTTTTCTATGAAGAAGTTTAGCACTATATAATTTATATAAAATACTCTATCCTTTAGTGCAATAAAAAAACTGTTATCTTATGTATATTTGTTTATAATGTACGTTCATTTCGTACGCCATTTTCGCGTGAATGTTATTGTGTTGATTTTTGGATTTTTCTAGTGTTTTAGTACAGTGATTTATTATAAAATTATAATTAGAGTTTTTTGTGAATATAATTTAGTTTCTTACGTAAATAATTTCTAGTAATATATATTGAAATAATTGTGATTTTCATACTGCCGACATTCGCTTGGTGTGTTTTTTTTGTTATCAAAATACAATAAAATCTTTTTGACCACAGGATAGAAAATTTTATATAGATTTTATAATGCTAAACTTCTTTATTGAAAAGTAGTCTCTAAATATAAGTTTAAATAGTTTTAAGTGCTGTGGGTGGGTGCGGTCACATGCGACCGCTCAGGATTTTCCGGGCGCATGCAACTGCAGCCTTGTACCAGTAGGCGTAGTGTAGGGCGACCCCCCACTAAATGGAGTGACGACCTGGTAAGACATGCAGGAAGTCGATGGATGCAGGTGCCTCAGGACCGTGCTTTGTGGCATTACTTGGGGGAGGCCTTTGTTCAGCAGTGGACTTGTGAAGGGCAGTAATAATGATGCGACTGCATGGGACTTTTATGGCGCTTGAAGGGTAAAATTAAAAAAAAGTTAAAAACAAACCAGAAAACGAATAAGACTATAACAAAACAAAAGGGTAAAGAGAAGGTGTTAAAAGATAAATTTTTCAATCAGGTGACAGTGAAACTGATCTTGAAGAAGAGCCCAGGTATGATGATAGCTCAGATTGCCCATGTGACGAAGACGATTGGTTTTGTTTCATATTTGGAACCAATGAAAAGATAACCGTGCTTTTATGTGCTACTTGTGGGAAATATGTCCATGAAATGTGTGTTGGACTAACTAAATATGATAAGAAAGAGTTTATTTGCTCTCACTGTTCTGATTAAGAAATGGGAGACCGATTTAGTTTATGAGTTTATTATGTAGATTCTTTGATTTTGAATTTTATTTTCGTTCTCAATTTTCATATTAAGCATATTTTAATTTTCGTTTTGTTGGCTTCAAAGATATTTAGGTACCTACCTAATAAAGTAGTAGTTATATACTTAGGTAACTAAGTAACCTAAAATGTTAATTAATTAAACATTGACTGAAGAATATTTTTATATTTTGCTAAAAATAAAACTGATTGATGGTATAGCTATAGTTATAAGATTTTGAATACTTTTAGGGTCATAGTTTTTATTTAATAACTCAAAAAGTGTAATAATAATAAAATTCTTAGAAAGATATCCCAATGATACTCAAAGTTCCCAATGTTCTCATTATATTAAGTAATACTAAGTGCCTTATATTAAATAATATTAATTTTATATAAAACTAATGTTTTTTTATTATTATTTACCCTTTTTTTAAACCCGGGTAATGCCTCCCAATTGGAGGGGTAAATTCTCCCACCCTGGCGGGAGAAATTAGACAAATTTGTTTTTGAGAAAAATCGTTAATAACTTTAAAAAATAAAGTTACGTCATATGTTATTAATAGAAAAGATAGCCTAATAATGCTGCTTGAGACACAATTATCACAGAAGAGCAATATGCAGGAATAGAAAAAAAATGGACATTTTAGTGGAGGGCGGGTAAACTCTCCCGTACTCCCACACTACACACTACACACTACTATTCCCTACTCTATTCACTACTACACACACACTATATTTCATAAAATTTTAGAAAATCCATAGAGTGAAACTGCGAGTATCTTAAGAATTAAATTAGTAGTAATTTTTCATCTTAAGTTTCAGTTCACTCTTGACCACAGACATCGGCCAAATTGCTGCATTAAATTATTGTTTTCACCTGTAACAGTACTATTTGTACCTCTGGCGTATTGAATTACTTTGGTATTCCGAAACTTGTAATAAGCTACGACTGTTTCCATCGTTTTTGCAAACGTGTGATTGAATTTATAAGAGAAAGTAAACATAAAAAGTTAATAACAAAACTATTCTACTGCATCGAAATATAGTCCGATAACTAGATGTTGAGTGTCGAGGGACCAAACTAAGTTACACTGTAATGGAATCTACAATGTTCTATTTTCTTTATATACGATTAGGGAACAGGACAACGTTCTTATTGCATTGCATAGTTTTAAAATGTTAGATTTGATTAATAATTTATTATTTATGATGTCCAGAAAGTTTAAATATACCTAATATGAATAGGCAATATAATAAAAACTATTGAAATAATTAAATTGACCGAGCTTTATGAAAAAAACCGGTAATTTATCAGGCACAGTAACAAAGAATCTTTTTATTACTATGCCTAATGAATAACGGTTTTTATTCATAAAACTCGGTCAATTTAAATATAAAATGCATTATAAAAAGATGTGTTTTATTAAATTATTATTTTATAATTCGTATGAAAGGTATGTAAAAATACTTATAAAGTAACAAATCCTATGAAAGGCGTATTACTTTTTTAACATTAATTAGGCTTGTATTTAACCTAAAATTAACTTAAAATTAAAAAAAAAAACTGAATTGATTTTTTAGATCATAACTATGATCACTCTCGATCAAGTCCCTTTCTAACCAAAAACAAATTAAAATTGGTTCATCCGTTTATGCGCTACGATTCCACAGACATACATACAAACACGTATCTGTGTGTTTGTATGTCTGTTACACATTACACGTTAAACTTATAACTAAAAAGCAAAGTTTTTTTTTAGATCATTTTTATTTTGAAGTAATAACAGTACAAGTGTCAAGCGCTCGTGTTTTGGGATCATAATTTCTATAACACTATAAATTTTGGGTCCTTACATATGAAATCAGCGTTTTGTCGTACTGAACACTTTGATATGAAATATCTCCTCTTTGGTTAAGAATTCCAAATTCAAATTTATAAATTAATTTGGTAAATTTGAGTTTTAAAAACAGTCAAACATTTGTTTTTTCCTCATTATTTTTTCTTTGGCGTCACTTAGTACCGCACAATGGAAAACATGAAATTTATATGGTGCTGCAGAAACAGCTCGAAGGATTAATAATGTGTACGGCGCTGGTGTCGCAAAAGAGAGCATGGTACATTTTTTGTTTCAATGTTTTCTTTCTGGAATTTTCGAGCTTCAGAACCAACCTCGTGGACGGCCGAATACCAAAGTGGAAAATGAAGAATTAAAGGCTATTGTGGAAGCGGATCCATCACAAAGCACTTCAGAGATAGCTTTTGAATCCCGTAGACTGCCTCAATGCGGGGGATTTAACTATATTTGTCGCACTCGGTACTTTTATTATTTTACGTGGTAAGCAGGTAAATGCAAACATAAATGCAGCAATTTCCTTTTATCGCTGGTAAGAAAATAAAAATCATGAGTGCTTTTAGTTTAATTTAAATTTTCGTGTTTTTAAAAAAATACTAAAAAAGGGCTCGAAATAATAAATTTTCTCAATAAAGAAGGGAACTTAAAAAAAAATGAAAAAAAAAAGTTGGACTGCAGACAGGACTCGAACCAGGGTACTACAATTTCGTGCCCGCCCGATAACCCATTTGAGCTATTATAATTATTAACACGCTGTCAAAATTTACATTCTTATTCTAACGATACTGTAGCAGTTTTTTGTTGCCTGAAAACACGCATAAAACGACATTTCAACACAATTGATCATTTTCATGAATCCTAGCTAGATCGATTTATTGCTCCTGAAACTCCCTGGACACCAAACTTTATGAAAATTGTTGGAGTCGTTTCCGAGATTCCGATTATATATATACAAGAATTGCTCCTTTAAAGGTATAGGATAAACGAGTGTGAATGCTTATGGAAACCTAATAACACAAATTACACAAATGAAAGTGTGCTTGGCGACACATTAGTCGTGAAATGGATTACTCAGTAGAGGCATTAAAGAAAAAATTATATCATTGTCGGGAGGCTAACTTTTTTCGTGATTTTTGTCGTACATATTTTAGAAGAATATGCTACCATGGCAACTTTTCGCCGTTGCTGCACGTAGTGTGAGTTCAACTGACTGATTCAGGGTGGAATTTTATTACCGTTCTTGCGATTTTATGGCACTGTTGAATTTTTGATAATATCATATTTTTTTGATAGAATTGACCGATTATAATAAAATAACGACTAAATGTAAAGCAAAGACACGATTTATGATTTTATGAACGATAGTTTTGAAAAAAAAAATGTTTACTTAAAACGTAATGAGTTCGTAAAGAAACAGTAAAACGGAGAGACAATTCTTAAATTTTAAAAATGTACTTATTTTCAGACCCCTTAATTATTTTTTTCACAAATACCTACAATGTACAATGTACACAGGTAATCACCATTTTTATTATACGTATAAATTAAAAGAGAGATGGCGCTGTTAACATCAAATCTAAAATAAAAGAAAAAAATTTCGACGCATTTGATACAGTTATAAGACTTACCAGAATTTTTAAATCAGTGCTTGCAGAACAAATAACTCCTACAGTGGCATAGGCGAAGAAGAAAGTTCGATTCTAGCCGAAACCAGCCTAATTGTTAAGAGCTCGTTTAAATTTTTATTTACCATGTAGGTTACTTGGCGGTAAAGAAAAATATTTTAAGCAAACCTGCTTATTAAAAATTTAATTAATAACTGAATCTGTCAACACGCAATAGGGCAGCGAGTAATATAAAAATCAGCAGCAAATATCAAGACATATATATACAGGAAAGAAAAACCTAACCTGTCTTTATATTTATATATTTATAGTATTCTTTATTGCATCCTTAAACAAAAAATACAAAGGGCGGACTTAATGCCTTGAGGCATTCTCTACCAGTCAACCCATGGAGTGGTGAGAATTTGATGTAGGTGTGGCAATAAGAGAACACTATACAAATGATAATTAACTACATAATATATACAAACTACTAATAAATAAACTATACATATATGATCTATCCTTACATATATACAAATATATAAATAAAACGGTCTACATACAACTATATATATATATATATATATTTTAAATACATACATAATTAGTATATACAAATGACTATGAATATATACGTCTGTTTGGCAATACATATTAAATTGATGAGTCATGTAAAATGCATTGTCTTTAAGAAATGATCACGGATCCACTTTTTAAGCTTTTCTGATGTCATCGGGCAAGGAGTTCAAAAGGCGTGTAGCCTGAACTGTGAAGGAGTTACCATAGAACTCGGTGAAGTGAACTGGAGTACAGATTTTGTTGTTAGAAGAAGAGCGTAGGACCCTATCATGAGATGAAGAAAGATAATGAAATTTACTCTTAAGATAAGAAGGCGAAGATGGATTATTTAATATGGAAAAAAGTACAAGTAATATTCTGGAGTTGCGCCTCTGCCGGATTGTAAGCCAATTTAGCTTAGATCTGTATTGAGAAATATGATCATACTTACGAAGCCCAAGCCAAGTAGGCGTTCCAGCTTGTTCAGAAGATCTTTATGTCTTATGATCTTTCTGTTAGGTCTTTATGTATTACATTTGCGCAACACCACCATGTATCGATGACATTGGTTAACTAGTACTTTAGATAGTAAGGTTAATGTAAAAAAAAAAATATTAACAATGCCATAAACATTACTAATATTTCCCTTAACCACTCGTGGTAAGCTTAAATTGCTTGTGTTGCGAGTGGTTCACGCCAGTAGTCGAATGGTGGATTCGAATCCACGATCTTTTTGAGTTCGCGGTCCGCGTCCTGCCTGGCTACTGTCGCGTTTAATTATATTTTATTATATTTTTGTTCATATTTGTTACGTTATTCTTTCTTTCTTTTTTTGTTTTTCTTCTTTTCAGATATAATGATATAGTTATGGAAACATTATCTTACATAATTTTATTATGATTGATGCATTTTGCACTTGATTACTTAACGGCGCTATTGAACAAGTTCGTATTTATACTTAGTACCCAGTACTTTAGCAGATTTATCAGAATTTTTGATAGAATAAACCAATTTTAATGTGTCTATATATATATATCATTTAATTAATAGTGTTGTACAAATTCAGTAAGTATGATGATGAACATTTCGTTATTTCGTCTCATAATATTATGCAAACTTGTGTTTCATAATTATTTGTATAATTTTACAGGTTAAAGAACACAATGGCAAGCCGCCACTTGAATTTAGAGCAAATATCAAATCTACTAAAAGAAGATGAAGAGGAGCTATTTGATGAAAGTGACGATGAGTTAGGCATCGGAGAACACTTAGCTGAACAACAAAATGATAATTCTGACTCTGAGCAGAGAGAAAGCGACTCAGAAGATGAAGCAGAGCCATCTTCATCACAATATTATATAGGCAAGGACAAGCAAACCAAATGGTCCAAAAACTGTTTAGGCCAAAGAATAAGACAAGGAGCTCACAACATTGTTTTGCATTTACCTGGACCAAAGGGAGAAGCTAAGAATGCTTAGAATAAGACAGATTGTTTTAATTTATTTTTTGATAACAATATAGTAGATTTAATTTTAAAATATACAAATGAATATATTGATAAAATAGGTACACGTTTTCAAAGAGAACGTGACGCAAAAATTTGACTAGCGATGAATTACAAGCATTTTTTGGATTGCTAATGATGTCTGGTGTTCTCAGATCTTCACATCTGAATTTTCTTGATCTTTGGGCAAATGATGATACTGGAATAGAACTTTTTTCTGATGTGATGTCTTCTCGACGTTTTCTGTTTATACTTCGTTGTCTACGATTTGATAATGCATCATCGAGAGAATCCAGATTACGGCTTGATAAATTGGCACCAATCAGAGAATTTTGTGATCTTCTGGGTGATAACTTCAAAAAACACTACACGGTTTCCGAGTACGTTACAATAGATGAGCAATTGCCGGCATTTAGAGGAAGATTCCCTGGTTTAGTCTATATGCCAAGAAAACCCAACAAATATGGGATCAAACACCATGCTATGGTTGACGTAAAAACCGCTTATCTTCTAACATTTGAGATTTATGTAGGGACACAGCCAGACAGTCCGTATAAACAACCAAATGGTACAGTTAGCATCGTGAATAGACTTGTCGAACCAATCAAAGGTACGGGGCGTAATATCACCCTTGGTAACTGGTACACTAGTATTCCTCTAGCAAAAGACTTGTTACAACATAAGCTTTGGTTGGTACACTACGAAAAAACAAGAAGGAAATTCCATCACAATTTTTACCTCAAAAGACAACTGAAATGCATTCGTCAAAATTTGGTTTTTGTAAGGAACTAACTCTAACTAGAATTTTATAATAAGATGAAGGGCGATGTTGACACCAACGATAAATTGTGTGCAACTTATAACGTTGCGCGCCGAACCAAAAGACGGCCTATGGTAATATTTTTCATCTTTTTAATGTAGCAGCAATAAACGCTTACGTTATTTATAACATAAATAATAGCAGTAAAATAACAAGAAGGGAATTTTTGGAAAAAAACTTCAATAGAACTTGTAAAAGATTATAAAACAAAGAGAGCTGAACTTACTACTCTGCCACGGCTCTTGAAAAGACAACTTCAATGTGATACTGAACTTTATACTTCTGGAAGCAGTTCAAGTGCTTCCAAAGGCCGTTGTCACCTATGTCCTAGGTCTAATGATAGGAAAACAAAAACCAAGTGTGGTAAATGTAACAAATTCATGTGTAATGAACATCTTACAAAAGTTTGTGATTCATGTGCCTAATAATTTAAGATAATTTTGATTACTGCTTTAGAAGTTTAAATTTTTGTTATTTCCTAGAAATCTTTCTTTATTTTGTTAATATAGATGTTGTTTTTTAAGTTGGTTGGTTGGTTCTTTAAGGTGCAAGTTTAAATCTCATAATCTTGTTTTGAAAAATCGTAATTTAGTTTAACTTTTGCACTTTTTATATGCATTAGGAAATCTGAGAACTTTACATGTCCTATCTAATTGTATGGAACACCAATATTACTAAACAGATGGATTGGTGGTACCACAAGTTACACTAACATGAAGTCAAGTCAAAATTTTGGTTCTAAGTTATATCTTTCCAAGCACATTTGTTGCAGGTAATTGATTTAAGTATGTAATTCTTAGTTTTGTTCCTTGCTGCTGTTACCATATTTTTTTTAATGCAAAAATAATGTACTTGTCTATTAAATTAACGACAATTTAGTTTTAATTCATAATTTAATTAATTCATTTGGGTAAATAATAAGTAGTTTTCGTTTACTAACTAGATGGCGTTGTCGTCGAGTTAGATCGCGCTATGGTTTCGTTCCCAAAAAGTATCGGTGAAATGTATAATTTATTTTGGAAAGTGGAACACCTGATGCAGAACCGTAACAGATCAGCTAAAGTATAAGAGATATAAAAAAAACCCGGCCAAGAGCGTGTCGGGCCACGCTCAGTGTAGGGTTCCGTAGTTTCCCGTCCGTCACAATAAGTGTTCCCACTTATGAGTTTAAAGGTGGGTATCCATTATGTTCGCGCTCCAGCAGCGCTCCGCGCTCCTGCAACTGCTCCCGGTAGTGGGTACGTGCGCGAACATGGAGCGTGCAACATTGCACGCTCCGCGACAGGCGATGCCAAGGAGAGACCAACCGAACAATTCGATAATACCCGACCCAATGTAATAAGTACCTACAGCGCCATCTCTCGGGGAATTGGGTTACTAATTAATACATAGACGTGCCAGAAGTTTTCGGTGGTAATTTTTTAATAATTCTTTTTTTTGTTTGAAAAAAAGATACGTTCAGAATAATAAAATATGTAAACGAAGTTAAAAAAAAGCCTGCTTAAACGATTATACTACAAACTTAGTCCAGAAATTATTTTGTACAACTTTTTGTCTTTTTGTACAAAAACTGTTTCCATCCAGGTTCAAAATAATTTTCCTAGAAAGTACTTATAAAGTTCTACCTTTCAGATTATTTTCATATTTTCTAAACCTATGGTTCAAAAGTTAGAGGGGGGGGGACACACTGTTTTTTACTTTTGGAGCGATTATTTCTGAAATTATTGATATTATCAAAAAATGATTTTAGTAAACCCCTATTCATTTTTAAATACCTTTCCAACAATATATCACACGTAAGGGTTGAAATTAAAAAAAAATCACTTCCCACTTTACATATAGGGGGGGCTACCCTAATAAAACATTTTTTTCCAATTTTTATTTTACCACTTTGTCGGCGTGATTGATACACATATTGGTACCAAATTTCAGCTTTCTAGTGCTAACGGTCACAGAGATTAAGCGAGGACGGACAGACGGACAGACAGACATGGCGAAACTATAAGGGTTCCTAGTTGACTACGGAACCCTAAAAATGGTGTCATAGCAAAAAATATTCCACGTGAAGAGTTTTTTCTGCTGTGAGAATAAATTTGAAGATCTGGAACACCTGTTGTGGAACTCCAAAGCCCATCGACATTGTTACATATATAGGAATGACGTCTTAGCAAAAGTTGTTTAGTCTGATGTGCATTTCGTATTGACTTACAAAAATGAAAGATCTGGAACGTCTCGAATCGTCTCGCGCATTACGTTGTTTTCCCGTACCCAGGCTCTTAGAATTCGACATCAGACTTTAGATCTTCGATTTTGACGACCCCGATGGCACTGGCATAAGCAAAATTATCTGCGTACGAAGTTGCGGGCAGCAGCTAGTTACAATATAACTCAATGTAGAAGCCCCCCTCCCAGAATAGATGAGGTACATATTGTGCAGTAGACTTTTGTGGGTTGATAAAGAAAAAGAAAAGGATAATGTGTAATATTTTAATTACATCATATATTTAATTTAATATATTCGATATTAATTAATTAAATTTATTATGTATAACATTTATATTTAACCGACTTCTTTTTCGAACGTATACAGAACTTTTCATGTAGTAAAAGCTTTGAAAAAATGAAAAGGTCAGATCCTCCCTCGCCATTTAAATTTAGATTGAAAGAATATTTAAGTAGCGTCATTCACCCTAACGTTTTTCACGTAACTTATTGAAATGAAATGAAATATAAACTGAGAATTGGTACGAAACCCAGAAGAAACGGCAAAAAAAAAACTCCGCAGGTATCAACTCAACGTAGAACAGCCATGTTGCAGTTATATACTGAACCTTCTTCATTTTCTTCTTCATAAGGTGATGAGGGGAAAGATTCACAATCCAGACGTATTGCAACAAGTGCGCATATGTGTTCCGGACAGATACGTGTGGCGGCGGCGGCGGCCGCAGCTGCTAGCTGTGCCGCGCGGCCACACTAAGCTGGTGACTGAAGCGCCCTTTACGCGCGCCCTCCGTATCCTCAACCGTATAGCAGAAGACATAGATATATTTTGTTGTACTCTGGGTGGGTTCATAGTAAGAGCTCTATTTGAAATTAGTTATGGTCCTTCTGTGATATAGATACGTGTTTGAAATAGCAATAAGTACATATCTATAATCGAAAATTATTAGCTTGTAATTGTGTAGTTGGAGTTGGTAAAACAGTTGTCTACATTATCGGATTAGGTGATAAACCTGTAAATATAATTTTATAGTGGAAAATAAATAAATAAATAAAATAAATAAATTTTCTGTTTTCATTTAATTAAAAAGTATCAAATTGTATTAATTTTACAATAATAAATTATTTCATTGTATCACACAGTGCGAGGTTTTATTTTCCTAGATATTCAGTGGATAAGTCAAAGCGTTATTGTGTTAAAATTATTGAAGTGATGAAATTTCTTTCTTTGTTTATTGTTGAAAAGGCTTTTTTTTTTTACGTTTCATCGAAGATTTTTTTTTATTAAATTTATGGGTAGCTGTAGCAAGAATTTTCCAGCCTTAACTATAAATTGATTTATAGTGTTTCATAACTGTAGTACAATCTACATAGGAAACATTAAAGCCAATTTTATCCAAACGATATAAAATGTGTATTACAATTTAAATAATTTTATAAAATAAGTGTGACGAATGGGCACACTGCCTACCTGATTAGAAATTAATGCTCTATCCTTTATTGAGAATCAAAATGTGGATGCGTTTTCACTCCTGAGAACTAAGATGAAATATTCCCTAAATTCAACATATGAAAAAAGCAGCATTAATCTTTCACCGGTCAGGTGCTAATTTTAGCTGCAACGTGTCTCTAAGACACTAAAAATATGATAATATTTTCCGAAATAGTGATAAACGTAAGAATGATTTTAAATAAGTGTTATTTATTATTTATAATCTGTAATTACTGTATGAAATATTTTCTATTTCTGTTTCAGCTGAGAAGAGCATTTCTTGCAGTAGATTTTTGAAAAAAAAAACATCGTATAACCCATGAATAACCGACAAAAAAGTTAATTCTGACTTATTTCGGAAACCACCTCTTAACCAGCCAAAAATATTTCTTTCAATTGTAGCTCAAATGAAGCTTACAGTAGTAAGCAGTAGTAGATTTTGTCTTTCATAAAGTTAGCGATAATAATTTCATAAAGTTTTATACGTGGTAGAGCCAAGCTGCAGCTTTATTATGGTTGTAGCAGGAAGAGGTGGCTCGACCGAGGACGGACCACGCTTTCACAAAATACCAGCGTAAAATAGCAGCTTAATACTGCTGTGTTTTATATGATGGGTTTATATAACCGGAGACCCGTTTTACTGGAATCGGGCATTCCATCTTAGTCATCAGGGGTGACGATGCATCTGCATTTTGATTCTTAATCGAGATTTAAGAACACTTATTAAACTAAAATAATTAAGTATTCCTTGATCGAAAAAATTCTTCTAGTTCTTAGTTGTCATTGAAATATTGACATAAAACAAGACAAGGAACAGTTAGCAACATAGAAAAGAAATTGGCTATAGGATAATCCTTTCGATTTGCTAACTGAAAAATTAGACAAAATTCAAAACTAAAGTCATTGAAACGTTGCATATTACATTTAACTTATTATTGAACTTTATTCTTTTGGATATTTTTATTTAATATTAAATAAGTCTTATTTTATTGTAAGTTATCATAAAACTGGTTTTATGCACGATGTAAACCATTTTAATTACATAAACTAGGTGCATTTAGACAATCTAATAGCCTAAGACTGTCTATTATAAAAAAAAACCCTTTTGCCCTTGCACCAAAAACACACATTTACATTTGTGTTAGTTTATTAGCCAGGACAACCTCACTTCACTTCCGTTCCCTTCCCGCACGGGCATGCCCAATGGACGCACGGGCATGCCTAGATTGGTGGCCTTATTTTGTTCGCCTAATGGGAAGGCGCGCTGGCCAAAAGTAAAAGGCGGAAGCACGCCGCCGGCAGACCAACAGTTATCGTCGTGCAACCAATTGCAGCGCAAACTTGGCCATGATAGCGCCCTGTGACTCAGGTCTGTGGCTCGACTGTCAGGTCGAAACCTTCGTAGTGACCGCTTGCACAAAAAAAGTACATTTGTTCAAAGACCGTCACGTACCGCGTCTGCCATTTTGTTTTGATTTATAACGAATCACGCAGATATACAGTCCATCATCAGCTCAACGATTGGTGATCATTCTTGCCGGATTCAAACCCAGGAACCTATGGCCCCACCATTTTGTGGTTCCTCCGCTTCGGATTTGAAAGGGCAACCTAGTCGCCCCACCAATGTACCTAATTCTGAGGGTGGTTCAATTGAAAATAAATAAAGTAAAATAATTGAAAGTATGCGTAACTACAGGACTTTTTCATCTGATCACCAAAATATGCCTTCAAAAACAAAACTCTATTTGTTTTATTAAAAATTGCTTGCTTCTAAAACTGATAGACAATAATCACATAAAACATAGTCACTTCATCATCATCATCATCATCACTGTATCTCTTCACAGTTCCACTGCTGAACATAGACTTCCCCAAGGGGCGCCACAAAGCACGATGGGAGTTAACCTTGCATGTCTTAATAGGTCTTCACTCCATCTAGCGGCCCGCCTTACAATTTGCTTACCAGTATGAGGACTGTAACTCGAGAACCTTTTGTTCTCCAGGATGTTGATATAGTTTACTGCAGATATCCTCATTTCTAAGTTTATCACGGAGAGAACCCTTAGTATAACCCTCTCCATAGCTTACTAAGCGACTTTAATTTTCCACATACGGCCGCAGTGTAGGATCACGTCTCAGATCCATAAGTCATCTGGCAACACGCCCCGGTTGTACATTCTCGTTTTTAAGTTTTTAGGTATATCTGACGAGAAGATGTGTCGTAATCTCCCGAACGCTGCACAGAAAAAATGAATCTCGAGTTGAATAGATGTAGTTACTTATTACAACTGAACTCGTATTTCTTTTCTCTCTGATTTTAACGCATTGTACGGTGAATGTGATATTGGATTTGTCAATGTCGCACGTAACGGACAATGTCACATGTAGTGGACGGTCGATGATGTATATTCTTCACATTCTGCTAATATAGTCAGTGTCTGTACATTTTGTTGAACAGTACATTAGAGGTATTTATTCATATCAACGTTGGAATTTTCTAGACTATAGCCAAACATTCCGCAAAATAATGCTACATAATTGAGGCATTAAAGGTTATATAGTAGAGGATGATAAATAAATTAAAGTAAACATTTTTCTAACGTAGTAAAATATCTAAAACTTAGCTATCGGATTTTCGCATAATTTTGTTATAACAGTGTATCATCTAAATAGTTTACAATATGTTTTAACTCTAAAAAACAGTAAAAGTTTAATTAATCTTTAAATATTCTAAATGAATAAATCAATTTTGTCTATTTAGCAGTCGGATTAAGGACATATTGTGTTTCTAATTTATGGATTGGAAATGGAAATGAAAAAATCTGATGTAAGTATTTGCCACCAATAACCAACCAACTTTCCAACTTATTTAAATACCTACCTTAGATTTAAGCCTATCTTTCATGCATGTAGTGCACTCTGCTATCTAACAAACAAGGTTTTGATTACAGACAAATAACGGTGTTTTATATAAAAAAAATTTTGATAAAATTAATGTGTCTGCCAGTGAAATTGTTAACTTTAATTTTAATAATTACCATGAGTTTGACAGTGAAGGAAAAATTACGATGGTAACTGCATGTCGGGGCAAAAAATATTACGATTATGAGCGCAGCGAGCGCTGAATTAGCGGGGCTACAATAATAATAATAATATAATAATAATATTTTCCATAACTATCGCACAACGCCATTTAGTCCCAAGCTAAGCAGAGCTTGTGTTATGGGTACTAGACAACTGATAAACATACTTATATATTTCTAAATACATAAATATTATAGATAAATTACACCCAGACACATAACAAATGATCGTGCTCATCACACAAACATTTGTCCTGGGTGGGAATCGAACCCACGACCTCCGGCATAGCAGTCAGGGTCACTAACCACTAGACCAACAGGCCTGTCAATATAACCATAGGCCTACTCTCAGAAATGAGAGGCGCTCTATGTCCAAGAAATCCACGAATATAAGCTGTAGCTTTGCTTTACTTTCCATACAGTGTATAACATCGAGATTTATGAATGGATATCATAAAGCTACTCCCAAGTCCACTGCTGAACATAGGCCACCCCCAAGGAATGCCACATAACACGGTCTGGAGCTATCTGCATCCATCGACTTCTTGCGTGTCTTACCAGGTCGTCACTATATTTAGTGGGCCTGCCCTATACTTCGCTTACCAGTACAATGTTGAATATCAAAAGTATTTTTTCCACATCGGTTGCCTGTTTTTCAAGAAGGTCCATGGCCACTTCAGTTTATTGATCCAACGGATATCCTCACTTCACTAAATCTACCACACACAGCAATTCCGAGAATAGTATTCTGTATAGCTCGCTGAGTGACTTTAAGCTATCTTATTCAGCTAGTAGTGAGAGACCACCTCTCAGATCAATGTCATTATTTGTAACAGTTATATACTCTTTACTTTCCGTTCTTTATAAAACTGAAAGGACAAGCGAACTTAAAGTATACATGATGGTACGTAGCTACTGCTGCCAGGCTTATGTACTACGTCTGTCCACTCGAAACGGCGCGACGGGGCTCTTGACTTTTACTTTAATTATCTTTATTTAAGAGAAATGATTTGAGATATATTTGGAAACCTTTTAATACTATATTTTTGCAGTTCCATACATTGCGATTGTTTTTACCTTTCTTATTTTTTTATTGGCACGCAGCAGTCCTCTGTCCACTTATTGTTATGATAGTAACGTCTTCTCCACGCCATGCTTCGATTTCATACATCTCATAGTGTGATAGATTTTTATAATCCTTATGCTTGATTGACTGCCTCGTTGGTCTAGTGGTGTCAGTAGTGCGGTTGCTGATCATGAGGTGTTCGAATCCCGGGTTGGGCCAAAAATAAATTATAGAGTTATTCCGTCAAGAAATTCTCAGTAGCTGCCCGGAGGACCACGTTTCAGATCCGTAAGTCATCACTGGCAACGCACTGGTTGTAAAATCTAGTTTTCAGAGTTTGACGTATACCTGACGAGAAGATGTGTCGTAATTTCCCGAACGCTGCCCAGCCGAGTTGAATCCGTCGATTAATCTCTAATCCTCTCGGTCAAAGTTGGACTTACCTGGTCCGATTATTTGTCCCAGGTAAACGTACCCGTCAACAACTTTGAGCATTGTGCTCCCAACAACTACCGGCATAGGTGTGACATGGACATTAAACATGATCTTTGTTTTGTCCTTGTTCATCTTAAGACCTATCCGTTGGGAGACACCATTGAGGTCATTGAGCTTAGTGCTTAGGTCATCCAGCGATTCTGCCATAAGGACTATATCGTCGGAAAATCAAAGGTGAGTGATGTACTCCCAATTGATGTTATTTTTTTGTTCATTGTGAAGAGTTTCGGGGATATAACGTCACCCTGTCTTACACCTCTCTGCAGTTGGATGGGTTTCGAACTCTGGTTCTGTACTCGGATAGCCGTCGTAGCCCTACTGTACAAACACTTCAGCACTTCGATATACCGACAGTCAACTTGGCACCGCTGAAGGGACTGTAGCACCGCCCAAATTTCGACGGAATCAAGAGCTTTCTCATAGTCCACATACGCCAGGAAAAGTGGCAGATTGTACTCTTCGGTCTTCTGTACAATGGGTATATATGTGGTCTATGGTACTGAAGCCTTTTCGAAAGCCGGCTTGTTCGGGAGGCTGGAAGTCGTCGAGTCTGCGTGCGAGACTATTCGTATTGACATTATGAAATTTTTATTCATTCAAAATCATTAAGTACCAACACCAAACAATTTCAAAGAAAAATGAAGAAATAGATATTCTGCTTTTTATCCTTAATTATAGCCTCATAATCCAGCAATAGATAAAACTTTCAACGCTGAAAGTATTTTCTATGACGTTGCATTTCTGAGATAATTTTTAGTGAGTTTTAATTTTAAGAAGCTTCCTTCAGTGGAGGCTGTACTGATCGGTATTGTTAAATGACGACGTAAATGTTTTGGTATATTTATTAAATTATTTTCTGTAACGTATTGGAGCAGCTGTTTCACATCTGTTACGAAGTTAGGTAAATTAGGGATCATGAATTGTAATTCTTCATATAATTCGTAAGGTTTGAAAGTCACTGCTTTCACCCACTTGCAGAGCTGTGTGTAAATCTTGACAATTATTTTAATATTAGATGGTTTGGAATATTTTTTAACTTGTTTAAATCCGTAGAGGAAGCCAACATTTTCATAATGTCGGTTTAAAGCCATAAATTTCAAATCCATATTTATTATAATTGAACAAGCATGGTGTTGTAAAAATCTGTTTCATACTGTCTTTTAGGAGACTGTATAGGTTAATACTTGTCTTCATAATCTAACATCTTTTTCTTTTTGGCTACTCTTTTAAGTCTTTTGGCAGATCATAGCAGTTTGTTTCAATAAACTGTTGACCAGACAAGCGTTTTACGAAGCAAGTTTGTCGATATTCTTTAATCCAGTCACAAAAGGTAAACGTTCTAGAGCTTTAATTTGTCTTCACTTGTAGTGACAACCCTACCAAAATAGGTAACAATTTTGCAAGTTCCTAAGAAGCCTTGTGTCTGTTCTGTTTATCTACTCATGTTCGTATAGCACGAAAATATACCTACAGCAGCCAAGTGGGCTACTGTACCTTACTATTTACTCGATTGCCACGCGCCCACGGTTTAAATAAAGTCAGTATTCTATGTCTAACAAACAGAACGGGGAATCCTTATCCTTTGTCGCCCCCATAGATTACTGTATATATTATACTGGTCGTCCTGCAGCGGCGATTCTCCGCAACAGCAACGCTAACTAATGTTGCCAGACTGAATAAAAACATATTTAGTTATGTCAATAATATTGATTCATGACAATGAAATTTTTTCGGCGCTTTTACGGTTCAAGTAATGCATAAACATCCAGGGCGCGAGGCCCCCTGGATCGCTAGGCCGTAGGCGGTTGCCCACGTCGCCCACGCTTTACGCCGACTCTGCTTCTTACCAACCATATTCTATATATACGCCTTATCTTGCAGTAATAGGTTAATACACTACAGCTTTTTTGCTAATTTTAAGTAAAAGGTTTATATACTTTACAATATCGGAATTATATACTATATAACTTTTTAATAAAACGTTGGGACGTTGCATACTACCGTCTACGGCACATCCACATGAGGTAAGGAATACAGATTTAAGAAAGAAAAATAAATACTCGCTCGCATGACGTTGACCGTCGGAACTTGTTCAGGGCCGTCTGAAAATCATCGCTGCAAGCTCGCGGCTTATGCTGAGACGGTCCCTTCCACCACTTCATCGTAGCACATTGCATACACACATAATTGACGCATTTCTTTTATTTATTCATATTTTCTGTTTTTTGTATGTTTGTTAATAAGTCACTTGCTTTATTTTTAATTGTAATTTGTCATGTGTAAGTGTAGTGTTGTAGATGTAAGTGTTGGAATAAATGTCTTTATGTCTTTTATGTATTCGTAAATAAAATTGTCATAAGCTTCCTTTAACTTGGGCAAAGCGAACATCTTGTGCTCCAAACAATAAAAACATTTTGTTTGCCGTTTAACGCGAGTCACCGAGAGATAAAATGTTCCCTTTACTGGATAGTGCTACTATATGCATACGATATATCGTGATGGTCGGTGGTCGACCAACACAATCACTATGTATAGGCGGAACTTTCACTTCCTTAATTTCGAAAACTTCGGGAACTAATAATTCGAGAGGTTCAATAGCGGTGCAACAATGAGAAGTTGCTGAAATATTATCAGCAGTAGGAGCGGAACCATCAATAACAGAACCTAAAACGCTTTTCAATGCGTAAGGTGCGTTATCCTTAACCATATTATATAACAAGAAGTGAGTAAAAAGTAAGCAGGGCTAGCATGGGCAGGAGACAAAATTTTTATCCCCCGATTATATCCACTGACAAGAGATAAAATTATCTTATCCCTACGCCAGAGTTTTACTACTATTTTATCTACTGTAGATACAATATCCACAGTAGATAAAATAGGAGATAAACTTGTCCCCGCAATTATTGCCATTATAAGAAAATTACAAAATACATCAAGATTTGATGTCTACTCTAAGTCGCAAAGTCATTATTTTTTATCTTTGCTCGTGATTTTGACAGTTCAAAGTGTTTGTTCTTCAATAAAGTAATAAAATAATGTTTTCTGTTCTTAAAATCAATTTATTTACATTAAAATGAGTGCCAAAAAGTAAGTATGTGTTATCACATAAAATGTTGTAAAGTAACTATTGTATTATGAAAGCGAAATGTAAACTTAACAAATTTTCTCTGCAAGTCTTCATTTTTACAAATAGTAGATACTATTTTATGACCTGTTTCTCTATTTATTGCCAATTATTTATTGTTCTTATATAGTCAATATATATTTGACCTTATTTTTCAGACTACAGACGAAAGACTCAGCATAATAATATTTTGTGTAAGCAAAATGAATTACTTCGTACACAGAATCACAGAATAAATAATAGTACTACGTACGTACAATACCCGGCCATAAATATTGTACATCGACCTTTGGAAAGAGACCATCGGCTAATTTCGGCTTCGTAGAGCGTTATCTCTGTCGCACAAAATACAAACAGTCCGGTATCTATGAGGAGCCGTTAAAACAATTATTTATTTTATTTATTTATTTATTTAAGAACAAGTTACAAAGATGAATAGTTTTAGTGTAAACATAAACTCATTAGAGTTTTTCCGTACACCATTGCTGTCGACACATTATTCTAATTAACACTTTATAATACATTACATTACCAAAGTTACATTAATATTATTACCAACTTAAATTAGGTGCATTAAATTTTATGTTTCTAATTGACAAACTATTTATGGGTACAAAAATATAAAATAGTCTTAGGCGATGAGCGTAAAATCACATGGTGAAATTATTACATTCTGTGAATAATCGTGACACAGGATGATTATAACATATATTTTTATAAATTTATAGTAATAAGATAATATGTTGGTAAAGTAAACCAATAATATAGAACTAGAAGTTGTTTAAAGTGTTACGAGTATTTAGTAAGAGTTAATTGTATATAAAAAAAAATATTAGTTTATATTTTATGTTTTTTTACGTGTAATGACGTCTTTCAAAGATTTAGGTATCTGATTGATTAGATTAGGTATAACATAGTTTAAAGTTCTTTTTCCGTAGAAGTTATTATATCTAGGTAATTGCAGTTTTAGATTATCAGTTCTGCGTGTGGAGTATAATAACTTATCTACCTTTTCAAAATTTTCAGTAAAGTAATTTTCAGTTAGTAATGTTAGTTCAACTTTGTCGTGAATAGGTATAATTTTACAAAATGCAAATAGTTTTCGATAATTATCTTTAAAATTAATTTTGAGATTATTAGGGACTATTTGTTTTAAAATGCGCAGCTGAAGTGAGTATATTCGATCTAGATATGTTTTGTAGGTTCTACCATAGCTTGACAAGCCATATTGTATAACAGATTCAGCTATTGATTTATAGAGCATTAAAGAGGTTTTGTAAGGTATTTTTTGTTTGATTAATGTAAATTTCGCTAATATTCCTCTTAATATATCACAAACACGATTTACAGCTCTTTCAGTTTAGCCGATCGTCAATTATTAGACCAAGATAGGTGTGCTTATTTACAATTTCTGTGGCATCGCAATTACAGGGTGTCGTATTGTTAGTATTTTGTATATGAAGGCAGTAATGTGTGTGCGCTATTAGTTTAGGTATAAAAGAACTTCTATTGTGGCTTGTACTTATATACATAAGTTTAGTTTTGGCAGCATTGAGTACTAAACCGACGTCGTGTGACCACTTCGTCAGTGTGTCAAACTCTTTTTGAAGTTTCATTAGTACCTCCTGTATACTACGCCCAGCAGCTACTAAACAGGTATCATCTGCAAACTGATAGATCTCACACTGTTTAATTAAATTAGAAAGATTGTTTACGTAGGTGAGAAAGTGTAAAGTTCCAAGAACTGAGCCCTGTGCTGTGCCTTCAGTTACCTGGACAGGGAAACTAAGAGCATCACCAACTTTTACTCGATAAGATCTTTCATGGAGATAATTTTCACACCACGTTAGTAATTTTCCTCTAATTCCGCTATCATTTAAGCTTTCAATTAATTTGTTGTGTCTTAGCGTGTCAAAAGCTTTGCTATAATCAATGAAAACGACTAAAATGTGCTCTTTAGAGTCAATATGCGTGTACAAACTGTCTGTGAATGCAGAAAGTAGTTGTGAGGTATTCTTTTGAGGTTGGAAACCATATTGTTTGCTAGTTAATATATTATTACTTTCATAATACCTATGGATTTGTGCGCTTATATATTTTTCGACTATTTTGTCTATGGTAGGTAATATCGTTATTGGTCTATAATTCTCATACTCAGTCCTACTACCTTTTTTGTATATTGGTCGAACGATTCCATTTTTTAGTAGGGGAGGATATTTGCCCGTAATAACGCTTGCATTTATTAATTTAGCAATAACTGTTTTGATTTTTCCGCACAGCAGCTTTATATCAATGGCTCTTATCCTGTCTGCCCCAGGGGCTTTGTTACTGCTAATTGATTTAATTATATTTTCCACAGCTTTAGAATCTGCAGGGATAAATCGCATGGTTACATTTGCAGTAGATTCATAGATTGCTTTGTTAAGCAATAATTCCGAACATTGCGGAATTATTTGTTTCACACTATTGTTGAATGTACTAGCAAATTTGTTCGCAATGTCTTTACTAGTGCAGCCATTATTACCAAAATAATTATGGAGTGCATCATCAATTGAAGACTTAATCTTGCCCGTCAGCCTATTTAAAATCTCCCAAAGATTTTTAGAGCTTTGTTTATTTGAAATAATTTCAGATTTTGTATTTTTATTTTTAGATTTGTTAATTAGCTTATTTGCGTAGTTTCTAGCCTTATTATATTGTAGTTTATTTACTGAATTACTAGTGTTTTTTATCCATTTTAAAAATAACTCGTCCCTATACTCACATGCTCTAATAATTTTCTTATTTATCCAGTTATTATTTCTTGTATTATTTGTTTTAATTTTTACAGTGTAAGCCGAATTTCTATAACAATCCATGAAGTTTGTGTATAAAGAATTGTACATATTAATTGGGCATGTCATATTGCACGTAGACTCCCAATCAATTTTTTCTAATAGCCTCTCAGCAGTCCGGGCCAAAATAGCCGCTTAGGCGCATCTGTCAAACCCTAAACGAGTGATATATTGCCTACGTGGCGCGTGTCATTAAAATGGAAATATCTTAATATTTATGTATGGAAACTATATAATATGATATGTTGTTAGAATTATTGTTAAATAAGCTAATAGAATATATGTAAATGTGTACGTTCACCCTTTTGGTATGTTATAAATTCGATGGTAAAATTGCTAGAAGCGATTTTTTTCCAGTTTGTTGAATATAAAATGTAATCATTAAAAAATTAAGCAATTATTTCAATAAATATTTACTTCATTTACTATACGAAAACACACTTTACAATAATGAATAAAAAAAACACAACTCTACGTACAGTTTTTTCACACCACAAGCTCGACAATAATGTGGGCCACTTAAGATGAACCGAAACAGGCACAAAAAAAGGCACATTTTGTACTTCAATATCGACGACGGCTGAGGCACAATGGGCTTTAAATCTTAACTTATTCTATAGTTTGGTCTTTGTTCTTAATATAAACAGTTTCAAATGTTACAACTATTTAGTTATTAAGAAATGAATGAGTTGTAACAAACACTTGAAAAAGTGACCCTAAAAAAATGCTTTCAAACTTTTGCAATTGTAAGGAACAATTTTGTGATTTATTTACATGTGAATGTATATTCCTAAATTTAATAACATTTCCTAAGTTAAAAACAAAACAAAGAAGGCATCTTTCATACAAAATTGTGTTAGAAATCAACAACTAAAAGTTACACATTCACTACAAAAAGTACCAAGTATGACGTAGTACGCTGCTATGCTAGTATGGATACGCTCTGTGGTGACTTCTTTAATAATTATAATCATGAATATAAAATTAAAATGAAATACAAATTAGTTATTTTTCATTGCTTTTTTTATGTTTTTAATTAACATTCGAATGCTATTATAAAAAATGTTTGACAATTCTTTTTTTGCTAAAATAAAGGATTTTCATTTTTGTTATTTTGATTTGTTTTCGGTGTTTGGGTCATGTGGAAAGAATGAATGAGGAAAGAGTGATAAAGAAAATTTATGTTGCAGAAGTGAATGGCAGAGTCGGAAAGGGATGTCCTAGGTGTAAATTTATCGACCAAATTGGCGATTTATTGAAAACGGGCCAAATTAGGAGTACCCTTAACCGACGAGCATGTATGCGTAGGTGTATAGATGTGAAAGAGGCGAGAGAGGTTTGTCAGAATCGTGCCAAATGGAAGTCTGTAGTCTCTGCCTACCCCTCTGGGTGACAGACGTGAGTGTTTATATATGATTTATATATGATTTTTTTTTAATTTTACTTAATTTGAAGTTACCCTAGCCTAGTGATAGCTTGCGTGCGAGATCCATAACAAAGGTTAAGCAATGCACGCGTTAGCTTGCAACTGGATGGGTGACCGTTTCGTAATTTGAGGCTATTCCAACTATAGCACCGCAACGAGCTAAGGCTTATTGCTTAGCAGTAAAAACTACTACGTACAAAAAGCAATCTCTTCCAGATAACCTTGGGCTAAGAGTGAAAACATTAATCATAAAATAGAAATTACAGTTAGTTGGCCACACAATAGCAATCTCTTTTAAACAACCTTGGACAAATAGTAAATTTCTTATTCTGACAGATTTTCAAATTTAAAATAAAAATAAAAAACCATTGCTGAAACATTTGAACATGAAATTCGAAAAAATACGTACACAAATAAAAAAATGCAGGTCAAATTACAAATAAAGTACCAAAAACACAAAGCAAATTACAGAGAAGAAATTACAGTTAGGCGGCCTTACTGTATAGTTAAAGAACGAGGGTGCGACGAAAAACTACTTAGGGGCTGTTGATGAATGATGATGATGATAATATTAATAATGATGATGGCAAATAAATATAATATTTTATGAGTGAAGTTGAAGGAAGCAAGGTGCTATACATACAGATGTGTTGCAACCCACACAGAACGTGTGTACCCTTTTTTTTTACATTTAACACACTGCCGGCGCAGTCGTTGCTTAGCAACGCGTGGGTGCTCGGAGATGCGGTGGGTTACATCGACTCGCACGATCTGTGTGGGAGTGGGCAGGGGAAGCGGAAGTTTATTTTTAATAGCGTGTTTGGATAGAAGAGCTTTTACTAAGGAAACACGGAAAGAGCGGTGTGTAAGAGGAGGAAAGGCGAGAGAAGCAGCAGATTTTTTTGACAACAATTTACTGACAAAAAATAAAACAAAACAAATAAGAAAAACAAATAAAAATCCACACCAAAAATTATCGCAAAAATATACCAACACTGGCATTCCCAAAATCGTATCCATACTATACAACCTGCTCTCTAAGATGGCGGATTTCATGTCAATAACTTTACGACCCATGTCTGTCCGCGCCCGCTAGGTGGACGCGATATTTAAGCAATTTGTTATTTTTAGTTTTATGAAAGATTTAATCGAAACTATACAATTGTAATTATTGTTATGTTTGTAAATATGTATGTTAACGATACTAAAACAATGTTTACCATTCACAATTGTACTTTTAATTTAAAACAATTGAAATTAATACGAACATGGTATCAACATGGCGGTCGAAATGGCAAGCAATGTTTGATAAAATGGAATAATTTATGTACAAATCGTCATCTAATATGTTTTAAATTAATAAAAAAGTATTTATGACTTACCCATTCATGTTTATCTTTAATATTAACTTCCGAAATCACTTTCAACAATTAATACTTTGCACGTAAACACACGACACCGCGTCACAGAACGAGCAACTGAACGGAATAAATGTATTACTATTTCAAAGCTTCTATGGTTCATATATGAAGCGTATGTGATATTAATTGCCGTCTTTGTTTAATTCTCTGCATGTTGTACTAGTAATAGGGAGATACGTATACTTTTACTAGGGCTGTTTCGAATCTGAAGTTTATAAGTAAACAGCAACCTTCTGATGGTTGTGGACAGATGCGTACTTTTTGACAGCAACCTTTAGAAGGTTTTGGACTGACGAGAGGATAATGTAAATAGCTTTTGATTATTAATGCAAGTTTTATATTTTGAGACAGGCTGTGTACGTGCTCCAAGACAAGCCAGTATTATAGTCCGATTATGATTTGCTTCTTTTGATAATTCTTTTTATTCTTTGTATAAAATACACCAATTTTTCTATAAGTGATCGCTTTAGGTTGGGGTAAAATAAATTAAAAAAACATGTTCACATAATGTTTAAGTATTTAATTTATGGAGGATAAGTCGCTCGCGTCCGTAGGCTATGACCACCTATTCCTAGGCCCACCCTACACGTGTCCTTCGGGTGGTGCTAAATGAGCGAAAAGCCGATACCACAGACTCGGCTCCACGCCGTGGTAGCGGCGTAAAATACACTACCCCATATTTCGTACCATGAAGAACTATATAAAAGAAATGGCCTCGAGTTCCCGGCGCCCCTTTAGTGGGGCAGGGGTGCGAAGAATCTCCGGGAGGAAAACCGGCGACGAGGTTTGCCACCCGTCACGTTCTGTCTCCCGGAGAGGCGAAAAGTGGATTACAGAGGCCCGTCTGGCTACGTTGAGTGTATGTGGGGCAATGAATGATAAAATGGATGAAGTATGCGATATGATGTATGATAGAGGAATAGATGTGTTATGTGTAAATTAGACGAAAAGGAAGGGGAAAGATGTCACTACACATGGCATGTATACCGCATACTGGTCTGGTGTAGACGAGATCGAGCGGGCATGCCAGGGAGTAGGTATCATCCTTTCACAAAGAATGGGCCAATGTGTGAAAGAGTATGAATGTGTAAGCCCAAGACTGCTATGGATACGAACGAAAGTGGGCTTAAAGAAGTTGTTTGTATTAGGGCTCTACGCCCCAGACATGTCTAAGCCCACTTATATCCGAGAGCAGTTTTGGGAAATGGTAAGGATGGTGTTAATGAAGTGTAAGGGAAATGAAAATATTATTATACTAGGAGATTTTAATGGAAGGGTTGGGGTGAGGAGGCTTGGTTATGAAAGGATATTGGGAACGTTTGGTGATGAAAGTATAAACGAGAATGGTGAAAGTATCCTCACCGTATGTATGGAAAAGAATCTTTTTGTGACGAACACTTGCTTTCGCCACAAGAGGATTCACATGTATACTTGGGAAAGGGGTGACGATAGAAGCATGATAGATTTCATAATTGTGGATGAAAGATTGAGGGGCGCAGTGGTGGATACAAGGGTTTACCGGGGTTCTAACGTAGGAACGGATCATTATTTGGGTTTATGCCGAATTAATGGTCTATTCAGGCGTTGGCGCCATCGATCATCTGTGTCTACCACTGCGTTACAGCGTATTAGAACAGAAAGGTTGCAAGATGGAGGTGAGAGAAACAAGTTCAAATGTAGACTGAAAGAAAATGTAAGTGATTTGGATGAATTATGTATGAAGGAGTTAGACTTGGAGAATGTATGGCAAAATGTAATGAAAGGTTTAGTGGATGCAGCTACCGAAGTATGTGGTGTTAGTAAGAGAAAGAATGAAAGGAAAAATAATACGTTGTGGTGAGATATGAGATACGTATGGAAGTTGAAGCAAAGAAGAGAGCATGGCTAGATTTACTAGCAACAAAGGCTGGTAATTCTAGCGGTACGAATGATGATATTGAAAGAAAAAAGGCAGTCTTTAGACATCTTAATAAGAGAGTAAAAGAAGTAGGTGAAAGAAAAAAGCAAGAAAGAACGGATAAGAATGATAGAAGAATATCGGATAACTTCCAGGCAAATATTAAAATGTTCTGGAAACTTGCAGGAACTACCAGGGGACATTTAAAACAGCCTATGATGAATGTTATAAGAGACGAGAATGGCTATATTCTGAATGATGAACTTTTGAGTTTAAAGAGATGGAAGGAATATTTTGAAAGCATGTTTAGGAGTGAGGAGACAACGTGTGTACTAAGTGAAGTAGAAACTCCGAAGGAAGAGGAAAGAGGTAGCGAGATAAGTATAGATATAATAACGAAAGCAATGAAAAGCATGAAAGCAGGTAAGGCTGCCGGATATGATAGAGTTTCACTCGAAATGCTAAGGGCTGGAGGGGAACTCGTGGCAGGCCTGTTGCACACCTTGTTTAATTTATGCTGGGAACTGAAGCGGGTACCGGTAGACTGGTGCAAAGCCGTGATAGTCCCAGTATATAAAGGAAAAGGGTCGCAGCGGGACTGTAAAAACTACCGTGGCATCAGCCTTCTTAGCATTGTGGGAAAACTGTATGCTAAGGTACTGATTGAAAGAGTCATGAAAGAAACTGATGGAAAAATTTGGGATGTGCAAGCGGGATTTAGAAAGGGAATGGGATGTACAGATCAAGTCTTTTCCATGCGAATGATCGCGGAGAAGTTTTTGGCCAAAAACCAAAAGGTATTTTGTGCGTTCATGGACTTGGAAAAGGCCTATGAAAGAGTGGATAGGGATGTGCTATGGCAAACACTGAACTCATTTGGGTTGAGCGCTGGCTTGATACAGGCATTGGAGTCTCTTTATAGGGACTCTAGTACTTGTGTTAGGATCAACGGGGTCTACTCGGACTGGTTTGACTTCTATAAAGGTGTCAGACATGGCTATGCGGCTTCCCCGTGGCTGTTCAACCTATTTATGGACAGTTGTTTGCAAAATTTGAAAGTTGAAGAATGCGGATTAAGAATGGGTGAGTTAACCGTCAAATGCTTTTTGTACGCCGATGGTCAATTTATTCTTGCGTCGTCGGTGGCCGAGCTGCAAATGATGGTTACATTAATGAACAGATTATCAAAAGAAAAGGGTATGAAAGTGAACGCAAGTAAGACGAAAGTTATGGTTTTTGAAAGAGAAGAAAGTAAGACGATATGTGAAATAAGAATAGAAGGGGAGTTGATCGAGCAAGTAGATGAGTTTGTATATCTAGGTTGCGTATTTAGCAGGGATGGGAGATGGGATAAGGATATAGAACGACGAGTAAATGCAGGAAATAGAATAAATGGGGCCCTACACTCTATTGTAAAGAGTCAAAATGTGTCGAAAAAGGCACGTTTGGCAATTCACAATGCTGTGTTGGTCCCTACTTTAACGTATGATGGTGAAAGTTGGGTGTGGTAGAAGAAGCACGAGAGTAGAATGAACGCAGTAGAAATGCGGTCGTAGTAAGCAGAGTATGTTAGGGATGAATCTGAATGACAGGGTAAGAAATTGTGTAATAAGAGAAGAGTTTGGTTTGCAAGATGATGTTGTGACCAGGATTAAGAAAGGAATGCTTCGGTGGTTTGGTCATGTGGAAAGAATGAATGAGGAAAGAGTGACAAAGAAAATTTATGTTGCAGAAGTGAATGGCAGAGTCGGAGAAGGACGTCCTAGGCGAAAATTTATCGACCAAATTGGCGATTTATTGAAAACGGGCCAAATTAGGAGTACCCTTAACCGACGAGCATGTATGCGGAGGTGTATGGATGTGAAGGAGGCGAGAGAGGTGTGTCAGGATCGAGCCAAATGGAAGTCTGTAGTCTCTGCCTACCCCTCTGTGTGACAGGCGTGAGTGTTTATGTTTTATGTTTAATTATTTAATTATTTTGGAAAATTAAATACTTAAACATTATGTGTTATTACTTAGTATTCCTCCACGCAGTTCCTTTATTCAATATTCGGGTGGAGTTTTTATCTGCGCGAAGCCTGCAAACGATCAACGCAACAATCGAAAATGCCGTGGGTAAACTCTTCGCCCAATCCGATGGAGGAGATCCTGAGGAGGCTATAGGACTAGCCCCGTACGTCAGTGGAGACGCAAGCTATTACAACGACCAGCTCTGGTCCTAGCCGCGCCGCTGGGCTGTCAAACACGATGCTATCAGCATCGGCATTGGTGTTCGAGGCACCTACACCGCCGCGCGAGGTTGTGCCCTCGCAATTGGGGACGTCGCCGCTGAATTCACACACTAGTAACCTGGGATCAACACAGTCTGAAAACGTGGTGACGAATGCCGTAGAGCGTCTTTTGACCGCTATCGGCTGTACTCAGGTCAGATCCAAACGATTTTTTTGTCTCTGATTTTGATCCGAATGTTTATGATTTCGACACGTGGTGTGATAAGGTAGAAAGAGCCCTTATTTCGAACCATTGGGACGACAGAGAATGCCTTGCTCGTGTAGCACATTGTTTAAAAGGAGAATCTCGGACCTGGTTTAGCCAATGGACAGGCAGTATTCGCACGTGGCCCAATTTCGAATTAGAACTAAAAGTGCTATGCCACGTTCTGTTGATGTTGCAAGCATTCTTTGTGATGTAGTGCGGACAGGGTCCGATAAATACTCCACATATGCTGAGTATACTCGTAAATCACTTTTAAGGTTACGCATCGTTAAAAGTCTCAGTAGCGAACTGCTTACCGGTATTATTATTCGTGGAATTGTAGATCCACAAATGCGTGCTATGGCTGCTAACGCTAAATTATCACCTGATTCTATATTGGAGTTTTTATCGAGCTTTATTAAACCTTCTAACAGCCATAATAAGAAAGTGTATTCTAATGGTCGCAATCGGTTTGACCAACCCTCCAATAGTAGTAAGTTAAATCGCAAACCGTTGTAACATCAATATGATCCCGAAGATTTAAAATCTATAAAGTGTTATGAATGTAATCAATTTGGTCATAAGAGTGTTAATTGTAACAAACGATCGAATACACTCCCGAGAAATAGTAACGAAAAAACAATCGTGCTACCGATAAATCTATTGGTGATCCGTTGAAGTGTGAGTTTTGTAAAAAGGTAGGTCATTCCGAAGTAACTTGTTTTGTTAAGGAACGCGCAAAATCCACTGAATGGCGTCAATTTTTGTCATTAAATCACGGATAGTTATAATAATCGCGATGTGACGACTGCGGTCGTATCGACCGACCGATTAACGACCGCATTTCTACTGCGTTCATTCTACTCTCGTGCTTCTTCTAACACACCCAACTTTCACTACCATACGTTAAAGTAGGGACCAACACAGCATTGTGAGTTGCCATAAGTGCCTTTTTCGACACATTTTGTATGTGAAATGTACCTTTCTTACCAACGAAATAGAATACCTAGATAGGATTATAAAAGATGCATTTTTAAAGGTACTGGTAGTACCATTGCTGTTATATTTGCTTTGTTATTTTACGTGCCTATTAACTGCCTCATCTGTCAACAGGCCTCTGGAATGTTGAAGTAAACAAACACGCATAATATGTCTAGTGTCTTTTGGAGCTCGATCGCCTCCCACGTGTTTCAATGTGCGGTTGCCTTATCTAGTTAAAACTTTGTTTGTGATAGGACTGTGAGCCCAAATAAAACATAAATTACTTTAAGTGACCTGATAAGGTAAGTTTATGTTTCAATTTCGTGAATACTTCAATTCAAGTGCCTTAAGTGAGACATGTTATCGTAGAGCCTGTGGGGTGTATGAGATGTGTCGAGAGGTGTGTAATTTTTATGGATTAATGTTAAATGTGTCTTTAAGTGGGTAAAGTAAAATTTTTATCAAATAAGGGTTTAATTTTGTGATTGTAACGACTTATATGTAGGGGAGTAGAAGGGGATCGATTACATTAATTTCAAAATAGAATCGATAGTGTGCCACGAAGGGAGCTGCCCTGATTCGTATGTAATTTGTTAGCTTATTTTATAATAACTCCAACGACGTAAGCTTTGTATATAGCTCTCATACGGGACGGAGATCGCGCGATTTCTCCAAGAGGTGCTACGGTGAATTTGCTTGGTCGCGTGTTGGTGATGTGACAGTCGAGAGGCTAATCTTTCCCCCTACTCTTGAGCTATTACTACTAAATACCACTGCATACTACTGCACTATAAATATCCCACTCTTTGGTTTTCTTAGCCCTATTAAATACTTTCCTGGTCTTTTACCTAAATTCTTTTATCTTAGTATTCCACCAAGGAACTTTTCGTGTTGAAGTCTTGATTTTGACGGGACAACTGTCCTCGAAGGCTTCACGGATATCTACGGTTACTGCCTCCATCGCTAACTCCAGATCTTCAATCGTTTTGATGCTTTTACGAAACGTTTCCAGATTCCTCCTTAGGCTATCTATGTAGATATCCCAGGAGGTATCTTTTGGATCCCTAAAAACAACAGTTTCATAATTTGGGGATGCTCCAATCACAAACTTAATTTGTTTGTGATCAGACATCGAGTTTTCACTACTAAAATGCCAGTCATTTATCCGCCTGGACATGTTATTGGTAGCAAAGGTTATGTATAACACTTCCTGCCTGGCAAGCGTAACAAAAGTTGGTGTACACTTTAAGTTTAGGCTTACCAGGTGGTTGGAGATGAGAAAATCATAAAGTAGCTCACCTATTTTGTTGATGTTAGTGGGCTCAGGCTGTGTGATGATATTAGTATCACAACCCACCAGAAGTTCGGTATTGTGTTTTCAGGCGAACTCCGTCACTCGCTCTAACTCGATGGTAGGATCTGAGTTCTCTCCAGGAAGATAGGCTGAGTAAATGATTACTCTGGCCTCTATGTATCCTTTGAGATTTATGAAGGCTGTAACCAGGTCATCATTGCAGTACTCTGGAACGGATAAAAGTTTAATATTTTTATTGTAAATTATACAAGCTCTGGGTCTACTGCCTTTAGTATTGACAATAACTTTACCGACAGCCGATAATCCCAGAACTTGACCGTTGGCCACCCAAGACTCTTGTATGAGGGTGACGTCAATGTTATCCTTTGCAAAGCAAACCTCCATCACGGCAGAAGCAGCTGCTGCCTGTTAAAGATTTGCCTGGAGGACCCTCGTCTTACCCTTGGGGTTAGCTATTTATAGGCCTGGGAAGCAGGGGTCTTTTCCGGCAGTTGAGGACGAAGACGTCCTTTAACAGCGCTTTTGACCCCCGCCATACCTTTTGCTGTAACGCACCCACCTCTCCTCCCCCTACCTCTGGACGACACCAGAGATCAGTGCCTTGGATCTTCGTCACTCTTACTGATGGCGTTCCAGTCTCACCCCGAGAGGTAGAGGGCTGGGAGGATCGGAGTGGGGGCGGTTTAGGCTCCATTGCCGCGTCGGAGCCTCCCTTGACTTAAAAATTATCATTTTAAAGCCAAGAACGACTCTGCCGTCTGCCTTTCGAATAGCCTCCGCCAATGGGTCGGCTAAAGAAAAGGTTACTAGGAACCCATTCTCCTCGCCCCTACGGTGGAGGATTCTCCAGAGCTTGGTATGGAGCCCTTCGTGCCCTCATGAATGGAAGGAGGAAAGGCGCTCCAATACCGCTAAAATTAAATATATGACTTCCTTTAAGATGGTACTGCAATATCCGGAGCCACTTCACACACTTTAGAGTTTAAATATATGTATTGAAACAACCCATGCGGTTAAAGAATCAGATTGGAAATGACCTCGCCTCTATTCACCTCTCGCTCGCACACTATCGCTATCTTTACTCACACCCGAGGGTAAAGACTGCAAAAAGACTACGTTCCAATCAACATGCGTTTTTCGTACGTTCCATAGCTTCAGTCTAACTTGTCTTTGGTATCAATAATGAACAAATAATGGCATAAAATACGAAAAAACAAAACAAAATTAGACCGGTTTTGCTAATATGTGAGCTACGAAGCGATCTGAGAATTTTCTTTAAAATTATTGTTGATTCTGTTTGTTAATATTTTTGTGTATATTTGCATGCTATTGAGTTATGAGTAATAACTTTAGCTTGTCTGTCTGTCGGCTAATCTTCGTGGAAATATGGAAAAATTTGTAATGACTTAACCGGTTGTAATAAAACTTTATGAACAAGTAGATTCTTCTTAGATATTTCCTAGAGGATCTAGACTAAAATTATATTATATCCGAAAAATTTAGAACATTTATTAAAATATAAATATTTATAATTGACTATTATCACATTAAAAAATTACACCCAGGCGAATAGAGGTCACTAGTTATAAACGATAATTTGAAAATTAACGTACCTACTTGCGTATACTATTCTTTTCAAATATTTTCGCAATAATAGAAACTTTCCAATTAACTAAATAAAATAACGTTATAACGATATATCATTATTAGCGGGTTTTCTCTATTGGTACTGTGCATGTTGACGATACGGGCTCGACGAACCACTGTCTTTAATACCATTCTTTATCCTTTTTTTGCGCCCGAAGCAAATATGGGCAACCCTCCGGAAAGCGGGGGAGGGAGGCGGTGAATGCTCATAGCATACCACGCAGCCGGCTGCGTGGTTATGTGGAGACTTTTACCCACTACACACCGCCTTTTAGGGACTGGTTTAACGGTCTAAACGTAATTTTAAATAAAATAATAAAATAAAATTATTATTTACACAATAACACTTATTTAAGCAACACTAATTTATTAAAAGATTTGTGACAGAATACATAATGATGATGATCTCGGAGGCAATGTTGATTATGGTGACAAGTTATGTTTATGTAAAACGTACAAATACATACATGGAAATACAGATACAACTTAGTCCCAAAGGTACGAAACGCATCTGTAGCTTTCTTTTTTTAAAGTTGTTTAAAGTAAAGTAAAGTAAAATGACAGCCTATATATATGTCCCACTGCTGGGCACAGGCCTCCCCTCATTTCTGAGAGGGTTTTAGGGCAAGGAAGTGTCCGCCGCGCTGCCCCAATGCGTGTTGGCGAACTTCACATGTCTTCGAAATATTTTTTCCTTATTCCTCAGACATGCAGGTTTCCTCACGATGTTTTCCTTCACCGCCGAGCACGTGGTAAATCAGCACTTAAAAATTACAATTAACAATTTCATTGGTGCCGGCGGGGATCGAACCCGGGTTACTCGCGTTCTTTTATATTTACAGCGAGTGTTAACCATCTGAGCTACCACGGCTCCTTCATCCTATCATGGCTTAAAGTTGTTTGGTAGGTTTTAATTTAAATGTCAGCGTCAAAGATATGGGTGCATCAACATAACGTCCAGATTAAGTCAAGAATTTGTTTTTTATTAAAAAGAATTATAGCAATGTCTTTCTGGCCGAATTTCTGTCACAGTGGCCAATCTTAACGGAGACTGGCTATCGGCGTAGTAAGATTTCACAAATTGTGTGCGCAAGCACATGTGCACTCTCTATTCTTTCACTCGTACGCGCAGTACTGACGTCTTTATGTGCTTCCGGGTACGTGGGTGAAACACCCCCAAGTTCGAGTTACTACGGAGAATTTGTGGACAGAAAAAGCCTAATATACGGTTTCCACTCGACCCAGAAAAAGATATGAGTTACATTGTTCAAAACATTCTTTATTTTTAATTTTAATTTATGTCAATGGACATTCAATGGCTCCGTGGTGCAGTGCATTCGATAACATTGAGTTTGCAGCACTAAGGGGGCGCGGGTTCAAATCTCGCACGGTACGTACAAGTATTTATTTATTTTTATTTATTTATTTATTTAATATTCTTTATTGCACACCATATATAAAAAAATTACTAACTATATACAAAAGAAGTATGCAATGGGCGGTCTTATTGCTGATAGAAATTTCTTCCAGACAACCAGTGAATGGACAGGATTACACAAAAATTACAAGGGTAGGGCCCATTGGTGTGATAAAAAAAAGAATACACATTTTATATATATATATATATATATATATATATATATATATATATATAACAAAAGATACATAGAATACAAACATATATACATACAAAAATATATATTTAATTATTTAACTAAATGCAATCAATATACTACATATATATTATTTTTGTTTATTGCTCGAGATAAACCCGGTATTTTCCAAGCCCCCGCCCATGAACCTTAGGGAGAGGTAGGCTCAGACTCACAACTAACAAATATAGAATTACCTAAAACTTTGGACAATATTGTTACCGAATGAATTGCTGCTTGCTTCTGTATAACGTTTATGTTGATATGGGAGTCTAGCTTATTGCAATATTTATGTAGGCTTTTAGCGATCATTCCTGTGGCCCCAACCACTATAGGTATAACTTCAGTAGGTGTTTTCGAAAGCCTGGTTATTTCAGTTCTTAGTGCATGATATTTACTAAGTTTCTCTATTTCCTTCGCTCCTATATTGTAATCAGACGGTACGGTAATATCGATAAGGTAAGTTTTATTTTCAATTTTATTTATATAAATTATATCAGGTCGGTTATGCTTTATTGTAATATCTGTTTGAACCGGCATTTCCCACATTAGTTTGGCTGTATTATTTTCGCTTACTAGTGGTTGCGACATATGTTCTTTCCACCACATTTTGCTTACGCTAAATCCGTGTTTTCTTGCTAAGGTCCAGAACACGTACTGTACAATATTATTGTGCCTCTTAGTATAGTAAGTGCCAGCCATTTTCTCACATCCTGATATAATATGTTGTACTGTTTCATCTTTCGTTAGACATAGTCGACACTTCCCATCTACAGGTTTCTGAAGTATGTCTCTCTCATATTGTCTTGTTACAATTGCCTGATCCTGAATAGCAAAAATAAATGACTCCAATCCTGGAGTTATTTTTTGTGTTTTAAACCATCTGAATGAAAACTTTACATCTATATTTTCTCTTTCAATCACATCCTTATAAAACTGACCATGAAGTGGTTTTGTTTTCCAAGCATTTACCTTTTTTCTAATAAATGCTTTTTTTATTTCCTTTTCTGTATAATTTTCACCATCCCCTAGTCCTAATTCTCTTAAGTATTTCATTGCTTCTTTAAATATTGAGTATTTATCTCTATTTTTATCGTGTTTTAATATTGCTCTTAAAATGTAATCATTACTTGATTCTAGATACTTTCTATATTTTATTATCTGGGTTTTATAAAGCACTTCTATATTAGTCAGCCCCCGCCCCCCTCCTTCAATCGGTAAATAAAGTCTTTCAATTTCTGCTTTTGGTTGGTGCGCCTTGTTCATTGCTAAAATTTTCCTCGTTTTTATATCAATTTTTCTTAAATCAGTATTTTTGTAGTTTATAACACCGAATGAATAAAGGAGTACTGGGACTGCGTATAAGTTTATTGCCTTAAGTAGATTTCTAGCGTTAAGATGAGATTTAGAAATACATTTTACTCTACGGAAGTATTCTTTTTGTAATTGTTGTCTAGCTTCGTTATGGTTTATTTTACCCGCTTCATTCATACCTAAATATTTATATTGTTCTCCCGCTTTCAAGTATTCAAATTCGTTGCCGTTTAGTAATATATGACCCAACCCTTGATTTTCTCTTCTTTTACCTGCTACCATATGCAAAATGTTACATTTACTTAATCCGAAGGTCATTCCTATGTCTCTTGTAAAAATTTCTATACTGTCTATTAACCCTCTAAGATTGTTTTTATTATTAGCATATATTTTTAAATCATCCATATATAATAAATGGTAAATCGTAGTATTGTCTTTTAATTTGTATCCTTTAGATTCATATTTTTTGAGAATTTGAGAAACGGGATTAATAGCCATGCAAAATAAAATAGGTGACAGTGAATCTCCTTAGAATATTCCACGCTGAATGTATATGGGATCTGTAGTAACAGAGCCATTCGCACTAGAGGCTGTCATGATTACATTCCATTTGGGCATAACCATCTGGAGAAATCTTTTGATAGTTGGTGAGCATTTATAAATATCCAGTACTTTTAGTAACCACTCGTGTGGTATACTGTCAAATGCTTTCTGATAGTCTACCCATCCCATACATAAATTTTTCTGGTTCTGTTGTGCATCTTCCAGTATAGCCTTATTAATCATGAGATGATCTTTGCAACCTCTAACGTAACGCCTGCAACCACTTTGTTGAGGAGATATAATATTGTTCAGGTCACAGTGCGTGTAAAGTTCGTTGGAAATTATGGACGTTAAAAGTTTGTACATGGTAGGTAAGCACGCTATCGGTCTCCAGTTCTTTGGATCTAGGGTGTTCTCATTTTTAGGGATCAATATTACCACTCCAGTTGTAAACCATTGCTCAACAGATTCGATTCCTTTCAAAATTCTATCAAACAACTGAGCAATGTATTTATGTGTACTGGTAAGATATTTAAGAAAATAGTTATGTATTTTATCAATACCCGGCGTTTTCCAATTATGTAATCCGCTTATAGCATTTTTTACTTTATCTTCATTTATTTCGTTATACGTGTGTTCTACTATTTTATCCATTGACTCTTCTATTTCCTTAATCCATCGAGCTTCAGTATTGTATGATACTGGTTTTGATAGAATGGATGCCCAAAAACTACTTATTATTACATTATATTATATTATATTATATTATATTATATTATATTATATTATATTATATTATATTATATTATTTTTTTATATTATATTATCTTATATTATATTATATTATATTAATTTATATTATATTATGACACCTTCACGACTTACGTCGGTTTTAATAAATACCCCGTCCTGCATCCCACAGAAAAAAAGGTATTTATATATCCCCATTAATGTGTTTTAAATTAATATAATGTTGTAGTTTTGTATAGTACTTTTTTCCAATATTGAGATGTAATTTAATGAAAATTATTACGCAAATTAAAAGAGTCATTCAAGATGTATTTTCTGTATTTTGTTCGTCTTTTCTCATTCTTTTCCTCCCTCGTCCTCGTTTTTGTCGAGAATTTAGTGACTGATGTACATTCGGATTATAATTTGTGTTAGATGAATTCGGTGCATTTAATGATTGTTGTATGTCTGTTATGCCTAATGATTGTTGTATGGTTTGCATGTGTTGTTCTTGGATGTTTAGTGAACGTTGTATATTCGATGTGTTTGTGGTGTTTATTGTATCCGTTGTGCTTGGTGACTGCTGCGTGTTTGATGACTGTTGGGTGATCTGTATATGTAGATGGTCCGGTTGATTATGTCCAAATACGGTATCCCCTAGCACTTTAGTGAGTATAGTTGATGTGTGAATAGCTGCTTGTTTTTGAAGAATACTAATGTTAATATGACTATCTAATTTATCTATGTATTTCCTAATACTTTTAGCTACCACTCCCGTTGCTCCTATTACTATGGGAATGACAGTTGCTTGTGTATTCCACAAACGACTAACTTCAGTTTTTAGCAGGTGGTATTTGCTTAATTTTTCAATTTCCTTAGGTCCTATATTGTAGTCTGATGGTACAGTTATATCAATTAAGAATGTTTTATTACTTGTTTTATCAACATATATCAAATCAGGCCTGTTATGTGTTACAGTAATATCAGTTTGGACGGGCATTTCCCACATGATTTTAGCAATCTCATTTTCCTTAATTTGTGGTCGGATGATGGTTTCTTGCCACCAGAGGTTAGAAACTTCTATTTTGTTCTTTTTAGCCCGACACCAATAGACGTACTGGACAAGGTTATCATGTCGCTTTACGTAATATGTCCCTACTAGTTTGTCACATCCGGATATTATGTGTTGTGTGGTTTCATCTTTACAGGAACACAGACGACATTTTCCATCTACTGGCTCATTTAATATGTCGCGTTGATGTTGCCGCGTATTTATGGCCTGGTCTTGTATTGCAAATATTGATGACTCTGTACTTGGAGATACCTGTTGCCTTTTAAGCCATTGATATGAAAGTTCTATGTCTATATTGGCCTGACCTAAAACTTTTTTAGGAAATTGTCCATGTAAGGGCTTTGTTCGCCACAGTTCATTGTGTCGTTTAACTATTGCCATCTTAATCTCTTTATCTGTATATGTATTTTCTCGTGTTAAGTGTAATTCTCTTTCTATCTCTTGTGCTTCTTTTATTATTGAATATTTATCTCTATGTATATCGTGTTGCATTATTATTTTAATGAGATAATCGCTTTCTGTTTTCAGATATTGTTTATATTTTACTATCTGTGCTTTATACATGTACTCTATATTTATCAGACCTCTTCCTCCTTGTGTTAAAGGTAAGTATAGCCTTTCTATTTCTGCTTTTTGGCTGATGTACCTTTTTAATTGATAGCAATTTCCTTGTTTTTATATCTATTTTCTTAAGATCGTTATTTTTATAATTTATTATGCCAAATGAGTAAAGTAAAACCGGGACTGCGTATGTATTAATACCTTTTATCAAATATCGTAAGTTAAGGTGGGTGTTCAGTAGTTTCTTGATTCTTTTAAAATATTCTTTAGTTATTTGATCTCTTATGATGCTGTGTTCTATCTTTCCTGATTAATGTATTCCTAAATATTTATATTTATCTCCTATTGCAAGTTGCTCAAAAGTTTCCCCGCTTAAAAGAATATGACCTTCTCCTATTGCATTGCTTCTATACCCAGAACTCAGGTGTATTGTTTTGCATTTGTCTATTCCAAATCGCATTCCTATGTCACTTGTAAATACTTCCACACTATCCAACAGTACTTTCAAATTACTCTTATTGTTTGTATAAACTTTAATGTCATCCATGTACAGTAGGTGATTGATCCACAAACTGTCTTTGAGTTTATATCCTTTCAGTTTGTATTTATTAAGTATACAGGAAATTGGGTTAATTGCTAAGCAGAACAACAATGGTGAGAGGGAGTCACCCTGGAAAATTCCACGCCTAACATAAATCGGTTCCCTGGTAACCGAATCATGTGATCCGCGGGCTGTCATGATCACCCTCCATAGTGGCATAGCCAACTGAAGGAATCTTTTAATCATTAGTGGACATTTATAGACATCAAGCACTTTAAGAAGCCATTCGTGAGATACACTGTCGAAGGCTTTTTGATAGTCAATCCATGCCATACTCAGGTTTTTTTGAGCTTGATGTGCATCCTCCAATATGGCCTTATTAACCATTAGATGGTCTTTACATCCCCTGGCACCACGGCGACATCTCCCCTTTGCTCTACGGCCATTATGTTATTCTTATCGCAATGACTATACAAAACGTTGGCCAATATGGAAGTAAGTAATTTGTACATACTAGGTAAACATGCTATTGGTCTCCAGTTCTTTGGGTTTTCGGTGTTTTCATTTTTGGGTATTAATATAACTTGTCCCGTAACGAACCATTCTTCCATTATTTCTGTACCTGAAACTATCTTAGTGAATAATGAAGCTATGTATTTATGAACACTGGTAAGGTATTTTAAATAATAATTTTGTATTTTATCCATTCCAGGTGATTTCCAATTTAACAGTTTTCTGATAGCAAATTTTACTTGATCTTCTGTTATCTCTTGTGTATCTTCTCTGTGTATTTCACTTGACAGCATTTCTACTTCTTTTATCCAATTAGCATTCAAATTGTACTGCGTTTGGTTTGATAAAATTGAGTTCCAAAATACTTCCACTTCTTCTTTACTCGGTATTTTGATGTCTTTGTTGTTACTACACCCTAAACTTCTGTAGAATATATGCTCGTTTTTCATTAAAAAATCTATTCTGAGCTTTTCTAGTGTTAATGTCTTCGTATCTCTTTTTTCTACCTGCTAAAGCTTTAACTTTTTGCCTAATAGTTTCTGTTATATTATTGTGATCATTATAATTCCGAATGCTGTATTTGGTATATAATTTTTCTTTTATTTTCATCATCCTGCGCGTTTTGATTCCCTTTTCAATTTCTATTAATTGTCCTAGTTCTTCCTAAATATATCTATTTTAGTTTGTATTCTTTTTTTTCCATGGTGGATCACATTTTGGTTTTATAATATTATTAGTGATATAAGGTTTTTGATTGTTGTTTAATATAAGAGTTTTAGCGCGGCGTATATTATATTATTTATCTCAACTTCAAAATATTATTAGTAATTAAAAGATTAGGTAAATAATTATTTAATGTGTGTAGATTTTCTAAGAAACGCCTATTGATTTTAGCTTTAGGTAGAAATACTCGATCTTCAAGTCTGGTTTCATTCGTTTCCGCTAATATTTGAAGGAAGTGACAAGATTAATTGGATCTTGATCAGTCATTTACCATTATATTACTTGTCATATTATATTATATTATATTATATTATATTATATTGGATATTATAGTGAACTTTATATTATATTATATTATATTATATTATATTATATTATATTATATTATATTATATTATATTATATTAAACGACTAGTGTGGGAGCGAAGTGCAAGTTCTTTACTAGTTCTTTACTAGTTTTTTAAAAACCGGTAGGGATGGAGCGCGTTTGACTGCCAATGGGAGTTCATTCCATAAACGAACGGCCTGTACAGTAAAAGACTTGTTCATAAATTTACTAGTATGTAGTGGCATATACAATTTCAAGCTCTCTGCTGATCTCAGGTTACGCGAATGGGAATCACGAAGAAACACAAACCGATTTTTGAGGTAAGAAGGGTAAGAAGGATTAAAGAGAATACTATAGAGAAGATGAAGTATGTGAGCATTCCGATGAAGACGTATCGATAACCACTTGAGCTTAGTACAAAAAAGAGAGACATGGTCATATTTACGTAATCCAAATATAAACCTTATACAGAAATTCTGAATTCGCTCAAGTTTATCAATCTGAGCTTCGGTGAGATCTAGATAACTGACGTCCGCATAGTCGAAAATAGGGAAAAGAAGGGACTTGGCAAGCACAGTTTTGGTGTATATTGGAAGAAAGTTACGTAATCTACGCAAGGAGGCTGCAGAGGCATAAACTTTACGGTGGATCTCTTTGATTTGATGGTCCCATGACAGATTTTTATCTATGTGAATCCCCAAGTTCTTCACTGAATCTCTGTAAGGGATATTAGTTTTATTAAATACACTTTGGGGTAGGTGATCAACTGATAACTTATTCAGCATTTGCGCGCTACCGATGATAATGGTTTGTGATTTAGCTGGGTTAACGTGAAGGCCGTATGCTTTACTCCACTCGAGAATTCGTTCAAGATCTGCATTAATGACATTGATAGCATTGGGGAGATCGTTGGGACAAGCTTTAGTATATATTTGCAGATCATCTGCATAAAGGTGGTAGGAAGAAGTTAAATTATTAGATATTGAGTTTATAAAAACTGCAAAAAGTAAAGGAGATAAAACGCCTCCCTGCGGCACACCAACACATACTTTACACCATGATGATAATGTATCATCGATGCGTATACGTTGCTGGCGCCCAGACAGGTAACTTCGAAACCAACCAATCGCTGTTGGAGATATGTTAAGAGAGCGCATTATACCAAGTAGGACATCATGGTCAACGGTATTAAAGGAATTACTGAAATCTAATAAACAAAGAACAGTTACTTCGCCGCGTTCCATTCCTAATCGGATATCATCGGTAATGTTCACCAATGCTGTGGTAGTACTGCGTCCAGGTCGAAATCCTGACTGTAAAGGATTAAGGAGAGAATTAGCACAAAGAAAGCTGTTGAACTGGATATAAACAAGGCGTTCAAGGACTTTTGATAAGAAGGGCAGTAAAGAGATGGGACGATATTCTGAAAAGGACGCAGGATTAATTTTCTTTGGGATAGGAATAACTTCAGCATTTTTTCAAGATGATGGAAAACTATTTGTAGAAATGGAGAAGTTAAGGATATGACAAATAATAGGAAGAATAATATCAAGAATAGGAAGAATCATATTACGACTGACAAAATCACTTCCCACTGCATTGGAAGTAATAGATAAAACGCTCTTCTCAACGCCACAAGCAGTGAATGGTTTAAAAATAAAAGAGGAGTGACTGGGAGTGGGAATAGTTGAAAGAAATGTTAGTGTATTAGCCTTAGCAGTTCTATCTAAGCAGGATGAAGAAGAGAAATGTTTATTTAAAAGATTAACGTTTAAATCATTTTTCGTTGGAGTATTCTTAGATTTCCCAACACCCAATGATCTAAGAAATTTCCAGACCTTTGCTGTATCCCCATTTTCAACTGACTTATGAATATGAAGGCGTTGAGCATCCCTACACACCTTATTGCAGTGATTGCGAATGTTAATATACTTTTCCCTATTAAACGCATTTGGGTTACGTTTATACTTAGCCTTAGCTATCGCTTTTTTATTAATAA
Source organism: Parnassius apollo (assembly GCA_907164705.1). Taxonomy (NCBI): domain Eukaryota; kingdom Metazoa; phylum Arthropoda; class Insecta; order Lepidoptera; family Papilionidae; genus Parnassius; species Parnassius apollo. The sequence continues at coordinate 17,585,940 of CAJQZP010000220.1, read as the reverse complement.
TATGTTTAATATCATCGGTAAGACAAGGTGATGGACGATGTTTAATTTTGACTGCGCGTACAGGTGCGTGAACATCATAGATTTTTATAAGGGCTGAAGTAAAGATTGAAACTTTACTATCTAGGTTATCTGCGTTAAAAATATTTGACCAGTCCCAAAGTAGCGCATCCTTTCGAAGACTGTCTATATCCATGCCACCAAAATTACGCTGCAGTAGAATTTTTGGTTTAATTTGGGAGATCGGAGATTTATAGGATAGAAAGATAAGGTCATGATAGGAGAAGGCATCGGCCGCATATTGGCCGTGCTTCGTGACTAAGTTGCAAGAGGAAACTAAAATAAGGTCAAGGAGAGAGGGATTCGAGTTTGGAAAATGATGCGTGGCATTTAGTGGTAAAATAGAGAGATTACTAGAATATACGATTGACTGAAGAGAAGAAGCCCTGGTATCTTGTTTAAGGAGGCACGTGTTAAAATCACCCATAATAATCGTGTGTGAATAGGAGGGAGTAAGCTTATCAATGATGTTTTGGAATAAGTTAAAAAAGTTAATACGCATAGAAGGGCAGTAATAAACACCAAGAAGAACTTTTGAGTGTGATAGTGTGGCTTCAATGAAAAGATGCTCACCGGCATTTAGCGGCGGTGGTTGGGCAGACATATCGACAATAGTGAAAGGAATGTGTGAACGTAGATAAATGGCAACACCTCCACCGCCACCTACTAAGCGATCGTTTCGAATTAATTGGAAGCCAGGAAGATTGTAACAGGTGGAGGAAAGATATGGCTTCAGCCACGATTCAGAAATAAGAACAGCATGTATATGATTACAATTAAAAATCGTCAGCATATCGGGGAAGTGGGCCGGAATGCTCCGTGCATTTATATGAACAACGTTGAAGTTGTTAGGGACATCAAAAAACTGCGAGACAGGAAACTCTGAGAGATGGATGAAAGTAGAACTGTCACTATCACTTACCATAGAACCAAAACTGTCATCATTGGCATTGAAAAACATCTCACTTACGCCAATTATATCGTTAATAGCCATTACAATATATATATATATATATATATATATATATATATATATATATATATATATATATATATACATATATATATCTTAATATATATATTTAAATGAAATGTCTAAGTTATTAAAATAAAATTAACTACTAAATTAAATGTACTTCTTACAGCAAGGTAATCGTGTCCACCCACCAATCGAGTGTTATTACAAATTATAACATAATTAAAAACAAAAAACCAAAAAAAAAAAACACATTTCAAAATCACATAATATAGAAAAAAAACACAAATTGGTAATACCGCTACACAAATACAATACTTACAAACTTTTATAGTATTAAGTCTAAGGTGGCAGAATTAATAAAGTTGTCAGTGGGTGCGTTTGGCAGAAAAAAGCGCTAGCAAACGCTTGTAAGCAAAATGGCGATCGTAAGCGGTAAGCGCTGTCAAATCGTAAGTAGCTATTTTCCTCCAGGACACGATGTTAGATTGAACCGGGGAACCTAACCTAATTTAAATATATGTTTGTAAAGTATTCATATTAAAAACTTACCAATCATGAATTTTTAATAACATGTATATGTTTATTCATGTCATTATATTACTTAAAACTAATATTGCACAAAACAACTTATAAACTCTACTTCAAAACAAACAAAATAAATAAGCAAAATGGCGGATTGTGTCAGCGCTACTGAAGTAGCAATCGTGTCCTGGCCGAAAACTATTTCAGCGCTTGTAAACGCTTGCTAGCGCTTTTTTCTGCCAAACGCACCCGGGTGCGTTTGGCAGAAAAAAGCGCTAGCAAACGCTTGTAAGCAAAATGGCGATCGTAAGCGGTAAGCGCTGTCAAATCGTAAGTAGCTATTTTCCTCCAGGACACGATGTTAGAATGAACCGGGGAACCTAACCTAATTTAAATATATGTTTGTAAAGTATTCATATTAAAAACTTACCAATCATGAATTTTTAATAACATGTATATGTTTATTCATGTCATTATATTACTTAAAACTAATATTGCACAAAACAACTTATAAACTCTACTTCAAAACAAACAAAATAAATAAGCAAAATGGCGGATTGTGTCAGCGCTACTGAAGTAGCAATCGTGTCCTGGCCGAAAACTATTTCAGCGCTTGTAAACGCTTGCTAGCGCTTTTTTCTGCCAAACGCACCCAGTGTTCATATTACAGCTTTTGGCTGAAAGACTGGTAGCCGATGTGACCATAACTTACTAAAATAAATATTTAATAATCTGTGAAAAAGAAAGCAGCCGCTGTCACTGTCCGCCATAGATTACTGTATATAATATGTCTGCATATTTATTAATCTATGTGACTGCCACGGTGTTGTTGAAAAAGTATGTACACAAAGACTATTAGTATTGTAAACATATTAATTTACTTTTACGTGCACAAGATTGAAAGAGTACTAATTAATAAACTGTAATACCAATTAAAAATAATAATAAATAAGAATACTAATTAAAAATGTATATAAAACAATTTCTACACGTAATAGGGTCAATGTAACAGTCAATTCATGATGTGCTAAGGTTTGGAATAAAATAATTTACCTAGTTTCAAATAGTGTAAATTAATTGCAGCGGAACTTATCTACGAGGGTGGATTGAAAAGTACTCGGCCTAACCAAGAAAATAAACACATACTAAATCAGTTATATTTTTATTTTTCTACATAATCACCATCAAGTTCAATACACTTTTGCCACCTCCCCTTCCAAGCATTTAGACCGTTGAAAAAAAAATGATTCTTCCTTAGAGTCAAAATATGCGTCTACAGCTGCTTTGACCTCGTCGTTTGTCGAAAATCTTTGACCTCCCAAGTGCTTTTTTAGGTTAGGGAACAGAAAGAAGTCTGATGGTGCCAGATCAGGTGAATACGGCGGATGCGGTAACAGTTCAAAGCCACAGTTGTGAATTTCAGCCATTGACTGTACTGACGTGTGAACACGGGCGTTATCTTGATGAAACAGGACTTTTCTTCTGAGCATTCCTCGACGTTTTTCTTTTATTTCCTCTCGTAAACGACGTAGTAAGGTGCAGTAGTAATCAGGGTTTATAGTCTGACCCCTTTCAAGATAATCAATCATAATCACACCTGAGTCCCAGAATACTGAAGCCATCACCTTATTTGCCGACAAAATCGACTTAGCCTTTTTAGGGGGTGGTGAACCAGGTCTTCTCCACTGTTTTGATTATTGTTTTGTTTTCGGTGTACAGTAATGAACCCATGTTTCGTCCATAGTAACAAAACGATTCAAAAAATCATCTGCATCGGCTTCAAATAACTCCAAACAGTCGCGTGAAATAGTCAATCGCGTCCTTTTTTGTTCAACTGAAAGCAGTCGCGGAACCCACCTCGCAGACACCTTGTGGAAACCCAACTCGTTGACAATGATGTTTTGAGTTCGTTCATAAGAGATGCCTATAATCTCGGCTATCTCTCTAATTTTTAATCTGCGGTCTCCCATTATTAAATCAAGTACTTTTTTAATATTTTCGTCAGTAGTTGACGTCGAAGGCCTTCCAGAGCGGGGTTCATCTTTCACCTCTCTCTACCACGCTTAAATTCTGCTATCCATTTTTTGACGGATGAATATGACAGAGCACAATCGCCTAATGTACTGACCATGTCATCATGGATGGCTTTTGATGATAGCCCCTTCTTATGGAGATACTTAATGACGGCATGCTGCTCGATTTGCTCCATTCGCGGAAATTATGTCCGATTACTTTGTTAATAAATTTATAAAATCACAACTAATTATCGCACACGTTTCGAACTTCACACAATGAACTAGTCTGAACTGAACTAAATAATGTTAGTAGATTTGATTTTTAGAATTGAATGGATCTGTGTTAGGCCGAGTACTTTTCAATCCACCTAGTAAATTGTAATTTAAAAGAATCTTTGCATAAGTTACGTTAAAGTAGGGATAAAGAAATCAAGCATGCATAATTATTTCTTAACTGCGGCCCCTCTCTTGGTCTTTGCTGTTGCTGGCTTCTTATTCTTCGTATTTATGTGGCCTACAAACAATTATTCTTGGTTTAGTTGTATGTCTAAGAACAATGTTAATTTTAATTGTTAGGGTTTTAAAATCAATTAGTTGTTATGGCCATTATTTATCATAAAAAGAACTGCATTAAATCTTATTTAATCTTATATCTTCTTATAATTCCACAAGTGTAGGTACGTATATACATTATACACCCCGATGACTGATTTTGAATTGTCATTAGGAAATGTCGAAAAGAACTTCTCATTAGACTTCTTAATTAAATAACGAATTTTTAATTAACAAGTATGAAGAGTTCTGACAATTTTTGATAAAGTAGTGTTAGAAAATAATCTCAAAATTACTCAAAATAAAAGAATATTACTCAGTAACAAACTTTATTTACTAATAGAAATTATTCTGGAGGTTATTTGTTAAAATAATGAAAGTGAGAGAGCGAATGTTCAGCTTGCTGTCTTGCTTATGCAATTAATTATTATCAAAAATAAGATCGCGTACTGCACTATATATTCAGTATAGAGCAAATACAGTTCGACCAACCATAATATCTCGGTATCCATCACAATCACACACTGGTGTAATAATTACAAGATAACACCAAAATATGCAGACCAACAGCAACACTACTTATGTAACACAGGGCAGCCTCTCAGCAACACGATCTTCCTTGCCCATACTAGTAGAATAGCCCAACGGGCACAGTAACGACCTTGAGACTCGTAGAATCACCGACTGATCCCTCTTATTCAACTGCACGATTCTTTATACGGCCAGAACGCATGGGAGATTATAGTTCTACTTTCAATTATTCGTGCTTCTTTTTATACTTTACCTTCATTCCCAATAATAGTAAATCACTATCCTTGTAGCACCCTGCATTGCTTTACTCGTAGTTTGGATATACCTATAAAGTACAGTATTATTATTAACGTAATTACACGTGTCATTAAAAATTGAAATAAAGAGAAAGAACCCATCCAGCCTTATCTTCAAATGTAATAAAAGCCTTAACAAATACAGATGGTTTTGAACGTTGTCAGCGCGTCCATTAATTGATTAAAGATTTAATATAATACTATAGTGTGCTTAATGTCAAACGTGTGTAGAATGCTAAGCACCTTGTACGAACATAGTATGACGTAGTGCAGATAAAATTATCACTTTTAATTAAATTTTAATTTAAATCTAGTAGGTGCTGGCACTTTTTGTCAGCCTTTACAGGTCTAGGTTAGGCAGATGCAATAAAATTAAAGTCAATTTGTTTGCCATTCTTGCTGTGTTAATATTTCTTAAATATAAAAAATAGTTCAAAATAAGAAGAAAATGAAAATTCTTTAGACCAATGGTAAATATTTCAGCCACTTAGCGAGGAAACACAATGAGTGTTTACTATTTCATGCGTCTAAATTTCAATGCTCTTTTCATAGGTGCGTCCTCTTACAAAGTTATTGTACGTGGTAGAGCCATGCTGCAGTTATATCAGTAGTATAGTTGTAGCACGAATGGGTCGGCTCAACTGGGGAAGAACCACGCTCTCAGAAAATACCAGCGTAAAATAGTTGTGGTTCGTATGATGAGTGTAGTGAACCGGAGACCCTTTCCTCCTCCTTTAGTCCTCACTGGTGACAACACATCTACATTTTCATTCGTAATCGAGGATAGATGTAGATGGACCACAGCAACCACTTACCATCAGGTAGACTGTGTGCTCGTTTGTCAACCTATCCTGTAAAAAAGGGCTCCGATGTTTGTCTGATTATGTAAATCCATGGAAAAATACCGAATAAAAATCTCACGGTCTCAATGGTAAGTAGCATTAGCAGTATATCCGGTTGCCCAGTGTAGTGAGTATAAGCAAATCTGTAAGAGACATTTGCGGATTCCAAGAATTTTCGTGTAAGTGCCGGTAGTTTGTTCCGTCATGGATCTCTAATCGATGATATCCGAAAGTCTCTAAAATCTTACCTCAGTTTCCTTGTGGAAAATTTAAAGATTTTGTTGGTGCCTTAGGGGAAAGTCAAATCCCCCGTGGAAGCGATCCCTAATCTCAAGGATACATCGTTTAGAGCTGGAGCATCATTAGAGCTGAATGAACTGAGCGAATGGTGAAAGTATGAAAAAAAACGAGAAGTAACATCAAATTTTGGAATAAAACTAAATTAAGAATAAAAAAATAGTACTATTACAATGTCAAAGTTCCAATGTTCAATAAATTCCAGTCTGAGAATTTAAATAAGACATAGTTTAAATTCTCAGACTGGAATCTCAACTTTAAAATTGAATTTTGTATTTTTTATAGATAAACTACTAAATTTTACAGTAGGCATATTTAAAACATTTCAGTTAGTTATTTATTTAAATTACAGTTAACACTGTTCAGATGGTTAACGCTCTCTGTAAATATAACAGAACGCGAGTGACCCGGGTTCGATCTCCGCCAGCACCAATGAAATCATTAATTGCAATTTGAAGTGCTGATTTACCACGTGCTCGGCGGTGAAGGAATACATCGTGAGGAAACCTGCATGTCCGAGGAATAAGAAAAAAATATTATGAAGACATGTGAAGTTTGCCAACACGCATTGGGGCAGCGCAGCGGACACTTCCTTGCCCTAAAACCCTCTCAGAAATGAGGGGAGGCCTGTGCCCAGCAGTGGGACGTATATAGGCTGCAACTTTACTTTTTACTTTAAACACTGTTTCAAAATGGGAATCGTAGTTAAAACAACAAACATATTTATTTAACAATAGATAATATTTTATATTATGATAAATCTGGGGACGGGATTTTAACAGCGAGTATTATAAAAACATTCATTCATTATTTTAATTAACAGTGATTTATTTATTTTAATTAAAGTAAAAAACATCGTTTCACTTTTTGAAACAATGTTTTTTACTTTAGAGAGATCCATCGTAAAATTATTGATAAAATAGTACTATTTTGTTCTTATAACGGTACAAAGGTAAAATTAAATTAATGAAAGGGTTCCGTAAGCGTAATATAAACTGTAACGGCGTAGTTACCTTGTGTAAGCACCCATATATATTAGGGTATACACCTATACACCCACCACATATTAGGGTTGTTCCAGGTAAGAAATGTATTGTTTTATACTAGTGAGTGTGAAAGACATTTTCGAAATTCACCTGATAGTAAGTGGATGTTGCGGCTTAAATACACCTACAGATACAGCTAACCTTAATTAAATATCATAATGCAGATACGTCGTCGGTACCCCGAAGGATAACGACGAAAAGGGTCTATTTTTCTCGTCACTTACGAAACATGCTACTGCATTATGCCGTTATTTTACGCTGGTAATCTGTCGCTTCACAGAACGTGTCCTTTCGCTTGTCAATTGTACTGTACCTGTAATACGGTTGCATTGTGGTTGACTTAAAAATTGTCATTTCAATTTCAACATATTATGACTGTACAATATATCCTTAAACCCGTTTAGTGAAGGTGTAAAATATCCACTACCCTACATCGTCGGATTTCGTAAGAGGCGACAAAGGGAAACGTAACAGGAAATGGGCAGCGGCATCTTCCTGTTAACTACTCAAAATTATAAAATCTGTGCTTACCAACTCGCCTGCCAAGCATGACACTTATGGCAATATCCCTCCTATAAAACAATATATTTAATTGGAATTTAATATAAGATAACTTTATTAGTATATAAGATTAACTTGTCCATCGAATTTCTGCGCGACATTTGATAAAAGCAGTTTGCTCAAGGTTAAATGTCCCTTAAAAAAAGTGTTAACAATTGTGAGCTGTTGTGGTAGCTCAGGGACTAATGCCTTTAATTTAATGGTACGTGAGTTATGTTCGATCTGCTGAACCACTGACACCGATGAAATTATTAATGCGGTTTTTTGTGTTGATTTACCACGGGCGCGGCCATAAATGGAAACTTTGTTTCATACGTGGTAGAGCCACGATGCAGGTACAATAGTTGTAGCACGAATGGTTCAGCTCAATTGGAGTAGGACGACGCTCTCACAAAATACCAGCGTAAAATAGCAGCTTAAAGCTAGTGTGTTTCGTATGGGGAATGTAGAGAACCGGGCACCCATTGTTACTCGATAAGAAGCATTCCATTTTAGTTCTCAGAGAACACAGAGAGTAAAATTCTATGGTACACAGCATTGTTTTACCATCAGGTGAACTGTGTGCTCGTTTGTGACGTATAACCTATTTAAAAAATCTAAGAAATAAAAATATTTTTAAGAATTGTATTGAAGAGAAATGGGGGAAACACCTACGTAGCAAATAGTGTTACTTTAAGTAGACGCTAAATAGCGGAAAACTATTATTGTATTTTTATTAAACTATTGGCACTTGGTGACAGAAATTATTATGAGTATAACACCCCTATCTAAAAGAAACAGTATTGCTATCAAAATTGATGACAGGAAGCCCGTAATCGTAGCTAGGCTCCTGGAATATACAAGAATTCATGATTACAAGTTTGTTACAGGTTACGTGCACCGTAATAATTTGTCCAAAATTTTTCCTCTGAGTTTAGTTTAAAGGCTCTATTTTACTTTCAGTTTAAACGTCTTTTTATATATTTTGAGTCTGTCTTTTTCACAGTCTTTTTCAGTAATTTATTTGTGGTTTGTAGAATGTGCCTTGATTCTCAATGGTTCGTGATGCAGGGTAGAGCATTTTTTAATCATTTATTTTGTTTCGCGTTTTTTTTTTGTTCGAGCGCTGGGTTGACACAGGCATTAAAATCTCTTTATAAGGATTCTCGTGATTTTGTCAGTATCAACGGAGTCTACTCAGACTAGTTTGACAAACTTTTGTACGCCGATGATCAAGTCATATTTGCACGGTCATCGGCTGAATTGCAAATAATGGTTACATTAATGAAAAGGTCATTAAAAGAAATAGGATTGAAAGTGAACGCAACTTAATCGAAAGTGATGGTTTTTGAAAAAGAAGAAAGTAAAAGAATATGCGAAATAAGAAAAGAATGGGAGTTGATTGGGCAAATTGATGAGTTTGTGTATTTGGGATGTGTATTAAGCTGGGATATTAATAATATGATAAGATTTCGGCCTATAGTTGTAAACGAATGACTAGAAGGTGGCCAATAGCCATATTTCATAATATGATTGATATTTCATGTTTTAATGCTTATGTATTATACTGTGATACCCACCCAGACTGGAAACAGAAGAGAACAGTACAAAGACGGTTGTTTCTAGAGAAATTAGCCATGGAATTGGTAAATGATCACATCGAGCGTAGGAAAACTCTTCCTCGGACAAATGATTCACTGGAAATACTACGAGTGCAGTCAGGTGTTACTGAGACAACGAATACTTCCACTACTCAGAGCTCTAATAAAAGAAAAAGGTGTAGTGTATATCCATCTTCAAAAGATGTAAAAACTTCAAAAATCTGTAAAAAATGTAAGAAATGAGAATGTCCGAAACATTCTGAAATTTTATGCCTTTTGTGTTGCCAAGAAAATGAGTAATTATACAAATATAGTCGTTTATTGTATCTTTATTTTTATTCAATAAATGTATTTTAGAAATAATTAGATTTTGTATTTAATTTAAAACAATTGCTTCATATTTTTGAAATCGAGTCAACATGACCCGAAGGCCTCAGTGTGTAAATAGTATTTAAAGAACCGATAAAGGTTAAATGAAGGACAAACACCAACTTTTCATGTATGGAGAAGGGCTCGAGAATACTCCAGCATCATTGATGTTACCACATGCCGCCAGCTCTACTGCATAAAATAACCAACTGAAAAATGAACCATAACTTAGTTACTCTCAGATCATCGTGCGATCACTTTCGAGATAAATATCAAAAAATCAAATATAATGACATATCAAAGGATCTCAACGCGTATTTACAACATAAGCAAGGCAGACTAGGAAACGTTCTCAATACGACTGAGAGGATAACTAAACTATTCTAAGATCACACATGACTTCATCGATTCCATAAGTACCCCAAAATTATTAGAACAGTGCATCAACACATATACCACATGTATTAATAAATCTTGTGAAGATACTTTACCTTTATTAGCAAAGAAAATACCAAAAAAGACGCAAAGGTGGATTAAGGAACTACAGGAGAAAAAGAGGGAGGTAATAAAGAAAAGGAGAAAAATAAAATATGCTAACGAGAGACGGAAACTCTATGTAATTGAAGACTACATACAAGCTAAAACTGATTATAAAAACCTCATGATGGAAGCAATGACCTCAAGCTGGAAACAGTTCTGCTCTAGAAAAGATAAGGAAAACATGTGGCAGGGCATATACAGGATAATTCGTAAAAATTCAGCAGAAAAGAATGACACGTTACTAAAATCATCTACGGGAAATAACACCTTATCCCCTGAGCAATCTGCCAAGCTTTTGGCAGACACCTTCTATCTAATAGACGATAACTCCACTGATGATAGAGACCACATAAAAATAAGGGAAAATGCATTAAGCATCAGAGAAGACTTTAACAACAGTACAGTATACACTCACACTATACCATATACCGCCACTGAAGTTGAAACTGTTTTCAAGAACATGAGCCCCAAAAAATCACCAGGAGGAGATGGACTGACCGCTGATATTTTCTTTAAATCCTACTTAGCTAAACCAGGAATTCTCCTTAAAATATTTAATAAGTGTCTATCTTTAGGATATTTTCCACAGATATGGAAAAATGAATTCGCGTTATTCCGAAACCAAATAAGGAGGACTATACTCTCGCAAAAGCATACCATCCAATAGGCCTATTACCTTTATTGTGAAAGGTACTGGAAAAGCTATTTGTAACCAGACTCACATGGCAGCTTGGCCACGATAATAAATTAAGCGGTCGACAATATGGTTTCGTCCCACAGAGGGCAGAAAGTTAACTTGGCTCTAGAACATATCTCAAACTGGGGAAAATTAAGAAATATGAATTTTGCTGCACACCAAATCCAAGCCATCCTTATCACTAAAAAGACTAAGTATGATATACCAAACCTAAAACTAAATAACACCAAAGTAACATTTACTGAAGACTTAAAAATCCTTGGACTAATTGTGGATAGGAGACTGAACTTCGTCAAACATGTAAATGACACCACCAAAAAAGCAATACCATTATATAAAAAAAACTCCAGAACAGCGAGAGCTCAATGGAGATAAAATTCAGAAATTTTGAGAACAATTAACCTCGCTGTCGTAGAACCTACAATGCTATATGCAGCTGCATTCTGGGGTAAAGAGGCAAATAAAGTACAAATACGCAAAAAACTTGACAAAATAACTAGAATTTTCAGCATTATGATTTATAAAGCACACCGTACATCCTCTTTGATTTCCAGCGCAACTTTAGCAAGAATTATACCTTTAGATTTAAGAGCACAAGAGCAAAAAGCATTGTACTTAATAAAAAGAGGAAAAACACTCACTCATCTCCCTGGCAGAATGTTAGCAAAACCTATTTGTCCTTTTACACTACCACATCCAGCAGAACGCGTCAAGGAATCATATGACCCTATATGCACCCAAGAAGACGTTAGCATGATATAAAACGACTGGCCTATAATATATACAGACGGTAGAAAGATTTCGGGTAAGGTTGGTGCTGCAGTAAGCTGCTGGAAGGAAGGAAAAGAGGTTCACAAAACCAAGTTGAAATTAGGCAACCACTGCAGCGTCTATCAGGCAGAACTTGTTGCCATCCTTAAAACACTAACGATTATAAAAACTAAACGTGATTTTAACAAAGCGAACATACTCAGTGACTCTCGATCGGCCCTAGAATGCCTCTCAAAACCAAGCACCGTTTATCCCATAGCAGCAGAAATAATGGCCATTAATGAAATTCGAATCAACCAGGGAAATGTAAAGATGTATTGGATTAAGGCTCACTGTGGCATCTTGGGAAATGAAAGAGCAGATAAACTAACAAACTTCCCGCTGTCCTACGCAAAGCGCCAACTCAGGGAAATCACCATTAACATATGGTAAGAAAGATATAGCAAGGCGGAAACTGGAGCCGTGACAAGAAGGATCTTTCCGGATGTTACAGAAGCATACAAAACAATTAGTAAAATTAATGTAAATAATCAAATATCACAAATATTGACAGGACACGGTGGTTTTAAAGCCTACTTATTTAGATTTAAATTGGCGGAAAGTCCCTACTGCAGCTGTGATAATCAGACTCCACAAACAATTGAACATATTCTTTTAGAATGTTTTAAATTTCAATTAGCAAGACTGGAATAAGAACTGCGTATGGGCTTTGTGCTAAAAGAAGACACTCTAAACAGAGCAATTAACTACAATGACAGTCGAACTCAATTTCTTAAATTTGCAATAAGTAGTGTAGGAAAAATTATTAAGGAAAATAAAACTAAATAAATGTTAGAATAAGTGTTATCTACCAGTTAGTAATAACATAAAAATAACTTAAAAAAATGATAATTAGATAAAATAGATTTAGTATTGCAACAATTAAAGTTATAAATAGTCATGTAGACATAAGTAGATTAGGAGTAAATATATCAATGTAATATATAAGCATAGGTAACACGGAACACTGAAAATGCGTAACTATTGTAAAAAGATATATAAAAAACTAATAAAAAAAACTAAAAAAAAACTAGCTGAATAACAAAAGATCAAAATTCATGAGAAATAAAGGATGCTGTAAAATAAAAAACAGCAGGAAGAAAAGAATTAATTTAAAAAAAAAAATAAAAAACAAAATTCCACTAAGACATGAAGTTGAGTATACTTGTTACACACCCCTAAGATACCGTGGACATGTTGACAGGTCCAAGTTTTGTGACCGCTAAGTACAGAGGACATGTATACATGTCCGCATTACGTGCTGCTATTTTCGTCATTAATTGATATAAAAATACAGTAGAAAATGAAACTAAAGAATATTCTGTAGCATTATATTCACTCGGTTACATAGACATCATCAAATATAACAGCCATTCGCTTTTGCGTGCCGGTGGGGTTGGTTGCGTAATCGTTGAAGTTTTGTGATTTTGATTTTAGTTGGATTTTCTTTCAAAAAACTGTAAGTAATGTTATTTATCTTTACTACGTAATGTTTTTGAATGATTTAAGTTACAACAACAGTAACTTTTTATGTTTCAATTGATAAAAAAACTAGAAATAAAAAACCTCTACGCGAACAATTCGTAACGGTCAAGATTTCTAATAAGATTATAAGATAATAATAGTATATTTCTTATTGGAATACCATAGTAAATACTTTTACTAGTAATTGCTAAATGTTATATCTATATGATTGTATAAGAAAAATAAAGGAAGACGATATAAAATATATACACAAAAAGGGTTTGAAAATGAGTTTAGTAAGCGCGCGCAAACTGTCTATTGTCGAATTTTTAGCAAATGTTTGCAAGTGAAAAAGTAGAATTATTATAATTATTACATGCATAATTTCGGTTAATTTAGGAAGAATATGTTATTGATTGTAAGGACATAAAAATAAAATAAAAACTTACGATATTTCATTCATAAAATAAAATTTATCGTCAGTAAGTACACTTTATCAAGATCCGTTAGAAACAAAGAGCTGTACAAAATAAAATAAACATTTATATGTTATGGTTATTGTTTCTACTTATCGAAAATCTTATCGGCTTTAAATAACTGTAACTAAAACCTCTTTAAACATAAATTAAAGGTCGTGAGAAACATAAATATTTAAAACAAGTGCCGCCAGCTGAGGTGACGACGGACGCCTCGGTACAAAGCTGTTTTTTGTTATGGCGGGCGCAGTGAGTGATAGGTTAAAAGTGCTACCAAACACCGAATACGAAAGATAGATGACGTCTCGCTATGCGCTACAACACCGCCCACAAACGGTATGGGTGTGCAATATCCACGGGAAAGCCGTATTGCTACAACGAGCCCGCTTACCGCCTGCACTAAGATGATATGTCTAGGACATATCGGTTAGCGAGTCCAAGTTTACCTCGGTCTCGGTTTCTCGTGACGCTCGATACATGCCACTATAGTAATCCTTTTCAAGTCCCATTTCTATTAATATAATGCTTTTACATATTTGAGATCTTCCACATATTTGCTTTATATCAAAGACCTTACTACTATATATCTTAATTATATAGGACTTCCGTTCATAAATCTACTATCATAATGCTTATGCATCAAAGAGACCTTCTATAATAATGCTTTTGTATCATAGAACTTACTATTTTATGTCTTTAACATATGGGACTTTTTAAGCTATTGCATAACTTCTATCGCGGGCCTTGAGCGCGGGGACCGAATCCAGAAATTCCGTAACGAAAAAAAACCTCCCCACTCCGACGGGCACGGAGGTGTGGCTTGAAGGCCGTGCATACACGGTGTATGTGTGCGTGCAACTAACAAACACACACACGCGTATAGTTTAAATTCTCAATTTAGATTCTCAATATGTATATACAGGGTCATTTTTAATTTACTGAAGCCCTTTGGGGAATATATTATTTACACCATAACAACAACATCTCTAAGAAAAAAAAAAATATATTTCTTCAATTTTTATTTTCATACAAAAATAAAAATATTTTAATTGGAGCTTCTAAACGGTAATAGTCCTAGTCAGGCAGTTAGCAATAAAAAAGCGCGTGGCGAGGGAGGGGTGGAGGGGTGTAAGAGCCGACGATACTCATAAACTTGACCTAATTAGTAACATGTGTCGTCAGTCGCCTTTGATGCGCCCGCGACGCTTGTCTTTACGTTGTGAGATTATTGTGAACGTTACCTTGTTACGATGGCATACCGATACTCAAATGTTGAGTAAACCGAAATGGTGCGAATTTTAGCAATTTGCAATGATAACGGTTAGTGAAGCCTGCCGTGAATATTCAAGGCGATTTCCCAACTCACGTGCACCGTGCTACGCTACGATGCTAGGCGCTACACAGCGATTGCGAGATCACGGGCAATTCCAGCCTGTATCAATCGATCGTGGTCGTCCACCGCGGCGCACAGTACGTGAGCAGGAAGACATACTGCAGTTTTTTGAAGACAATCCAGCAGCGAGCACTTATGAAGCAGCCCGACAGTTCAATGTGTCACAATATTACGCATGGAGTGTCATACACAATGAATGGGAAGTACCCCTTTCACCTGCACCGTGTTCATGAACTCAGCGAAGCTGACAAACCTGCGCGAGTTACATTTTGTAATTGGTTACTAGCTACTGAACGAGCTAACATTTTATGGACTGATGAAGCAACATTTGGCAGAATAGGGCTATTTAATACGCACAATGAACACTTGTGGTGCTATGAAAATCCACATGAACCAAGACCACATAGCTTTCAACACCGGTTTAGTGTCAATGTGTGGGCAGGCCTTATTAATACAACGTTACTGGGCCCCAGTTTTCATAGAAAGATTAAATGGTGAAAGCCATTCACAATTTTCTCACTGACACGCTGCCGGAATTGTTAGAGGATATACCACTTACATCTCTACGCAATATTTATTATCAACTTGACGGGGCACCGGCGCATTATGCTCGTCAAGTTAAGGATTATTTAAACAGAGAATACCCTGGACGCTGGATCGGACGTGGCGGGCCTTGTGCATGGCCTCCCAGGTCGCCAGATATCACACCAATGGATTTTCATTTGTGGGGACACGTAAAGACATTAGTGTATACTGGTCGCACATTCGAAACCCGCAACATGTTGAAAGAAAAAATAATTTGGGCATTCGATCAAATCAAAATGAATACTCAACTTTTATCTCGTGTCGGTGAACAGTTAACTTTTAGGTGTGGAGGTGATTATTTTGAACGCTATGTGCGCGATACTCACCACCATTCGCGGACGAGTACCTCTAATTATAATGTATAAATTTGTATATTTAATATTTTTATTGGACCCTTTTTTACCTAAATATTTTTATTCAATTACTGTTGTAAAATGTGTGTTAATATCTGTATTTAATCATTATAACTATTTTATTGTAATATTTGTAATTATTTTAACCCGCATCCAGAACGAAATAAATCTACGCATACTGTGTATTTTTTAAATACAACTTGCATTTAATAAATAAAAAATAGCTAATAATACTCGACATTTAATTTGCACGTGCTGCGAACTGTAAAGGGCAGACGGCGCCTTTGATGACGCCTGTATCGACGACAAAGTATACCTTTGGCTTGGCCTTGGGCAGTGATCGTAACAAACTACCTAATTGTTTATTAAAAATGTCTATAAATTCGTAAACAAATTAATAAAATAATCAAATAGTCAATCAAATTGCTTTATGCTAGAAAAGGAGTTTAAGAAAAGTTAATGTAAATTTGTCATTTGGAGCGGCGCCCTGGTACCATAGGCACAGTGGTGAATAGTTTAGTAGGCAGTATAAAAAAGTACTCTGTGGGCAGTAGACACTCGCGACACAATCAGTTGAGCGCGGGCGTCGACCGGCGCGGCGGCGCGTCGAAGAGGTTACTTTACAATTACCTATTGCTCATTTTAATATTTGTGATTTTTTTAATGTTATTTGCCTATCTAATTATGTATATTGATTTTTCAACATGATGTGTGATACTGATATCAAGTGGAAAATAAAAAAAGGCATTTTGTGTGACTATGTATTCTGAAATTGTTTAGGTACTACAAAATACAGGCTTAAAAGGAGTCAGACATGACAATAAAAACTTAAAAGTAGCTTTTATGTAAATGTATTACATTCTGTAAAGAGTGATCTCACTAAAATCGTTTGTAATTATGCCACCATTATATTCCCAAAAGGTCTTTAGTAAATTAAAAATGACCCTGTATATTATTATATATATATAGGATAGGGTAACAAACGAGCACACAGTCCACCTGATGGTAAGTGGTTGCTGTGGCCCGTAGACATCTACATCTATCCTCGATTATGAATCAAAATGCAGATGCGTTGTCACCCGTGAGGACTAAGATGGAATGCCTCGTATCCAGTAAAAAGGGTCTCCGGTTCTCTACACTCATCATACGAAATACAGCAGCATTAAGCTACTATTTCACGCTGGTATTCTGTGAGAGCGTGGTCCTTCCCCGGTCGAGCCGACCCATTCGTGCTACAACTATACTACTAATATAACTGCAGCATGGCTCTACCACGTATATAAATATATATATATATATATATATATATATATATATATATATATATAATAAATTCATTCTTCATTATGTATATAACAGAAGCCATCGAACCAAGCACGTGTACTATTCAGTACCTTTGTTTTTGGTGTATAGATAATGCACATTAATGCCGCGCAGAGAAAGTATATATGATATTATATCTATATAAATGTACATCGCGCGAAATTCGATAATCACTTCTTAATATCGTTATTTTTTTTTAAATGAATATATTTGTTTTGGTGTGTCATTACACTATTTATACCTAATTATTTATACCTATTATTTATACCTAGATATTTTCGTTTTATAGAGAAGAAAAGCGTAAAGAGCTAAAAAGAAAAAAAAACTAATGCACGTCAAAGGGCATATTATCAGCGTCAGAAAGATTTGAAGAAAAATGAAGAAAAAAAAGAAACAGTACCAAAATCAAATGCTGAACGTCAAAGGAAATTTCGTCAACATAATGCAGAAAAATCTTACATGGATATGTAATTTGATTTAATAATAATATTTTTAAGCTATTGCATAGCTTTTATCGCGGGCATTGAGCGCGGCGACCGAATCAAGAAATTCCGTAACGAAAATAAACCTAACACCCCAAAACCTAACATCGTCTAACGTCGTTTAAGTTCGGCAGACTTCTGCAGGGTGTTTCCGTGCGTGCTACTAGATGTATGCGTGTAGACTAGTTGCATCATGCAACTAGTCTACACGCATACTACTTATATTTTATATACTTATATTTATACTTGCATGTATTGTACGATAACAAAAAATATTTTAAACAATAATATAGTTTATTGCAAGAAGTATATTCTTTATATTTATATGAGTCGTCGTCATGCTAGCAACTTTCGTGAATTTAGAGTATTTAATAAACACAGACTTTATACTTAAATATATTTTTTATATTTATATATTATTTTTGATGGCACGTTTGGCGCAGTGGCTGAACCACCCGAATGCAGCGTAGCGGATCATGGGTTCGATTCCTGCATGGAGCAAACATTTTTGCTAACAAAGAAAAAAATACTGCATAAATAAAATAAATAAATAATTATAATTGCATAAGTTGATAAAAATGCTATGCAATAGCTTTACCGCGGCAGTCCCCGAGTGCCACACGTATTTTTTTTAATAATAAATTTATTTATTTACCAGAAAACAGTCAAAATACAAAAAGTTCTGTGACTCCCACACTAGGCATGGCCTGTCTCGAACTTCAACCCACAACTCTACTATTGTAATTCTAATTCATCTTAGAAACCTTTTATTGTATTGCTTTTGTATGTATAATATTTTTGACCTGTATTTCTATTATTTATACCTGTATTTCTATTATCTAAAATGTATTTATTTTTAACTTTATACTTATTAATGCATTTTTATTGTTTGATATATTTTTTCTAAGATAATTTTTGACGGCTTTAATACAAAATAATTATTAATTATTTATAATAATAATGGACCCTCAAAGTAGGAATAGCTGAGTGTGGCAGAAGGAGCACGAAAGCAAAATAAATGCTGTAGAAATGCAGTCATTAAGGAGTATATGAGGGTAAATCTTGAATGATAGGGTGATGAATTGTGTGATAAAAGTGTGGTTTGCGAGATGATGTTGTGACCAAGATTGAAAAAGTAATACTTCGTTGGTTTGGTCACGTAGAAAGAATTAACGAGGGAGGAGTGACAAGGCAAATTTATGTTGCAGAAGTGAACGGCGGAGTCGGGAAGGGTCGCCCTACACGAAAGTTTATCGACCAAATTAGCGATATATTGAAAATAGGCCATATTACGAGTACCCTTATCCGACGAGCATATATGCGTAGGTATATGAATGTAAAGGAAAATTGAGAGAGGGTGTAGCGGGGTCGTGCAGAAAAAAATGGTCACTATTATTATGATATAATAAAAAAAAAATTATCTATCTTATCTTATTCAAAGAAATCGTTCTAAAGTAACATCATAGTAAAAACAGAATTGTAGGCTATCTTCTAAGAAATTTACTGAACGCCACTAAAATGTGTGTGTGCCTGGCACGTGACAGTACGGACTCGAACGCACGAGCCTCAGGACGCACACGACGGCACTTACTACAGCTACGCTTCGCAATCAACTTTGTTGACTTTTAATGAAACTTTGCCTGCAGTCTTTTTTCTGTATTCTTTTTCCATAAATAAATCCATAAACACTCACGCCTGTCACCCAGAGGGGTAGGCAGAGACTACAGATTTCTATTTGGCACGATCCTGACACACCTCTCTCGCCTCATTCACATCCATACACCTACGCATACATGCTCGTCGGTTAAGGGTACTCCTAATTTGGCCCGTTTCCAATAAATCGCCAATTTGGTCGATAAATTTTCGCCTAGGACGTCCCTTTCCGACTCTGCCATTCACTTCTGCAACATAAATTTTCTTTGTCACTCTTTCCTCATTCATTCTTTCCACATGACCAAACCACCGAAGCATTCCTTTCTTAATCCTGGTCACAACATCATCTTGCAAACCACACTCTTCTCTTATTACACAATTTCTTACCCTGTCATTCAGATTCAGCCCTAACATACTCCTTAACGACCGCATTTCTACTGCGTTTATTCTACTCTCGTGATTCTTCTGTCACACCCAACTTTCACTACCATACGTTAAAGTAGGGACCAACACAGCATTGTGAATTGCCATACGTGCCTTTTTCGACACATTTTGACTCTTCACAATAGAGTGCAGGGCCCCATTTACTCTATTTCCCGCATTCACTCTTCGTTCTATATCCTTATCATATCTCCCATAATAGAGATAGACCTAATAGACAAACTCATCTACTTGCTCGATCAACTCCCCTTCTATTCTTCTTTCACAAATCGTTTACTTTCTTCTCTTTCAAAAACCATAACCTTCGTCTTACTTGCGTTCACTTTCATACCCCTTTCTTTTAATGATCCGTTCATTAATGTAACCATCATTTGCAACCCGGCCGCCGACGACGCAAGAATGACTTGATCATCGGCGTACAAAAGGCATTTGATGGTTAACTCACCCATTCTTAATCCGCATTCTTCAATTTTCAAATTTTGCAAACAACTGTCCATAAATAGGTTGAACAGCCACGGGGAAGCCACACAGCCCTGTCTGACACCTTTATGGATGTCAAACCAGTCCGAGTAGACCCCGTTGATCCTAACACAAGCACTAGAGTCCCTATAAAGAGACTCCAATTCCTGTATCAAGCCAGCGCTCAACCCAAATGAGTTCAGTGTTTGCCATAACAAATCCCTATCCACTCTGTCATAGGCCTTTTCCAAGTCCATTAACGCACAAAACACCTTTTGGTTTTTGGCCAGAAACTTCTCCGCGATCATGCGCATGGAAAAGACTTGATCTGTACATCCCATTCCCTTTCTAAATCCCGCTTGCACATCCCAAATTTTTCCATCAGTTTCTTTTATGACCCTTTCAATCAGTACCTTAGCGTACAGTTTTCCCACAGTGCTAAGAAGGCTGACGCCACGGTAGTTTTTACAGTCCCGCTGCGACCCTTTTCCTTTATATACTGGGACTATCACGGCTTTGCACCAGTCTACCGGTACCCGTTTCAGTTCCCAGCATAAATTAAACAAGGTGTGCAGCAGGCCTGCCACCACCTCCTCTCCAGCCCTTATCATTTCGAGTGAAACTCTATCATATCCGGGCGCCTTACCCGCTTTCATGCTTTTCATTGCTTTCATTATTTCATCTATACTTATCTCGCTACCTCTTTCCTTTTCTTTCGGAGTTTCTACTTCACTTAGTACACATGTTGTCTCCTCACTCATAAACACGCTTTCAAAATATTCCTTCCATCTCTTTAAACTCAAAACTTCATCATTCAGAATATAGCCATTCTTGTCTCTTATAACATTCATCATAGCTCTTTTGAATGTCCCCTGGCAGTTCTTACCAGTTTCCAGAACATTTTAATATTTGCCTGGAAGTTATCCGATATTCTTCTATCATTCTTATCCGTTCTTTCTTGCTTTTTTCTTTCAACTACTTCTTTTACTCTCTTATTAAGATGTCTAAAGACCGCCTTTTTCTTTCAATATCATCATTCGTACCGCTAGAATTACCAGCCTTTGTTGCTAGTAAATCTAGCCATGCTCTCTTCTTTGCTTCAACTTCCATACGTATCTTATCATCCCACCATAACGTATTATTTTTCCTTTCATTCTTTCTCTTACTAACACCACATACTTCGGTAGCTGCATGCACTAAACCTCTTTACATTTTGCCATACATTCTCCAAGTCTAACTCCTTCATACATAATTCATCCAAACCACTTATATTTTCTTTCAGTCTACATTTAAACTTGTTTCTCTCACCTTCATCTTGCAACTTTTCTGTTCTAATACGCTGTAACGCAGTGGTAGACACAGATGACCGATGACGCCAACGCCTGAATAGACCATTAATTCGGCATAAAACCAAATATTGATCCGTTCTTACGTTAGAACCCCGGTGAACCCTTGTATCCACCACTGCGCCCCTCAATCTTTTATCCACAATTATGAAATCTATCATGCTTCTATCGTCACCTCTTTCCCAAGTATACATATGAATCCTCTTGTGGCGAAAGCAAGTGTTCGTCACAAAAAGATTCTTTTCCATACATACTGACTGAGGAGACTTTCACCATTCTCATTTATACTTTCATCACCAAACGTTCCCAATATCCTTTCATAAACAAGCCTCCTCACCCCCAACCCTTCCATTAAAATCTCCTAGCATAATAATATTTTCATTTCCCTTACACTTCATTAACACCATCCTTACCATTTCCCAAAACTGCTCTCGGATATAAGTGGGCTTAGACATGTCTGGGGCGTAGACCCCTAACACGAACAACTTCTTTAAGCCCGCTTTCATTCGTATCCATAGCAGTCTTGGGCTTACACATTCATACTCTTTCACCCATTGGCCCATTCTTTCTGAAAGGATGATACCTACTCCCTGGCATGCCCGCTCGATCTCGTCTACACCAGACCAGTATGCGGTATACATGCCATGTGTAGTGACATCCTTCCCCTTCCTTTTCGTCTCATTTACGCATAACACATCTATTCCTCTATCGTACATCATATCGCATACTTCATCCATTTTATCATTCCTTGCCCCACATACATTCAACGTAGCGAGACAGGCCTCTACAATCCACTTTTCGCCTCTCCGGGAGACAGAACGTGACGGGTGGCGAACCTCATCGCCGGTTTTCCTCCCGGAGATTTTTCGCATCTTCATTCTTCTTTTTCTTTTTGTTAAATAAAGTAATAATGTATGGATTTGTTTAAGTTAATAAGCTTTTTATTAATAGGTTATAATTACTATATCTATACATAAATACAGACCCCACAATTACATTAACTATCATATCTCATCACATCAAGTTAATTTAAAACATTAAATATGAGCTCACACAATATTCTCAGTGTTAATTAACTCGTATTTTAGTCATTTTACATTTGTTCTAATGTAAATCTGGATTTCTTTTGACAAACATAGATTCTTTGAGAGAAAACTAACGAAATGATTAACAAATATGATGCATAAAGTTATTAATCGCACGCAGACTCGACGACTACCAGCCTCCCGAACAAGCCAGTTTCCGAAAAGGCTTAGGTAACATAGACCACACAGATACCCTGCGGCAGATTGTACAGAAGACCGAAAAGTACAATCTGCCACTTTGCCTGGCATATGTGGACTATGAGAAAGCCTTTGATTCCGTCGAAATTTGGGCAGTGCTACAGTCCCTTCAGCGGTGCCAAGTTGACTGTCGGTATATCTAAGTGCTGAAGTGTTTGTACAGTAGGGCTACGATGGCTATCCGAGTACAGAACCAGAGTTCGAAACCTATCCAACTGCAGAGAGGTGTAAGACAGGGTGATGTTATATCCCCGAAACTCTTCACCGCTGCGTTGGAAGACGTTTTCAAGCTACTGGACTGGAAAGGATACGGTATTAACATCAATAGCGAGTACATCACTCACCTTCGATTTGCCGACGATATAGTCCTTATGGTAGAATCGCTGGAGGACCTTAGCACTACGCTCAATGACCTCAATGGTGTCTCCCAACGGATAGGTCTTAAGATGAATATAGACAAAACAAAGATCATGTTTAATGTCCATGTCACACCTATGCCGGTAGTTGTTGGGTGCACTATGCTCGAAGTTGTTGACGAGTACGTTTACCTGGGACAAATAGTCCGACTAGGTAAGTCAAACTTCGACCGAGAGGTCAATCGGCGGATTCAACTCGGCTGGGTAGCGTTCGGGAAATTACGACACATCTTCTCGTCAGGTATACCTCAATCTCTGAAAACTAAGGTGTACAACCAGTGCGTGTTGCCAGTGATGACTTACGGATCTGAGACGTGGTCCTTCACTGCTGGCCGTATGAGGACGCTCAAGGTCGCTCAGCGAGCTATGGAGAGGGCTATGCTCGGAATTTCTATGCGTGATAGATTCAGAAAAGAGGACATCCGCAGTAAAACCAGAGTGACAGACATAGCCCAACGGATTAGTAAGCTGAAGTGGCAATGGGCCGGCCATATAGCTCGAAGAACCGATAACCGATGGGAAAGAAAGGTTCTCGAGTGGCAGCCTCGTACTGGTAGGCGTAGTGTAGGGTGACCCCCCACTAAATGGAGTGACGACCTGGTAAGACATGCAGGAAGTCGATGGATGCAGGTGGCTCGGGACCGTGCTTTGTGGCATTACTTGGGGGAAGCCTATGTTCAGCAGTGGACTTGTTAAGGGCTGTAATGATGATGATGATGATGACGCATATAGTACGTATCGTATTTATAATGTTTGTAAATACTATAACTACTTATAAAACTAAATGAGATTTAGCTGTTAAATAAAAAGACAGTTACCTGACCCTGGAACAGTAGGCATTCAAGTATCGCGCGGTGCTGGACTTATCCTACTATGTATATACTATAATAACATCTTCAAAAACGAAAGTTTTTTTTTAAATTGTAAGCCATTTTTATATCGATCTAATAAATAATATGAAGGATTCGTGTCACCATAAAAAATTCATATAAAAATTGATATTTCTGGTTATAGTGAATTAACAATAGGATGATTATTTCGGAGCTCGTTGTTTTATGTTCTCTCAACACGCAACATTTTGAATATAAAAATCAGTAATATTTTAAATATTGTTTTCATTGTGGTGGCAATAAATTATAATAATTTTTATATAGGATAAGGGTGACAAATGAGCACACAGTCCACCTGATGGTAAATGGTTACTGTGGCCCATAGACATCTACGTCTATCCTTAACTACGAATTAAATGTAATGAATGGAACTTTTTATTTAAACAGTGTAAGTTATGATGTAAAATTTGTGGAATGAATAAAGAAATATTTAATAAAAATTAATTATTTATTATTCCATCTTAGTCCGCGGGGTGACATCGCATTTGCATTTTGATTCTTAATTGAGGATAGATGTGGATGTCTCTGGGCCACAGTAGCAACTTACCATCAGGTAGACTGTGTGCTCGTAAATCATCCAATGCTGTATAAAAACGTACTATCCATAAATATAGTAATTTTCTTTATAAGGTTTGCAAGTTAAAAACTTGTAACTCACCAAAGTGCAAGTTAATGTGTTAACCATGTTTCTCATGCACACTTTGTTTTTTGTTTTGTAAATTCGTTTCAAAACATTATTATTAGATTTTCGGAAAGCTAAATAATGCTTACTTCATTAATTTAATCTAAAATTAACTTTGGTAATTCTCAAATTACAAAAATCATCGAATAATTTTTTATTCTTGAAAATTATTCGATGATCGACAACCCAATTTTTCACCATACAAATATGAAATCGCCCCATAAAATAAACACAAACTCTATAACCCTATTTCGCTCTCTTAGAGTGTAAAATTTCTAAGATACTTTCTTAGGGGACGCTTCTTCAAATACCAATTAATTTGGTTTATTTTCAGAGTATTTTCGGTAAGTTTCGCGTCAATTATACCGTGAAATATAAAATTTCATATAAACTTTAACAACCCTATTTGATAAAAGGTGTATGTGATAAAAGGAAGATATTTTTCCAATTTCACGCTTCTATGCTTCAACGGTGTGCTCTGTGCGTCTTAATATAATATTTTTCATACAAACATTGCACCCTTGTTTTAAGACCTTAAAAACACGTATTTTATTATTTACACTCAAGGGAATTTGCATAAGTTTTCAAATTAAAAAATGATCAAATTTAATATTTATTTTTCCCATACAAATTGAAACACAGTCTGGACTCCGCGTTAGGCGTTGTTTTGGTAAATCGCAAAATATGTATTTATTTATTTTATTTAAAAAGTACTTTCGGTAAGGTAACTAAAGAATAAAACCATTCTTTTATCCCAATTTCAAACTTAAATGTTCAGCGATTTGAACAGTAAGTTTTAATACAAATATTTTTAAAACCTTAAGATAAAATAAAAGAAATGGATGATTTAATATTTTAATTCAAGAGTATGTGCGTTTCAAGCTTTCAAGTTTAAATTTATTTATTTCCATATACATTTGAACAGCCCTTGTCTGGCTCCGTAAAGGGTTGTTTTGTAAAATCGCATAATACATATTCATTTTTATTATAAAGTACTTTCAGTAAGTTTCGAATCAATCGCTCCTTAAAATAAAAGTTTCATATAAACTGTGTTACCCTATTCCAGCCTCTTAGTGGTTGAATGTTCAAAAATCCCATTTTAGTGGACGCTTACGTCAGAAAATACACCTACGTTCCAAATCATTTTATATTATATAGATATAGTTTATTATCATCATCATTATTATAGATCATCATAAGTTTCCCCTAAAACTGTATTAAAACACGGGCCTGGGCCCCCTTTATTCACTTCAACCTGTTTATAACAGAACGCAAACAAACTTGTTATGTATCCATCGTTTTTTGAACGCTGTCTAGCCAAGTTTGATTCTATATTAGATTAGTTGTAAATAATATATATTTAATACATAAATTAGTGACTGTGGTTGCTCAAAGAAAAAAGCTCGCCTTAAAAATCGACATTTTGGTCGCAGCAATGAAATTGTTTATTCTAATTACTCTACTACATTATTATTAATATGTATTATAATATTAATCGTCGTATAATTAGTCGTAATAGTATTAATATATATTATAATACTAGCATAAAACAGCAGCTTAATACTGTTGGGTTTCGTATGGTGAGTTTCGAAAACCGAAGAGCCCTTTAAACTCGTTCATCTTAGTCATCGGGGTGACAACGCATTCCTCATTTTGAATCTTAATTGAGGATAAATGTAGATGTTTATGAACCATAGTAACCACAACTTACAATCAGGTGGACTGTGTGCTCGTTTGTCGTCCTTATGCTTTAAAAAAAACTATGTGCATTTTTTAGGCGTCTTGATATGTAAAAGAGGAAGTACACAACTTATAAACTGTAATTTTGACAAGTACATTTCATAAAATTTGACATAATCCTAAGACATAAAATAAACATTATTTTCATATGAAGTTTAAGTTCACTATTGACCACAGACATTGGTCAAATTGCTGCACTAAATTATTGTTTTCATCTGTAACAGTACAATTGGTACCTATCATTTTCATCATCATCATTACAGCCCTTCACAAGTCCACTCCTGAACATAGGCCTCCCCCAAGCAATGCCACAAAGCAAGGTCCTGAGCTACCTGCATCCATCGACTTCCTGCATGTCTTACCAGGTCGTCACTCCATCTAGTGGGGGGTCGCCCTACACTACGCCTACCGGTACGAGGCTGCCACTCGAGAACCTTTCTTCCCCATCGGTTATGGGTTCTTCGAGCTATATGGCCGGCCCATTGCCACTTCAGCTTACTAATCCCTTGGGCTATGTCGGTCACTCTGGTTTTACTGCGGATATCCTCATTTCTGAGTCTATCAGGCAGATAAACTCCGAGCATAGCCCTCTCCATAGCTCGCTGAGCGACCTTGAGCCTCCTCATACGGCCAGCAGTGAAGGACCACGTCTCTGATCCGTAAATCATCACTGGCAACACGCACTGGTTGTACACTTTAGTTTTCAGAGATTGAGGTGTACCTGACGAGAAGATGTGTCGTAATTTCCCGAACGCTGCCCAGCCGAGTTGAATACGTCGATTGACATTGGTACCTATGGCGTATTGAATTACTTGGGTATTGCGAGAATTGTAACACGCTACGGCTGTTTCTAACGTTTTTGCAAAAGTGTGATTGAATTTATAAGAAAAAATAGACATAAAAAGTTAATAACAAAATATTTCTACTGCATCAAAATATAGTCCGATAACTAGATCGTGAGTGTCGAGGGACCAAACTAAGTTACAAAGTAATGGAATTTACAACGTTCCATTTTCTATAAATACGATTAGGGAACAAGACGACGTTCTTATTTCATGGCGTAGTATTTAAAATGTTAGATTTGTAGATATGTTATAATTAATAATTAATTATTCATGATGTCCAGACAGTTTGAAAAGTGCCTAATATGAATAGGCAATATAATAAAAACTATTGAATTAATTAAATTGACCGAGATTTATGAATAAAACCTTATTTATTAGGTATAATAATAAAAAAGATGTGTTTTATTAAAATATTATTTTAAAATCAGTATGGAACCATAGATTAAAAGTTACCATAGATTAAAAATCGGAACAAAAGTTAAATTTTAATCTATGGTAACCGCGGTTAACTATGACAGCTGGACGTTGAACATCTCAGTCCTTCCCGTGACCATGGGTGCTGTAAAGCTCTCGAAACGTCGGGTAAAAAAAGTTAAATATACGCGATAAATTCCGTAAAAATTAGTATTATTTCAATAAATACCAAGAGTTACTATTTAAATGGTAGTTACTGATTCTACATTCTGGAGGTACATAGTAATTGTATTCACAAAAATACATACCCGCAATGCTGATGGAACAGTGAGTTGATTGGAATTGTTACAACCAGGAAAAAACATTGATTTTGTGTGAGGGGTGCTCTTACAAAATTAGGCAGCAGTATATTGTATGATGTATGATCTAAGCTTTGTTGTTCTAGGTTCAATACATTACTCACTTTAGATTGCTACAAGGATGGACTAGATGATTCAGATGGTTCCCGTTCTAAAGTTTAACGTGTTGCTGCTTTATCAATTCTTCGCAATCATGACACTCACGCGATGACGATGGCAACTGAAATAATATTAAATAAAAAAAAATAAGACAAAGTGAACAAAATAAAATAGATTTGTTTACTTTAAACTCAAATATAGGTAAATGTTACTTAAAACTTAATGCCCTATATTATTTAATAATTAAGGACTTACTGCCTACCAGTAGTCCAAAAACAATTAAAAATCGACTGTCTTATTTCTTGGTATTTGATAAAAATTGTCCATTTCGTAACTATCTGGTGTTAGCTAGCTAATCTTATCGCCGTGTTACAAATAAGCTATTTTGTTTGTTAGGTATAGCTTGTGCATATGTTAAAAATAAAACAACTTCATCATTTCATACATTCATCACTATCAAATATCAGCACTAGAATTAATAAATTAAAAACTGTTGAACACTTACTTTTAACTGTTGTCACACTATAATGTGATCGACAATCTCACTCCATATGAGTTCTTGAGAATTTATTTGAAAAATAACAAACAAAATAACACAATGGCAACTATTTAGTTGTGAATTCACTAGTACCTTTTTTACTTGTTGAATTGTGGTTTCATTTCGCATGACATATTTCCTATAGCTGTCAGATTTGATGTTGCCACATAACTAACATAAATACAACGAAACGATATCGATTTGTATTCGATTAGTAATGAAATGAAAAAATAATAATATTTGAGTTTCGCTTTCAGTTCTACACGCTTTTTAAAATATATTTTCTTTTATTTTTTTAAATTATGTTTTAAACGTATTTTTAAGAACAGTTAAAATGTGGAGTAGCGTATTGTTATGCTCTAAACAGTTCATGGTAAATCAGCTAAAAATTCACTTGTTTAATTATCATAACATGATTCTATTTTAAATGTATTGTTAAAACAGATAACAATAACAGTTAAATTGTGCAGTAGCATTTTATTGTACTCTAAAGAATTCATAGTAAATCAGCTAGTAATTCGCTTGTTTAATTATCATAACATCATAATATCCATAGCGATTCGATTATTATTCGATTAATAATTTCATAAAAAGAGAATAATCTTGGAGGTGTTTTAACTTCTGCTCGCTTTTTAAAATGTATTTTCCTTTTTTATTTAAATTCTATTTTAAGTGTAATTTTAAGAACAGTTAATTGTGCAGTAGTGTTTTATGAAGCTCTAAAAAATTCATGGTATATCAGCTAGAAATTCACTTGTTTAATTATCGTAACATGATTTCATTTTAAATGTATTGTTAAGAAAAGATAAGAATAACAGTTATATTGTGCAGTAGCGTTATGTTATACCGCATAGAATTCATTGTAAATCAGCTATTAAATCGCTTATTTAATTATTATAACTACAGATGTGAAGGCGGTTGTTAACGTTTTCAACCAAGCCGATAACAACGGTTGTTTTTGTCTTGAAATTGATAAAAATTGTGCAGTTGCGTTTTGTTAAGCTTTAACCTTTTGAGCGCCACGCCAAAAACGCATTACCGTGTCCTGTACGCCAAAGCGCCAAAACAAAATAGTGTTGCCAAGAGTTGATATATCGATAACGTGAAATAACTTGTTTTTGTTGGTTTTTTATGCTATAAATGACTCTTAATAAACTGTATGTTTTATTTAATCTTGTGCCGTCTTCCACTCTTTTTATATATGTACTTTGAACATATAAACATAAATAAAAAACAAACAATAACAATAAAATAGTAGTAAACATTAGCACTACTCTCCATCCTAATGACGACACTGTCGCGACTGGACGACAACGGCGTAGCTGACCTTTGAATTTTGGATAGTTTTCAAGAAATCTATGCCTCCCGCGTTTGACACTAGCGGTCAATCATAGACGACTTTGGCGTGCTGGACTGGACTGGCTGGATTTAGTTCAATGTTTCTTAGTACTTGTGGCTCTAGAAGACTTGTTTTTTATACTCACATGTTGCTAGGTTATTCCTATTTTGAGGAGTGTAAAATTAAAATACCTGTAATAATTTTCCAATATCTATATTTCATATTTTTCGGAGCCGGGTTTTTTGTCAACTATAGACGTCGTTGGCGTTCAGGGCCCGCAGGTGTTGGTCAAGTATAGGCGACTTTGGCGCTCAAAAGGTTAAAGGATTCATGGTAAATCAGCTGGAAACTAACTTGTTTCGTTATCATAACATGATTCTATTTTAAATGTGTTGTTATAAACAGATAAGAATAACTTAACCGATCTTCTTTAAAAACAGATAAGAATAACAGTTCTTATCTGTTTTCAAAGAAGATCGGTTAAGATTAACAGTTAAATTGTGCCGTAGCATTTGTTACTCTCTAAAGGATTCATTAGAAATCAGCTAGTAATTCGCTTGTTTAATTATCGTAACATCATAATTATTTAAAAATTATATTAGCACTGTAATGATGACACCGTAAATAATCAATCGAAAAAGAGAATCGATTTTTTTAAATGTGTTTTGTGGTTGGCAACACTTTTTTTTATTCACAAACTAATGACATAATGATTTACCTAATTTTTATTATTATGTTTCCGGTACTTTTAATTTGTGCAAAAATATTCCCATTGTTTGAGGATAAATGAATACCGCGATTAATAACCATATATAAAGATATAATTTTTTAACAAATTCACATTGTTGGGCGTTCCATGGCCGAAAATGGGCGTCCCCCTTTAAAAGTATGCGAGACTTCAGAACTATTTAACCTGAATACCAAAACATAACTTGAAAACAAAAGTCTATTTGTTTTATTAAAAACTTCTTGCTTTGCTGTACTAATAGACATAGACATAGTCTCTTCATCATCATAGTCTTCCCCCAAGGGATGTCACAAAGCACGATATTTTTTACCTGCATTTATCAACATCCTGAATGTACAGACCTGGTAACAGGTCATCACGCCATCTAGTGGAAGTCCGCCTCGCAATTCGAATACCAGTACGAGGTCTCTCGAGAACCTTTTGTTTCCCATCAGTTGTCGGTTCTTCGATATATTGCCGCTTGAGCTTGTTAACCCGTTGGGCTATGTTGTTTATTCTGGTTCTACTGCAGGTGTCTTCATTTCTAAATTTATCATGCAGAGAACCCTGAGTATAGCCCACTCCATAGCTTACTTAGCGACATTAAGCTTCCACATATGGCCAGCAGTGTAGGACCACGTCTCAGATCCATGTCATCACTGGCAACATTCACTGGTTGTAAAGTCTTGTTTTCAAGTTTACGAGTATATTTTATTTATATTTATATACTTGACGAGACGATGTGTCGTAATCTCCCGAACGCTGCCCGGCCGAATTGAGTCGTAAGTTGAATAGATGTTGTCACTTATTACAACTAATTATATATGATTGAGTTAGACTTGGAGAATGTATGGCAAAATGTTAAGAAAGGTTTAGTGGATGCAGCTACCGAAGTATGTGGTGTTAGTAAGAAAAAGAATGAAAGGAAAAATAATACGTTATGGTGGGACGATGAGATACGTATGGAAGTTGAAGCAAAGAAGAGAGCATGGCTAAATTTACTAGCAACAAAGGCTGGTAATTCTAGCGGTACGAATGATGATATTGAAAGAAAAAAGGCAGTTTTTAGACATCTAAATAAGAGAGTAAAAGAAGTATTTGAAAGGAAAAAGCAAGAAATAACGGATAAGAATGATAGAAGAATATCGGATAACTTCCAGGCAAATATTAAAATGTTCTGGAAACTCGTAAGAACTGCCAGGGGACATTTAAAACAGCCTATAATGAATGCTATAAGAGATGAGAATGGCTATATTCTGAATGATGAAGTTTTGAGTTTAAAGAGATGGAGGGAATATTTTGAAAGCGTTTTTATGAGTGAGGAGACAACGTATAAAATAAATGAAGTAGAAACTCCGAAAGAATGGGAAAGAGGTAGCGAGATAAGTATAGATGAAATAATGAAAGCAATGAAAAGCATGAAAGCAGGTAAGGCTGCCGGATATGATAGAGTTACACTCGAAATGCTAAGGGCTGGAGAGGAAGTGATGGCAGGCCTGCTGCACACCTTGTTTAATTTATGCTGAGAACTGAAGCGGGTACTGGTAGACTGGTGCAAAGCCGTGAAAGTCCCAGTATATAAAGGAAAATGGTCGCAGCAGGACTGCAAAAACTACCGTGGTATCAGCCTTCTTAGCATTATGGGAAAACTGTATGCTACAGATTGAAAGGGTCATGAAAGAACTGATGAAAAAATTTGAGATGTGCAAGCGGGATTTAGAAAGGGAATGGGATGTACAGATCAAGTCTTTTCCATGTGCATGATCGCGGAAAAGTTTTTGGCCAAAAACCAAAAGGATTTTTGTGCGTTCATGGACTTGGAAAAGGCCTATGACAGGGTAGATAGGGATGTGCTATGGCAGACACTGAATTCATTTGGGTTGAACGCTGGCTTTATAGCTTGATACAGGAATTGGAGTCGCTTTAAAGGGACTCTAGTGCCTGTGTTAGGATCAACGGGGTCTACTCGGACTGGTTTGGCATCCATAAAGGTGTCAGACAGGGCTGTGTGGCTTCCCCGTGGCTGTTAAACCTATTTATGGACAGTTGTTTGCACAATTTGAAAGTTGAAGAATGCGGATTTAGAATGGGTGAGTTAACCGTCAAATGCCTTTTGTACGCCGGTGATCAAGTTATTCTTACGTCGTCGGTGGCCGAGCTGCAAATGATGGTTACATTAATGAACAGATTATTAAAAGAAAGGCGTATGAAAATGAACGCAAGTAAGACGAAAGTTATGGTTTTTGAAACAGAAGAAAGTAAGACGATATGTGAAATAAGAATAGAAGGAGAGTTGATCGAGCAAGTAGATGAGTTTGTATATCTAGGTTGCGTATTTAGCAGGGATGGGAGATGTGATAAGGATATAGAACGACGAGTGAATGCAGGAAATAGAATAAATGGGGCCCTACACTCTATTGTGAAGAGTCAAAATGTGTCGAAAAAGGCACGTTTGGCAATTCACAATGCTGTGTTGGTCCCTACTTTAACGTATGGTAGTGAAAATTGGGTGTGGCAGAAGAAGCACGAGAGTAGAATGAACGCAGTAGAAATGCGGTCGTTAAGGAGTATGTTAGGGCTGAATCTGAATGACAGGGTAAGAAATTGTGTAATAAGAGAAGAGTGTGGTTTGCAAGATGATGTTGTGACCAGGATTAAGAAAGGAATGCTTCGGTGGTTTGGTAATTGGAAAGAATGAATGAGTAAAGAGTGACAAAGAAAATTTATTTTTTGTTACAGGCCAAATTAGGAGTACCCTTAACCGACGAGCATGTATGCGTAGGTGTATGGAGGTGAAGGAGGCGAGAGAGGTGTGTCAGGATCGTGCCAAATGGAAGTCTGTAGTTTCTGCCTACCCCTCTGGGTGACAGGCGTGAGTGTTTATGTTATGTTATTACAACTAAACTCACATTTCTCCTTTTCTCTCTGATTTTAACGCATTGTACGGTGAATGCAATATTGGATTTGTCAATGTCGCACGTAACGGGCAACGTCACACGTAGTTAACGGACGATGACGTATTTTCATCACATTGTGCTAATATTGTAAGTATCTACATTTTGTTGAATAGTGCTTTAGAGGTTATTTATTCATATCAAAGTTTGAACTTTCTAGACAATAGCAAAACATTCTAGAAAATTAATACAACATAATTTAGGTATTAAAGGTTATTAGAAGAGGATGATAAAAAAAATTGAAGTAAGCGTTTTCGTAACGTAGTAAAATATGCAAAATATAGCTATCAAAATTTCGCATAATTATCTTATGTCAGTGTATCGTCTAAATAGTTTACAATATGTTCATTAAATCTGAAAAATTGTAAAAGTTTAATTTATTAGTTAGAAATTTTGAAAATTTAATTGTTCGGTTAATAAATAAATCGATTTTTACTATTTATCAGTTGGATTAAGAAAATATTATGTTTCATATTTGAGGATTG
Source organism: Parnassius apollo (assembly GCA_907164705.1). Taxonomy (NCBI): domain Eukaryota; kingdom Metazoa; phylum Arthropoda; class Insecta; order Lepidoptera; family Papilionidae; genus Parnassius; species Parnassius apollo. The sequence goes on along the minus strand of CAJQZP010000220.1, from coordinate 17,551,500 downwards.
GAATGAAAAAATCTGATTTATTTTCCACCAATAACCAAACAACTTTCCAAATTATTTAAATACCTACTACTACCTTAGATTTAAGTCTATCTTTCATGCATGCGGTGCACTCTGCTAACTAACAAAGAAGGTTTTGATTAGTGACAAATAGGCGTTTTACATCAAATTTTTTGGATAAAATTAAAGTGTCGGCCAGTGACACAGTTGTTGTTACTTTTACATTGCATGGTGACTCCTCCAGCACTGAATTTGCGGGGCTACAAAATAACCATAGGCCGCCCCTCAGAAAGGAGAGGCGTTCTATGTCCAATAAATCCACATATATAAGCTGTAAATATACTTTACTCTCCATTCAGTATAAATATCATTCGAGTTTTAATTGATGGATATCCATTAAAGATCTTCACAAGTACACTGCTGACAATAAAAAACTGAGGTTGCCAGTCAGCCTGTCAAGCGTGGCAACTATAGCAAAATGACAAAAATGACAGAACTATGAGGTAATCTAAACTATGATGGGGAAGGATGTTCGGCAGTGGACTTTTATAGGCTGTTATGGATAGATGGATACCATTCAAAACGTAACACAGCAAAGTAGAAAAAGGTAAGAGGGTAGTACCTATGCAGACAGATTTCTAAATAGAAAAGGAGTCCTACTACCTAGTACACTTTACTTTACCGTTACGGTTATAGGTTATTACAGTCCACTGCTGAATACAGGCCTCCCCACAGATTGCCTCATAGGGGGTATATTTACCATATTTGTCATGCTTAGCAAGTGGATCAATAACCGAATTTTCATATTCAACTGCTATTAGAATGCTGGTGCCCATCTCCTGGTTCAGTTTCCCTATGTCGCTACGACAGAACTATGAGGTAATCTATTGGGGAGGCCTATATTCAGCAGTGGACTTTTTACTTTACCGTTACTGTTACAGTTTATAAAAGTCCACTGCTGAACATTGCTATCATGCTTGGCAAACGGATCGATAACCGCATTTTCATTCAGCTGTTATCAGGAAGATACTGCTGGAATCTCCTGGTTCAGTGTCCGACATCCACGTGATAATATAGGGTGGTGGATATTATTACAGTGTTCATCAGTTAAAAACGAAACTTTAAAGAACCAAACTTTAATATTAGAGTTATTCTAATAATGGTAGCACAAAGAGCAGCCCATCCCGATATTTTATAGTACCTATGCGTGAGTAAGAGATCAATCGCTGCCGACACTGCTGAAAGTTTAATCGCAATTTTAAGTTCCTTCTAAATGACAATAGCTAGCAAACGTAATGCGTTCGAGATGAAAGTTCCGGAACACCTGCTTAATAAATTGGCAGAATTAAATTTATTTGAATATATGTATATTTATGAGTACATATACATCTGACATTTTAATATGTATTTTAATATATATTTAATAATATATATTATACATTTTTGCTATTTAATTTTTTTATATTTCATTTTATTAGCTTATACATATTTTGGTGGCGTATATCTTATATATATTTTACTTAGATGTATTACAAAATTTTTGTTATTTTCGTTTATTGTTCTCATATTAACTTTTTACTACACGAACTTCATACTATCTCTGCAACATCCAAAGGTAGACTGGTAGAGATATATACCACTTGTGCATATGAAGTTTTAAATAAATAAATAAATTATATAGTGCCATTTTCGACGTCTACTTTGCCGTTTAGTTTTAAAAAAGTATCATGAGGTAACATGTACATAAGATACTAAAATATTTCACGGACTATCATTAAGGTTTAAACGTTACGCGCAGACTCTTTCCTATTCTAAAATCTTCCCAAGAAATATGTGGAATGTGAAACGAAAAGTGAAATTAATGCCTATTGATGTTATTTTACTTTACTTTTAATCTAGCTGTACCACATGTATTAAGCTTACGTAGCAAGTTTCGAGGAAGGCTAAGATATAGGGGCAAAAACATAGGCGCAATCATATTAGACAAGCGAAATCCAATATTTTTGTTTCATATAAAGGTTTGCTTGAACTGAGTTACGATTAATGATTTGCAACCCTTGATTATTTTGATAACTAAAAAAAAAAGAAAAACAGGCGTCTAGTTACAATAAAAAATATAAAAATCATTTTGCGGGCATTTAAATAATATAAAAATAAAAAATATTGTAATTGGCTAGGCAAATAAAAATTATTACTATTGGTAAACTAACGACGTAGCCGGACTATATAAATATAGGCAGGGTTGACCAAAAAATATATTCCATATTCTATACTCCATACTCTATTCGTCTGCACATCAAAAAAATAGTTTCATTTCTCCACCACTAAATCACTCGGAGGCTGTTAATCGTGGACCTCATATCACCACTATTACAAGTGCATTTTTCAAAACAAATTAATAGCTTAAAAATTACACGAAATAAATCACCCTGGATAATATTAGTTTACTGACCTGAAGTGACCCATAAAAACGGCAACGTCGCAGCGATGCGATCGCACGGCATCGACATAAGTAATTATAAAACCTACACTTGCCCGTACATAGTCATCAACAAATCACAAACTTTATGGTATTGTTTTTATCTAAATAATCACTCTAATCTCGTAATCACTCAAGTTTAATAAATACATCAAAACAAATTTAATAGTTAAATGTTGTGATGCCGGATCCGGGTTTTGTTGCATTCTCCGTAAATAAAAATCATGTCGGTGTATTCCGATGACGTGAATTGATACGAGGCAACTTAAAATAAGTTAAAATGTTTTAAAAATAAAAGCGTCCAATTTCAAACGAGCTGTCACACCACTTCACTAAGTTATTAAAAATGACGTTTTATCTAGCGTATAATTAATGTGTCCTATCACAAACAGAAAAATACAAAACAGTAAAAGTAAGAGTCCAATTTCGCTCAAACTATCACACCTACAGAAATAGTTACATATTGTCTTATTATTGCGTCTTATTATTTTTTATCCTTTGGTCGTCTATTATAAGTAAATTTTTCGTTTGAATTTGTATTCCCACACCAGCAGCGCGCGGTCCCTTTGTTTTTAATTTCGCGCATAAGAATTATGCCTTAAATCATTACTTTTAAGTACATTTTTTGCTTGATTTTTTATTTATTTTAATACTTCGGAGTCAACGAGACAACGTTTGAACTAGGTATATTTGCCTTTGCTGGTCATGGGTCTTTGACCTTCTTGTATTCTTTAGGTGATAAATCTATGCATTTACATGATGTTGCTTAATATTAAATCGAAAAAAAAAAAACGATTACTGGGACTAGGATGCTAATTATTACATATTTTTAGTTATGTATGTTTAAAGAATTTTATTTAGGATATGTCTTTTCATTTAACGTGATAACTTCAAAGTCACGCTGAAGCTATATTGAACTCACAAAAGTTGAGCGATCAGACAAAGTACGACATTGTTATTGGTAAGCTAAACAAAGATGCTACCGCAGAGATAACGGAGTTAGTAATTCAGCCACCAACATCAGGGAAATACGAAGCATTAAAGGAGCGTTTACTGTCAATTTATGAAGAATCCGCAATGAGACAACTACAGAAACTCCTAAGTGAGATGGAGCTGGGGGAACAAAGGCCGTCACAACTTTTACGTAATATGTAAGAATTATCACGTGGTAAGATACTAGACTACACACTTCGTCTCCTGTGTCAAAACCATTTACCGTCAGCGATTAGAGTAGTATGAGCAGTCGCGGATAGCAAAAGTTTGGTTAGTTTGGCTCCAATAGCAGATAAGGTCACGGATGCCACACAACTCATGCAGGTAGCAGAGGTAACATCACCAGCCACGAGTGACCAGAGTACGTTAACATTAATTTTAGTGGAGATAGCAAAGTTAGCTTCGAGATTGAACACTATGGAAGTCAGACAAGGGAGGCAGGTCGGTCGCGATCATCGGCAAAGAGGAAGGAGTACATCTCGTTATCGAAACTTTAGAAGACCTCATTCAAGTTTCAATAGACGAACTCCCGAATGTCCTGATTGGCTGTGTTCGTACCACTTCCGTTCTTGAGAGATCACGTCCATGTGAACAGCCGTGCGCATGGAAGAAGCAGTTGGAAAATTAGCAGACGTGCAAGCTATGGCGGGAGCTTGTGCTGTTCAGCCAGTACACCGCCTATGTGTCACCGACTCCAACCGGGCTGCGTTTCCTCGTTGATACAGGTGCTAACATTTCGGTTATTCCGCGTAAAATAAATATAGGTAGTAATAATAAGTGCTCTGATTATAAGCTGTACGCCACAAATGGTATTGAGATTAAAACTTAAGAAATTAGAACTTTTGAATTAAATTTAGGTTTGCAGCGAGCTTTTAAATGGACTTTTGTAATAGCAGATATTTGATAACCAATATTAGGCGCTGATTTTTAAATCATTATGGATTGTTAGTTAATATTAAGTAGAGAAAACTTGTAGATAAGTTAACAAATTTGCGTTAATGCGTCTATTATTAATTTCAGGTAACCCGCAGTGAAGACAGTGGACTAGAAGCATCTCCTTATCATTCACTGCTAACCAAATATCCGGAAATTACGAAGCCTGTTTGTTTCAAAGAGTTAGCTAAACATAATATAAGGAGAGTAAAATAACTCACCAAATTACCAAATTGCAGGCCAACAAAAAAATTACCAAATTGCAGGCCAACAAAAAACAAAACAGTGGACGCAAGCAAGATCCGCAGCAATCGCAGACCTCATGACTTAAGCATACAGCATATGCATCAAGCGATGGAGAGGGACAACGCGTGTACTAAAGTTGCTTAACCGGTTTCGCAGCGTAATAATCAAACGGTTGAGTCATTATTTGAACCTCAATACCGTGATATTCTTGTAGCGACCAGCACCTCACAGCGTTTTAAATTAGATTCCGTTAATAGAAGCATTGAGGATATAAATGAGGATGGATTTACAACTGTTGTGCATAAAAAGCATAACAGATCGAAAAATATGCGTGATCAATCTGAAACGTGTACGAAATTAAAAGTTGTGGAATCAACATGTACTATATGCGTGTCACGGGTACATAAAGAAGTTTCCGAAAGTTCTTTAATGGTGTACATAAAAGACAAGACAAGGGTGAAAATTGTGTTGTCGTGTGTAACGTGCGTAACATGTCGTGTGACGACTTTTAATTCTTTTAAAATAGTTATACCAATGTCCAAGGCAAATATTTTTCTAAGCCCCGATTTCTGGCCAAAAGGTTTGGTATTTAGGCGCTTTAAAGAATATAAACCACGCCCCTATACCAGATATTAAGTCAAATTAATAGATAAGTAAATAAATAAGTTATGGATATTCACATTTTACAGAAAATTCGTATGGCATCGTTTAATTATAAAATCATTAAACGATCCATCGACCACATTAGGTTGTTATGTAAAGAAGTAGACATTAGGTTGTTATGTTTGCAGGAGTCGTGGCTCTTACAGCATGATCTTGAATTCGCTAATAAAATAGACGATAGCTTTGCTTCCTTCTCAAATTCTTCGAAAGTGTGGATTCTGTGGATTCTTCGAAAGGCATATTACGTGGTCGGCCTTATGGAGGTCTGACCATATTGTGGCGCAAATCTCTTTTTGAATCTGATGTTGTAGTATCCGTTGTAGAATGCAATAGTAATAGGCTAGCAGCTATAAAACTATCATTTCATAACCGCCAGATATTGTTCATAATCGTGTATATGCCTGTATACATTGAAGATAATTTGACTGAGTTCACAAACACTTTGAGCAACATGAGCGCTATAATTAATGAATGTGGGGTCGAGGCTGTGTTAATGGTTGGGGATTATAATGCACATCCTAAGGCTAGATTCGGGTCTGAAATGTTAGCTTATTGTGCAGAACAAACTTGGAACTGTAGTGATATAGACATATTAGGGATCAACTCAAAAACATTCACTTTTTTAAGCGAAGCTCATGGGACGTTTAATTGGTTAGATCACTGCCTGGCTACTTCAGCAGCAAAAAATTATTTTAAATGTAAGTGTGGACAACAGTGTAAGTTGGTCTGACCATTTTCCCTTCATATTGACTGTGATATAAATTTAGTATGTAATTAAAATTTTACCTATACAAAGAATGAATGTGTTCCCGTTAATAAATTTAGATGGGGTCATAAAACCCCCGATTAAATTAAAAAAAATATTCATTAATTGGTTATAGGAAATTAAGTCACTTACCGAAATATAGTCCCTGTAAAAATTGTGATAATTTTAGTTGTGATAAAATGTACTCAAAATTTTATTGATATGTTATATAATTATATTATTAATATTGAAATAATACCAGTTTTTACGGAATTTATCGCGTACATTTAACTTTTTAAATACCCGACGTTTCGAACGCTTTACAGCACTCATGGTCACGGGCGGTACTGAGATGTTCAACGTCCAGATATCATAATTAACCGCGGTTACCATAGATTAAAATTTTACTTTTGTTCCGATCTACACAGTATGAACTTATGGTATCTTGAAGTCTTGCAGTTGTATGCTTGAGTCCGGATTTAATTTTATTTATTATAGGATCCCAAGCAGATGGTAGCACCCAGCCATCTTCTCTATTGAAATTAGGATGTTTTTTGATTTCAATAGCCTCGCGAATCATCCTTGGAAGGAATCGGTGTTATTTAGCGAGGATTTGTGGTCTATCAAATCTGATGTAGTGACGGGGGCGATTCTGTACGTGTCACAGACTGCAGACATCCCGGAGCGTCGATTCTTCACATCAGCTATATGTTCTTTAACGCGGGTTTTAATTGATCTTTTAGTTTGTCCTATGTAGGAGAGACCACATTCACAATCAAGCTTGTACACTCCTGTATCTTGCAGAGGGACATTACACTTGACTGATGGTAAAAACTGACCAATCTTCCTCAGCGGCTTGAAGTATGTTTTGATGGAAGCGCGCTTCAAGATGTAGCCAATCTTGTCAGTGACTCCTCTAACATATGGCAGTACAGCGGGTACACGCTATGATCGCCCCCGTCACTACATCAGATTTGATAGACCACAAATCCTCGCTAAAGAACACCGATTCCTTCCAAGGATGATTCGCGAGGCTATTGAAATCAAAAAACATCCTAATTTCAATAGAGAAGATGGCTGGGTGCTACCATCTTCTTGGGATACTATAATAAATAAAATTAAATCCCAACCCAAGCATACAACTGCAAGACTTCAAGATACCATAAGTTCATACTGTATAGATCGGAACAAAAGTTAAATTTTAATCTATGGTAACCGCGGTTAACTATGACATATGGACGTTGAACATCTCAGTCCCGCCCGTGACCATGAGTGCTGTAAAGCGTTCAAAACGTCGGGTAATTAAAAAGTTAAATATACGCGATAAATTCCGTAAAAACTAGTATTATTTCAATGTGTAGTGTTCGCGTAAATATAAGAAATCATTATGTAAACCAGTACGGACTGGTAATTGTAAATAAAATACGCCGATTAGAAAATCTAAAGACCAAGCGCGCAAGATATCTAACAGCCTTAAATTTCTTGAAGAGATGCCGAGACCATAATCTCATTCCTACGTGTGTCAAAATATCAAACAAAAAGGACATTCGAGGAAGCGCTAAGATCTTAAATCAGGCGAGTAAAAATTTGTTACGGACGGTAATCCAACAAAAACGCACCGATCTATATGACATAAATAAATCCATAGACATCAATCATCCAGTGAATTAAAGAAAGTTTTAACGACGTTTGATTATAATTTTTGCAAGGAAACATTAAATAAACGCGAAATTAGTAAATATAACGAATGCAAAAACAAACATATAGCAAAATATCAAAAATTAACGACCAAGTCAAATGTCAAACATCTGAATCAATGCCAGAACCAAAAGCAACCATGGACAAACACAGATCATAGATTAATCGCGCTCTATAATCTGTCAAAACAAACACTGGATGATGCAACAATTAGGGTTTTATCCATAGGACTCAATTTTGCTATTACACCACGCAAATTACCGTACGAAGAAATTATCTGTAGTGTCGAGGACTGTTTATTTAAAAACAATATGCGGAAAGAAGATTTGGAGGCGATACGTCAAGACATTTCGTCTATGTTACGTCGATGTTCAGTGCCTAAATCGAATCTTCCCAAAGACGAATTTATAGCGTTAAAAAACCTACGCAATAAACTAGAACTTACGATTCTCCGCGCAGATAAGGGAAACGCCACGGTAGTCATGGATACGTCAGATTATAATTCTAAAATACAAGAACTTTTGTCGGATGTAAGTACTTATAAAAAAGGTTAAAAACTACCCAACAAATAGCACACTAAAACAACTAGTGACCTCATAAAGAAACACTCCGAAAAATTAAATCTGGACGTAAAATGGATAATACGTACGTGCGCCAAATCACCAAAATTGTATGGGTTACCAAAAATACACAAGCCCAATGCTCCATTACGTCCCATAGTGAGCCAAATCGATTCACCAACTTACAGATTGGCTCAACACTTAGCGAAAATACTCTCACCGCTCAGAGGATATACAACAGCACACATAAAGGATTCCTACCATTTTGTCAGCGAGATTAAAGACCTACATCTGGCAGACAATGAAACTATGGTCAGTTTTGATGTGCAGACATAGTTTACATGCTTACCTGTTGAAGACTGCATCTCAATTGTAACTAGAAGGCTGGAAGAAAACAACATGTGTAGTGTTATGCTATTTACATATCATTTTGCACTGTTTTGAATTTATTTTTCCATTCTGTTTTTGATTTTCTGCATTCACCTCAAAACTGGATGTTTTGCATCACCTTTATTTTTATATACCATAGGATTGCTTCTAGTTTGAAAGCTGAAGCGAGACTCACTTTATTGGCCGATTGTTCGGCTTTTATACTTTTAGCATAACACTACATTTTCCCCCCGACCCAAAAAAAAAAAATATTAAGGGAGTAGTCAGCCGCTCCCAAGTGAAGATAAAGATAAAGAAATTAATCTTAAGTAAGCTTTAGTCGCTATGACTTAAGTAAAGATTAAGAACGGTCAGAGCGGTAGGGCTCAAAGCCAGAGATCAGCAACATCAGTAACGAGATGTGTCTGAAATAAAAATAAAAAGTGAAGATTAACCAACGAAAATTCGAGGTCCTAAAGCAAGATGTGTTGAAGAACACTGGATCACCAAACAAACAAACAAATTAAAAGAAATAAAAATAATAAGGTGAAAATGATGGTGATATTTATACATATATACAAATTAACAGTTAATAAAAGTTAAGGAAATTTAAGATTTTACATCTTTGATGTGCCACTTGCCTCTAACTCCATTAGGGTCTTCAAGCACATAGACTAGTGGTGACAGTTAGCTATCACTTTGCACTTGATGAACTTAGGGGCAAGTTCAGCATTAAAGTATGCGCCGGCATTGCTTAAAACTTGGTTTTTACGCCAAACAGTGTCTCCCACATTAAATTCTTTAAAAGACCGGCGAAGATCATAGCGAGGGCTATTTTTAGCGTGAGCTAAAAGCGCCCACCGCTCACGGAGTATGCACAGGCTATGCCAGTGGTAGGTGCGCAGCGCCTGATCTAGGCACACGCAGCGTCTGGAGAAGGCACACGCAGCGCTTGGAGTAGGCACACGCAGCGTCCGGAGTAGGCACACGCAGCGCCTGGAGTAGGTACACGCATCGCCTGGAGTAGGTACACGTATCGCCTGGAGTAGGCACACGCAGCGTCTGGAGTAGGCATCACAGCGCCTTGGTAGATGCTCTTAGCGCCTGAAGTAGGCGCTCGCAGCGCCTGGAGCAAGCACGCACAGCGGCTAAAGATAGCGCGGGCACTAGTAGGTGGAGGCGTGGGCGTGGCTAGGCGACGTTCAGGTGAAGGCAAAGGCTTGCAGGATCCCGGGGCAATGCGGCCCCGGGATAAGGCCTTTAGGAGATGCTTCTAGTTTGAAAGCTGAAGCGAGACTCACTTTATTCGCCGATTGTTCGGCTTTTATAATTTTTTTGTAGAGCTCCGCGCTCGACGACGGATCTGAGGTAAGAACGGGAAATTATTTAAATTAAAAACAAATTTTTGTAAATGGCCAAGAAGAAAAGAGTATTTTTGTGGAAGTTTTGAAGTAAAAACATCAGACCGGTAACGAATTTGAATAAAAATTGCCATGACAACCAGATAAACAACGATGTCAAAACATGTCAAATTTTGGTTTCAGGCTCGTAATAGAGAAACGGCAAGATTTAAGTGAAAAATGAGATATTATTGATATAGAAAAAAGTAGCGCAACAGCGCTATTTGTTGGGTAGTTTTTAACCCTTTTTATAAGTACTTACATCCGACAAAAGTTCTTGTATTTTAGAATTATTATCTGACGTATCCATGACTACCGTGGCGTTTCCCTTATCTGCGCGGAGAATCGTAAGTTCTAGTTTATTGCGTAGGTTCTTTAACGCTATAAATTCGTCTTTGGGAAGATTCGGTTTAGGCACTGAACATCGACGTAACATAGACGAAATGTCTTGACGCTCGCCACAGTCCTCGACACTACAGATAATTTCTTCGTACGGTAATTTGCGTGGTGTAATAGCAAAATTGAGTCCTTTGGATAAAACCCTAATTGTTGCATCATCCAGTGTTTGTTTTGACAGATTATAGAGCGCGATTAATCTATGATCTGTGTTTGTCAATGGTTGCTTTTGGTTCTGGCATTGATTCAGATGTTTGACATTTGACTTGGTCGTTAATTTTTGATATTTTGCTATATGTTTGTTTTTGCATTCGTTATATTTACTAATTTCGCGTTTATTTAATGTTTCCATGCAAAAATTATAATCAAACGTCGTTAAAACTTTCTTTAATTCACTGGATTATGTGTCTATGGATTTATTTATGTCATATAAATCGGAGCGTTTTTGTTGGATTACCGTCCGTAACAACTTTTTACTCGCCTGATTTAAGATCTTAGCGCTTCCTCGAATGTCCTTTTTGTTTGATATTTTGACACACGTAGGAATGAGATTATGGTCTCGGCATCTCTTCAAGAAATTTAAGGCTGTTAGATATCATGCGCGCTTGGTCTTTAGATCTTCTAATCGGCGTATTTTATTTGCAGTTACCAGTCCGTACTGGTTTACATAATGATTTCTTATATTTACGTCACTACATCAGATTTGGTTGACCACAAATCCTCGCTAAAGAACACCGATTCCTTCCAAGGATGATTCGCGAGGCTATTGAAATCAAAAAACATCCTAATTTCAATAGAGAAGATAGCTTGGTGCTACCATCTGCTTGGGGTCCTATAATAAATAAAATTAAATCCGAACTCAAGCATACAACTGCAAGACTTCCAGATACCATAAGTTCATACTGTGTAGATCGGAACAAAAGTTAAATTTTAATCTATGGTAACCGCGGTTAACTATGATATCTGGACGTTGTACATCTCAGTCCCGCCCGTGACCATGAGTGCTGTAAAGCGTTCGAAACGTCGGGTATTTAAAAAGTTAAATATACGCGATAAATTCCGTAAAAACTAGTATTATTTCAATGTGTAGTGTTCGCTTAAATATAAGAAATCATTATATTATTAATACTTTACAATGTGCATCTATGAATTGTAAATTAAATTCGTCTGATGCTCCGAAGGTCCGAAGGAGGTCGCCGGAAATGTAGGAGGCAGGTCACTGGCTGGAACTACCATGTGCGAGAATTACACGCAAAAATACGATTATATTTTAAAGAATGCATAGATGATGGAAAACCGTTTAACGGAAAAATTTATGACGATATGAAAATGACGCGTAGGGCTTTTAAAAATAAATTAAAATGGTGCCAAAATATCAAGAGATGATAAGAATTAACATACTTGCCACTCATAGAGCAAATAAAAAATTTTAAAAATTTTGGAAAGCGACAAAAGCCTGCAACATACGTAGTAGCTTGCTAGTTAGCGTGAATGAGATTAACGACAAAAAGGATATAGCTAACGTAAAGTTAAAAGTAAAGTCAGCCTATATACGTCCCACTGCTTGGACTTTTGAGAGAGGGTGGTGGACTTCATGTCTTCGAATTTTTTTTTATTTCTCAGACATGCAGGTTTTCACGATGTTCCCTTCACCGGAAGGTTTGGGGAGGTAACTGACCGGCAGCTAACAGTTTGCTAATAATTTTTCAATTAAACCAATGCACGTGGAGAGTATTCCCCACGCTCAGTCGACAATCTCCAATGCTGAAGTTTTGCCCTTGTGTGCTAGTGATATCATAAAAGTAGTTCATAATATGACGCGAGGAAGGTCTCCGGGCTACGATGGCTTGAGTGTTGAACACCTTCTCTATGCCAGTAATAAACTATTTGATTCTCTAGCATTACTTTTTAACCTATGTATTAAACATACATATCTGCCTGATAAAATGTTACAGACGATTGTTGTACCAGTCGTTAAGAACAAAACCGGTGACCTCTCTAATATTTCCAATTACCGCCCTATCTCTCTGGGCACAATAGTTGGTAAAGTGCTTGAAAGACTTCTACAGCCCGAACTTGTGAAAAATATTAGGATAAGTGATGCTCAGTTTGGTTTTCGTGCCGGTGTTTCTGCCAACTCTGCAATAATGTCCGTTAAGCACGTTGTAAACTATTATAAAAGACGTAGTACATTTGTTTACGCCTGCTATATGGACTTGAGTCGTGCATTTGATTTTGTTAATTATAATATATTATGAAGGAAAATTCATGAGTCCAATGTACCTGGGTTTGCTGAGATACTGGTACGAGAACCAGACAAATAAAGTTAGGTGAGACAACACAACTTCTAGTGGCTATAAACTAGAATGTGGGGTACGTCAAGGAGGGCTGACCTCTCCGTGACGTTAATTGACGGCTTGATCGAGGAGCTTAGGAGTACCAAAATTGGATGTCACATTATTGGTGTAGCGTTTAACAACCTTGGCTATGCAGACGATATGGTGCTCCTTAGCCCATCGATCAACGTTCTTAGAATGCTTATATTCATCTGCGAAAATTATGCTCGTCAGCATGGATTAAAATATAATAAGTCTAAGACTGAAATGCTGGTCTTACGTGCTGGAAAGGGTCCGGAGAGAGTACCGCCAGTAAGCATAAATGGTGTGCAGTTTCGGACTGTGAAAAATTTCAGGTACTTGGGTCATATGTTGTCGGAGAACCTGAGTGACAAATTGTATATTCAGCGTGAAAGTAGAGCTCTAGCTATACGTTGTAACATGCTGGCGCGTAGCTTTGCCTCGTGTTCTGAGGATGTTAAGATAACTCTATTTAAAGCCTATTGTATTAGCTTTTACACCGGACAACTTTGGATAAATTACACCAAAAAATCCTATAACATCCTAAGAGTACAGTATAATGACGCTTTTCGTATTTTTTGGAAACATCCACGACACTGCAGTGCGTCCACAATGTTCGCAGAGGCTGCTGTCCCAGACTTTTACGCAGTGTTACGTTGTAGAACGGCCAGTTTCTGGGAAACTGTACGTAACTCAACAAATGAATTAGTTAAGATCGTTGCTCAGGTGTCTCCTGACAGTATATTTTATAAACACTGGCAGGGTATATCAGACAGTACATCAGACGCTATAGGTGATGAAATTTTTTTAAAGTACTATATTTTAACTCATAATAGTGTTTAATTTGTAATTTTCTATGTGTATAATACTCTAATTCATTGTATTTTCTTAATAAATTAATCTTTATTATTATTTATTGTTATTATTATAATGTGTGCCATCATATAGATAGGGATCTCCTATTTTTGCTGGAGCTAGTAAATTTACCTCCCGAACATTATAAGAAAACTAAAGAAGAGTTTAGATTAATGTAGGAATAAGGGATCTGTCAGCCTTCGAGGAGTCCTGTGGGCGAGTCCTTTGCATTTTGCACCCAAGAAAAATGGTGAAATACGTGCGCGTGGGGATTATAGGCGGTGAGATTTAACTTTTTATGAAAACATTTCATGTTTTGGCACCTTTGGATGCCTATGGACTGACAACCAATGATGATATAAATCTAAGAGTAGTCTCATTTTAAAACTGTTGAATGGGGCTTTAAATATATATATAATATTGTTACGAGCTTGAGGTTCGTGACAATAAAAATTGCCGATAAAATTACCTAAATTAACACTTTAATTTACTTTACACAAATTAATGTTAAAAACACTAATAATTAAACACACTAATTTACTTTATTCCGCTCCGAAGCTTCGCTTGTTTCGCCAAATCAACACTACTTCGATCGCATCTTGCAGCGCCTACTTATATAAATTAGCAAAATATCCAGAATGTTCAAGTAAACACGCGCAAGGTACCGAGAGTTCGAGTTTTAAACTTCAAGAAGTTTGAGTCTCTTCGGTTCGAGACTAGATGGCGCTAGTGCGCCGATTTGAGGCATTGGAGCGCGTAACACTGCCCCCTCCTAAGACATGCTCGTCCCGAGCATTATCGGTCCCATAATAACGCGCTAGGCGATCCACATGGACGATCTTAGGAGTCCCTCTTGCGCCTTTCTGTATCCGGTAGGTTACATCGTTGATCCTGGTCACAATCCGGTACGGGCCGTCCCATTTAGCTTGAAGCTTAGGAGATTTCCCTTTGCTGCGGATTGGATTGTGCAACCACACAAGTGAACCTTCGTCGAACCCTTTGTTGTTCATTTTGCGGTCATACCGGGTTTTCATCTTTTCAGACATTTGCTGGCCCGATTGTCTGACGTGCTCATAAACGTCATTCATTTTGTTCCGCAAGTCATTTGCATAATCGGTTATACTGCGTGCGGCATCAGGTGGTATCCCGGTGATCAGGTCTGCAGGCAGCCGTAATTCTCTTCCAAATTTTGCGAAAGCTGGTGTCACTGCTGTACTTTCGTGAACAGCGCTTCGATATGACAACAAAAACGGTTGTATGTGCTTGTCCCAATCTCGTTGCCGATTGTCTACAACTTTTGCTAGGTACCTCTCCAATGTCTGATTAAATCGTTCCACCATTCCATCAGATTGCGGGTGATAAGAAGTCGTTCTTGTTTTATGAGTACCCATAACTCGGCAAGTTTCCTGGAATATTTGAGACTCAAAATTCCTTCCTTGATCGCTGTGAATCTCTAAAGGTACACCAAAACGACAGAAGACTTCATGAACTAGCTTATCAGCAACTGTTGAAGCTTCTTGATTTGGAATGGCGAAGACTTCTGGCCACTTAGTGAGGTAATCCATCACAACCATGAAATACCTGTTACCGCTTTCACTCTCCGGAAACGGCCCCGCCACGTCAATGGCTATTCTCTCCCATGGTGCACCAACATTGTACAACTTCAATGCACCTCTACTACGAGTCTGAGGTCCCTTTACAGCCGCACAACTTGTACATTTGCGACACCAGTCCTCGACATCGTTTCGACAGTGGACCCAGTAAAACCGTTCTCGGATCTTCAGTAGAGTTCGTTTAACTCCCAGATGGCCGCCTGAATAATCATTATGGTACAGCTGTAGAACATCCGGTACTTTAGCTTTAGGGACAACCATTTGTAAATGACAGCTGTTTCCCCGAACATTTTCCCATTTACGGCACAGAACTCCATCCTGAAGCAGCAAGCTGTCCCACTGGGCCCAATAGCTTTTAGTGGTCGAACTCATCGCTGAGACGTCGCTCCACTTGGGCTTGGGAGCACTGGCCTTCATCCATTCCAGGATCGGCCTGATGTCCGGATCTTCCTGCTGTGCACGTTGTAAGCTGTCCTTCCACTCGTTGCTGAGGTGGTCTGCCCTGAGCACCCTCACGGATACCACTTCCTTACTCTCTTGCCTAGTACAATGTTTGCAATCTTCAGGACAAGGTCTTCTTGACAATGCATCTGCGTTGCCATGAGATTTCCCGTTGCGATGTTCGATCTCGAAGTCGTATTCCTGCAGTAGTTCAATCCACCTCGCAACTTGTCCTTCTGGATTTTTAAACTGCAATAGCCATTTTAGTGCAGCATGGTCAGTTCGTAAGTGAAATTTTCGCCCCAGAAGATATTTGCTAAAATGCTGCAACGACTTTACCACAGCTAGCAATTCGCGTCTTGTGACACAGTAGTTCCTTTCCGGTTTTGACAACGACTTGCTGAAGTACGCTATCACGACCTCTTGGTCACCATTCCGTTGAGACAACACACCGCCAAGTCCTATATCACTTGCGTCTGTGTCAACTATAAATTCTTTGCTTGCATCAGGGTATTCCAAAATAGGTGTTTTGCACAGACGGTCCTTGAGCTCCTGGAATGCGATATAGCAACTTTCATCCCAGCAGAAATGTCGCTTCTCCTCGGTTAGCTTGTGCAGAGGTTTGGCTATATCTGCAAAGTTCTTCACAAATCGCCGGTAATAGGAGCACAAACCCAAAAATGCTCTAACCTGCGTCTTGTCTTTTGGAACCGGCCAATCCTTGACAGCGGCGATTTTCTCTGGATCTGTGCGGATACCTTCTTCCGATACTACAAACCCCAAAAAGTTAACTTGCCGTTGGAATAGTGAACATTTCTTCGGGCTCAACTTGAGGTTGGCACTCTGAATCTTCATGAGCACGCGTTCCAGGTTTTGAAGGTGTTCCTCAAACGTACGGCCTATGATGATGATGTCATCCAAGTAGACCATACAGGCATCGCCAATTAGCCCGGTAAGTACAAGTTCCATCAGCCTTTCAAACGTTGCTGGAGCATTGCACAACCCAAACGGCATTACTTTAAATTGCCACAGACCCTTTCCCGTCGAGAACGCAGTTTTCTCCTTGTCCTTAGGGTCAATTTCAACTTGCCAGTAGCCACTTTTTAGATCCAGCGTGCTAAACCACTTTACTCCTGTAAGCATGTCCAGCGTGTCATCAATTCTTGGCAAGGGATAGCTGTCCTTCTTCGTAACGTCGTTCAGACGGCGGTAGTCAACACAAAACCGCTTGCTGTCATCCTTCTTCTTCACCAGCACCACTGGTGAATATCATGGACTAGATGAAGGTTCAATAACACCATCCTTCACCATTCCCTCAATCATGGTTTCCACTTCCTTTTCACGTGCTACCGGCAACCGTCTTGGCCGCTGACAGATAGGCAATTCTTCTCCTGTGTTTATTTTGTGTTGAACTAAGCCAGTCTTTCCTATGTCAGCATCGTTTGATGAGAATACATCGGCGTACTTGAGTAACAACTTCTTCGCCTTGACCAATTCGTTCGGGGAGAGAACACTGCGACAGTCTTCCAAAAGTGTGGTCACTCTCGTTTCTGCATCCTTGCTGGGGGTCCCACTCGATATATATTGGCACCGACGTAACCAATCCACTTCCTCACAAGTACCAATCAGTGTGCCTTTTTCTATAATCTGTTCCCGGTCGCAAAGGTTCAGCACACGTACTCCTGAGATGTCAGTGGTCCTAACCAAGGTTCGAGCTACTTTCCATGGAAGGTCATTGTTTACCCTTCCCACAAGTACACAACGGTGAGCTTGCCCAGCGTTTCGAGGAATACTAACCGGAACAATCGTTTCCGATCTCGGCGGAAGAACAGTCTTCTTAATGCTGTACACGTTCCCTGGTAACGCACCTTCCATAAAAAGTTCCTCCTGTCCACATTTCAAAACACCTTGCTTAACGTCGATCTCACAACAATTATTCCTCATAAAGTCTAGGCCTATGATGCAGTCGTCCATTATATGAGCCACGATGACATTATGCAGGTAGATCACGTTGCCTAGCTTCAACTCCATCTCCTTCTCTCCACGGACGGGTATACGCTGACCGGTGGCTGTTACCAAATTAATGCGTTCTCGGTTGTATGCGGAGTCCCCAAGGAACTGACTTATAAGTTGGGAACTAACAACCGTACGAGAGGCTCCAGTGTCTATTGTCAGTTTACACGGCATTCCGTTGACCTCGCCCTTGATGATTAGACTGTTGCCAACCAGCTTAGAGTTCTAAGTTCTAGAAGACGTATTACGTATAAAATTACCTGTGTTTGAAAATTTCCAAGCGACAGCAGATTTTATAAAGTATATAAACAATATATTTGATATTTTTAACTCCAGAAATGTTCACAGCTACGGATCTAAGAAGGCCTTAAATGCAAAGATGTTATAAATGTTGTAGCTGAATGTAACAAAGTCAGTGAATATATTAAAAATTTAAAATACAATAACCAAGCTTTAATAGAGAGTCGAAGAAAACTTATTTTTATCGGTTTTTTGGCGAAAACCATACCTTTAATGTGACTATACGTCGATTTTATAGTCAGGAAAATTAAAGTTTCTTCCGGCCTATAAACGCTGACAAGATCATATAGAAACTTTTTTTAGTGCAGTACTTTCTAGAGGAGGATTTAACAACAATCCTAGAGCCAGAAAATCCACAGCAGCATACAAACAATTAATCTGCCACGTGGAATTGCAAATCAGCGATAAGGTTAATTGTTTGCCTTTGGAGAATATTGGTATGCTCAATCCACAACGATCGTGTGCCATAGGTACATTAAATACCACACCTGGCCTTAGTGCAATGACGACGCCAAACGATGATGTGGCTATTGGCCCAGGCCAAATCGACAATGAAGATTCTGATTTCGTATTATCTATGCCATGGATTTCCGAAGGCATGGAATCTGTAGTTAAGTCCATTGTTCAGTACATATTTGGTTCGTGATGAAAAAAAATCGCAAATAAAATTTAATGAGAATCTTGTGTAAATGTACCTTATGGTGAAGTTAGGGAAGGTTCACAAACATGAAGAATGTAAGTGGCCTCGTTTATCCCTCTGAAGACGTTTATGAGATAGGTATTCATTCTGAACGCGTTTTTCAAAAATATATAAAAGGAAAAAATGTTAACGAAAATATGTTTCGTAAAATAATAAATGAATCCCTTGTGTCTTAAAAAAATACTTTGACATACTTGACATCTGCATGATTCGCTAGCAATATCAAACCATAAACACTTAATTATTAAATTAATAATGGAAATTTATTTGATTATTAGATTGAAGTACAAAGCAAAATTGCAAAATATCTCTGAGGAGATCTTACGACATTTTTACAATAAATTGGTTATTTTTGGTGAAAAATAAAAATCACCAACTTTTTGTTTATTGCTTTATTTTTGTGCCCTCAAACATAAAGATATTCATTTTATGACACGGACAGAGCGCTCTGTATTGATAATTGAAGTTTTTGCATGGCGCAGCATTATTCTTCTCGTACACACGCGCATTTCACTCGCACCGGTACATTTTGTTTTTGGTCTCACCCTAATCACTCCATCGCCAATCTAATGTATACTATATCCATGCAGCTGAAGATAACGTAGACAAAAAAGATAACATGTTTATCTATAAAATCACATAAACATGATGACTATTTTTTGTCAAATTGAGCAAAACTAATTACACACAGTCGTTTGTTGTGCTGTACACAGAAATTGAGAGCAAACAAGGAGGTTATATGCATATTATAAAATATTTTTTAATAAAGTGAAATAATAACAGTGAACGTATGCGATACCGTGAAACCTTACAACTTTGCCCTTGGGGTACAACTTTGCCCAAACACGAAAATTAACTAAAACTACCGATAGAAATTTAATTTTAACACGGGGCAACTTTGTATGGCACCTAGAGAAAACTAGAACATATGTTTGGCAACACTGACTACTACAACCGCAGTTAACTACATTCAGTCATCTGTCAGCAACCTTCAAAGTGACAGTGTAGAAGGTGGTGCAAAAACATTGTTGCAGTTTTGCATCCCGCATTGAAAAGAAACGCTGCGCAGGTAAGATTCATTATTATTTACGTTTAGGGCATCAATTGTTGCTGCTTTTAATCATGGTCTCTTTCTTACAACTGTCTTAGTTAGCGAGAAAATTGTGTGGGCAATGTTGTAAGCAATTTTATAGACTGAGGTCGACAACATTGCCCAGCTCAAAAATGTTAATAGGGTTGGCACTATTGAAAAAAAGGAAACGTACCTAGGCATAATAAATAAAAACCATATATAATAAATTGAAAATATATAGGTATACTTAATAAAATAAATAAATGTATATAGGTACATCAAAAAAAAAACAATATAATGCTACACTATAATACTACCTATATAATATAACTACTGTTCACTGAGAACTAAACTACTGTTCTGATAACTATATAGGTAACTAGATGCTGTTTTATATATATTTTAAATATAATAAATAGGTATATATATTTGTCGGGAATTTTTGTCAGAAATCGCTTGTTTCCTAAAAGAGCTCTCTCTTTAAATATTCTCAGTTTCAGGCTAAAGTTTTTTAATAAGATTTATGCGTCATTTCGTTTGCAAAAAAATTTTAAGTATAAAAGAGAATTATGATTTTAGACATTAACGATCGCAGACAAAAATGGCCGACAAAATGGATTGGTAGAATCGTAAGGGTAACATCAAAGACTGTTAGTAAGTAGTTTTTTTTAAATTTGTCAATTTCAGAAGGTAATTCTTGAACTAAGAACAAAGGATAATGTTGTAGGCTGTTATATGTTAATTTTGGTATTTTTTGTTCTAGAAGAGATATCTTGTTATTTTTTTTTGTATGAGGAGCGATAATCTGCCTTGGGTGCGTGTGATAAAAAATTTCTGCGCTGCTTACTTTTTTTTAAACTAATACTCACGCTGATAACTAACAGGCACGCTTACGTTTGCAGAGACCTTTTTATTTTTTATAATATTTAATCGGTACGCTACCTACCAACTACCCATAAACATTGATTTTCTTGATTTTTGTTATTGTTTAGTTAGTTGTTGTTTTTAATTTTAAAAATAAAAAATACAATGCCTCAAAATCAATTTATTATTTTCCTTTCATCTGAGACACAGCCCTAGCACCTCAAATCTCTTAGTATGAAAGTGTGACTAAATGTGGTGATAACATTGCCCACCGCCATTAAAACTTAAAATGGACTTCTATTTATTTGAAAATGTATTGGTATTCAATATTATCGGTTTGCTAACAATATATCTTAAAATCAAAATCATAGAGCTTATAGTTGCTGAGAAATTTAGGTTGAGCAAAGATGTAAGAAAGTGGAGATAACTTTGCCCGCGTCTGTTTTTGTTTTTTTCTCAGCATCTGTTAGGAATTAATTCACCTGGTTTTGACAGTTTATTTGTTGCATATAGTGTCGTTTAAAGCTTTAGCAACCATCAAAATAAAGTGGATATTTCTTGAAAAAAGTAATAAAAACCGAAATATGTGGGCAAAGCTGTAAGGTTTCACTGTACAATTATAAAATATTATAATTAAAATTTTTATAGTTTTATTTTACATTTAAAATATTTCAAATACGTAAAACATTACGAAGGCGCTGTTATCGGTACTAATATGGCGATGCTTGATACTAGGGAAATTAATTAAGATTTAGTGAAATTGTGTTTTTATTATTTAGTGCAGTGTACAAATATAAGATTTAAATTTTCCGAAATGTCTTAACTACGAATCATCTTAACGGCGAATCTAGCCACCGACCGATGCAGAGCGATATAGATATTGCGGCGGTGTATCAGATTTTGTATAATATATAGTTATGGAACGAATCTAGCGACCGACCGATGCGAAGCGATATAGGTATCGCGGCGGTATATCAGATTTTGTATAATATATAGTTATGAAACGAATTTAGCGACCGACCGATGCGAAGCGATAAAGGCATCTCGGCGGTACTCAAATATCAGATTTTGTAATACGAGTACATAGTTTTGGAACGAACTAGTAAGCGGAGAACTAATAATAAAAATGATGTATCATTAATTTTTATTTGGCCCAAATGATTTTTGGGCCCACTAGAAATTTTAGCGGCCCACAATAGTATCACATACAAAAAAGATTTTTGAAAGCCTTAACGGAATCAAGATATGTGAAAAAAAAATGAGTTGGTTTGATATTCGTGTTCAGATAATTGGTTCTGGTAATATAATATTTAAAAAATAGTTGTCTTAGAGATGTGTCGTGACAACTCGGAAAAAAATCGACCCAAGTGAACTCGAATTGAAATTCAGGTACCTTGATTTTGAACTCGAGCTACACAATTCAAATTAGCTGAACGAAGCTGTATCTATTTGTCACAAATTATTTTTATAAATGAGGGGACTTCCGGTTGAGCCGTATAATAGTGTAAACGTCAAAGTGTGCTCTGAAAATATAAACAAATAACGTTTTGAATACCGAATTAACCTTTATAGTGTGCAAGTAAATTGAAAAATAAGGACTAAAGGTGCAAGTAAAACAATAAAAATCGTGTTTGTTTTGCCAAGAACAAAACAAGTGCAAAAAACATTTTGTTATTCTTACCAAAAAACAATAATTATAATCTTGACATATAGCAGTGCTACCAGCATCAAGGAAGGGAACATTGCGTTTCGTCTCGCCACAGACAAAGTGTTGCCACATTAAATTATATGACTACCAAATTATACTGGTGTTGCCATACCTAAAAACAAATTACTACAAAAATAAGGAAAAGTTGCTAATATTTCGAAAACAAAAACATAAATTTGAAATGGACGAGCAAATTCAATTACTTTTTTCGAAAATAAAACAAGAAATGGACAAAAAAAAAACAGCGACTTTAACAAATTCAATCACAAAAGCGATACTAAAAAAATGGATGATAAATTAAAACCAATTATTGAAAAAAATCTGTATCTAAAAAACGAAGTGGAGATATTAAATGAGAAGGTAAAGCGTCTAGAACTTGGAAAAAAGGCGAACAATTTGATATTCTACGACTTCAAGGAGTCGACTGAAAATATTAACATAGCAGCAATGGTATCAAAAACTTTAAATGATTCGGGTATTGAAATTCATAAATCAGATATTTAATAAAGCACTTAGAATTGGAAAGGTAAAAGGAGAAGCACGCTCGATTTTAGTTAAAGTGCTAAATGCATAGACAAGAAACGAGATTTTGCGAAATAAGAAAAAGCTACCAAATATATTTACATAAATGAAGATTTCAGCAAAAAATTTTAGAAAAGAGGAAAGAACTCATACCTCAGCTAAAGCAAGAACGAAAAAAGGGACGTATAGCATTTATAAAATATGATAAACTGGTTGTGAAGGGTGAAGCAGGTGGGATGCGAGATAAAAAGAAGAGGGAACAATCTGCTTCACCAAAGACAATGAATGACACTGGAAACGGCAATTAGAAACAAAAATTAATAAAATAAATGCCTTCGAAAGAATATACAGGAACAAATCACACTCAACATCAGATATAAATAAAGAGTATCAATTAACACATATCGGAAACCGGAAGATCAGGACAAACGAACTAAAAATATTTAACAAAGCAACCAAAACTATCACACCTCCCAAGCCGGCTGGTCTTCGTGGGGGATATCGACCAATTCGTAAAAACGTTTTAGTTAGAGGAGAATAGCCTCTCAACAAACTGGCGAAGGACATGTAGTAGGAAAATTCCGCTTTGGAATAAGAAGTAAAAATGCAGAAAGGATGATTAAAATGGCATTGAAAAACAATCTTGCGTTCATGAACAGTTTTTTCAAAAAAGATCCAAGGAAAAAGCGGACCCGGTATCTCCAGATGGGTCATACAGAAATGAAATAGATTACATAGCAACTAACACCAGAAATTTTTTTCAAGATATAAGTATTCTAAACCAATTTAATTATAACACTAACCACCGCATGGTGAAAGCACTAATAAATAGTATAGAACCGAAAAAAGGTAGAAACAAATTTAACGTAAAAATTAACATTACAAAAACACATTATTTAGAAGAAAAATATAATAATGTAATAAACGAAATATATTGCCCGTTGTTAAAGAAATTCCCAATACCCAAGCTTACTCATACCGAAAATGAAACTGAAAGATTAATAGAAGAAAGAAAACTGCTCCTAAAACTAGGAAAAGACAAAAATAATCTAATGGCGATATCAATATTAAGCAAAAAATAAGTAATAGCATCAAAAAGAACAGAATTAAAAGAGAACCAACGTACCCAACTACCATATAAAAAAGACACGTGGAATCAAAAAAGCTTTAAAAGAACTAAAAGAGACAAAAACTTGGGTACTAAATATTAAAAATAAAGCAGGAAAACAGAAAACGACAGCAAACGAATACAGACAGCAACTGATTTCTTTATAAAACTTTATGCAGCGGAACAAAGTACCCAAGATCTAACAATAAATATTGATGACGATGACGACTTAGAATACTA
Source organism: Parnassius apollo (assembly GCA_907164705.1). Lineage (NCBI taxonomy): Eukaryota > Metazoa > Arthropoda > Insecta > Lepidoptera > Papilionidae > Parnassius > Parnassius apollo. The sequence continues at coordinate 17,527,228 of CAJQZP010000220.1, read as the reverse complement.
CCAGTTTTTCTACAATCGAAAATAGAAAAAAGCTGTCAATAGTCTTAAGAACGATAAGGCACCCGGAGCAGATCAAATTACAAATGAAATGATCAAAACCTCAGTTATGTCACCGGAAAAGCTAAGAAAACTCACAGAAATATATAACTTTATTTTAAGCACGGAATGTATACTATCTCAATGGACGGAGGGCACAATCATACTATTACACAAAAAATGAGATAGAAACGTAATTCAAAACTACAGGCCTATAAGCCTCATGTCGAATATTTACAAAGTTTTCTCTAAACTGATTTTAAACAGAATAACAGGGGTAATGGACGAAGAGAAACCTAAAGAACAAGCTGGTTTCAGACACAGCTAATAGAAAAATGCCAAGAATACGGTAAAGCCTTGTACATCGAATTTGTGGACTATAGTACATTTGATTCTATTAAACATGATTCACTTTGGAGGGCACTAACCCAGCAAAGAGTGCCAAAATATATATACGTATAATTAAAAATATATACGCGAATAAAACTGGAAACAGCTGGCGAAGAATTCGCAATAGCTAGAGGGGTGAAGCGATCACGATCTCCAAAACTTTTCTCTGCAATATTGGATAGCATATTTAGGGATCTCGAGTGGGACAATTTTGGCATCAATATCAACGGCAGACAATTCAACCATTTAAGATTCGCGGATGATATAGTCCTCATAAGTGACAACGCTAATAAACTTCAACATATGCTACAACAGTTGATGAATACAAGCAGAGTAGTTTGTCTTACTATGACTAAATCGAAAACAAAAGAAATGACAAACAGGGAAGATATTGACATAAAAGTAGAATATGAAGATATTGAAAATGTTACAAAATACATATACTTCGGGCAATTAATATAATTTAGAGATCATAAAGACATGGAAATAGACAGAAGAGTAGCTTGTGCTTGGAAAAGATACTGGTCCCTTAAATAAATATTCAAAAGTAAATACTTTCCTATAACAGCCAAGAAAAAAGTGTTTAACTCCTGCTGTATCTTTGCCATGTCTTACATATGAATGCCAAACCTGGGCGTTGAATCAGAAACATCATCTAAAACTGAGAACACGTCAAAGGGGAAATGATAGAAGTATGTTGGGCGTGACGCTAAAAGATCACAAAAGAGCAGAAGATATTTGTCTAAACTTGAAATTAAACTCCAGATGTCACCATTAGTAAAATAATCTATTTGCATAATAATTCTCAGATCCTATACGGTTTGCCGTGAACGAAAAGATAACAAGTTGTAATTCGACGCTAGCGACGTCTCTTGACATTTTTCAGTACTAAATACTAAGGTTAGAGTAGAACTATTAGAACTGAAATTAAATGTTTTTAAACATCCCGCCCACCAAAGGACTCCGTCCTTTCATAAAAGAAATTTATACAAACCAAAATTAAGGTCTATAAAGGAACACAAACAATATAGCAACTCTTAATGAAACTATAGAAAATAATTAGGCTTTGGGCTTACATACACCGCCCACCATGAGATCACACTTAAAGAAAAGGAATAAATTAAAATACTTAAAAAAATACATATAAATTTGTACTCAACTTTAAGAGAAAATCTCAAAATTAACATCAAACTAACCCTGTAGTTACAACTTGAACAAATTTTTAAACTTAGTCTACAGACTTAGGTAGAAAATATAATTTGTTACACGACCGTTTGCAATATCCGTTCTTAGTTTTAAGCGTTACAATCATTGACTTATATATTACTAGCGTAAGGACCGGGCCGACCGAACAACTAAAACGGACCAATGCATTGGCCCTAAAATTACAGTTTAGGGCCAACGCGAATCGGTTGTCAGTGGTGCGTGCGCAGGACAGATTTGCCTGTCACAATTATGTCAAGTTGAGTGGTAAAAGAATGCAATAATTACGACACAAAGATTTAAAAAAAAACATGGGATATCGTATCATCGGTAAATAACCTTATATTAATTTTGTTACAATAAAATTATTATATAAACGCATTTTTAGTTTTATTTTACGTTACGTTTAGTTACGTTACCAAGATTAGGCCAGGGTTGGATTCAGACCCTCAAAAATATTGTACATGGAAAATAAAATTATACTATATTAAAAAAATTACATCACGTTTGATGTTTCATGTTTCTTTTTTCCCATGTGCCTGGATTTTGGCGTCACGCGTCTAGTTTATCTATAAGTTTTGTTTTTTGACGGTTTTATTTTTATTTTTGTTTAATTTTTGTCTAAAAAACTTAGTGTAAGTTAAATTTTGAATATTGGTACCTAATATATTTTATATTCAATAAGGGTAAAACGAAAAGAGTACAAAAGAAAAGGATCGATCGAGCATCGATTGACCAGAAAGGGAGCTAATTCTAATTTTATTAAAAAAAATGCGGTACTCATGTACAATACAGAAATTCTCGATATCGTAGGGTTAATAATTATGTAAGTACGTAATATATAAGTCGATCTTTAGGTAAAATTATGGTATTTTTGTTTAGTATTATTACGATACTATATACTACAAACTATGAAATAATGGTACAATTAGAATAATTATACTACGAAATCCGACCCTGGTTACGTCGTATTTTGATATTTTTAAGCGTTGATTTAAAGTTACTAAATATTCTTTAGACCACTTTTTCCAAAAATCGTTAACCATTTTTTGAGTATATTTCCATCTTTGAAGACCAATTACATTTTTACTAGTACAATATTCATCAGGTATTACAATAAGTGGCTCCCCAACTAAAAAATGACCAGGCGTTAATGGTAAGGGATCATCAGGATTATCACTGAGATAAGAAAGTAGACGAGAATTGAGACATGCCTCAATTTGAGTTAAGACAGTCGAAAGCTCTTCATATGTAAGCGTAGAATCTCCTATCACTCGCTTTAAATGCGTTTTAGTGGATCTAACTCCGGCCTCTCACAAGCCTCCAAGGTTGGGGGCATGTGGAGGTATGAAATTTCATGTCGTACCTTCGCTAGCAAGTAAGTGGCTAATTTTGTCTGGCAGCTGCGATACAGCGCGATTAAAACTCTCTCTCTCAACTCTTTATCAGCGCCGACAAAATTAGTACCATTGTCGCTGAACAAGGTCTTACAATGTCCTCTCCTTGAAACAAATCTGCGAAAGGCTGCGATAAAGCCTTTAGCAGTCATATCGGTCACTGCTTCTAAATGTACCGCCTTTGAAAACATGCAGATAAAAACGCAGATATAGCCTTTGTAAGAATTTGCTCCTCGCCTAGGTGAAAAACGAATATAATATGACCCTTAAAATCAACTCCTGAGATCCTGAAGGGTCTCGTTGATTTTAAACGATCCTAGGGAATTTGGCGCATCAGCTGATTGTTGTTTTGTTTCGAATACCTTATGCATTTCACACAGGTTCTATACTGCTTCTTCACCAATTCTCACGCTCAAATGATCTAGTATTTTGATCTTAAGAAATTAAGCATCAACTGTGACCCGCCATGAAGCGTTGTAAGGTGAGCATCCGCAACTATGAGCTTTGTAAGATGACTCTCACTAGGCATAATTATTGGATGACGAGTGTAATAGTCAACCTTGGCTTCATTAGTGCGTCCACCTACTCGTAACATACCATTCTAATCGAGAACCGGGTTCAGATTATGTAAACGGCTCCTCTTTGGGACCCAGTTGTGGACTTTTAAGTGCTTGATCTCTTCTTCAAAATATAAACTCTGTCTCCTTTATACAATGTCTCATCACCGTGCTCATTTCGTCAGCTGTTACCGTCTTCGATAAGGTGGGTCTTTATTTCTTTGGTAGTTTTAAATTCAAAATCTTTTGCAGTAGGACATCACGCGTCGTAATGAAATGTTGAATGATGTCGTCGTCCAAAGGAAAGCCTCTTTTGGTTGTATCATAGTCACCAAAGACTTGACAGGCTTTTCTTCTTCTGCAGTCTCAAATTCTTGACAGCCTTGGCTCTCATACATTTTGTTATCCCTTAGCCATGTGGGACCGTGCCACCACAACTCGTGATCAACCAACTCTTTACTGCTTATGCCTCGGCATGCACAATCTGCCGGATTATGCTTTGTGTTTACATGTCTCCATTGACTTCTATCTGGTATCGTAAGTATCTCTAATACTCTGTTGCTCACAAAAGTCACCCAACGATGAGGTTCTCCTGTAATCCATGCCAGCACCAAGGTGCTATCCGACCGGGCGTATAATTTTTCCTTTGGTATTTTCATAACTTGGGAAACTTCATGTATCAATTTTGAGGCAAGAAGTGCAGAACACAACTCTAAGCGAAGTATGGATATCTCTTTTTGAATTGGCGCCAAGTTAGTTTTGGATGTAACCAGATTTATAGCAACTTTACCATCCTTGTCTTCAGTTTTCAGGTAAATAACTGCAGCATATCCAGCTTGGGAAGCGTCTGCAAAGGTGTGTAGCTCAACATGATCCTCTCTTTTTGTTTGCAGCCATCTTGGAACAATAAGCCTAGGAACATTTACCAAATCGTCTCTAAATTTACAACATTCGCGAAGGAGTTCCGACGACAAGTTTTCATCCCAATCAAGACCAGACTTCCAGAATTTTTGGATGAAGACTTTACCCACAAATATCACAGGCGCGATCCACCCGACTGGATCGTAAAGTCTTGCAATGTCGGATAACACAGATCTCTTAGTCACCGTCTCATTCTTCATAGGAAGTTGTAAATTGTATTCGAAATTGTCAGTGCTCTTGTTCCAAGATATACCCAGTACTTTGACCATGTGATTAAATTTGAAACTAATAGTTCCATCCGTACGCAAATTCTCAGTCTTAATGTGCTCAAGTAACTGATCATTGTTGCTACACCACTTTTGTATTTCGAAACCTCCGTCTCTCATCAGGTTCGTCATCTGCTCATAAATCTCTGTGAATTCCACATAAGTGTGATCTGAGATGCCACAGAATACTTTGCAAACTCATCCATTGCCAGCGTTTGCGGAGACTTAACCGCTAAATACAGCGCTGACGCCGTACCAAAAGCCAGTCGCTTCATTTGAAAATGCTGTATTGGCTCTTTGGGATCTGATCTCCATAAAATGCGCTGTAAGTGAGTATCTGGCTCTTGGACTATTACCTGGCGATACATCTGCTTAATATCCGCCACAATGCAGATCGGATGTCGTCTCCATCTTATTAAGATATGGCGTAATTCCTGCTGTATCTTGGGACCGACGAGCAGTTCTTCATTTAAGGAAACATTGTTCTTTCCTTTGCACGAAAAATCAAAGACCAATCTCGTTTTGGTCGTTTCTTTATCTTCTCGCACAACTGCGTGGTGAGGAGCATACACTACTGTCGGATCTTTCACTTGCTCTTCCTCAATGATAGGAGCCATATGATCCTGAATTAAATAGTCATCGATAGCTTTTGTATACTCTTCACGTAAAGATGGATTTCTCAAAAGCTTCTTTTCTGAGTAGGTAAACTTCTTTAGCGCTATCTCTCTCGTATTGCCATGTAAACACTCTGGGTTTGCACTTTTGAAGGGTAGTGGTTACACCATGTAACCTCCGTTCATGTCTCTCATTGTTGTCCTTTTATAAATTTCTTCGCATCTCATTTCTTCTTTTGTCATCTTTTTCTCGATTTTGTCTGGCTCTCTCTCTATCTCCCAGAACATTTTCAGAAGCTCATCTTCATTTACTGGGATATGAAGACTGATGGGAAAAGAACACGCTCCAGGGAACTCGTTGTCGACTTTACCGGACAAAATCCAACCAAGTTCAGTATTTTGAGCAAGTGGACCACCTGGCTCTGCAGAAGGATGTTTAATAAGACTATTTATTTTCTATTTCCTTGCACATACTCAGTCCTCTTCTCTGGAGACAGCCTCTCATATTGTTTACATTGGTATAGTGAGTGTCCTCACGAACACATCACGCAAGTATTGATTGACATTTTCTTCTCATTGTTGTTAACAGTGGAGTGAAATGACTTGTGTTTAATTATTTGTTTCGAAGTATTGTTCTGTGTAGCCTTTGGTGTATATTTTTGGCCATTCAGCATCTCTAATGTTCGAAATCTAGTCTCCAAAAAACTCGCAAGTTGATTCCAAGACGGTACGGTGTTAGCCTGAACATTCTGACTCCCATACATTTCCCATTGCTTGCGTGATTCGGTATCAAGCTTAGATACTACCAGATAGTTCATGATAGGATCCCAAGTGTCAGTGTTAATATCAAGATTCTGTAGTGAGTTGAGACACGCAGACGTATTATCTAGAAGTTGCTTCGTAGAGGTCGCTGACTCAGCAGCAATAGCCTTTTGGGAAAACAGACGCTTCATTACCTCGTTGCAATTGTATCTCTTGTTTGTGTACCGTTGCGTCAGTTTTGTCAAAGCATCTTGATAATTTGCATCAGTAACTGCTAGGTTTCTCAGAAGCAGCTCAGGTTCTCCAGACAGGCTACTTTTCAGATAGTGGAGCTTTTGAACATCTTTTAAACTGCAATTGTTGTGGACGATCGAAATGAACATATCGTAGAAGCTCTTCCATTCGTCGTAGTTCCCGGTAAACTTTGGCAACTCTATTCTCGGTAGCTTCACGTCATGTTGCGGCTTTCCAGTGTTTCCTGAACTTGTCTCCAAATTATTACCAGAGTTACTCGATTTAGCAGTTGGGCTGGTTGGAACAAGCTTCTCTAACTGCTCTAGCAGCATAGTCTTGAATGTCAAATATGTAATTTCACAACAGTCATACGCAACCTCGAGGAAGTACGCCAACAGCTTTTGATCGTCTGGTGAGGTGGCAGCAATAATCTCATAATGGTTGGTGTTGAATAGGTCCCAATTTGCCTTTAAGGTCTCTTCTCTAATTCGGATGTAGGGCACCGTAATTCTATCTTTCGGGAATTTTTTAAAGTTCTTAAATGCCTTTGAAATACGCTGACTAATCTCAGTTTGTTTGAGAATCGTTGAGTTTATCTCCTCCATGTTGACGCAAAACAAATGTCCAAATAACTATAAAATTCATTGATAAATGTTCTACTAATGTTCACCAAACGCTCCAGCGACTACGAGTATGTCCAAAACACTTTAAGAAATTCGCAAATTCTGGAGACTATGCACAAAACACTTACAAATACTAAAGAAAGTTCCACTGATCAAAAATTTTCTTAGTCCTATAATCAGTAAAATTTTAAAGTCCTATAATCAGTGAATTTTCTAAGTTCCAACACGAGTTAAATTTACTTTGGAAAAAGAAATAAAAAAGAAGATGAAGAAAAAGTCTTTGGGACTCTGACAATTTTTCACTGCACACGAAATATTCTAAGTTCTTAACACTTTGTCAATTTTACAGTTCACTCACAATTATTCTAAGTCTTTAACACTTGTAATTTTTTCGTCACTTTACTCACTGTTACACTTATGTCCTTCTTCTTCCGGGTTTCGCCACCAATTTATGTCTAAACTTGCGGATGTTGAAATTAAACTTCAGATGTCACCAGTAATAAAGCAATTTAGAGTTGTAATTCGACGCTAGCGACATCTCTTGATATTTTTCAGTACTAAATACTAAGGTTAGAGTAGAACTATTCGAACTAAAATTAATTGTTTTCAAACAATGTTAGATCTACAACAAAGGTGGAAGACATATTTAAGAAAATTAGACAGTTAAAATGGCGATTGATAGGACATATGGCAAGAGAAAACAGGATAAAATGGACGCAAATCAGAACAAAATGGCAACCACGTGATGGCAAAAGAAAAAGAGGCAGACAACCAAAACGATGGACAGACGATATCAAGATTATTGGAGGGACGATCTGCACTGGAAAAGCTAACAACATGTAAAAAAAATGTTTAGTATCAGCAATAAAGGCTTAATAATAATTTGTTGTTCTTCCATCCAACACAATTATTATTACTAAACTTAATAGGTAGTTATATATTTTTGGTTTCCGTATCGACAATATTTATAAAATAATATCACTCTAAAGTTATGATTATGTATTAACGTTATGATATTCCGATAATATCCCGGACGTCAGTCTGAGCGAGATTAGAATGGCTCTCCACCACCTTAAAAACGGCAAGGCCCCGGGAAAGCGGGTGGAACACCGGTACTTGAAGTCCTTCAGAAGCTCTTCAATTCCGTCCTCTATGGTGGCACCACTCCGGAGGCATGGAGCAGAAGCGCGGTAGTCTTGTTCTTTAAGAAAGGCGACAACCCTCTCTTGAAGAACTACAGACCGATTTCCCTTCTGAGCCGCGTCTACGTGCTGTTTTCGAGAGTCATTACGAATTGTCTCGCACGCAGACTCGAAGACTTCCAGCCTCCCGAACAAGCCGGTTTCCGAAAAGGCTTCAGTATCATAGACCACATACATACCCTGCGGCAGATTGTACAGAAGACCGAAGAGTACAATTTGCCACTTTGCCTGGCATATGTGGACTATGAGAAAGCCTTTGATTCCGTCGAAATTTGGGCGGTGCTACAGTCCCTTCAGCGGTCCAAGTTGACTGTCGGTATATCGAAGTGCTGAAGTGTTTGTACAGTAGGGCTACGATGGCTATCCGAGTACAGAACCAGAGTTCGAAACCTATCCAACTGCAGAGAGGTGTAAGAAAGGGTGATGTTATATCCCCGAAACTCTTCACCGATGCGTTGGAAGCCGTTTTCAAGCTACTGGACTGGAAATGATACGGTATTAACATGAATGACGAGTAATATCACTCACCTTCGATTTGCCGACGATATAGTCCTTATGGTAGAATCGCTGGAGGACCTTAGCACTATGCTCAATGACCTCAATGGTGTTTCCCAACGGATAGGTCTTAAGATGAACATGGACAAAACAAAGATCATGTTTAATGTCCATATCATACCTATGCCGGTAGTTGTTGGGAGCACTATGCTCGAAGTTGTTGACGAGTACGTTTACCTGGGACAAATAGTCCGACTAGGTAAGTCCAACTTCGACCGAGAGGTCAATCGACGGATTCAACTTGGCTGGGCAGCGTTCGGGAAATTACGACACATCTTCTCGTCAGGTATACCTCAATGTCTGAAAACTAAAGTGTGTAACCAGTGCGTGTTGCCAGTGATGACTTACGGATCTGAGACGTGGTCCTTCACTGCTGGCCGTATGAGGACGCTCAATATCGCTCAGCGAGCTATGGAGAGGGCTATGCTCGGAGTTTCTCTGCGTGATAAACTTAGAAATGAGGATAGCCGCAGTAGAACCAGAGTGACCGACATAGCCCAACGGATTAGTAAGCTGAAGTGGCAATGGGCCGGCCATATAGCTCGAAGAACCGATAACCAATGGGGAAGAAAGGTTCTCTAGTGGCAGCCTCGTACCGGTAGGCGTAGTGTAGGGCGAGCCCCCACTAGATGGAGTGACGACCTGGTAAGACATGCAGGAAGTAGATGGATGCAGGTGACTCAGGACCTTGCTTCGTGGCATTACTTGGGGGAGGCCTATGTTCAGTAGTGGACTTGTGAAGGGCTGTAATGATGATGGTGATGATGATAACGTTATGACGTAAGTCTTAATGTTATTAATAATTTGACTATCACAAAGTATGCTTAATCAATTGATATTATATGCATTATAAACGTATTACGTAATATCAATTTATAATAATATTACTTGATATTATATCAAAAAATTGTTCGAATTAATAAGTCGATTTCATCACTAAATCGCGGACAGACACTGCATTGGCCGTAAGATAAAGAAGCGATTCGAGTAGAATTTTGTGACTCGAGCCACTGTGGTTAATTTATGTATGTACGTATAGTGTGTATAGTTGTACACCAGTTTTCGAGTAAATCGATTATTTGCAGACCTTGCATCGAGTAAAAGTTTATCACTAGAGTTGAGAGTAGCGATTACTTTAGTTAAACCATTTTTTAATATGTACCTTTATTAAATACGTAATATGTGGCAAAATGAAATATTAAATATTTATTTATTTGTAGTATTTCCATGTTCTTTGTAATTTTCAAATCTCTAAACTGCTTTTTACATATCTTACAAACCATTTTCTTCACGATATTCTTTTTTTTTTCAAAATAAAGCCACACTGACGGTTTTTGTTTCGTTGTTTCATTGTTATCACACATACTTTAAACAAAGAAGTATATGTCAATCACCTTTTATATTATGCACTACATACAGGAAGTAACAAATAAATAATTAGAAATAATAGTATTATCACTATCGTACTGCAACCACAAGTGAATCTATCAAGTGCCCTCCGGATCTATACGATGCACCGAGTTGACTCGGTAAAATTTATTTTCCCTCGATTATCGAGTTGGAAAAATTCACTCCATTGACTCGAGTGAAATAAAACATGGTTAGAGTCGCATTATTATGGTAAGAACAAAATAAAGTCTGTGGTTATCAATTGGTTAATTTTTATTTACAAGCATTACAAGACTAATGTTTATATATTATATATATTTTTTAAATATGCCAGGTATAACTTGAGTAGATGTTAATAACGTAGATATATCAATATTTTTTGATGTCACTATCGTATAATCCGCTCTAAAAAGGTTCTAAATGAGCATCTACATTGCGAAATAAGTACTATATAACTCAAAACTCTTCTAGCTAGTCTATTCGATAAAACTTTGCAATCGTTTTAAGCTAATTTTCAAAGAGGAAACATGTGGATGTGAAAAAAGGCCTTTTTAAATTATAATTATTCATTCATTTTTTACAGCCTATCAAAACTTCATCGCTGGGGTATTTGCAATAGTTGCCATTACTGACAGTTAGTTTGCCAACCAGAGTTTCTCTATATTTTGAGATTTTATCAAAAAGATGCTACTGCTCATCTCATTTTTTATTTTCTTCTAAACACAGGATGATATGCGATATTCTCTTACGCTACTACATGATCAATTACTAGCCGAATTCAAATAAAAGAAAGTTTTTCAATTCGAGTAAGTAATTAATTTTTTGCATATACCTGTGCGGATGTGTGTTGTATGGTTATTAATGTGCGGGGGCGTGTTGTATGGTTATTAACGTACTAGTTACTTATGTCTGATACTTAGTTTCGTAAATGACTCACAGAAGGTGTCAGATGTGCCTATCGGGTTCGGTAATTAATATCTCAAAAGTTACTGATGTCGTATTCAGAAATTACAATTTACAGTTAAGATATTTGTTATCGGCGATACAATATACTTCCTACTTGTTTGCAGCCTAGCGTGGGCAGTTATGGGAAACGGCTTGCGTTCGCCGTCGAGTGCCTCCAGACATAAGTGCAGAGTGTCCACTAAGCAAAATGTATGTAACTTTTGACAGTAGTAGAGCCACGCGGCAGCTTTGCTGTTGCACGTATGGGCCGGCTCAAACCGCGGTGGTACCACGACCTCACAGAATACCAGCGTGAATTGGAAGCTCTGCTTCCGCGTTTCGTCTGGTGAGTGCAGGTGGCCGGAGGCCCAAATACCTCCCCCCATCAACATGATTAAATGATGATAGACTACCCCAGGACTACCAGCACCCCTGGAGAATCCCTCGCTGAGCATCCACGACCATGTTTCTCCACTTCTGAGCGTGGGTGCTCATGCTGCCCCGCGGATACGGAGGGGGGGGGCAAAATTCCGCTCAAGACTACAACTGCTCGGGTTAAATGGAGTTTTAAAAAAATCGGTGGGGTGTTGGTGGATGATATGTGTCTTGTCTATGCCTCCAAGGACATAGCTGAGGCACAAAAGTGTATACAAAGTGATTTTGAAAACATTAGCAAATGGGCGCACGACAATGGCATTATATTAAATCTTACAAAAACCAAATGTATGCATATACACTCGCCATATAATCGAAATGCTAAATCTGTAAGAAATGATTATCTAACACTGATGGGACATACATACGAATGTATGCATAAAAATAAATTTAATTTTAACTGTAAGAGATTGGAATATGTGGACAAATTTAAATATTTAGGTCCAACAATAGATAGGAATTTTAACTGGAGAATACACGTAAATGACATTTGCAATAGGCTAAGATTAGTGCTAAGTAAGTTTTACCAATTAAAAAATGTATTGAGCAAAAAAACGTTAAGAAGTTTTTGTTTACGTGGTAGAGCCATGCTGCAGTTATATTAGTAGTATAGTTGTAGCACGAATGGGTCGGCTCGACCGGGGAAGGACCACGCTCTCACAGAATACCAGCGTGAAATAGTAGCTTAATGCTGCTGTATTTCGTATGGTGAGTGTAGAGAACCGGAGACCCTTTTTACTGGAAACGAGGCATTCCATCTCAGTCCTCACGGGTGACAACGCATCTGCATTTTGATTATTAATGGAGGATAGATGTAGATGTCTATGGGCCGCAGCAACCACTTACCATCAGGTGGACTGTGTGCTCGTTTGTCACCCTATTCTATATAAAAAAAAAAGAATAGTATACTTTGCACTTGCCGACTCGCTAATGAGTTATGGACTTCTTGTATATGGGCGAACCTTTATTACATATCTGAAAAATATCAAAGACATACAAATAAGACTGATTAAGTTTCTAGTTAGTAAAAATGTTAAAGAAAAATGCAACAAAGACTATAATAAGTTGCTTCCCATTTGTAAAATTATTTTATATTTTCCCATAGATAAAAAAATAGATTATTTGGTAGGTTTGGAATATTATTATATTGATGAATATAAAGTTAATGTTGAAAACAAGTACAACACACATAGGGCTAGAGAAAACAAACTAGTTCAACCAAAAATAACAAACTATTATGGTAAGAGAACAACTAAGTGTTTGGTATCTAAAGTGTTTAACAAAATAGATCTATTAGGAGATAAAGTTAAAATTAGTAAAAGATCACTTAATCACTGTGATCACTGTAACCACAGCATTCTTCCGGAATTAGTATAACTAATTTGATAAATAACCAGTGCATAAAAATGTTTAACTAAAAATACAGTGTATTATTGCGATTATAACATAATATACTAATTGGGGTGTCTGAGGGTGTGCATTAGTTACGTTACATATTGTGTATATATATATATATATATATATATATATATAAATATAACATATATAGATGTATAGGTATATATATATACTGTGCTAGTTAACTATATAATTGTGTATTATTGGTGTCCAATATTAGGAGTACATAAGGTGGTTCATTGCTATGTAAAAGAGCGCCTCTCGCCATCAAACGTAAAAGTTTGGCGGGTTTAGAATTAAGTAACACCACTGTCTTATAAATTCATTAATAAATAATAAATAAAAAAAACTCCTTTGTGCCTCGGGCTGGAGTTTGCGTTTACGTCGGAGAGGACATCTGTCCTCGACGCCTTGGCAGACTTGAAGGTCCGAACCTGTCCATCCTTTGGCTACGCGTAGATAGCGACGAGCATTCGCGCATCTACGGGTGCCTCTATAGGTCCCATAGCGGTAATGCCGAAACAGACCGACTCTTCAACCACGTCCAAATGGCTACAGATTCATTGCTACGGCAGATCCCCTCCGCAGAGATCGTAATCCTCGACGACTTTAACGCCCATCACGCCGAATGGCTTGGTTCACGTATAATATCATGCGGGGAGTTCTGTTCATGATTTTGCCTTGGCATATGGTCTGACACAACTGGTTACTTCGCCTACGCAGATTCCAGATGTGGAGAATCATGCACCTTCCCTGTTGGACCTTCTACAGACCTATCACCCAGACGGATATGAGATTTCCGTCGACACCCCTTTAGGCTCCTCGGACCATTGTCTTGTCCGGATTGTGGTGCCGTACACGCTGAAATCGCAGTTGCATTCTGCAGACTGCCGCCGTGTTTGGCACTATAGGTCAGCCGATTGGGATGAGATGCGGTCTTTCTTTTCATCCTACCCTTGGTGGCGGGTTTGCTTCTCGCCGGACGATCCCAACGTTGTTGCGGATTCTGTCGCTGATGTGGTATAGGGTATGGAACTTTTTATTCCTTCCTCTGTGGTGCCCATTGGAGGCAAATCTCAGCCATGGTTTGGTCGCTCCTGTAAAATAGCATCATGCTATAAACAGGAGTGCTACCAAGCCTGGGCTGACGCATCAACGTCCCGGGATGTAAACACCAGCGCTCTAAAAAGAAGTATAATTCCGCCTCTAGGTCCTTCAAAAACGTCATTGCCAAAGCAAAGTCAGAGCACATAGGCAGAATTGGCGACAAACTAGTTCGCCTTCTTTCTGGAACCCGTGCATTCTGGTCTCCGCCAAGGCTGTCCAAGGGAATTTCTGTCAGCCATCTCTTCCATCTCTGCACAGGGAGGATGACTCACTGGCCCATACCGCAAAGGAGAAAGCCGATCTGCTAGGCTCTTTCCATACAGCTCGACTCTCGATGACGGAGGGAGTACGTCGCCGACCATCCCGTGGTGTGAGTGCTCCATGCCGGAAGTTCAGTTCACACAGCGCTCGGTTCGCAAAGCACTCCTCTCCCTGGACATCTACAAGTCGAGTGGGCTCAGCCCCACAGCACAATTGCGGGGATTCCGTCAGCGGAATCCCCCCAATTGTGCTGAGGACGTGTGCTCCAGAGTTGGCACCGGTTTTATCGCGTCTTTTCCGGTACTCCTACTCCCTAGGCGTAGTCCTAAAATCATGAAAGACGGTTTTCGTCCACCCGATCCCTAAAAAAGGCGACCGCTCAGACCCGTCCAACTACCGGCCTATCACCATCACCTCCTTGTTTTCCAAAACAATGGAGTCTATTGTCAACTGACAGCTCATGAGGTATCTTGAGGATCACCAGCTGATTAGTGATCGCCGATACGGGTTTCGCCATGGTCGGTCAGCTGGTGATCTCCTGGTCTACCTAACTCATAGAAGGGTGGAGGCAGTAGAGTCCAAGGGGGAGGTATTGGCTGTTAGTTTGGACATTGCGAAGGCCTTTGATCGGGTTTGGCACAAAGCGCTTCTTTCGAAGTTCCCTTCTAATCGGCTTTCCGAGAAATTGTGCGATTTTATCACCAGTTTTCTTGCAGATCGGAGCATCAAGGTCGTTGTAGACGGTGCAAGCTCCGATTGCAAACCTATTAATGCTGATGTTCCACAAGACGGCGAGCTATCGCCAACGCTGTTTCTTCTGCATATCAATGATATGTTGCAAACCCGTAACATTCATTGCTATGCAGATGACAGCACTGGTGATACTACACTTATACTACTCTTTACACCGGCCGAGCCAATATTTCTCGGGAAAACGTCTTCGAGTGCCGCGACAAACTTGTGTATGAAGTAGAGTCTTTGCTGAACAGACTCTCGGATTGAGGGCGACTAAATCTAGTCCATTTTAACCCCCAGACGATACAAGTTTGCGCGTTAACCGCTAAAAAGAACCCCTTTGTCGTATTTCCTCAGTTTCAAGGCACTCCCCTTGTTGCCTCAGCCAGTATCGGAATCCTCGGCGTCGACATATCGAGTGATGTGCAGTTTCTTGGTCACTTGTAAGAGAAGGCCAAATTGGCCTCTAAAAGCTGGGCGTGCTCAGCAGATCGGGACAGTAGTTCATGCCGGCACACCGCCTACAACTTTACAAGGCGCAGGTTAGGCCGCACATGGAATACTGTTCCCATCTGTGGACTGGGGCTCCCCAGTACCAGCTCTTTCCACTTGACCGCATCCAGCGCAGCGCGGCTCGAATCGTCGACGACCGAGAGCTTTCCGATCGGCTCGATTCACTGGCAATGCGAAGAGATGTTGCATCTCTTTGCATTTTCTTTCGCATATACCATGGAGAGTGCTCTGTGGAATTGTTCGGATTAATCTCAGCCGCCAAATTTCGTGAACGTACTACGCGGCAAACGTCCCGATACCATCCACACCAATTGGATGCTTGGCGGTCCACCACTGTACGTTTTAAAAGGAGTTTTCTTCCGCGTACAACCTCTTTATGGAATAGTTTACCACCGACAGAGAAAAGAAAAGAGCGTACTCCTTTCTAAAGGGCCGGCAACGCACCTGCAATTCCCCTGGTGTTGTGGTTGATCATGGACGGCGGTAGTCACTTAACATCAGGTGGGCCGCATGCTCGTTCGCCCCCTCTTCTATAAAAAAAAAACTACTGTGTCCCTACATAAACTCCCCCTAAAAAAGATTTTTCTAAAAAAAATTTAAACTTACAAAATTGTTTCTTTAAAATACCTTTAAGAAATGATAAAACTACTAAGTCAAAATATTACACTCACTTGTGAAACTCTATATTCGAGATTGTTACTCGGTAACACGTACACACGTCTTTTGGACGTAATCGGTTGCAAGTAGTTTCGTGGATATGAGTAACTATAAAAAGCCGAGCTATGATTTACGACCCCAACTGCACGGACGAAATAATTTAACTTTACTCTTATTTTCAACTGCTTATTTTTGTAACTAGTTACATTTGTATACAGTATAGGGTTGGTTAGTTTTTCGTTTCTTATATGGTATGTTATGATAACGAAAATATTAACAGGTTATAGATATATATCATAATTTTAGTCATAATATTAGTTTTACTTTTGTGTATTGTTACGATAGCGAATATATAACAGTTTATATATATTATAATATGATATCTACGGGTGCGACATTGTCAATATTAGTAACTTTATACAATTTTACGTCACAAAACATGTAAGTACCTAAGTATTAATGTCCATCACATCACACAATTTTTATGATCCACATAATCCACAAAAATCAACCTAATGTATACATCAAATTATTAATTATTTATTTATCCTACTTAATACTTATATGTCTATTTATGTACACTAAATGTTTATTCACAAAGAAAACTATACATGTAATAATATTAAAAAAACGCAAAAAGTTTTGAAGAACACAGTTCACATACTCGAGAGAATAACATTCGTCAATCATCCCTTGCATTTGTTAACTGTCTAAAACTAAAATTCTATTAGCAAGTAGAAACTGGTAGAAATACGGTCAACTGGTCATGTTCGCAATTTCTTTAAAAAAACATAACTCAGTTCATAATTAAGTTTTTCCAGTTACATATAAATTCGCATGGGCATTTGCATTCTAAAAAACGCACCAATTACTATATTGCGGTCTCTTTTTATCTTGCGTGTAATCCAAACCTATCCGGAAGGTATACTCTTTACTCTCGTTGTGCAAGTCGTATATCGTGTTACGTAGCTATAATCATCTTAATAATATCTGTTCAAAACAAAACGCTTAAGCGTACGCCGGTCATTGTGTGTGTCAACTGCGTACTTGTTATGTTTAACCCTAGTTAGTTAAAAGCGCTGACTCGATTATTATATTTAGTATAAAAGCCTAGAGTTTGAGGTAATAGAGGCAGTGCAGTACCAACCCATATTAAGTGCATATCGCACACGCCGTTCGCGGCTTTTGTACCTTCCGGGATTGGGTGTAAAAGTTTTTTTTTAAAACATCTTCAGAGCGGCCTTCCTAACAAATTTGGTGTCAGAAGTGGGATGTCATAAGGTCTACTCGTATATCGGTAGCGTGATATCCGAATCCTGAGAAACTCTGAAGAAAGATCGACAGTAAGTCTCCACCCCACGAGTATGAGCTTGCATCATCGAAACAAAAACGGGGTCTCAGTCCCGCGAGTTTGGGACACCATCGTCAACTCGAAGTTCATCAATGCTGTCAGTCTACACCACCAGCATGTTAGCCTGCACTCCCACCGCACGACCACATGGACGCCGCCTTCAAACGACTCCCTGGGTCTCACGGCAAATCGACTCTGCTGCACGTCATCGTAACACGATATCCGTATAGCAACCAATGTTCATCGTAGTGCTCGTGATATTGTAAGTTAACTTTAATTTAGCGATAATTTTATACTATTTTTGTTCTATTTCTTTACATTTTGTCATTTATTGTGTACTATATTCTCATTTTACCAATTTTGTATTTCTTAACAACCCAAACTTTTTAATTCCACATGCATAAGGTTAAAACTTTAAAGGAAAAACCAGAAGGAGCAGAAATGCCTGACAAAAATACATTATAGTTAAGTTAATATACATTATGGTTGTGAATTCCCTTATCCGTCCTTACAAAATTTATTAAACCTTATAATGGCGATAGAGAATCACTTACAGCATTCCTAATAATTGTGATAACGCCATAGCACTCGCGAATTCACAACAGCAATCAGTTTTTAAATAATTACAATATTTCTTAAACCTACCTTTGGCGAAAAGAAACACTCCACACACCTTTTAATAGAACTCCAAAATTGTAGACAGGGAAATTCCAAAACCATAATGCAGTACTCACTTAGAATTGAGTCTTGATTAACGCGATTACAATCCGATAAACATTATAGTTGTGAGAATAAGTCCAAGCTAGTAGGAAGAATTGCCGCTATGGAGAATTTAGCCCTCAATACTTTTAAATTAGGTTTAAATTCTAATTATGGATATATTGTATGCCGTGTAGTGGCGGTTCAGAATATCCACTACCCCATATCTTCCCGTGGGTGTCATAAGAGGCGACAGAGGGAGACAGGCAGGAGATGGCCAGCAGCATCTTCCTGATAACAGCAATGAATAATATAAAAAACTGCGGTTGCCAACCCGCTCACAAAGCGTGGCAACTATGGCATATCCCCCATGAGTAACGACGTAAACAAACGGCCTCCAGTCCCCGGAGCCCCCGCTATTCCTGGCTACGGTGGCGACCATGGTAATGGCGGGGCAAGGGGTGCTAAGAATCTCCGGTGGAGGTTCGGTTGCCACCTACGACGACTCGACCTGGTAACATATAACGCACGCACCCTGAGGACTGACGAGAAGATACTGGAGTTGGAAGAAGAGGTAGACAAGTTACGCTGGCATATTATTGGGTTATCCGAGGTCCGAAGAGAGGGGGAGGACACGGTAATCCTCGAATCCAGCAACTTGTTCTAACACCGGGAGGGTGACCATCTGTCCAAAGGAGGTGTCGGATTTATCGTCCACAAGTTACTCGTCAACAATGTTGTAAAGATTGGGAGTGTGTCGACGAGGGTCGCGTACCTGATACTCAAAATCACCAAACGGTATTCGCTGAAGGTCATACAGGTTTACGCACCAACCTCAGCACATCCCGATGAGGAGGTGGAGGAAATGTATGAGGATATTTCCAGAGCCATGCATTCCTCCAAAACCCCCTACACGGTGTTGATGGGAGACTTCAACGCAAAACTATGCACAAGAGAAAGCGGTGAGCTGAAGATAGGGAAATTTGGAGTAGGGCAACGGGGCCAGCAGCTGGCCGACTTCATGAAGAAAGAGGGACTCTTTATGATGAACTCTTAACGGTTTCTGTGAGGGTAGGTGAATTGAGTAGTACACATTTTAGACATCTTATATTTAAATATATTTTAAAAATAGTTACAGTTTGAATTTCATGTTTATTATTTATATGGGGGATAAGTCGCTCGCGTCCGTAGGCTATGACCAACTGTTCCTAGGCCCACCCTACACGTGTCCCCCGGGTGGTGCTATATGAGCGACAAGCCGATAGCACAGACTCGCCTCCACGCCGTGGTAGCGGCGTAAAATATTCTACCCCATATTTCGCACCATGACTAACCAGATAAAGGAAATGGCCCCGAGTTCCCGGCGCCCCTTTAATGGGGCAGGGGTGCGAAGAATCTCCGGGAGGAAAACCGGCGACGAGGTTCGCCACCCGTCACGTTCTGTCTCCCGGAGAGGCGAAAAGTGAATTGCAGAGGCCCGTCTGGCTACGTTGAATGTATGTGGGGCAATGAATGATAAAATGGATGAAGTATGCGATATGATGTATGATAGAGGAATAGATGTGTTATGCGTAAATGAGACGAAAATTAAGTCGAAGGATGTCACTACACATGGCATGTATACCGCATACTGGTCTGGTGTAGACGAGATCGAGCGGGCATGCCAGGGAATAGGTATCATACTTTCAGAAAGAATGGGTCAATATGTGAAAAAGAATAAATGTGCAAGCCGAAGACTGCTATGGATTTGAATGAAAGTGGGCTTAAAGAAGTTGTTCGTGTTAGGGGTCTACGCCCCAGACATGTCTAAGCCCACTTATATCCGAGAGCAGTTTTGGGAAATGGTAAGGATGGTGTTAATGAAGTGTAAGGGAAATGCAAATATTATTATTCTAGGAGATTTTAATGGAAGGGTTGGGGTGAGGAGGCTTGGTTATGAAAGGATATTGGGAACATTTGGTGATGAAAGTATAAATGAAAATGGTGAAAGTCTCCTCATCGTATGTATGGAAAAGAATCTTTTTGTGACGAACACTTGCTTTCGCCACAAGAGGATTCATATGTATACTTGGGAAAGAGGTGACGATAGAAGCATGATAGATTTCATAATTGTGGATGAAAGATTGAGGAGCGCAGTGGTGGATACAAGGGTTTACCGGGGTTCTAACGTAGGAACGGATCATTATTTGGTTTTATGCCGAATTAATGGTCTATTCAGGTGTTAGCGCCATCGGTCATCTGTGTCTACCACTGCGTTACAGCGTATTAGAACGGAAAGGTTGCAAGATGAAGGTGAGAGAAACAAGTTCAAATGTAGACTGAAAGAAAAAATAAGTGGTTTGGATGAATTATGTATGAAGGAGTTGGACTTAAATATAAAGAAAGGTTTAGTGCACGCAGCTACCGAAGTATGTGGTATTAGTAAGAGAAAGAATGAAAGGAAAAATAATACGTTATGGTGGGATGATGAGATACGTATGGAAGTTGAAGCAAAGAAGAGAGCATGGCTAGATTTACAAGCAACAAAGGCTGGTAATTCTAGCGGTACGAATGATGATATTGAAAGAAAAAATGCAGTCTTAAGACATCTTAATAAAAGAGTAAAGGAAGTAGTTGAAAGAAAAAAGCAAGAAAGAACGGATAAGAATGATAGAAGAATATCGGATAACTTCCAGGCAAATATTAAAATGTTCTGAAAACTGGTAAGAACTGCCAGGGTACATTCAAAACAGCCTATGATGAATGATATAAGAGACGAGAATGGCTATATTTTGAATGATGAAGTTTTGAGTTTAAAAAGATGGAAGGAATATTTTGAAAGCGTGTTTATGAGTGAGGAGACAACATGTGTACTAAGTAGAAATTCAGAAAGAAGAGGAAAGAGGTAGCGAGATAATTATAGATGAAATAATGAAAGCAATGAAAAGCATGAAACCGGGTAAGGCGCCCGGATATGATAGAGTTTCACTCGAAATGCTAAGGGCTGGAGAAGAAGTGGTGGCAGGCCTGCTGCACACCTTGTTTAATTTATGCTGGGAACTGAAGCGGGTACTGGTAGACTGGTGCAAAGCCGTGATAGTCCCAGTATATAAAGGAAAAGGGTCGCAACAGGACTGTAAAAACTACCGTGGCATCAGCCTTCTTAGCATTGTGGGAAAACTGTACGCTAAGGTATGATTGAGAGGGTCATGAAAGAAACTGATGGAAAAATTTGGGATGTGCAAACGGGATTTAGAAAGGGAATGGGATGTACAGATCAAGCCTTTTCCATGCGCATAATCGCGGAGAAGTTTCTGGCCAAAAACCAAAAGGTTTTTTGTGCGTTCATGGACTTGGAAAAGGCCTATGACAGAGTGGATAGGGATTTGCTATTGCAAGCACTGAACTCATTTGGGTTGAGCGCTGGCTTGATACAGGCATTGGAGTCTCTTTATAGGGACTCTAGTGCTTGTGTTAGGATCAACGGGGTCTACTCGGACTGGTTTGACATCCACAAAGGTGTCGGACAGGGCTGCGTGGCTTCCCCGTGGCTGTTCAACCTATTTATGGACAGTTGTTTGCAAAATTTGAAAGTTGAAGAATGCGGATTAAGAATGGGTGAGTTAACCGTCAAATGCCTTTTGTACGCCGATGATCAAGTCATTCTTGCGTCGTCAGCGGTCGAGTTGCAAATGATGGTTACATTAATGAACGGATCATTAAAAGAAAGGGGTATGAAAGTGAACGCAAGTAAGACGAAGGTTATGGTTTTTGAAAGAGAAGAAAGTAAAACGATTTGTGAAATAAGAATAGAAGGGGAGTTGATCGAGCAAGTAGATGAGTTTGTATATTTGGGCTGCGTATTTAGCAGGGATGGGAGATATGATAAGGATATAGAACGACGAGTGAATGCGGGAAATAGAGTAAATGGGGCCTTGCACTCTATTGTGAAGAGTCAAAATGTGTCGAAAAAGGCACGTATGGCAATTCACAATGCTGTGTTGGTCCCTACTTTAACGTATGGTAGTGAAAGTTGGGTGTGCCAGAAGAAGCAGTAGAAATGCGGTCGTTAAAGAGTATGTAGGGCTGAATCTGAATGACAGGGTAAGAAATTGTGTAATAAGAGAAGAGTGTGGTTTGCAAGATAATGTTGTGACCAGGATTAAGAAAGGAATGCTTCGGTGGTTTGGTCATGTGGAAAGAATGTATGAGGAAAGAGTGACAAAGAAAATTTATGTTGCAGAAATGAATGGCAGAGTCGAAAAGGGACGTCCTAGGCGAAAATTTATAGACCAAATTGGCGATATATTGGAAACGGGCCAAATTAGGAGTACCCTTAACCGACGAGCATGTATGCGTAGGTGTATGGATGTGAACGAGGCGAGAGAGGTGTGTCAGGATCGTGCCAAATGGAAGTCTGTAGTCTCTGCCTACCCCTCTGGGTGACAGGCGTGAGTGTTTATGTATGTATATGTATGTATGTATTTATATGTAATAAATTACTACCTACCAGCTCTTATTTCCAAGTATTTTCTCTAACATCACTGCACTTTACAACTACTTTCACTATGGAAGCACTGAAAGGTTCACTTATGGAGTAGTCAAATTCATTCCAAAGTCAAATGTATAACTTTCAGCGGGAACTGCAACAATCTAGTTCTGCTGCCACAAGTTCATCTTCCCTACCAGGTGATTTTAATGCTTTTAGAAAATTCATCTTGGCTGCTTTAACATCTTTGCATAACCAAGTAGATCTTTTGGGAAGAGAACTGGATCGTAGTGAAATCCGTCGCCGCAGAAAGATGATCCTACTCCATGGAGTTCCTGAAGAAACATCTGATGATACTACCGCCGTCATAAGTACACTTATCAGCACTAAACTCCTAGTCCCAGGTTTCAGTAAAACATCCATAAGCCGTTGTCATCGTCTGGGATGCCCTTCTAAATCTTCCAGGCCTGTGGTTGTCAAATTCAGCGATACTGTGATGCGAGACAAGGTTTGGTACTCCAAAACCAAACTTAAGGGCACAGGTATAACCCAGTCTGAGTTTCTAACAAGGAGGCGCCACAGTGTTTTTCTAGAAGCGAAGGTATGGCGTCACCAAATGTTGGACCAGGGATGGAGTTATCAATATTTTTACTCCAGATGGCACAAGGCACCAACTTGAGACTTTGTCTGAGCTTGACGCATTATGCAACGGGTCTACTTCTGCTTCACACGTTTATCCTATTGTGGTCGAGGCAAATAAGGCCCCCGAAGATAAAGGTGCACCACAGCGTATTAAGAGGGCCGGTAAAAAATGAACTTTTTCTTAAATAATTTTATTTAACATTTTATTAATTTTTGTAATTCTATTGTAACTTTTCTCTGGACTTCATATTTTAGTTTCTTTTTATCATCATATCTTCATTACTTTTCCTTGTTAATTGTAGATTAGATAATAAAATGTAATGATTAATAATCTCTCTTTGGAATGTTTATTACTTAGTGTTATAATTTTTCTTGTATGTTGGTAATTGTTATTGTAATCTTTCTTTGGAATGTTTAGTATTAGTAATAAAAGTATATTGTAAGGTAGATAATTGCTAGTTAACGTACTGTAACTTTGACACTTTGACTCGTCTGACATTAACACCTCTCACTTTTGTGTCTATGGTATGTTAACGTTCCGTTTCTTCACTTATCGTTAAGTGAATTAAACATTTCTTTCCATAATGCTGGCAGGTAGTTTACTAATGACTTATTTATTTTAGAATTATTTATTTTATAATTATACATATTATAATACGTACAACAAACAAACAAATAATGATCGATAAACGCATCATTTTTATTTGATAGTTTTACGTCTAGAATAGCCATTTCTCTACATTGAAAATGTTTATGAGGATATGTAATGTAAAATCCGTCCATGTCGATGATGTCTCTAATATTTTTTAGATTTTGTGTCATTTTGAACCAAAATGTTAAAAGTATTTACACGTGACTAAAATATGTTTGTTCCAACAAACTTCACATAACAATTCATTCTTCATTACTTCCCATCATCCCATTTCTTCTTTATGCTCCTGTCTTCCTGTAATTTAAGTAAACAGAATCAATACAGGCCAAATTGGCCTCTAAAAAGCTTGGCGTGCTCAGCAGAGCGGGACAGTAGTTCATGCCAGCACACCGCCTGCAACTTTACAAGGCGCAGGTTCAGCTGCACATGGAATACTGTTCCCATCTCTACGTCGTTCGCATGACTACGTCGTCGGTACTCGTACTGAGCGGACGTATTCAAGCGCTCTCGCGTGACCACGGGTAGTGATTTTTAATTGTTCTTGCGTCTTTTAGTGATATTTCATTAGAATAGTTGACTTTTATTGTTGTTAAAACTTTACTTTGTATTTTAATTGAACTGTGCAGTGTGTGTAATCGCTTTTAATCATTTTTAAACATTTTTAATCGTTAAAAACACGTGTTAGGTTAGGTTAGACCACGCGGTTACCGCGTGGTAGCTTTAGGTTAAGTAGACTTATTCCATTGCTGTGTGTATTATTCTGTGTTCGTTTGGATTTTTAACTGTAAGTACTTTCATTATATTTAGTGGTAATTTAAATAATAAAAACAGAACTAGAATATAAGGTTAGATTGTGCCGGTGTTATTTGACACTGACAGCTGTCACTGTAAAAGACACTGACAGTGACGTTGGCAGCTGTCATTGTGTGTGACACTTCCATAGACAGTGACGTTGATAGGGTGACCTGTCACAGTTTTTGATAGGCCGCGTTCAAATTTTACATTATATAGTGGAATTTTTAAATTAAAATGGCGGATGACGATGAGGGATTTACGCCAAGGAAGTCTTTGGCCAGGACCCCGCCGGGACCAATCGGCCGGCCGGTTGCGGTGCCTCCCCACCGCCAGTAGTGCCGGAGAAGCGGCCACTGGCTTCGCCGGAAGAAATGCAGACATCTTCCCAGCGACCAAGGGTGGGCAAGCGCACTGAGTCGCGCCGTAGTGTGGCACCGGTGGCAGGGCTTCTAACAAAGAATGTTGAGGAGTCTGCTCCTGAAACAGAAGAAGAGGACAGCTCCAGGGAGGCAGCTCGGGGTGTGAGGGGGAGCTTCAAAGCTACCACCGCTTCGAAGCTGGAAGTTATCGACCAGGTGCGGGAGACGGTGAGAGGGATAATGTCCATAATTTCAGGACCCGGCTCCAAGCTCAACAAGGCGGAGGTCAACAAGGTATCAGCATATGGCCATGACCTTATCGCCATGGTGGCGACCATGGAGGTCCACATTTCAGAGTTGGAGCTGGCCAGACTAAGAGCGGAGAAGGAGAAGCTTGTCGCAGAAGGGAGACTGGCGCAGGTCGTGGCCGGAACAGTTCCTTGCCACACGACGGACCTGACACCGCAACGCTCATACGCGGCTGCATTGAGGCTGCCCAAGGGAGCAGACCAGGTGCTGATGCCTGCCAGCAAGGGCCCGGTAGTTGCTTTCTATCCGGCTGAAGCTGAGGGGCCAATTAAGACTGCGGAGGATACCAAGCTGGAGCTGAAGAAGGCGGTGAACCCCAAGACCAGCGGCCTGCAAATTGATCGACTGAGAAAGGTTGGGAATGCAGGTGTCGTGGTCCAGACCACGTCCCAGGAGGCCGCTGAAAAATTAAAAACTGCAGCCCCTCCATCATTGAGGGTGTCTGAGCCCAGGCAGCGCCTTCCCCTGGTTGCCCTCAGGGGTTTTGAGGAGGACCCCAAAAATGATGAGGTGATAAGCGGCCTCTACGAGCAGAATCTTGGTGCCTGCGGCTGGAGCGAGGATAAGGTGAAGGCAGACTGCAAGGTGGCTTTTAAAAAATCGTGGAGAGGAAGCAGGCGCACTACTGTCATTCTCCAGTGCTCGGCAGCACTTAGAGACGTGCTTGTGGGACAGAATCGTCTCTACATTGGCTGGGACGTGGTGGAGCCCTGCGACTACGTTGACGTCACGTGCTGCCAGAGGTGCCAGCAATACGGGCATCCATCAAAATACTGCAGGTCCAAGGAAATTGTGTGTGGCAAGTGTGGGGAGACGGGACACGAGCGTGGGACCTGCCAAGCAAAAGAAGAAAAGTGCGCTACCTGCAAGAGATTTGGCAGGCCTGACTCTGGTACGCACGTGACCATGGCGAGGAACTGTCCAGCAAGACTGTATGCAGAGCAACGCTCCGTGGCCACCACGCAATACTGCCGATAAGGGCATGTCCAGCTATTTAAAAGAACAATCTATTAAAATGGGGCAGATTAACTTGGGTCGGGGGGGAGCTTGCCACGGCTGAGTTGCCTATTCTGGCGCGTGAACTGCACCTGGACATTGTTCTTGTTCAAGAACAGTACTCCCAGGCTGCAGAAAGCGTCCAGGTGGGTGGTCACCCGTGGGCTGGCATCTATCTTGCCGACCCAACTATTGGAGTAGCTTTGCTGAGCCACCTCAGCAACGAGTTCTGTGTGGTGTGCCACGTTAACCGATGGGACCTCTACGTGGTGTCAGCGTACTTTAAATACAGTGACACCATTGATGACCACCTGCACCACTTGGAGGTCACCCTGAGTTGTCTAAAGGGCAGAAGGGTCATCGTCGGCCTCGACGCAAATGCGCACTCGCCACTCTGGCACTGCGATCGCCGACATTACGTGGGACGAGGACATACTGCAGAACACCGGAGGCAGCAAGTGGAGGCGTTTATACTTTCACAGGAACTAACGTTGGCGAACCAGCCAGACCAGCCCTATACCTTCTCTGGGCCAGGTGGAGAATCTAATGTGGACCTCACATTATCGACTGGAGACATATACCTTGCTGAGTGGCGAGTGCATGAGGGAATCTGCGCCAGCGACCATAATTTAATTACATACGCGGCCACTACCAGCAGGCCGACTACTTGCGCTGCACCCGTCAGGGAATCCCCCACGTTTTCGTGACCGGGGGGTGGATTGGGACAGGTTCCGGGCGATCATAAAATTAAGAATGGGATGGTTGCATGTGGACAAACCCGCGGCCCTCCTGGCGGAGGAGTTCTCAGGGGTCATCATCCGCTCCGCGGAGGAAGGCCTAGGGGAGCGTCGCCCTAGGGGTTCAGCGGGGTATGCGTGGTGGAATTCTGAACTGGATAAAACTCGGAAGCTGCAATGCAAGCTCAGGCGTGTATGGCAGAGTAAAAGGCGTCTGGGAGGTAGATCAGAGGAGATAGCCAGAATGGCTTTTCACAGTGTGCGTGCGAGATATAGAAAGATGATGGTGGAGGTGCAGCAGGCGCATCACACGAGGGTCGCCAATACTGGCAATGAGGACCCTTGGGGCCTTGCATACAGGTTGGCCAGCGGGAGGGTGCGTCCGCCTGCGAATGTGATCAATGGGATTGCATTCGCGGGTGGGCACCCAGATAGTCTGGGAGTTGCCATGAACAGCCTGATGACTGCGCTCTGTCCGGATGACGACCCTGGCTGTGACAAGCCTTACCACCGGCAGGTTCGAATGCTGGCGGCGTTTATGCCCTCTGGTAGAGCTGCACCTCCACTTGCGGTTGAGGACCTGGGTGGCATAGTCAGGGCCTTGCCCAACACGGCTCCGGGTCTCGATGGAGTGAGTGCGAGAATCGTGAGGAATGTTTGGATGGCTGCACCGAGGGAATTCCACTCGGTGTATGCCAAGTGTGTAATAGAGGGGGTTTTCCCCCAGGTATGGAAGGACGGTAGATTGATTGTCATTCCCAAGGGTAACGACAAGCCACTCACTGACGCCAAGGCGTATCGTCCCATAACGCTCCTGCCTGTTTTGGGAAAGTTGCTTGAACGTGTAATTCTAAGGTGTGCTCCTGTGATTAGTCACGGGATATCCGAGCACCAGCACGGATTTTCTCCGGGGCGATCTACGGTAACAGCGCTGCGAGTATTGCTCAGCACGGCAAAGTATTCTCGGGCATGCTACGTGCAAGCTATCTTTTTGGATATTTGCGGTGCCTTCGACAATGCCTGGTGGCCGATGATGATGGTCAAAGCTAAGAGGGGTGGATGTCCACCTATCATTTATAAAATGTTGGTGGACTACTTCACCTCCAGGCGTGTGGGCCTCTACATCGGGGACCGGGTAGAGTGGAAGACCTCGACCATGGGATGTCCTCAAGGCTCCGTGCTGGGCCCAACACTGTGGAACGTGCTGATGGACGATTTGCTTCGACTCCCCTCTGCCTGAGGGAGTTGCCATGACTGCCTATGCCGATGATGTCACAATCTTGGTTGAATCGGAAACGAGAGCAGGTATTGAATCCAGGGCCCGGGTCACTCTGGACCTTGTACGGGAATGGGGGCTGAGGAATCGACTGAAGTTCTCCTCCTCAAAGTCTACCACCATGTCTGTTAGAGGGAAACTTCAGCGCCCCCCGGTTATTAAACTTGGTGGGGAATCAATCAAGTCTGTGACTACCGCTAAGGTACTAGGCGTGGTTTTGGACTCAGGATTATCATTTGTGCAACACGCTTATATCTCTGAAAGAGCGACTAAGGGATTTGGCAAAATGACTCGCGTATCGACCTCGTCATGGGGTATTCGATACCCGAGTTTAAAAATTATTTACAGAGGAGTGTTTGTGTCTACGCTCACGTATGCAGCAGAGTGCTGGTATGAGCGGGCGAACATGTACACAGTCCGTAGCGTACTACTGAGATCGCAACGATCTGCACTTGTCTTGTTGACCAAGGCGTACCGGTCCACTAGCACGGCGGCCTTACCGGTGCTGGCTGGCGTTCTCCCTGCTGACCTGGAGGTCATCCGTGCTGGTAGGATGGGTGTGGCACGTTTGACCGCGCCCAAAGAGGAGTTGAGCAGACGAAAGCGCGATATCTGGACTGAGGTGATTGGCGTATGGCAGAATCGATGGGAAAACGAAACGAAAGGACGTGAGTTAAATCGATTTTTCCCGGAGGTGGCGTTGAGACTCAGGTATACCTGGGTCTCACCGGACTATCAAACATCCCAGATTCTCACTGGACATGGATGTTTTCGGAAGAGACTGCATGACATGCGACTGTGTGAAACCAGTATGTGTGAGTGTGGTACGGCAGAGGAGGATGTTCACCATGTCCTATGGGAATGTCCTCTGTATGACGATCTAAGAGCGAAAGTGTTGGATGGGCTGGTTCGAACGGTTCAGGGACCGATTTACTACTCGGATCTCGTCAGCGATGGGGTGAACTACGGGCTGTTGCGTGAGTTTGCGCATAGGTGGCACGATCGCAGGAGAAGGCAGGAAAGGATGCTGGTAGGAAGGCCCGACGACGTAGGCGTTATTGTGCCGTCAGCCCCAGAAGGGGGAGAATGACGTTAAACTGGGACAAGGAACAGAATAAATATTTGTAGGGAGTCAAGAAAATGCGCGCGGGAAAGAGCAAGGTGCAAGTACCGCGCGCATCTCCCGAGATTAGGCCCGTATGACCTGAGGGTCGGTGGGGCCATGGGAGGTGGTGGGTTGTTCCCATCTCTAGGCACCAAATTGACATCAATTGTGTGTTGAATGAGTTACCGACCGCACGTGTGTATACTTGAGATTAAGTTTAAAAATCATATTATACAGTAGTAACAGTATTTATGCAGTAAACTATATATCGATGTGATCCTTACAAAATTACTTATCGATTTGTGTATGTGACGGTTCAGAATTCCAAGTGATAGTGCGGAAATAAACGTTAAATAACTCCAAAAATTGTGTTTCTGTACTTTAACAATAGATTCATGCCGTGTCACCTTGAAAGTTAAACCGGTTACGCGACCTAAACCTGACTAGTGTGTTTTATGCTTTTATTGGCTATTTTCGCTACATTAGCTATTGGTCGCTTGGCGTAGCGGTTTAACGTGGCGACATCATCTATGAACAGGGGATCTAGTCCCAATCCGTAAAGCTTCTGGCGCCTTTTTTTTTTAAATTTTGCTGTTTATTAGCTTATTTACGTTTTTTTTCTTTTTTGGCATTTCTTTGTTCTAAGTATAAGTATAACCATTATGCCGAATAAAATTGATTGTGCTGGTTGCCGTAATCCAATTGTGGCAAAGAAACATCTTCAATGCAGTAGGTGTCAACAACCCTACGACCTCCAATGTGCAAACATTAAATTGAGCCAATTTAATAGCATGGCAGAAGATCAAAGGGCTAAATGGAAATGTGTGGTATGTATTAGTAAACAGCCGAAAACCGATAACACAGATACCCCTGTACGTGTGGGTGTAGAAGGGGTCAATAGAAATAGAGGTGCAGCAGCGGTGAGTCCTCAGGACTTATTAGATGACGACAGAGCGCAGAGTGAAACTATGCCAGCAAAAGATCTACAACTGCTTATAATGGAAGTACGTCAATTCAAAGAAGAAATGAGAGCCACACGTCTCCAAATGGAATTACTGAATGGCACTTTGGCTGCTCTGGCGCTCAGAATTGATGAATCCGATAAGAAAATTGAAAAGATAGAAGCCCGTGTGGATCTTCTGGAAGATCGTCATGCTGATAGTAGTACGTCGACCGATGTTCGTTCTTTACTGGATACAATTGAGCAACTTAAGTGTGATTTGAATGAGCGTGATCAGGAACTATTGTGTAATGATATAGAGATCACTAGCATCCCTGAAGAGAAGGGTGACAACTTAATACACATTGTCACCACTTTGGCCGTGAAGTTGGGTGTCAAGCTTTCTGAGAATGATTTAGTCAGCGCCACACGCGTGGGAACAAAATGTGTCCTCGGAAACTGTGCCGGAGTCACGTCCGAGGCCTATAGTTGTGAAGCTCGGCAGACGCGCTCTTAAGGATCAAGTGTTGATGGCGACTCGCGTTCGTCGCGGCATCACTACCGAAGCCACTGGTTTACCGGCTCCGCACCGTCGATTCTATGTTAATGAGAGACTGACGAAAGTCAACCGGCGACTTTTTTGGCAAGCTCGTGAACTCGGAAGTAAACTGGGCTGGCGGTTCATATGGACAAGGGAAGGCAGGATATACGTACGCCGGCACCAGGGAGCAGAGTCCCCGCGTCAGCGTACGGAGAGGGACTTGAGCCGGGTTTTTGGGGTTGATGCCGTTAGTAGATCTCTCATCAAAAATGATTAACTACATCTGTATTTTTTATTATTTATTTGGTATTACTTTAATATATATTTGTTGCATAAATCTATTACCATTTGTTAAACAATATCATTTTTGTAGTACCCACTTGCTACTTGTTAGCTATGTCTTCTTCTGGTTGTTTTCTAATAGGCTTAATATTTTAGTCATTGCATTTTCATCAGTTTTGTATAATAATCTTAGCATTTTAAAATCATTAAATATAAATGAAATGCAATGGAATGTAACATATACTTTGTTAAATGATTTGTATAACTTGTATGATGAAGTTCATGACATATTTTCAACTTCCTTTTATCTTAACTATTTATTAATATATGTGCCTTATTTGTTATTAATATACGGGTGTTGTGTGGGCGTTCTTGCAGTAACAATAGTTAACCAAAATCGAGAAAAAATGCAGCACATTATGACATGTCCATCTCAAAACATTCTTTTTACACTTATCCTGCGTCCCCGCTTATTTAGTGGGTGGTGTTCTTGTAATAATAATTTATTTTGTTCTTTTACGTTATAATAAAACCACAGTCAAAGCTATTTAAGTTAGGCCTTTATAATGCGGGATCACTCAATACAGGACATGATCATTTTTTTATTGCTATGGACCGTTATAGACCAGATATAGTTGCGATTAACGAATCGTGGATCCAAAGTGGGCAAGAGGCTCGTGCGCCGGCCGTGCCCGGCTACCGACTCCGAGTCACTCCGCGCCCGCTACACATGCCCGGTGGCCGGGGGGGGGGGGGTGGACTTGCTTTTTATATTAAACGCGATGTTAACGTGAGATATTTGATTAGACCTAATGTGCAAATTGAGCAGATGTGGTTATCGACTCGGGTCAATGGTTACAGTGTTGCTATAGGGACTGCGTACAGACCACAATGGATCAATATAGATATATTTATTGACGCTTTAACTGACTCCATTAATTATTTTTCGAAGTATGATTTAATTGTATTGTTGGGAGATTTTAACATTAACATGCTTGTGGAAAGTAATAGTAGTACTGTCAAACTTACTCAATTCCTTGATTACATGAACCTCCGTCAGGTTGTTAGTGAGGCGACTCATTACACATCGTATACTGAGACTCTGATAGATCTTGTTTGTACGAATGCACCAGTTCGTGATGTCACTGTCAACAATATAATGAATTCCAATGGACACGCAATGGTTAATGTTACATTATCGTTAAAAAAGGTTAAAATACCAACTAGAACTTTCAGTTTCAGGCCAATTAATAAAATAAATCTAAAGGAATTCAATAATGATTTATATGCAATCAACTGGAACGATGTAATTGAGTTACCTTCAGTGAATATGATGGTGGAAAAATTTAATTCAATGATGATCTCTCTCTTTGATAAGCATGCAGCAGTGAAAAAAATAACTCTAAAACCAAAGTATTCACTGCCGTGGGTAACCGATGTCTGTAAAATGATGATCGATGAGCGTAATATGGCTTACGATGTCTATAGAAAATCCGGATCAGACGAACATAAAAAATATTACAAGGAGCTCAAAAGTCTAGTGTTAACAAGTATTGCAGGAGAAAAGCGGGCCTACTTCAATAGTTTAGTTAATTCTCAAGCTAAAAATAGCAAAACATTTTGGAAAAATTTGAAGGAAAAAATTTTGGTTGACCCCTCGAAAGACAAATCCTTGCCTCCCTATTTCAATGACCCAAACAAAATTAATGATCATTTCTTGAATATTCCGGGAGACAATATAGTTTCCAATGCAGATATAATATTTTTTGAACATAACAAATTCCATACAGAGGTATTTAAATTAGCTCCCGTAGAGTCAACAGATATTTCTAAATATATAATGACCATAAAATCGAATGCTGTTGGACACGATGGAATAAGCAGAGATATGATATTACTCTCTCTTCCTTGCACTCTGGATACAATCACGGCTATAATTAATAAGTCACTTATGACGGGTATAGTTCCTGATAAGTGGAAGGAGGCACTAGTGACCCCAATACCCAAAAAATGAAAACCCGATCGAATTAAAAGATCTTAGGCCCATCAGCATTTTGCCATTCCTTGCGAAACTGCTGGAGAAAGCTATTTGCGAACAGTTGACAAAATTTGTTGAAACGACCAACATCTTGCCTCATTTACAATCTGGGTTTCGCAAAGGACGTGGCACATCGACTGCTTTACTTGATGTCACAGACAATATATTAGCTGAACAAGATTCCGGACACAGTACAATTTTAACGCTATTAGACTATTCCCGCGCTTTCGACTGCCTAAATATTCACCTACTGCTTGTTAAACTGTCATATTATGGTTTAGACAAAAATTCGGTCAAGTGGTTCAGTAGTTACTTGAATAATCGGTACCAATCAGTAAAATTGATAAAAAGTGATGGGTCTATCGTAAGTTCTCAACCAAGGCTTTTAAATCGTGGTGTTCCTCAGGGTTCAATACTTGGTCCACTTCTTTTTATAATTTACTGCGCTGATCTTGTCAAAGTTATAAAGTATTCTACGTACCACTGCTACGCTGATGATGTGCAAATATACGTGTCGGACTCACCAGATAAGTTACCACAAGCTGTCACACGGCTTATGGGGACTTGGACAGATCTGACTGGTCAATAAGAAATGCCCTTGTTTTAAACCCTTCAAAGTCAAAATATATGGTCATGGGCACAAAGACGCAAATAAATAGAATTCGTGGTGGCCTAGACGTTAAGATTCATGGTAAACATATAATGCGCGTGGATGAATCCAAAAACCTTGGCATTACCTTCGACACTAATCTCAGATTTGAAAATCATGTCCTTAATATGGTAAAAAACTGTTTTTATCGCCTAAAGGTTTTATACCAAATCCGTGACCAACTTTCTGTACTATCACGCATTACTCTTTGCGAGTCGTTGGTTTTGTCTAGGCTCAACTACGGGGATGTTGTTTATGGACCCCGGATTTTCAGCAAAACAAAGCGACTAATACGGTTCTATTTTGTTTACTCTTTATCGAAGTTATTCTTGGTCATACAAAATTACTTCTCGGAGTTTTTTACAGTCCCTCTCTCACTGTCGACGACATCACCACGTTAGAAAATATTCTTGACCATCTAACACCTATCTATTGTCACAGTATTATTATGGGTGATTTTAATATTTGTCTTTTAAAAAACAACGCTAGAACAATAAAACTTAAATCTATTATTGAAGCAGCAAATTTAAAACTTCTTCCTACTTCTGCCACACACTTTTTCTCGAACTGTGCCCCATCTCTTCTCGACATAATGTTTGTGTCTTTACCTGACCATGTTCTTAAATTTGGGCAACATGCTGCTGATTCTTTTTCCTATCACGACCTTTTATACTTGTCATACAAAATCCGTCCCCCCTAAAGCTAAGTCAAGGATACTACTTCAGCGTAACTTTAGTGACTTGGATTTGGAGCAGTTTTTAAATGACGCTGTAAAGATTGATCGGAGTGTAGTCGTCAATGCGTCTACTGTTGATGAACAGGTTGCTTTGTTTAACTCTCTGTTAATTCAGCTTTACGACGTTCATGCACCTGTTCGTCCAGTGCGTGTAAAGCATCCTCCCTCTCCTTGGCTGAAAGATGATATAAAAAAAACATCCACATTAAAAATTGTGCCAAAGCTAAATACAAGTTATTTCCTATCGATTTGAATAGAGAGAAGTATAGATTAGTACGGAATCGTTGCAATAAGTGTGTAGAAAAGCACAATGACGCCATATCCATGAATCAGTACAAGATCCTGACCCTGCTAGGGTCTGAAAATTTCTTAAGTCCTTAGGAGTTGGGAAATTACGACAAAATCTCACACGCAATACAAAATAAATAATTTGATCTCAATCAACTTGATTTGCAATTCTCATCTTCGTCTTGCATTAACGATAAAGCAAAACATAATACCTTGGACTCTCTTTCAAAAGCTCCCACTCCGGACACCTCTGCTTTTAATTTTAGCCAATTTTTATATTTAGTTGTTAGAGCCATAATGTCCATCCATTTAAATTCGATTGGTAGTGACTGACCTATCTCTATTTTGCCTTTCTTTTCCAAAGTTCTAGAACGTCATGTGCACAATCAAATAAGCACCTATCTTTTAAAACACAATCTTTTAAACCCCTTGCAATCCGGTTTCCGTCCTGGCCATAGTACGACTACTACACTTTTACAAATCACTGATGATATTCGGTATGGTATGAAGAAACAAAAGCTTACCATTCTCTCGTTGCTTGATTTTAGTAACGCATTTAATACTGTAGATTTTGATATCTTGTTAAGCATTCTACGCGCTCTCAACATATCTCCAACTGTAGTTGACTGGTTTCGAAGTTAGTTGTTTGATCGCGGACAGCGAATTCAGGTGCAAGAGGTTTTTTCCACCTGGACTACTACAGCTGCTGGTGTACCACAAGGTGGCGTGTTGTCTCCTCTCCTTTTTGCAATTTTCATTAACTCTATAAGTCATAATTTGTCCTCTTCCTACCACTTATATGCTGATGATCTCCAAATCTATACTCAGTCCTCTCTTGAAGATCTATCTAAAGCAGTTAACACCATTAACGCTGATCTGAATTGTGTTTCGTATTGGAGTAAATGTTATGGTTTAACGATTAATCCTAAGAAAACTCAGGCCATTGTCATCGGTAGTTCTAGATTAATTGGTAAAATTGACTGGTCTTCCCTACTCCCTATTATACTTGACTGCATTCTAATCCTTTACAGTAACAAGGTTAAAAACCTGGGGTTGTATCTTGACTCCTGTATCTTTTGGACCTCACGGGTTAATGAGGTCAGTAGAAAAATGTTTGCTGCGTTAAGCTCTTTACGTAGATTAAGTAATTTTCTTCCCACAGCAACTAAAGTTACGCTCGCCTAGTCTCTACTTCTGCCTATCCTTGACTATGCTGATATTTACTATCTTGACATTACTGAGGAGCAGCTTAATAAGCTTGAGCGCATTCAAAATTTATGCATTAGATTTATATTTGAGCTTCGCAAATATGATCATATCTCCGAATTTCGCAAACAGCTTAAATGGCTCCCGATCCGCCTTCGCAGGAATACTCACATTCTCTCCGCGTTGTATAGTGTGCTGTTTAAGCCTTCTACTCCTCTTTATTTAAAAAAACCGTTTCCAGTATCTCTCTCTTACCCATAATCGGTTCCTTCGATCCTCTGTCAATCTTTCTCTTTCTACGCCTGTGTACTCTCCCTCCTTTTTTCAAGAAATTCTTCATCGTAACCGCTGTGCGATTGTGGAAATCCTTATCTCTCCATATTCGTCGTGCTAAATCTCTTCACTCTGAAAATTCTTGTTAAATCGTATTATTTAGAACGCTATTAGATAAATTACTTTACCTTTCTCGTACTCTTTTAATTTAATCTATTATATGATATTTTATATACACTTTTACTTATTTTTATTAGTATGTATTATTGTATTTATTATTATTATTAAGCTATTGCATAGCTTCCATAGCGGGCTTTGAGTGCGGGAAAATCCAGAAATTTCGTAACGAAAAAAACCTCACGCTCTCCGACGGGCACGGAGGTGTGGCTTGAAGGCCGTGCATTGTCTAACGATGGTCTAACGTCGTTTCTTTTACTCAGTCTTCGACACGGTGTTTGTGTATAAAGTGTTTTGAAATTTTGAATATGTGAAAGTGAAGGCTGCTCTCTCGCAAAAAGCTTGAAAAAATCGTGCAGATGAACCAACTTTTCGTCGACACTTACAGAGAAATTACATATGAAAAAAATAGCTAGTAATCTACATGATCTGATACGTAATTTGGTTTAGCCATAATTTTTCTATCGGTGTCACATAATAAATAAAAAATTACCCAAATCACCTCCAAATCGTTGAGATGAAACCACTTTACTCCTTCATTGTTTATCAAAGGAATATAAAAAAAAAATCTACTGCTTTGCAATACAAAATAAAATAATTTGGTTTAGTTACTTTTTAGAAATATGTATTATTTTTATGATAATAAATTAAAAATGCGTCCCGATTAAATACTGCGTCTATATCACCCCCGCATTCGTCCACGAATTCAGTGCGGGGCGCATCGTGTTGCTAGGTGAACGTACGCCGCGTTGCGAGAGTTCAGCACTACGAAATAAAATCGTATAATATTACTGCAAAAATTTAATTTTGTTAATAGTGGAATAGGTTTTTTCTGATTCTTGTTTAATAGTAGTGTTTTATAGTTATATTAATTGTACAGTTTTATTAATGTTTAAGTTTAGTTTGTAAAACATGGAAAATAAGCAGAAACGATTGAAGAGAGGTCTAAAAAAATATTACAAAACAAAAGGGTATACATTTATCAAGGTAAGTTTTAAGTTTTATCTACATATTTCATAATATTAGACAGGTGCTGTTTATAAAATACCTATATTACTGTGATTTTCGCCACTCTGTGACGAGACAAAGCGCGGCAAACGCAAGTGGCGGCAAGGCGCGGGCCGCGTCGTCGCATGCTGGTTTACCTCGAAATTCACTATACGCGGTTATCGTTTATTGATTATATGTTGTTTTAAAAGTATTCTTATCAGTTTTTTTTGTGTTAAATGGATGCTAAATATAAAAGAATGCTTCAGTATTGATAGCAATTTATTAACGAAATATCTGTTGAGATGTGTCTAGAAATTGAATTTGTTTTTCAATTGAAATTGAACATTGAATTTGAAAATGAATAATAATCCACAAGAGTCCACAACAAAATATGGGAACACCATTGACGCGGTATTTTCTAGGTATTTAGAGGATATTAAGTCGCAAACTTATGTTTCTTATTTCAGTTATCACAAACCTATAGTGTCAATGATAAATATTCCTGAATAACCAACAGCTACTGTAACAGTCTTATTCATAAAAATCCACTAAAATAGCGTTATAACAGTGATTAGTTAAAATGCTCAATAGTACTATTAAACCTATTATAAAATTCTCTATTCATAAACGTTCAATAAACCTGTGTTTTCGTTAAATCGATTCAAGAAATTGATTTGTTTTATATTCATATATAACTCAATAAAAATAATGGAAAACGTTACATGTAAAAAGCGGCAAAGAAGTGAAAATTGGCTGGAGGAAGATAAGGTTAGTTTGTGACTAAAGTAATTTTCTCATAGGTGATTAGT
This sequence comes from Parnassius apollo, assembly GCA_907164705.1. Lineage (NCBI taxonomy): Eukaryota > Metazoa > Arthropoda > Insecta > Lepidoptera > Papilionidae > Parnassius > Parnassius apollo. The sequence continues at coordinate 17,488,710 of CAJQZP010000220.1, read as the reverse complement.
GCACAAAAATGTTAGTTAACTGTGTTGTTATAATAGTATCCTTTTTCTTTCCATAGCATTTATTGATGGATTTGGTAAGGGAGCGTGTATCAGTAATTGAAAATAAAAATACTGATACAAATACAAACTCAAAAAAGCTAGCAGCATGGGCAGATTTATTATGCAGGTACATATTTTTGTCTATCAATTTGTGAAGTGTTTGAAGATGATCTTCAACGCAATGATATTCTATATACGATCAGTTACATTATTATGCAACAGAAGCATGTCACTTCGTCTCTTGCTGGTCTAATGCATATAAGCTTTTAAAGTCATAACAGTGGGCACAAAAACTCAACACGATCAAGTAAATAAATTATATTTTCGGAGTTATTCATGTCAGCAATTATACGCCACGGTCTATTGTAGAAATTAACAACCCATTGGCAGACATTGCAGTAAAACCTTATATTAAAATAAGTTTCTTCCCAAGGTCATATTAGGTTATAAGTCACAATATAAGAAAATGAACTTCTAATAAACCTGTCAATATCTACAATTAGTACTTATTTACAATAGTAAAATAAATGATAATATAGTCAATCTGTAATGTATCACGGCTGGGGAATCCTAGATATTTTAAGCTATTGCATAGCTTCTATCGCGGGCCTTGAGCGCGGGGACCGAATCCAGAAATTCCGTAACGAAAAAAAACCTCACGCTCCCCACTCTGACGGGCACGGAGGTGTGGCGTTGAAAGCCGTGCATCGTCTAACGTCGTTTCAGTTCGGCAGACTTCGGCACTCGGCAGACTTCGTCAGGGTGTTTGTGTGCGTGCGACTAGTCGTATGCGTGTACACTAGCTGCTAACTGAATGATAAAAATTCCTGAATAACCTACATGTATTGTAAGATATTAAAAATATTTTAAACAATATTAACTTCTCATTTATACAATAAGAGTAAAAATTGTTTTCTTATCGGTCACCAAGCTCAAAAAGTGTAACTTGATTTAATATCAAAGACTTAACTGCATAAATAAAATAAATAATTAATTATAATTGCATAAGTTGATAAAAAATGCTATGCAATAGCTTTACCGCGGCAGTCCCCGAGTGCCACACGTCTTTTTTATTATTATTATTTTGTATGCCCCTCTCTATTTCTAACTTTTGTTTGCAACATTCCTCTAAGCAGAAGTTGTCTGGAAGAAATCACTTTCAGTGATAAGACCGCATATTGTACATACTTTAATTAGTTTTAACTATATTGATGTTTCTGTATTGTGGTGTACAAAAAAAAAATATAAATAAACTCTTTCTTCCAGAAGCGGCCCCACAGGAAGTGGACCTGGTCGAGCCCCGACGGTTCGACAAAAAATGAGATTGATTTATGACGACCAGACGCCAACTGTTCAGTGATGTCTCAGTGATCGCAAGGGTGAAAACTGGCAGCGATCACCGAATGGTTAGAGGCACACTGAACATAAACGTTAAATTGGAGAGGTCTCGTCTAATGAAGTCAACGCTCTGTCCCCCTCGTGCTCTAATCCTGAATCCCGAAACCTTTCAGCTCGAGTTAAGTAACCGCTTTCAGTGCCTAGAAGATTGCAATGTAGTGGACGATATGAATGACAAGCTCCTGGAAACTGTCCATGCGGTCGGAGCTTCGAAGTCACACTCTCAATCACACTCTTAATCTCATGGCTGTTAGACGGGAGATGAGGCTGCAATCGTCAATAGATTTGACAGCATACAGGCAACTGAACAGACAGATCTCCAAATGCGTGCGGCGAGACTTACGCAAATTTAATACTGCTCGTATTGAAGAAGCGATTGAGCGGAACCAGGGCTCCAAAGTTTTTGCCAGAGATCTGTCTGCCAGTAAGAGCCAACTGTCAAAGCTGAAGACTGAGTGTGGCAGCATCGTTTCCGGGACACCTGAGATTCTGAGTGAGATTGAGAGGTTCCATGGGCAGCTGTACACAGAATAGTTGAAGCCATACGCAAGTGTGAGTAAAGATCCAAGAGCAAGTCTTATCCGACATTACTCCGATGATATCCCGGACGTCAGTCTGAGCGAGATTAGAATGGCTCTCCAGCACCTTAAAAACGGCAAGTCCCCGGGCGAGGATGGAATTACAGCGGAGCTTCTGAAAGCGGGTGGAAAACCGGTACTTGAAGTCCTACAGAAGCTCTTTAATTCCGCCCTCCATGGTGGCACTACTCCGGAGGCGTGGAGCAGAAGTGCGGAGGTCTTGTTCTTCAAGAAAGGTGACAACGCCCTCTTGAAGAACTATAGACCGATATCCCTTCTGAGCCGCGTCTACGTGCTGTCTTCGAGAGTCATTACGAATCGTCTCTCACGCAGACTCGACGACTTCCAGCCTCCCGAACAAGCCGGTTTCCGAAAAGGCCTTAGTACCATAGACCACATACATACCCTTCGGCAAATTGTACAGAAGTCCGAAGAGTACAATCTGCCACTTTGCCTGGCGTATGTGGACTATGAGAAAGCCTTTGATTCCGTCGAAATTTGGGCGGTGCTACAGTCTCTTCAGCGGTGCGAAGTTGACTGTCGGTATATCGAAGTGCTGAGGTGTTTGTATAGTAGGGCTACGATGGCTATCCGAGTACAGAACCAAAGTACGAAACCCATCCAACTGTAGAGAATTGTAAGACAGGGTGACGTTATTTCTTCGAAACTCTTCACCGCTGCATTGAAAGACGTTTTAGAGCTAATGGACTGGAAAGGATACGGCATTAACATCAATGGCGAGTACATCACTCATCTTCGATTTGCCGACGATATAGTCCTTATGGCAGAATCGCTGGAGGACTTAAACACTATGCTCAATGACCTCAATAGTGCCTCCCAACGGATAGGTCTTAAGATGAACATGGACAAAACAAAGATCATGTTTAATGTCCATGTCACACCTATGCCGGTAGTTGTTGGGAGCACTAAGCTCGAAGTTGTTGACGAGTACGTTTACCTGGGTCAAATAGTCCGGCTAGGTAAGTCAAACTTCGACCGAGGTCAATCGACGGATTCAACTAGGCTGGGCAGCGTTCGGAAAATTACAACGCATCTTCTCGTCAGGTATACCTCAAAATCTGAAAACTAAGTTGTACAACCAGTGCGTGTTGCCAGTGATGACATATGGAACTGAGACGTGGTCCTTCACTGCTGGCCGTATGAGGATGCTCAAAGTCGCTCAGCGAGCTATGGAGAGGGCTATGCTCGGAGTTTCTTTGCGTGATAAACTTAGAAATGAGGATATCCGCAGTAGAACCAGAGTGACCGACATAGCCCAACGGATTAGTAAGCTGAAGTGGCAATGGGCCGGCCATATAGCTCGAAGAACCGACAACCGTTGGGGAAAAAATGTTCTCGAGTGGCAGCCTCGTAACGGTAGACGAAGTGTAGGGCGACCCCCCACTAGATGGAGTGACGACCTGGTAAGACATGCAGGAAGTCGATGGATACAGGTGGCTCAGGACCGTGCTTCTTGGCATACCGTGGGGGAGACCTATGTTCAGCAGTGGACTTGTAAAGGGCTGTAATGATGAATTACATTTCTATCATTACAGCCCTTTACAATGATGAATTACATTTCATCATTGTTAGATGCCGAAACCCGAAAAATTTAAGCGAAGCGTTTACGCATGCCATAGAAGAAGAAAAATTATTTAATCTGAGCAAAATATCTGTTAAATATTATAAACAATGTTTTATATCTCAAAAATTCGGTCATGATTCTTCCAGGTTCGTCAAGTTTCTATTCGTATAGAATAATTATTTTATTAATATTTATTATTTATACATAAACACACTAGCAGCTAAAAAGGCTGATGCGTGTGCGTCTTAGTGTTTGAAGATTTTATCCAATCTGGATGCGCGGAAAACCATTCGCATTTTTTTTTGTATGACGGTAGGACTTGCCGAATCGTTATTCCTTTCCAAAACGATATCATTCGTACCCTCCTATCGACACATCGGGGTGGTGGGGTGGGAGGGGAAAGAAGATGATTCTAGAACATCGCGTAATCATCGGAGCCGAGGATATATAAGGCACGCGCGACCGATGCGCGGCCTCTTTCTTCCCGCCGCAGCCGTCGTTGAACTACAACGCTTCTCTCCCGACGCACCCCTGGGGCCCCAGAGTGTCTGTCCAGAAGAAGTTCCGGAAGTCGCCGCTATAGTGCTCTAAAAGATAGAAGAACCCCGGTGAGTCAATATCCATTATTATACCTGCTTGATAATAGTTTTAACCCGCTCCAACTTTGTGTTTTCCTAATCAAGCAGGATTCCTTTCATCGATTTGGCAAGTAATAGTTTTAGTTTAGGGAAGAGCGAGTGCATTATACCGCATGCTATAGTAGTCGCTTTTACGTAAGCGTAGAAGCAATTCGCATATACAGTCCACTTTAGTTAATATCTCGCGTAATAAGTTTAAGGTTCGACCGGGGAACTAGATTTTCGGCAGCCTTAAACACGTGGCTCCACCATTTTATGGTCACTTCGGGCAGGATCTGGATTGGTGTTTAGTGGTTATCCAACCATTTTCTGGTCGAATAATTAGTGTTCGTAAATAGTGTAAATAGTGTTCGTTTAAATTCAAATTTGATTAGGCACTCGCAAACAGAATTGTTTATTTCATAGCGCTCGTATTTGGATTAAATTTAAAGCTTTAAAATTGAAACAGTGTGATAGCAACCGTTTGATACGCTTACCCCACAATTCTGATAAAATTATTGAGTGTAGCAAACGACGCATCGCCTCGACTGCAACAGGTGTTCGATTTAATTACGTAATACGGCATACCGAGTGTCCATCGTCCATCGTTTATGCGTGTGAGATTAATTGTGATTAATATAACTTCACTATAATAATTTAAAATGGCAGTTAGTGGAAGTGAAATCAAAATTAAAACGCTTTATGCCAAGAGGGACATACTCTTTTCGCGTATGCAGAATATAAGTGATTATATAAAGAACATTAATATAGAAGCAGTGCGGGAAACCTTTTTGAATGAAATCGAAACGATAGATTTCTTGCGGATAGATTACGAAAGAATATTAGACCAAATTAATCATTTGGAATTACAAATCGACCCGAAATACATAGTGAACTACCAACCGCTGCTGGCATTCGAAGATATGTTGTGTCGCGTGAAAAGAACTGCAAAACTCCTACAATCTCAAAGCGAAGCAAAGCCGGAAATACAGGTACGTCCTCGTGACTCAATTAGGTTGCCGCCAATAGATATTCCGGTATTCAATGGTGATATTAAGACGTGGCCCTTTTTCTTAAGTAGTTTTCAAAACAATATACACAACAACCCATCGTTATCGGACGCTGAAAAATTATTTTACGTGGTAGAGCCATGCTGCATTTATATTAGTAGTATAGTTGTAGCACGAATGGGTCGGCTCGACCGGGGAAGGACCACGCTCTCACAGAATACCAGCGTGAAATAGTAGCTTAATGCTGCTGTGTTTCGTATGTGAGTGTACGATATGTGAAACGAGGCATTCCATCTCAGTCCTCACGGGTGACAACGCATCTGCATTTTGATTTTTAATGGAGGATAGATGTAGATGTCTATGGGCCGCAGCAACCACTTACCATCAGATGGACTGTGTGCTCGTTTGTCACCCTATTCTATAAATAAAATAAATATTACTTAATTAGTAAACTTAGTGGCAGAGCACAGTCGATCTGCTCGGGTTTTACACCTACAGCAAACAATTACTTATTAATATTTGAAACGCTTAAAACTAAATAGAAGATAGGAGAATGTTAGCTTCCGAATATTTGAACCAGATATTCGATCTTAAACCTATATCATCCGCGAACATCAACGGCTTAGAGCAGTTTCTAGATAAATTTGTGGCATCGGTGGCTGCACTTAAGAATTTGAAGTTTAATGACCTTATGGACGTGGTGTTTCTCCATATTGCATTAAAGAAATTAGACCCCGACACCGTGCGTGCGTTTGAAATGGAGCATCGTAGCTCGGAGATGCCTTCCTTTCATTCATTAGCATCGATCGTGCGAGATCAAATAAAGGTGATGCAGCGCTCTCCGAACGTTAAATAAGAGATTAAAAGGTGCGTCGACCGTAGACAGACTCAACCATCTAAAATAACAGGGTCGTTAACTTACGTAACCGCTACGTCAACATCACTTCAGCATACTTGTATCGTGTGTAAAGATAAACACGGTAATTTATATAATTGTCGACTTTTCGTAAATATTCACCAAGCGAACGTTATAAATTAGTAAAGACAAACAACCTATGTCTGAACTGCTTAAGTGATAAGCATTTAGTTGCAAAATGCAATTCGAGTTCCGTATGTAGCAAGTGCGCCAGGAAACATCACACGCTATTACATTTTGAAAATAGCAACATAGCGGCGTCAAGTAAAGCGGACAAGGAATTCACCCCTACTAAGGTCAACGATTCTAGCGGTCGACCTGGTGATGTCGCTCTGTGCTCATTGGCAAATATGGGAGCACAACCTCCTTCAACCGTGTTACTGGGTACGGCGCGTATTTTGGTTAGGGATTCGCGTGGAAACGAACAAAGCGTCCGTGCACTGCTGGACAGCGGAGCCCAAAATAGCTTTATAACGCGACAATGTTGTCAGCGCTTAGGCTTAGTAATAAATAGGTCACTTTCATGTCCTGTAGTTAAAGGCATCGGAGGTACTAGTAAAGCGACACAGGGATATACAAATTTAAAATTTTATTCTCGGATAGATCGTAATGTTAACTTTGATATAAATGCACTAGTAGTAGATAGGGTCACTGAACGGTTGCCAACCGTTTCGGTTGACACCTCGGCAATGATTGAATTTAAAAATTTGACTCTGGCGGACGACACTTACGCCGTTCCTGGAAACATAGACATGCTCATTGGAGCATCGCTTTTCCCTCATCTTTTGTTAAACAATAAGGTCATGGGCAACTCCTCGCATACCGCGCCTTACGCACTAGAAACCGTATTGGGCTATGTTATCATTGGCTCCGCCCCCATCCTAGATAGTATTTCGGCAACCTCTTATTGTGGTATGGCTGTCGAACCGCTCGAGTCGTTAGTCCGCAAATTTTGGGAGATGGAGGAGGTGAACGTCCCACCCATAGCTAGTTCAGATGACAGGTTATGCGAGGAAATTTACGTCTGCACGACCGTTCGTGATCGCGACGGTAGATATAGTGTAGCGCTACCCTTTAAAGGAGATGTTTTATCTCTCGGCGATTCGCGTCAAATGGCGGAAAAACGTTTCTACAGCATGGAGCGTAGGATGCTCGCTTCACCCCAGTTAAAGGAAGCTTACGACGGCGTCATTAACGAATATATAAAAGAAGGTTACATATCACTCGTGGCTTCGAAATTTGATAACTACGAAGACATACCGTCGTATTTCATACCACACCACGGGGTCATTAGGGGGGACAAACTTACATCTAAGTTACGTGTAGTGCTCGACGCTAGCGCTAAAACTAGCACTCACCTGTCGCTTAACGATATCCTCTATAGTGGGCAAAATTTACAGGGCAGTTTATTTAATATAATAGCCAATTTTTGTTTGTTTAGATAGCACTATCCGCCGATATTCGCCAAATGTTTCTTTGCATAGGGGTCCGTGAATGCGACCGTAGATTCCAACGCATTTTATATCGTTTCAACCCAAAGGAACCTCTAATGGTGTTTGAATTTAACCGCGTTTGTTTTGGTTTAAAGTCGAGCCCATTTCATGCGTTACGCACGGTGAAACAGCTCGCCCACGATGAAGGTCCCTCTTACCCTAAAGCTAAGAGGGCAATTGAGAGCGGATTATATATGGATGATTTTGTATACTCGGTCGATAGCGTCGAGGAGGCCACCCTAACCACCGCCGAGGTTATAAGGCTCATGAAATCGGGTCAATTCGATCTTGTGAAGTGGACTAGTAATTCGCGTCCGGTTTTAGATACAATCCCACTATCACACCGTCTTTCGGCGATAAAGGAATTCGACGATTCTGATACACACAAGGTGCTCGGTCTGTGTTGGTCACCAGAGTCCGACGTGTTTAGCCTTAAGGTAAATCCGCCCGTAGAGAAATGCACAAAGCGCACAATACTGTCATGCGTTGCTAGATTATGGGACGTCATGGGTTTCGTAGCTCCGGTGGTATTATACGCTAATCTTTTGATTAAACAACTTTGGTTATTTGAATGCGATTGCGATGACTCGCCGCCTGACAGCATTGTTCGATTGTGGCAGCGCTTTAGAGAGGAACTTCCTTTACTAAGAGAAATTAAAATACCGCGTCATATAAACGTCGATAGAAATAGTAGCATAACGGTCGTTGGGTTTGCAGACGCCAGCGAGAAGGCTTACGGGGGGCGTTGTATATTTCCACGTTCAGAATAATGGTAGAAACTCGATTAGCCTCATTAGTTCTAAGTCGAGAGTCTCCCCCCGTAAGGTTGTCTCTCTGGCGCGTTTAGAGCTTTGCGCAATATTAGTACTCACTAAGCTTATTACCGCAGTTATCAGCGCATGTAGGGATAGAGTTCACATAGAAAGGATATTTGCCTTTTCCGACTCCACCGTCGCCTTATGTTGGGTTCATTCTTCACCCCACCGTTGGGATACGTTTGTCGCGAACCGAGTGGCCAAGATCCAAGACGAGTTAGAAACGCGGAACTTTTATCACGTATCCGGTACGGAAAACCCTGCCGATTGTCTATCCCGGGGACTCACCCCGATGCAAATAATGGACCACTCGCTTTGGTTCCACGGACCTTCTTGGGTTCACTTCGATCCCTCGCAATGGCCAATAACCGATTTCGAACCTTCGTCAGTGTCACAACCGCCGGAAGAGAAGAGACACGCTCTAGTGGCGAACGTTTCGAGCGAGGTTTCTCCAATCATTGCTCTGGCGAACCGCTTGTCCTCTTGGTCGAAATTATTGCGTAGCGTAATTTACGTTTGTCGATTCGCGAAGCTTTTACCGCGACGTTCGTATGTCTTAGCGTCCGATTACAACTATGCCGAGTCGCTAGTATTACGTGAACTTCAACGTGCGCATTTCTCTGAAGAAATTACAAGATTACAATCGAATAGAGCTTGTAGTCGCGCCTTTCAACGCCTTAAGCCATTTTTACAGGATGGGATTGTAAGGGTAGGTGGACGCTTGTCCAACTCTCGGTTGAGTTTCGACCAACGGCACCCTATAGTTTTACCGCGTAAAGACCATATCATGAACTTATTAGTCGATTACCATCATAAATTGAACTCACACGCTGGCCCCGATTTATTGATGTCGATCTTGCGTCAGAATTATTGGATTCTTTCTGCACGTAGTTTAATACGCAATCGGGTGCACAGATGTATAGCTTGATTTCGGGCACGCCCCAAGCCGTCATTTCCGGAAATGGCGGAACTTAGATCTTGTAGAGTGATACAATCGGTAAAGCCCTTTACGCACACTGGGTCTGATTTCGCTGGTCCGTTTAAGGTCACGCTCACTCGCGGGCGTGGTATAAGATCCACAAAGGCTTACGTATGCATTTTCGTATGTCTAACTACTCGAGCGGTGCATACAGAACTCGTTGGTGATCTAAGCACAGCAGGCTTTATGGGTGCATTTAAAAGATTTCTATCCCGTAGAGGCCCTGTAAGTAAATTATATTCGGATAACGGTACGAACTACGTCGGTGCAAAACGTATTCTATCGGAACTACATGAGCTCTTAGCTAGCAAGTATTATAATTCGGAGTTCGCTCATATTCTAGTCGAGAACCGCATTGAGTGGTCTCTGAACGTCCCAGCCGCGAGTCATTTTGGAGGCAATTGGGAGACCAATATCAAGAGTCTAAAGAGCCACTTACACCGAGTAATAGGAGATCAAATTCTGTCCTTCGAAGAGCTAAGTACGGTGCTCGCTCAAATTGAATGCGTAATGAATAGCCGCCCACTTTGTCGGACGTTATCTAGTGACCCCTCGGAACCGCTGGCTCTAACTCCAGCACATTTTTTGAATTTAACGCCTCTAAGGTATCTGCCCGCCGCGGATATGGATGAGAACAGACTTAGCATTTCCGCGCGCCACAAATTATTAGATCGGTTAGTGCAATCGTTTTGGAAACGATGGAGGATGGAATACTTGCATACTTTGCAGTCTGGGCAAAAATGGAACACAGCGACAGAGCCTTTAGCTGTAGGAACTGTAGTTGTGCTCACTAAGGAGAATGCGCCGCCTCTCCACTGGCCGTTAGGAATTGTCGAAGAGGTCTTCCCCGGTTCCGACGGAGTAATTAGGATAGCTCGCGTTAAGACCACGGTTGGGTCTTACCTACGTCCTGTTGTCCGTTTGTGCCTCTTGCCTCTTCCATAATTTAAATTAGCTTTCTAGATTAAAATGGTAGTTGAATTTAGGTAATCTTAGTGTTAGTTAGTTATTTGTTAGTTGATCTTAGCTCTAGTTGTTTTAGTTATTTTTTGAAGGAAATCCTTCAAGGGCGGGGGGAGATGGTTGCGCGGAAAACCATTCGCATTTTTTTTTGTATGACGGTAGGACTTGCCGAATCGTTATTCCTTTCCAAAACGATACCATTCGTACCCTCCTATCGACACATCGGGGTGGTGGGGTGGGAGGGGAAAGAAGATGATTCTAGAACATCGCGTAATCATCGGAGCTGAGGATATATAAGGCACGCGCGACCGATGCGCGGCCTCTTTCTTCCCGCCGCAGCCGTCGTTGAACTACAACGCTTCTCTCCCGACGCACCCCTGGGGCCCCAGAGTGTCTGTCCAGAAGAAGTTCCGGAAGTCGCCGCTATAGTGCTCTAAAAGATAGAAGAACCCCGGTGAGTCAATATCCATTATTATACCTGCTTGATAATAGTTTTAACCCGCTCCAACTTTGTGTTTTCCTAATCAAGCAGGATTCCTTTCATCGATTTGGCAAGTAATAGTTTTAGTTTAAGGGAAGAGCGAGTGCATTGTACCGCATGCTATAGTAGTCGCTTTTACGTAAGCGTAGAAGCAATTCGCATATACAGTCCACTTTAGTTAATATCTCGCGTAATAGGTTTAAGGTTCGACCGGGGAACTAGATTTTCGGCAGCCTTAAACACGTGGCTCCACCACAATCTGTTCTTGAAGGCATTCAATGTAGGAGCATCAATCACATTTTGTGGTAGCTTATTCCACTTGGTGACAACACGATTTGTTATAAAATTCTTCATGGGTTCCGCTTGGCAGTCCTATTGCAAATTTTAAATTGATGTCCTCTCAGACGTTTGTTGCTACTTAGTAAGTACAAATTTGGCAGAGTAGGAACATTGTAATAACCCGTCAGTATTTTGTATGTTTCAATCAGACTACCTCTCTACCTACGGCTCTCTAGTGTTGTGAGGATAAAGGTTTCTCATTCGCTGCTCATATGTCATGTTCCGCAGTTGTTTTACCATTTTTGTGACCCTCCTTTGAACATTTTCCAGTATTAATATATCTTTACGAAAATACGGGTCCCATATCACATATGTAAACTCCAAAAGATGTCTTAAGTACGTTCGGAAGATCTTGTTAAATATTTTAGGAGTGAGACACATAAAGCTTCTTCGAATCATATACATCATGGAGTTTCATTATATACATCAGAAGACAATGGGTGATCATCTAGATAATATGTATTTCGTGGATTATTTTCCCCTATATGTAGAACCGTACACTTGTCTGCATTCAGTGTTAGGAGCCAATCACTAGTCTAATCGCAGATGGCATTTATATCCTGTTGTATAACTTGATGTTGCGTAATAGGGTTCCAAAGAATTTTGAGTCATCGTCAAATAATAAGAACGGTAGCTGTAACGTGCACTTCAAATCCGATAAATATAGGATAAATAATAATGGCCCAATAACAGATCCCTGCGGAACTACGCTGAGTACGTCCCTGGGTTTAGACATTGTACTTCCAACTTTTATGCAAAATGTTCTGTCTGACAGAAAACCACTGATCCAGGCCAACAATTTCCCGCGTATACCAAAGTGTTTTAATTTGCATATAAGTCACCGTAATGGTACACGGTCAAAAGCTTTTTCATAGTCAAGATATATCACATCTGTAGGTAATCCATTGTCATAGTTTAAGACTCATTCATTAACACGTTGTAACATATTTGTAATAATTGATCGCCTTGGTACAAACCCGTGCTGTTCATCCAAAATCAGTTGTTCATCTAATAGGAATTCTCTTAATCTTTCAGTTATGATCTTTTCCATGGCTTTACAGAGGATACTTGTGAAACTTATTGGTTTGTAATTACTAGGTCTCATCTTATTGCCGTTTTTATAAATAGGTAAGACTGTAGCTTTATTCCAATCAGCGGGTAAGCGTCCGTCCTCCATGGATTTATTCATAATGCTTGATATACGTTCGGCAAGCAATGATAAGCACCGCTTTAGTAATATAGATGGTATTCCACCACGACCAGTAGTAGTAGCATCATCAAAGGTTAACAAGGTCTTTAGTACTATTTTGGCTGCAAATTTTACGTCATCAATTGAGTTTGTTACCGTTGGCATATTTAGGGAGGGAATTGGTCCATCTGATTCTCTTACATAGCTATTAACGAACTGATCGGCAAACTATCTCCGCGATTTTTTGTGGTTCATCTACAAGTTCTTGTGACTCGGTTTTAAGCATGTTAGGAATGGTGACTTTAGAATCAAGTTGTCTTCTAATGTAGTGAAAGCTGCAGAGTCTATTTTATGCTTTTTTTGGGATTGAGGTATACCTGACGAGAAGATGTGTCGTAATTTCCCGAACGCTGCCCAGCGGAGTTGAATCCGTTGATTGACCTCTCGGTCGAAGTTGGACTTACCTAGTCGGACTATTTATCCCAGGTAAACGTACTCGTCAACAACTTCGAACATAGTGCTCCCAACAACTACCGGCATAGGTGTGACATGGACATTAAACATGATCTTTGTTTTTTCCATGTTCATATTAAGACCTATCCGTTGGGAGACACCATTGAGGTCATTGAGCATAGTGCTAAGGTCGTAGCCGTTTCGAACTCTGGTTCTGTACTCGGATAGCCATCGTAGCCCTACTGTACAAACACTTCAGCATCTCGATATACCGACAGTCAACTTGGCACCACTGAAGGGACTGTAGCACCGCCCAAATTTCGACGGAATCAAAAGCTTTCTCATAGTCCACATACGCCAGGCAAAGTGGCAGAGGTATACCTCAATCTCTGAAAACTAAAGTGTACAACCAGTGCGTGTTGCCAGTGATGACTTACGGATCAGAGACGTGGTCCTTCACTGCTGGCCGTTTGAGGACACTCAAGGTCGCTCAGCGAGCTATGGAGAGGGCTATGCTCGGAGTTTCTCTGCGTGATAGACTCAGAAATGAGGATATCCGCAGTAAAACTAGAGTGACCGACATAGCCCAACGGATTAGTAAGCTAAAGTGGCAATGGGCCGGCCATATAGCTCGAAGAACCGATAACCGATGGGGAAGAAAGGTTCTCGAGTGGCAGCCTCGTACCGGTAGGCGTAGTGTACGGCGACCCCCCACTAGATGGAGTGACGACCTGGTAAGACGTGCAGGAAGTCGATGGATGCAGGTGGCTCAGGACCGTGCTTTGTGGCATCGGGGGAGGCCTATGTTCAGCATTGGACTTGTGAAGGGCTGTAATGATGATGATGATGATATATTTATATATATATATATATATATATATATATATATATATATATATATATATATATATATATATTCCATAACTCCTTTTTCCGTTTTGTTAAATCGACTGTAGCAAAATTTCCTTATTTATCCATGGTTTCTTATTTGATTTATTTATTTTCTGTGATTTTTTTTTCACAGTTTTTAAGTGGTGTATGTATTTGATTTTTAAATGATAGCCACATTTCATCTACTTAATTTCAATTATGTTAAAGTTTTCTGTTAAATCTTTGTTAATTTTGCTACAGTCAGCTTTATAAAAATCAAAAATCTTTTTTATCGGCACTTTATTATCGTTATTAATTATCTAAATAGAAGTCAGTGTGACCAAATGATCACTCTTTCCAATGGGCGGAAGATACTTAATATCAGTTATTAAAGTTTCATCATTACACAGTATAAGGTCTAGTAGGGATTCTGCATTATTACCTTTCCTTGTAATTTGTGTTACAAGCTGATTGAGATTACTGTTTGAATACATTGCTACAAAACTTTCGCATAGCTTGTCAGGTCTGGTTAAATTATCGAGAGGCCATTTTATATTTGGTAAGTTTAAATCACCTGCAATAATCACTGTCTGCTTTGAGGCTACCTTTTCTATGGTGTTATATTTCATCAACACATTTGAGGGAGGACGATACACACAAGCTAAAATAAATCTAAATATCCACAGCGTATATCTAACCATAATGCCTCAACCAAAGAATTATAATATATTATATTCACTTTTGATATAACAGGTACATTGTTAACGTCATGTGCAAAATGAATTACTACTCCTTCCCCTTTTCTTTCTCTTCTGTCCAACCGGAAGAGGGTATAACCGTTTATATTTATAAGGCTGTCATCAATTCCAGAATGTAAATGAGTTTCTGATATCAAAATAAAATCAAGTTTATGTGTATTAACTTCAAGAAAGCCAAAGAAACCCAAATTCGTGTATAGTATGCGGAGTTCTGTGATATTATGATGTGCTATTTTTTGTAGTTATTATAATCTTTGGTATGTTATTACCACACACTGTGTGTTCTAGCCGCTAGTTCTTCACGAAGTCTCCTAAGTTGATCTCTTTGATATGGTGTCATGTCAGCCTTTACCTTAACAGAGTTTGGCAGCTTACCTTTATTTTTCAGAAAATTTATAGCATTATATATATTGGCCAGGACTACCTTGATTGGACGCGGCTTTTCAATTTTGGATACAGGTTTACCCAAACGGATGACAGTGAGAATTTCCGGTTCTGGAGTTGCCAGTGACGTAATAGTTTTAGAAACCTGGTCTTTATCATGACTTTTTCTGTATTCTGGTGAATTTGCTGTAGATTCAGGTATTTCAAACATAATAAGATTACGACTACGGTTTTTCTTTTCCTGAAGTTCATTTATCACTGTGTCCAAATTCACTACGTTTATATGGTTTTTCCTTAACTCTTGAACCTGCTGTTGAAGTTCTGTTACAAGTCTGCGAAGATCTGGAATCTGCCTTAGCCCCTCCTCGCATTCATCACATAGGTATGACAATTTGGGTGTTTGAAGTGCAACAACACGCATTTCTGTTGCAATTAGTCCACTGCATTTAGTACATATTACTCTTTTGCAGCCTTTGCAATTGATTTTTGGCATCTTATGATCAATACGACTGTTACACTTGAAACACTGTGCCATTTTGATTTATTGCCTCCAAATGGTAGTATGATTTAAGTAGTCTATTTTTCTTTATGTGGCAACCCGGTATTGTCTATGGTCACTTTTTGACAGCTGCCAATGTCAAATTTTACGAGGGTAGTACAATAAAATTTTAATAAACGGATTCAATCAAATGTAAAACACTATTTAAACACAAAAATTAATTCAAAGTCACAGTTTTACTATATTTATCAATTAACAATGTAGTATACAAGTCAATCTTCAAACACAACACAAATAGTACTTTGATTGAACACTAATTCCCAGTGTTTTAATTTAATATGAACAGAGCAAGAAAAACATAAGTTGTTTCAATGATAATCAAAGTCAAAACTTAATAATGATTAAAGAAGAAGAAGATAACTATTTAGTCAACTATCGTGCCCTTTTTAGTCAATATTTGGTGGATGAATACGCCAAAATAGAAACAGAGAGATATAATTATATTAAAATAATCAAGCCAAATTACGTGCTGATAGGCACATCTATATAAAAGATGTTATGGAACAACAAGACGCAGAAGCCAACCAACTATGACAAACGGTTTTCCTTCCATCATCTTTTACGGAGGGACGTAGGTATATACACGAAAGAACACAGGCAGCTATGACCTATGTTAGGAATTACGGCCGGCCTAATCCTTTTATCACTTTTTAAATTAAAATTAAAAATGTTTATTTCAATTACACAATGTTTTAACATACATGATCTGGAGAACACCTTTTAAGCAAGGAGATGCTTGTGTTAAGTGACTTCGCTCTTCCGTTTAACATTATACAGAGTATGCAATTGATATCAAAAAATACATAAATAAAAGAAATAAAATACAAAATAAAAGTACAAAATACAAAAAGGATAAGCGCACATGAGTGACATAGTGTGTGTGTGTATGTGTGTGTGTGTGTGTGTGTGTGTGTGTATGTGTGTGTGTGTGTGTGTGTGTGTTTTTGTGTGTGTGTGTGCGCGTGTGTGTGTGTGTGTATACGTGTGTGTGTAGGTACATTATATAAGTTAAATTAGTTTGCGTGTGTGTAGATATAAGTTTTAGTTTTAAATTTAGGTTAGCCCAGCGACAATATAAGGCAGGCACTGCTTCTTCCACTAACGATTTCTTTACTGAGGTTATAACGGTTTCTAGACAGATTATGATAACGATGATATCATTGCCTCAATATCATCGTAGGTTTTAATCTTAAGCCATTCAGTCAAGTTTTAGAGCAGTGGTGGGCAATCTTTTTTAATGGTGGGCCACAAAGTTTAAGAAATTCTAGAGGAGGGCCAGAATTATAGATAAAATGCATTTTGTGTTAATGCTTTTAATTATAATATTATAAAAATATTACAGCATTACACACAAATATTACAAAATACCTTTTACCCTAAATAATAATTGATTAAACTTTTATTCGAAGGCTCTGCCTTGTTATGCGTGTGAGATATATGGAATTGTTTTTGAATTTCCATAATATTTTCGAAAGCAGGTTCCAGCTGTGATGAAGTAACTTTCAGCAGTGCGAAAAGGTTTTCATCAGTCAATCGGTTTCTGATTGAGTTTTTCCGCAATTTCATGGTTGGAAAAGTTTGTTCGCACACATAAGACGAAACAAACATCGCCATAATTTAGCGTGAGCAATGATCTTTGGGAATTCAGCTTTCAGTAGTGCTCTACAAAATCTAGTTTTGTGGAATTCAAAACCAATTGCTTTAAGTAGGTATTGCACTGAATTTCAATAATTTCCAACTGTAATTCAGCAGATACATTTTCTGGATCTGCATTAAATGGCATCGAGAAAACATTTAGCGATGATTTAATATTTTTAAAATCTTGAAAGCTAGTTTCAAATTCTGTGTGAAGTTTTTGCAACGCATAACTGAATTCTTGTAGTTTGTTCTTACTCACTGGTGACATGGATTTTAAAAAGAGCAATGAGAAATTTTGGGGTTGGCACAGTAATAGATCTTTATTTGGAATTCGGACGGAAGTTGAGTGTACGTGTACTTGGTGAAGCATATGTAATTGGACTTGGAGGCATTTAGTGTGAGGAGTTTACGATTGAACCAATCTGCAATAATTGACAGGCCGATTTCAGTCGACCTTTTAACTTTTGCCCAATTGTTTTTAGCAAAGACGATGGCAGTGTCATCCGCGTATGAGAAGATACGACCTCCGTCAATAACCATATTACATAGGATATTAATATATATAAAGAACAATGTCGGACCAAGGACACTTCCCTGCCCAACACCGTACGAAATTGTTTCTTCTGAGCTAGTAAGTTCCCCTATTTTGACTATTTGTTTGCGATTGCTTAGGTATGATTTGAACAGCTCGAGAGGAGTTCCCCTTATTCCTATATTACTTTCACATACAATACTCGCTGAGACGAGATAAAAGAGCAATAGCTTCAAGGGCAACAATCGCATGATAGATACGACATAATTTTTTTTTTTCATTTATTTATAAATGAAAAAAAAAAATTATATAATAAGCATTACACAACATATTTGTAGTGATGACATTTAAAAAAAAACCACTAAGGTTTATATTTAAGCTATCGCGAGATTACAATTTTATAAAATAATGTAGCGTTATGTTGTATTGCATATACTATAAAAAGGAAAAACAAAAATAAACATGAAATAAATATGAATACAATCAAAAAAAAAAATTACAAAATATGTTATAATAGTTTGAGAAAGTGACCCTTTAATTTACACCTAATATTATTTTTAGTGATATTGTCCACTAATTCTGATGGCAAGTTATTGATAAGCCGAGGTATTAAGTAGCTACATGTTCTCTTACCGTACGCATTGCTGGCACGCGGCTTGTTGAGACGGTTTTTAGAAATTGCTCGAGTGTTTACAGAATGCTCAATCGGGATTTTTAGCGATTCATTAAAAATTGTTCTTTTAATAAAATATTTTGTACTTGTATATGTATTGGTAAAATTTTACAATGTTTAAAGAGACCATTAACGTCATCCCTGAATTTATTTGTTATTTTATTTGGAACTATAGTATTGAGTATTCTTACTTGTAAACTATGGATCTGGTCAAGATATGCTTTATAAGTTCGGCCGTAGCTACTTAGCCCATATTGAATGTGCGACTCTGCAAGTGCATTATATAACATTAACTTTATTTTAAAAGGAATGCGATTATTAAGAATAGTGATATTTGCTAAAAACTGTCTTAGTTTAGTACATACACGGTCAATATGCTAGCTCCAATTTAATGTACTGGCAATAACTAGCCCGAGATACGTTTGTGTGTCAACTACCTCAATTTATGGGCAGCAGCATTCAGTAGCGCGATTATTATGTAGGCAGATGTGGTTGTGTGCAACTATTTTTTAATTGAAGCGGGTTTTAGGTATGGAGATTTAATCACTAACAACTTAGTTTTACTAGCATTAAGGACAAGCCCAGCATCATGGCACCACCTTGATAGGATATCTAGGTCAGACTGCAAAAGGTCACATGCCTTTTGTGGATTTTTATCACCGATTACAAAACAGGTGTCATCTGCAAACTGGTAGCATGTGCAATTGACGATGTAACTGCCCATGTCATTGACGTAGGACAAACAGTGCAGGGGTCCTAGTACCGAACCTTGTGCTGTTCCCTCCGTTATCAACATCGGCTCGCTGTAGTTGTTTTCAATTTTCACAATTTCGGGGGTGTTTAGTTGTTAGGCGTCGTGGTGTAAACCACGAGCACGGAAATGTTCGAGAAATATTGAAAATATATACTAGTTAGTGAATTTGAAATTATTTTCCAAACATTTCGGCCTTAAGTAGAGTCAAATCATTAGATCATTAGATTAAGATCTCCTTATTGAAGAACAATACTGTACTAAATTAACGGGCAAATGACCATGCAACAAATACACATAAATGAAATGAATTGACTTAAAAACATGTCCAGTGATAACTAAAAAATAATTAAGAGCAGATCAGGAGACTCCCCCCCCACTCGTTTGTATGGTATAAAGTTGTGGGCACCGTGCGCGAGAGATTCCGCCTAAAGTCGAAAACAAATTGTCGCACGCGGCTGACGGACGCGGCTGACAGCCGCGACTTATACGTATCTAGATAATGAATAAACACTGAGCTGTGCAAACTATCAGAGGTAAGTCGTGGACGTAGCCTTGCACTGACCTTGAGCTTTCGGACGTCCGACAGAAATCTAGTGAGCAGGATGTTTTTGTCGGGCAAAAACGTCCGCAGACGTTATGCACGGGGTGCGGGACACTATCGTGCGCCAGAAGGATGCGGACTGCGCGAGAGCTTGCACGTACGCTTCTATGTAAAAATGGATGAACGCATTATCGATTGTGTTCGCAACCAATTATATATTAGTCTATAGTCGCAACAGGGAATTACTATATAATCATAAATTTAATATGGATACAAAGTGTGAAATTCACCAGACTTTGTTCTTCCTTTCTTTATGTCATGTACCCAAACGCTTCTTTTTTTTCTTTTTGGGTGGACAACATAAAGAAGCCGCTGCTAATTCGAGAAAATCGTCCTCACTTTCACTACTCGACATTCAATTCAATTCAATACAATTTATTTGCTAATCTTGTTGTATACATATGGTCTTAATTATAAAAATAGTTCCAAACAAGAACCCTGCAAGGGCACTGCAAATATTGCCAATTATTATTATTATTATTACATTTACATTATGGTATTATTAATAAAGTTATCAAGTAATGAATATTTACAATTAACTTAAATATTAACGAGATCCTACTATATTATATATTCCTATTTCCAACTTAGTCACTAAAAACTCCTGCAACGAGTAATAACTCTTTTTCGTTAAATATGTATTTACTTCCTTTTTGAACTTTTTTAGGCTTTTAATGGTTCTGATATATTCTGGTATTTTATTATATATTTTTATTGACATTGCATAGAGGCCAGTGTTTACTATAAAACTAATATACATAAAAACCAATATTAGCGTTCATGCATAAGTGGTGACTCTAGTTGTGATTTATGGGACCCTCGTTGAAGTAGCTAGTACCGTAACCGTTATGGTGATGGTAATTTATTTTATGTAAGAGGGGGAAATTGAGCATGTGGGTCACCGGATAGTGCCGACCATGAATAACTGCACTACCAGGGAAGTAGCAGGTGTCTTGCCGGATATTTTAAAAAGTGATTAGTGTTGGTAATATAATCTTTTTCGAACTTTTTCTATGATATGGGATGTGTAAAAGTTGTTAAAAAATGCCAGGAGGAGAAAGTTTATGCTGCTTGTACAGGATTTCATCTTACGTTTTCAAGATGAAATCCTGTACATTTCATTCCAACTCATAGTTGCCCTGCATAAATACCTAATGCAGCTCATGAACACCTGTAAACAACTTCACACAAAGAAGGTATATGTTGTCATCTCTAAGGACTAAGCTGGAATGCCACACAGCCGGCAATATACGGTATGAGGAGATCCATCGCAATTTAAAGGCATTTTACTGACTCCCTATACACTTAAGACCGGAAATCAGCAGTGCAGGCACTGCTGTTAGGCCGTAGAAACATGTAGGAGTATGTGATACTTACCGACTTTTTGGAAGATAAGTAAGGTAAGAAGTATTATGTAGAATATTGCTGTGTGGTCTGGAAACTTCATTATGCAATGTTCATGTTATTACAATTAGAATGTGTTCAATAAAGATTTATTTGGTAACCGAAACAAACGCTCCATGCGCGCTTTAGGCCTATGAGTCACGCGTTCCGCGATAAGGTTACGCGATTTTACGACTTCTATTGCCTTATTATTTAGATTTCTGTGCATATTTATAACAGGTCCATAGGTCACGTATCAACTGCTTATTGCTTTGCCACCAAAAGTCGTGTTGATTCGACAGTGAAAGAGCAATTTTATGGAACTCCGATGCCACCTAACACTATGATAAAACTGGCTGAACACATAGATGAAAAGAACCTAAATTCCATGGTACAAACATATATGTTAATAATTGTCAATAAATAATAATTTTACTTTACACACTATTGCGGTATGATGTATAAGCCGTGTAATGGTAGCGTGAGAGAATCCCTTACATCCCGTGATAGGCTACAGAGAGGAATTGAAAAAGGCGATGAGGCAGCATCATTTCTATTATCAACTAGATATTATTTTAAAAAACTGCTGTTGCCAACGTGGCTACCGTGCGTGGTAACTATGGTAATCCATTGGGGAGGCATAATTTGAGCGATGGATTTTTGATGGGTTGCAATGAATAAATTAATAAACATACTATTAGCTTTATAGATGTAACAGTGATAAACAAGTACGTACTAATTGTAGGATATTATGGCTCATAAACCTATTTCTGTTATTTATCATCATCATCATCATCATCATTACAGCTCTTCACAAGTCCCCTGCTGAATATAAGCCTCCCAAGGAATGCTACAAAGCTCGGTCCTGAGCCACCTGCATCCATCGACTGCATGTTTTACCAGGTCGTCACTACAGCTAGTGGTGGGTCGCCCTACACTTCGCCTACAAGTAAGAGGCTGCCACTAAAGAACCTTTTTTCCCCATCGTTGTCGGTTCTTCGAGCCATATGGCCCATTGGGCACTTCAGCTTACTAATCCGTTGGGCTATGTTCGTCACTCTTGCTCTACTGCGGATATCCTCATTTCCAAGTTTATCACGCAGAGAAATCCCGTTCATAGCTCTCCATGCTCGCTGAGCGACTTTGAGCGTCCTCATATGGCCAGTAGTGAAGGACCACGTCTCAGTTCTATGTCATCACTGGCAACAAGCACTGGTTGTACAGTCTCGTTTTCAGGTTTGTAAGGTATACCTGACGAGAAGATGTGTCGTAGTTTCCCGAACGCTACCCAACCGAGTTAAATCCGTCGATTGACCTCTCGGTCGAAGTTGGACTTATCAGCGATTCTGCCGTAAGGAATATATCGTCGGAAAATCGAAGGTGAGTGTTGTGCTCACCATTGATGTTAATACCGTATCCTTTCCAGTCCAGAAGCTTGAAAACTTCTTACAACACAGCAAAAAAAGAGTAAAGAGTTTCGGGGATATAACGTCACTCTGTCTTACACCTCTCTGCAGTTGGATAGGTTTCGAGCTCTGGTTCTGTACTCGGATAGCCATCGTAGCCCTACTGTACAAACACTTCAGCACTTCGATATACCGACAGTCAACTTGGCACCGCTGAAGGGACTGTAGCACCGCCCAAATTTCGACGGAATCAAAGGCTTTCTCATAAACCACATACGCCAGGCAAAGTGGCAGATTATACTCTTCGGTCTTCCAGAGGTTCTGTACTCGGATAGCCATCGTAGCCCTACTGTACAAATACTTCAGCACTTCGATATACTGATAGTCAACTTGGCACGGCTGAAGGGAATGTAGCGCCCTAATTTCGACGGAATCAAAGGTTTTTCTCATAGTCCGCATACGCCAGGTAAAGTAGTAGATTGTGTTCTGTGGTCTTCTGTACAATTTGCTGACATACATAAGTGGTCTATAGTAACCAAAGCCTTTTAGAAAACCGGCTTGTTCGGGAGGCACGAAGTTGTCGAGTCTGCATGCGAGACGATTCGTAATGACTCTCGAAAACAGTACGTAGACGCGGCTCAGAAGGAAAATCTGTCTGTAGTTCTTCAAGAGAGCGTTGTCACCTTTCTTGAAGAACAAGACCACCGCAATTCTGCTCCAAGCCTCCGAAGTAGTGCTACCATTGAGGATGGAGTTAAAGAGCTTCTAAAGGACTTCAATTACCGGTTTTCCTCCCGCTTTCAGAAACTTCGCTGTATTCCATCCTCGCCCGGGGTCTTGCCGTTATTAAAGTTCTGGAGTCCCGTTATAGTGTTGCTCAGACTGACATCCGGAATATTATCGTAATAGTGTCGGATAAGACTTGCTCTTGGATTGTTATTCACACTTGCGTGTGGCTCCAACGATGATGTGTACAGCTGGCCATAGAATCTCTCAATCTCACTCAAACTCTCAGGTGCCCCGAAAACGACGCTGCCACACTCGGTCTTCAGCTTTGATAGTTGGTTCTTTCTGGCAGACAGATCTCTGGTAAAAACTTTGGAGCCTTGGTGCCGCTCGATCGCTTCTTCAATACGAGCTGTATTAAAGTTGCGTAAGTCCCGCCGCATGCATTTGGAGATCTGTCTGTTCAGTTATCAGCCTATATGCTGTTAAATCTGCTGAAAACTGAAAACTTCATTTCCCGTCTAACAGCCATGAGATTAAATATGTTAAAATCACAACACATAGAGATTTTCATTTATACATTTAAATAAAATTAAAGTGTAAAATCGAAATAATTGTCTTTTAATTTGTAATATCGTGTTATTTGCGTTCCATTAAGACGTGAATAACCATTTTTAAAACTTTTGTCTGTTTGTCCGGGAGCAGAGCGAGAGCAAGCAGGAGTGACCTATGCTATTTTTATTATAAAAAAATACGTGTGGCACTCGGGGACTGACGCGGTAAAGCTATTGCATAGCATTTTTTATCAACTTATGCAATTATAATTATTTATTTATTTTATTTATGCAGTATTTTTTTCTTTGATATTAATTCAAGTTTTTTCTTTGATATTAATTCATGTTAAACTTTTTGAGCGTGGTAACCGTTAAGAAAACAATTTTTTTTCTTTAATTGAATAAATGAGATGTTAATATTGTTTAAAATATTTTTATTATCTTACAATTCATGTAGTGAGCCGTTAGCAGCTACTTTACACGCATACGTCTAGTCGCACGCACACAAGCACCGTGCCGAAGTCTGCCGAACTAAAACGACGTTAGACGATGCACGGCTTTCAACGCCGCACCGCTGTGCCGGTCGGAGAGCGGGGAGTGGGGGGTGTAAGGTTTATGTTCGTGAACGGAATTTCTTAATTCGGTCGCCGCGCTCAAAGTCCGCGATAAAAGCTACGCAATAGCTTAAAACTTTTATGTTTTTTTTTTTAAATCAAAAAATTAATCTTCTTTGATGATTATCTTAAGTCCAAATAACGCTGCATTAATATATAAACAGACCAGGCACGCCGGGCTGGGTCACTTGTTTTAAATAATATAAATCAACTTTAACTCAAAAACTCTGCCAAGAGAAAAATTTCAAGAAATAGTGGGAACAAAATTTTTTTATATCCCTGACCAATATTGTAATAGGGAGTCAACTGTGCAAAATTGAGGAGATTCTTATATGCCCGTATTGGCGTTTGAGATGTGGATGTAGTACATCTGGAGAAAAATTGCTACGGCTGGCACTATAGCACGAATAAGTATCATATCTATCATATTATATTATATAAGTAAAGCATCTATCATACAAAAATAAAAATGAATTTTTCAGAAGCAAGGCAAACTAATACTTGCTTTGACTTTTTTAAATCAATTTATTTATGCTTCCAAGTCTCTACAACTAAGAGGTAGAGCTTTTGTTTGCACACGTTCACAACTATTTCAGAATTTTCAAACGTTCAATTTAGGTCTACTCCCACGAAATACTAACCGCCTCTTGGTTCTATCATAAAAAAGTTTTTAAAAATATTGTAACACAACGACTATCAAAATTTACAACCAAATTTCTTCTAGTGTAAAATGAAGATGTTAAAATCGTGAATGTTAAAATAAATGTTTATATAGTTAAACAGCAAAGTTTGAGATAAGCTAACATTAAATTAATTTAAGGAAATTAATTTATATAGAAATTTTTATTTTCCATAAAATACGTTGAATGTTAAATGAAAAACAATTTAGTGTTTAATCGTAATTTATATAAAATGTTACTTAATTTTTTTGATTGATTTGAATTGAATACTAATATTTGCATATAACTTGGACTTTGTAACAAAGTAAATATAATTTACTGTAGACATTCAATTTGGGTAAAGAAATGTATTCATACTAAAAAATGATCATTAAATTTTCGATAATTTATCATATAATAGAGATGTATAATAGGTATAAAAGACGTAATAACAATACAATCATAATCAATAATTTATGAACAATTCAATGCATAACAATTCAATTTTCCTATGTAAATATTTGAGTATTTTTAATTAATTTAATTGTACTTTAATTCGATAGAAATATTTTCAATCAAGTGTAATTTTAAATGGTATAAAGCTTTATAAGATAACATAAACACTCACGCCTGTCACCCAGAGCGGTAGGCAGAGACTACAGACTTCCATTTAGCACGATCCTGACATACATCTCTCGCCTCTTCCACATACATATACCTACGCATACATGCTCGTCGGTTAAGAGTACACTTAATTTGGCCCATTTCTAATATATCGCTAATTTGGTCGACAAACTTTCGCCTAGAAAGTCCCTTTCCGACTCTTCTACTCAATTCTGCAACATATATTTGCATTGTCAGTCTTTCCTCATTCATTCTTTCTACATGACCAAACCACCGAAGCATTCCTTACTTAATTCTAGTCACTGCATTATCTTGTAAACCACACTCTTCTTTTATTACACAGTTTCTCACCGTGTCACTCAGATTCAGCCCTAACATACTCCTTAGCGAACATATTTTTACTACATTTATTCTACTCTCGTACTTCTTTTGCCATACCCAACTTTCACTACCATACGTTAAAGTAGGGACTAATACAGCATTGTGAATTGACATTCGTACCTTTTTTGACACATTTTGACTTTTCACAATAGAGTGTAGAGCCCCATTTACTTTTATTTCCTGCATTCACTCGTCGTTCAATATCCTTATCATATCTTACATCCTTGTTGAATACACATCCCAAATCCCCTTCTATTCTTATTTCACGTATCGTTTTACTTTCTTTTCTTTCAAAAACCATAACTTTCGTCTTACTTGCATTCACTTTCATTCCCCTTTCTTTTAATGACTTGTTCATTAATGTAACCATCATTTGCAACTCGGCCGCCGACGACGCAAGTATGACTTGATCATCGGCGTACAAAAGGCATTTGATGGTTAACTCATCCATTCTTAACCCGCATTCTTCAACTTTCAAATTTTCCAAACAACTGTGCATAAATAGGTTGAACAGCCACGGGGAAGGTACACAGCCCTGTCCGACACCCTTATGGATGCCAAACCAGTCCGAGTAGGCGCCGTTGATCCTAACACAATCACTCGAGTGCCTATACAGAGACTTTAATGCCTGTATCAACCCAGTGCTCAACCTTAATGAGTTTAGCGTTTACCATAACACATCCCTGTCCACTCTGTCATAAGCCTTTTCCAAGTCCATGAACGCACAAAAAACTTTTCGCCTAAAACTTTTCCGCGATCATGCGTATGGAAAAAAACTTGATCTGTACACCCCATTCCCTTTCTAAATCCCGCTTGTTTGGTATAAAGCTTTATGGTATTTAATTTAATTTTCACATGCTAAAGTAACAACGGCAAAACATGGTAGCTCCAATTTATTTATTATGTTATGCAAGATGTTCTTTGCAAATAAATTTGCCATTTCTACTTCCGTTTCTTCTTCATATAATCTCTGAAGATTTAGTAAATCCCTAAACAGTCACATTACGAGCTGAGTCACGTTCAGCTGTATTAAAAATGTATCACAGTTTCCTTCCATGCCTTACACCGTTTTTTAAGCGACATACGACAATTTATTCGAGAACCTCCTTGTGAATTTCAAATTTCCTTTTGAATTTTAAACGATCATAAATAGTAAACTACTATTTTATATTGCTGTTTAATTAATGTTGAGAATAAACCAACTTGACCTGTTGATTTTGGAGCCAAATCACACTTTTATATTATATTTTAATTTACGTAATGTAATGTTAAAATAAGGAAGTGCATGTTCCGTCATACTTAACGTGACCATTTATTTTTTGACTCAAAACGGGACATTGGTTTATTTAGGTCAATTAACAGGTAGTCAATAAAAAAACAGAAGTAGTTATAGGATGATAATTGTTAAAGTCATTATGTTTTCCTTTTTTATAGATTGGTCGGATTACACCTATTTTTAGTAAGTCTGGATAAATAGACGTTTTAGACATTGATTAATTAAGTAAGTATGTAATAAGAGGCACCATTGATTTCGAAATGTATTTTATATCACAAACGCGAATACCATCAAACCCGGGGCTTTTCTTATCATTCATCGTTTTAATAATTTTGGTATCGTCAGCATCCGTAGCTTTTTTATTTTTACGGTTCTATCTGGATTAATTTCATAGGTACGGGGATCTAAGAGTAAGTTATTACAGTTTAAGCATATTTTTTAACATTTTTATCAAATGCTAAGCCAAATTTATTTGCTAATGTTTTAGGTCCATATTAAATGTTTTTTGTAATATATTATCAATACAACGCATTATTTTAACAGTTAAATTATTTATTAATTGCCAAAGTTCTACTGGATTTTTAAAATTTTCGCAAATTTCTTATTTAGTATTTTTATTTCGTAAAAATTGAGCATATTTATTTATTTACAGAGATTTTTGAAAGTCTTCCCATGCGGGAAACTTTTTTTAAATCTGCCCAATAAAATATCTCCATTTCTTTGGTAAGAAAGCAAGTCCACTGCTCCAGATATCCACGGCTTGGTTCATAAAATTCTGTAGCCGCCCTTTCCGCCAATTTTTCATCCATGTCAGTAACATTATCTTTCGATTTCACTTTTAATTGACGGACCGTATATGGAAGAAACTGATTGGTCTGTTTTTGAGTCACATTGTCGTTTAGTTGATTGATTTTTTTTTGTAGTTTTAGTAGCCGATACAGTCTGAACTTCAAGTTTCTATACAGCTTGATGAAAACTTGCTGACTGAGCGTGTAAAAAATAAAGCCATAATTTGGGTATAGGATCTTCAAAAAAGTTTTTTTATTAACAACAACACAAATTTTCGCGCGGTTTCAGAAAACGGGACAATTTTACGTCCCAGAGTTCATTTCGGGGACACCGGGACTAGTAACTATAAAAAGGGACAGTCCCGTTCAAAACGGGACGTCTGGTCACGTTAGTGATACTTGAATCAAATTTATTTTAATTATTGTAATTTAATTTAACGTCATTAGTGTATAAGGAATAACATTATATTTAAATAAATAGGAGGTTTTTTACACTATTTTAGTCAGTCTTTACTAGTAACTATTTAGGATTATAACATCTGCGCGTAGATGTATAATTCTGTCGATTTCAACCGTTAATTATAAATACCCAAGTGTTTTATTCTATATAGGCAATTATTTTTATTGTAAATATGTCGGAACTCGATCGGCAGGCAAGACCAGAGACAGGTATGTACATAGAGTAATAAAAATGAAAGAAAGAAAGCTAATAACTTTATATGATACATAAATACTTTTTTGTTTTATTTATTTATTATTTCGAAAAATATCGAGAGATTTATAATAAGTCGGGTTCTGTGCTTTACTTGTAATAGGCAGGTATCTTCATGTGCGATACGATAAAATTTTAGAAATCTTTGGATGTGTAAACGCGTTAAAAAAGGAGTAACTGAAATTTTTATAAGCATTTCTAACTCATCATCCTGTCCGATTTAGTCAATGATGAGAATAAAGTTAATGGTATTCGTGTTTGACGATTGAACGAACATTGAGCTGAGATAAATACGAGGTTTTATGCACTGATTGTAGCCGGTTTAATCGATAAGAAGGTTAGAGGGTCATTTACTCAAATTAAATGCCCCACGAAGTGTCATGTCCCCTTCAAGGCTTTGCACCGATCTTCGGAACAACATGTATATATTTATATAACATAAAATATTTATGATAATTGATAGAATCAGGCGTTACTTTGCGGAAATCCATTATAATAAAAAATAAAAATATAAATTTCTTTGCAACTTTCCGCTAAACATATAAAATGATGTGTCTTACCTGGATTGAAGCGCACCTCCCGCCCTCCCTCAATTGCATACACTAACTCCGTCACCACTAGACCAAGCACCACTACTCTCAACACCACTATTCCAGGCAAGACACACCATCGACGATAATACGACACGTGTTTCGCCTCTACACGAGGCATCCTCAGGTAATATAGACTCTACGGCGGCTGACCGCTTAGCGGTCATAGCGGTGATTGCGCTTGCCTGGAATAGTGGTGTTGAGAGTAGTGGTGCTTGGTCTAGTGGTGACGGAGTTAGTGTATGCAATTGAGGGAGAGCGGGAGGTGCGCTTCAATCCAGGTAAGACACATCATTTAATATGTTTAGCGGAAAGTTGCAAAGAAATTTATATTTTTATTTTTTATAAAATATTTATAAAATAAAAGAAACTAGTTTGGCCACTTCCAATCCTGGCATCCGTGGCACAAAACAAGGTAACCCCGAAGTAGGCCCTAAAAATTGTCCCGTGCAGGCAAGCGCAATCAAACACTTCTTTCACTTTTATACGTGATAGAACCACGCTGCAGCTATATTATGGTTATAGCACTAATGGGTCATTTCGACCGGGGAAGGACCACGCTCTCACAGAATATCAGCGTAAAATATCAGCTTAATAGTGCTGTGTTTTGTATTGTGAGTGAAGAGAACCAGAGACCCGTTTACTAGAATCGAGGAATTCCATCTTAGCCCCCAAACGATCAAATCCGACCGCGGCACTATTCCGTCTAAATTTAAGCGAACAAATTCCATCTTTGTCCTCAAGGGTGACAACCACAGAAATTTAAATAATAAGGCAATAGAAATGCCTTCTACTGTCCTTTAATATCAGGACGCGTGTCGCCGGTTCGCAGCTCTCACACATAGACAAACAATAAATACATAATTACGCCTACACATGTCTCAAGCATTCATGCAAAAAGATTAAACTATAAACTATTTCGTTAAGTAATATTTCATAAAAACGCAAAATCTCAGGAGGCGTAGCCACTCGGTCCAATAGTTAACGTGTGCGAAAAACAGAGAATGACATTGCGCGCTCACTCTCACTTGGGCATAGTGCAGCGCAACGCACGTTTCGATGACTTTCTATTAAGCGTCGTTGATCGTCCAGGATCGGTTGGTGTGAGACACTAAGATATAACTAATTAACTGAAAATGTCTCAGTAATAAACGCTTTTAGTCTTCGTTTTAGATTTTAGACGCTTTATAATTAGAGAAAAGGGGATATAATAAAACGTTAAGGATAAGTATATTCATTTATCTTTAATATCCGGATTTTTTGTTAACCAGGAATAATAGCATTTCATTAAATAAAAATATGTATAAATAAAATGAATACAACGTTATACAAATAGCAAATAAATAAATTATATATGTATGGGTGATATAT
This sequence comes from Parnassius apollo, assembly GCA_907164705.1. Lineage (NCBI taxonomy): Eukaryota > Metazoa > Arthropoda > Insecta > Lepidoptera > Papilionidae > Parnassius > Parnassius apollo. The sequence continues at coordinate 17,458,002 of CAJQZP010000220.1, read as the reverse complement.
TTATCATTTTTTAATGGTTTTAAAGATCTGTAACTGACTTTTTGTTGTTTGTTATTTTTCAGTTACCTGGCTTCTTACAAACCGAATTTAGTCTACTATCCTTACAATATAATTACTTATCCTTACAAGATAAAGTAGGATAAGTAATTTTGCATATATTTTTTATATAAGTATCATAAGTAATTTACAAGTACGATCAAACAGATAATCGCTGATAAACGGCTGACGGTATAAAATGTTTAGAAAGAAAAAAATAGAGAAGGTGTAAATATATATTTAACGAATAATCGCATTTCATTCCCATTTCAGTAAAACTAGTTAAGCCAAACGTAATAAATTGTCGATATAAAATAGTAGTGTCACATAACTGACTCGCGTTGGACTCTTGCGGCCGTGATGAAGGAAATTTACGTACGCAACAATTTTGTTTATTGCCCATACTATAAATCCATCTCCGTTTTTAGCTGTCATACTCGTAGATATAAAGTAGCTTAAGAATCAATGGATTTTGAAATGTGAAAACAATTACATTTTCGGAGACAATTGTAGTACTAGAGGTGAATAATTTTATTTAAGTATATTTCTTTAAAAGAACATTATTTAAAACACTAAGTACTTATTTATGAAATGTTATCCCTTTATTAGAAAATTTGCGAGTTGTGAAAGAATTCCCGCAGTTGGATATGCTTTAAAACATCATTTTTACATCTCTGCATCCGGTAAACAAAACAAGTGATCGAAACTACGAGTCATATGTGCGGCGACAAGGTCACGCGCTTTTACGACTTCTATTGCCTTATTATTTAAATTTCTATGGTGATAACGCATTCTGCGTTTTAATGATTAATCGGGGATAAATGTAGATCGCTATGGGCCACACCATCCAGTTACCATCAGGTGGACTGTGTGCTCGTTTTTCACCCTTATCCTATAAAAAAACGTGCAAACGGTTATTTCAAATGTATTTGGTATATTTCTATAGCTTTTCGTTTTCATTCGAGGACCTGATGTTTTAAGAACTAAAAATAAGAAATCATATGCCTATTTTTTGAGTTATTATATTTTATGTTAACAAAAATAATTTTGAAACTGTTCAGTGATGTCTCAGCGATTGCAAGGGTGAAAACCGGCAGCGATCACCGAATGGTTAGAGGCACACTGAATCTAAACGTTAAGTTGGAGAGGTCTCGTCTAATGAAGTCATCACTCCGTCCCCCTCGTACTCTAATCCAGAATCCCGAAACCTTTCAGCTCGAGTTACGTAACCGCTTTCAGTGCCTATAAGATTGCAATGCAGTGGACGATATGAATAACAAGCTCATGTAAACTGTCCATGCGGTCGGAGCTAAGTTCTGTAAGACCCACCGCAGAAGAACAAAAAAACTCTCCGATCACACTCTTAAGCTCATGGCTGTTAGACGGGAGATGAGGCTGCAATCGTCAACAAATTTGACAGCGTACAGGCAACTGAACAGACAGATCTCCAAATGCATGCGGCGAGACTTACGCTTCTTTAATACTGCTCGTATTAAAGAAGAGATCGAGCGGAACCAGGGCTTCAAAGTCTTTGCCAGAGATCTGTCTGCCAGAAATAGCCAACTGTCAAAGCTGAAGCCTGAGTGTAGCAGCATCGTTTCCGGGACACCTGAGAGTTTGAGTGAGATTGAGAGATTTTGTGGTCAGCTGTACACATCATCGTAGGAGCCACACGCAAGTATGAGTAACGATCCAAGAGCAAGTCTTACCCGACACTATTCCGATGATATCCCGGACGTCAGTCTGAGCGAGATTAGAATGGCTCTCCAGCACCTTAAAAATGGCAGGGCCCCAGGCGAGGATGGAATTACAGCGGAGCTTCTGAAAGCGGGTGGAACACCGGTACTTGATGTCCTTCAGAAGCTCTTCAATTCCGTCCTCCATGTTGGCACTACTCCAGAGCAGAAGTGCGGTGGTCTTGTTCTTTAAGAAAGTCGACATCGCTCTCTTGAAGAACTACAGACCGATTTCCCTTCTGAGCCGCGTCTACGTGCTGTTTTCGAGAGTCATTACGAATCGTCTCGCACGCAGACTCGACGACTTCCAGCTTCCCGAACAAGCCGGTTTCCGAAAAGGCTTCAGTACCATAGACCACATACATACCCCGCGGCAGCTTGTACAGAAGACCGAAGAGTATAATCTGCCACTTTGCCTGGCGTATGTGGTTTATGAGAAAGCCTTTGATTCCGTCGAAATTTGGGCGGTGCTACAGTCTCTTCAGCGGTGCCAAGTTGACTGACGGTATATCGAAGTGCTGAAGTGTTTGTACAGTAGGGCTACGATGGCTATCCGAGTACAGAACCAGAGTTCGAAACCTGTCCAACTGCAGAGAGGTGTAAGACAGGGTGACGTTATACTAGAACTCTCCACCGCTGCGTTGGAACGGTGTCTCCAAACGGATAGGTCTTAAGATGAACATGGACAAAACAACGATCATGTTTAATGTCCATGTCACACATATGCCGGTAGTTGTTGGGAGCTCTATGCTCAAAGTTGTTGACGAGTGCGTTAACCTGGGACAAATAGTGCGACTAGGTAAGTCCAACTTCGACCGAGCGGTTAATCGACGGATTCAACTCGGCTGGGCAGCGTTCGAGAAATTACGTCACATCTTCTCGTGAGGTATACCTCAATCTCTGAAAACTAAAGTGTATAACCAGTGCGTGTTTCCAGTGATGACTTACGGATCTGAGACGTGGTCCTTCACTGCTGGTCGTATGAGGACGCTCAAGGTCGCTCAGCGAGCTATGGCGAGGGCTATGCTCGGAGTTTCTCTGTGTGATAGACTCAGAAATGAGGATATCCGTAGTAAAACCAGAGTGACCGACATAGCCCAACGGATTAGTAAGCTGAAGTGGCAATGGGCTGGCCATATAGCTCGAAGAACCGATAACCGATGGGGAAGAAAGGTTCTCGAGTGGCAGCCTCGTACCGGTAGGCGTAGTATAGGGCGTCTCCCCACTAGATAGAGTGACGACCTGGTAAGACATGCAGGAAGTCGATGGATGCAGGTGGCTCAGGACCGTGCTTTGTGGCATTACTTGGGGGAGGCCTATGTTCAGCAGTGGACTTGTAAAGGGCTGTAATGATGATGATGATGATGAAAAGTAATTTTATACCATCGTCGTACCTTGACGTACCTTGAACTTACTCATAAACAAAAAAGGGTCGGGTGTGGTGAGGTTAAGAACTAAATAAACTACAACATTATTTTGAAATACAACATATGTATTCATTGCTCTAAGGTATTAATTATGTTTAATGTGCTTGACTTGCGTAGACAGAGAAACCTATAGACTAATGGTTATCGTGGCTTCGAGTGAGAAAGGACAATAACGTAGTTTTAGGTTATACAATAATATTTATTACTTTTAAACATATTTACATAAAACTTTTAATTGTTCTAAGAACGGAACTTAACAAGATTCACCAATCTTAAACTCACGAAACACTTTTTTCTCACTTAAACCAACTTGTAAACTCCTTAGATCGCTACGAACTGTCAAAGTTATTTAGCAAAGTGTAGTTTGCTAAACAAAAAAAAAACCGTCACGGAGAAAGGCACAAACAATTACACCACTCTGTCTCATTTCTATGCAAGAATCATAAAGTATGCATTAATCTATCTTTTTCGTGTGCGAATGCGAAAGAAGGCGTCAATTTTTCTATAGATTTTTCTGTCTACTTTGAGTTGCGACTAAAAGTCGAATAAATATTAATGACAGTCTTTTAACAGCCATGAAACTTATTTTATGAATTTGGTCATAGATGTTGTCACGCACTTAAAATAATAGTATAGGTAATTTAGAAATAGTAAAATTAAAAACAATGAAATTAGTTTTATTCAATTATTGGTATACGTCTAAAAACATACAGGGTCATTTTGCAATGATTGGCCAAATTCACAGGGAAGGTTCAGAATAAGTAATATAGGCAAATAGTGAATAAAAATTTATTACAAAAAATGTCAAAGATTCTGTCCTATTTATCTTTTAAATTAAAATTGCGTGGTGATGCATTATTTTAAAAGATTTTACTGCGCACGCACGCACATTCATAAGGGTTGGTCGGTAGGCAAAACAGTTGTTACCCATAAATCACATTAAATTTGTGATAATTCGAAATAAAATAGAAGCCTTATACACTCGTAATATCAAAAACTGCAATAACGGTAGACAAAGACATTTAAGTATGTAATTATATATATTTAAATCTCTTTGACGGTATACAAAGACATTTAAGTATGCAGTAGTAATAGACCGTACATCGGCAACAAAATTGTCGTCTGTAACATCACCGAAATATCAAGACACATTCATTTCATAAATTTAAAAAATATTTTTAAAGAAAATATGCCCAGTTGTGCATTAAGGTATAGTAAGTCACGATATGAAGCAAAAAATGAACATGATTTCGGTTTATTATCCTAATAAAAATGTATGGTTACCAAATAATCTTTAAATTGTATTATTTCTGGTAGATTGTTCCAGAAGAACGAAAAATTATTGTAATAAGTGCCCTCTGTTATCCAGTAACGTCACTACTTATTCAAAAACATGTTAGTAATTGACGACGTGCCTAGTACCGATTTTTTATTTAGAAGCGTCACGTAAAGGGGAATAGGTAAAATGGTTTCCAAATAAATATTCAGCTTAGTATTGCAATTTTTCGCTAGAGGGCTTTACTCACGTGTGTGCTCACAGTTTTTGTATGTAAATGTTCCCAATGTCGGCTCCGTAGTATATATCTATACTTATAATAAATCTGTAGAGAGGTCAATTCTGTACATGAAATAAATTTCCAAAATAACTATCAGGGGTGATTAGTGATCGATACTGATGCCAAAAATGCAAACAGTAAAATTTTTGTCTGTCTGTATGTTCGTTATAGAAACAAAAACTACTCGACGGATTTTAACGAAACTTGATACAATCATTCTTCATACTTCTGGGGAGGTTATAGTATACTTTTCATCACGCTACGATCAATAGGAGCAGAGCAGTGAAGGGAAATGTTGGGGAAACGGGAGAAATTACTCCATTTTTAAGCTTCCGTCGCGTGTGCAGCCTTAATAGTTAAAGCTACACAGAAATTATGTATAGCGGAAATGATCTACTTAAAATTATATAAAAAATATCCCACATCAGCATATGTCTATCTTTTACGGTTGACTCACAATAAAACGTGTAACTCCCGATAGCTTAGCAGTTAGGAGCTTTCTGATTATATTTGTCTACTCTTACGTTTATAACACTCTCACTCATCCCTAATTAAAAAAAGTTAACATTATTATCTATTCAATAAAAAAATCATAGAAATCGGTATAGAAACACCAAAGTTATACATGAAATACGCTAATAAGCTGTCGCGCGTGAATACTGAATCATGCTATAAGAATTATTTTTGTGTAACGGTCGCCGCGCTCGACGCGGCTCGCGGCGGGAGGTATAAAAAGGCGGGAGGTCCGAGTGCGAGCCTGCGCCCTCCTTTCTGCCAAGGAGGGCCGCATTCGTATACGTATAATATATACTCCTTTGGATTTTTATGCGGACCTGAAGTAACCGATTATGATTACTTTTGGATCACCCCTCGTACGGCTTAGAAATCTCTCGTCAGATCGGTAAGCCAATCCTTAAAGGTGGGGTTTAGTGGGTAAAAGTCTCCACATAACCACGCAGCCGGCTGCGAGGTATGCTATGAGCATTCCCCACCTCCCTCCCTGCTTTCCGGAGGGTTACCCATATTTGCTTAGGGCGCAAAAAAAAAGTGCGAGCTTCATACAATATTTGGCTGTTGATGCGAATAGACATTCAGAGTGTTCGACCTTATTGACAGACAATAATTGATTTTAACAAACCGTGCTCATCAGCGCGACTTTTAGTCTACTCTTACGTTTAATAATTTATTTTTAGATTTCTTTGGTTGTTATTTTATAAAATAGGTATTAGTTATTTTGGTAGTGTTTAAATATTTCTTAGTATTAGCTTAATTATAAATTTAACTTTTTTATTTTTATTTAGCTGTAGTTTTAAATGGGTATCTAGGTATCAAATAGGTTATTTCATTCTATTAGACGTAGTTTAGGTACTTACTTATACATTCTTAAGAATTTAATTTTGGATTTAAGGATTTATTTAGGATCCGTTTTATTATTTAAGTAGGCATTTAGATTTTTTTAAGTTTATGGTAGCTATAGTTAGGACGTAACGTAGATTATTTTGCTGTGTAACTGAATGCCGTCGATTAAAAATAAAATACACAATGCCACCTAAAAACCGATTATGTTTATCTCGAAATTCGAGAGAAGCTAAGAGAATGAGAAATGTGCATTCTCAAGAATCGGCAGAGGAAAGAGCACATCGGTTAAACTCTATGAGAGTTATTGCCTCAACTTCTCGAGCCTATGAAAGCTCTCCAGAAAGAGAGATGCGATTAGCAGCTGACAGAGCGAGACGAGCTACATCACGGGCGTCTCAAAGTTCTTCTCAACGATAGTTAAGGCTTAACATTGACCGAGAACAACATGTGTTATCCCGAGAAGCTGAAACTGCTTCACAACGAGAATTGCGGCTCACAGCTCACCGCGAACGGCATACATTATCTCGCGAGTCGGAAACCTACACTGAGAGGGAATTACGTCTCACAGCTGATCGCGAAAGTCATATTTTATCTCGAGAATCAGAAACTTTTACTCAATATAAAGACCGTTTGACAAATGATAGGGTGCACCATAATATTATTCGATCTCTTGAAGATGAACATGAGCATGAACAACGACTAGAGTCGGGACGCGAATATTACAATTCTTTGAGACAAGAACGATTAATAACTTTGTCTAATGAAAGATTAAGAATTGAAAATATTCGGTCTCTTGAAACGGACGAACAGCAAGAGGCCCGTCTTACTGCACACAGATTTCAACATAGTCTTAATGACTTTGATGTACACACAGAAGATCAATCTACAAATTTGGTGGCGTGGTCCGACAAATATAAAAGTGGGTTTACTTATAACCTCACAATTGATTGCAGATCATCTTCTGTAATAGGCAATATTAACGCAGTATGTTCTTTTTGTAATGTTTCAAAGTGGAGTAAGGAGTCGGCTGGTTTCTGTTGTTCTGGAGGTAAAATAAGTTTGCCTTCGTTCGAAGATCCATCGGAACCTTTGAAGTCACTACTTTTAGGGAAACAACAATCTAAACAGATCTTAGACAATATTCGCACTTATAATAATGCGTTTCAAATGAAATCCTTTGGTGCACAACAAATCCCAGAAGGTCCTTTCATGCCTACTTTTAAGATACAAGGTCAGATTTACCATATTCTAACCATATCTTATATCGTCGGTTTACGGTGACGTAACAATTTAACTCCTCGAAATGACCAGGCATCTGAGATTAATAACAAAATACTGTCGAATATACAGGGGAAAGTAAAGTTTATAGTTCAATAAATAGAATGGTCGATGAACAAGAAGCCACTAATTACCCGATAGAATTTTTAAATTCTTTAAATATGCCCGGACTTTCTTCTCTTGAAATTTGTTTAAAAATTGGCATTCCGATTATTCTGCTCCGAAATTTAAGACCACCACAATTTTGCAATGGAACTTGGCTAAAAGTAACCCAGTTACAACAAAATATAATCGAGGCTCAAATTTTAACAGGTTTCGGTGCAGGAGAAACCGTCTTTATTTCGAGAATTCCCATAATACCAAATAATTTTCCATTCCAATTTAAAAGAACGCAATTCCCAGTATCAGTGTGTTATGCAATGATAATTAATAAGGCTCAAGGGCAGAGTTTTCAGGTTATCGTGTTGCTGGAGTAGATCTCGGTGACAAAATTTGGCTACTCTTTGAAAAATAATCCTGTCTAAATAAAATTTAAGTGTCCGTCTGTAATATCGAAGTTACTTCCCTCTATTGAGCTCAGGGGATATTTTCATAATACTAAGACATAAATAACCATTTGTAAATTTTTTGTCTGAATGTCTGCCTATCTGTTCTGGCTTATTTTAAGAATAGCTGAGCCAATTCTAATGAAACAACACAAACAGGTAGAGAGCAATGCCAGAAGTGATCCGGGTTACATTTCTGAAAAACAAGGAGGATTACTTTTGTGAAATCAAATAATTTATAAAATACGTATTTAGTTTTTGATGATCATCACTTAAACTATAACATATAATATAATAAAATTTCGAAAAAAAAAACTATTTGGTAAGCTTGGTATTTGGTTTGGTAGCTAGGTTAGGTAGGTAAGCAATCTTATCTAATAAAAAACTTATTTTGTCTCGTACTTTTCGAAAAATATCAACCAAAAATTTGCAAATAACATCTCAACACTTATCGGAGTTTAAATTCGTCTAGTTATAGTTTTATAATACAGAGATGATATATTTATTTCGCTTTTTTATCGGTAACAGACATGGAAGTAATGTTTGCTTTGGAAAAGGAAGCACTGATGCGTCAGCATAGGATGGCGGCGATAACGGCAAGTGGAAACTCTTCAATAGAAAGATTTTATGCCGGCTCCACAGTGTTTGTTACCGGCGGCTCGGGTTTTCTCGGAAAACTTCTAGTTGAGAAACTGTTCAGGTAAAAGATTAGAAATACAAATACAAAATGTTTCCTTTTATTTCACACACTTCGCTTTTAATTATATTTGTTATCATTTCACATTTATATTATAGGAGTTTTCTAGTAAGTTATTTTAACGTTTCTTGTATTAGGGAACTTCGAATATGAAGGTCATTGATTCAGGGAAAATTAAAAAGAACTCATCTAAACATTTTCAAATAAAAATGTGAATGAAAAATGTGTCAAGTGTTAAATAAAATGAACAAAAAAAGAATAATTAAAGACCAATTTCAAAAACTTAAAAGAATAATAACATTTTTACACAATAGCTTCTTCACCGCACTTTTACCCTTTTGGGTAATCTAAGGAATATCACAAGGTCAGGTAACAACCTGAATGTCGTGTAAACAGTTACATTAAATACGTTACCCCTATATTTCCACCATTAGGCTTTTTTTGAAAGTGTATGGTGTTGGCCCTGCGGCCTTTACAGCTTCATCGGAATAGACTCGTGAGCGAGGACTTACTAGCTATTGAGTGCTACGATTCCTGAGACACCCTGGTCCCTGCTTTTGGAGTGAGGCTCCTCGAGCTAGGGGGCGGCTCGATGTAATTCAAGGACCCCTCAGACGGAGGTACGAACCTCGGCCTGAACCACCATCGAAATTTGGGAAACGGGTCGGAAAACTAAACTCGTATCACGGGTGTTGAAATTCGTGTACGGGGTGTGTCCGTGACCTCGTGTTCACCAGCTAACGCGAAGAGCCCTAGTGTTCTGTACTAATATTATATCTAAATGGGAATGTGTGTCAGATGTGATCAGATTCCCTCTACTGTGAAGGGAGCAGGGGAAGGGATCTTCCTGTGTAAGAAAGATATCATCGTCGGAATTTTTACGGGGGATTTTTTTAAATATATGGGATAATTTTGAAGTATAGCCTACTTAATAAAATATTGAAGAATCATTCAATTCAGTTTATAAGCAAATAAATTGTAGCCGAACATACATAAAAGCACATATGCAGACGATTTGAGAATCCTGCTTCTTATTTGAAGTTGGTTAAAAATTGAAACTTATTACAAAATCAATAAAAAGAAAATTTATTACCTAATTCAAGAAAAAATAAATTAAATAAATAAGTAATCATGATTACAAATAAATATTCAGTTGTGGTGGTGTTTCAAAGTTCACACGCATCCAAATTCGATCTCCGCCAGCACCAATAAAACTGTAGATCACAATGTTTAGCGTTGATTATCTACGTACTCAGCGGTGTAAGACATCATCGTAAGTAAACCTGGATGTCTTATATTTTAAAAAATATTCCAAGGACATGAGAAGTCCCCCAACAGATATTGGGGCAGCACGTCGGACGTTTTCTTGCTCCAAAACCCTTTTAGTAATGAGCAAACTTGGGCACAGGTGTGATTCTTTTAACAGGATGAATATGAAATTGATCTCGATTACATATCTATGAAATTTATAATAACTATTTATTGGATATTTATAATATGTTTCTTTTCAAAAGGTCTTGTAATGTCAACAAAGTATTTTTACTGTTGAGATCGAAAAAAGATAAAAATGCACAGCATCGGGCGAAGGATATTCTAATGGATCCGGTTAGTATCCGTTTCACTTTTAGTTTTAATTTTTATATTTTAATAACCGATTTAATATGTTACACTATTTAAATTTGACAGGTATTCGATAGTTTGCACAAACATAGGCCAGAATTCGTGAATAATGTATTGGCAGTGGAAGGAAATGTTAGCAAAATTAGACTTGGTCTTAACAGTACCGACTGGAACACATTAGCTGAGCAGGTAGGTAATGTAACGTGATATTAAGGCCCTCTGGTAGTACAGTATGTAGATATGAAATTTTACCTCGCACTCCGATATTGCCAAACAATTTAGTAATAAAGCATTAAGAATTTAAGAACAAAAAAGATACAGCCGAGCGCAGCCGCAAACGCTTGAACTGTTCCATTTTTTATAATAGTAAGCGTTTTCATTTCATATAACTTGTTAACGAACTTACTATTGTACTGTACTGTACTGTTACTGCAGTCCATAGATACCTGCAGCCAACTTTAAACAAAGAAGGCTGCAAATGCGTTGTCACTTTTGTGGACTAAGTAAGCACGCTTTACTGCATCTAATTATACTGGTTATCATAATACCCTTCAGACCAGAACACAGCAGTGCAAGCACTGCTATTTGGTGGCAGAAGTAAGTATGAGAGTGGTACCTATCCAGAGGAATTTCAAGGTAGAGAAGGAGTCCTATCACTTAACAGGCATAAGTGAGGTACAAGTATAAATAGAGATTTAGTATAATATCATATGTAATATTTATGACTTCTTTATCAAGCCAACTTTTATTTTCGCATTTTATTTTTCACGTAACTCTTGTCCGTATGTTTCAGTTTTATCAAATAAATTTATTTTATCGCAATCATTACATTTAAGTATATTTATTGAGGTTAAAAAATGTTTAAAAGTACTGCTAAGTTGCCTGAAATTTATTCAAGCATAACTTTTAAGTATTAGAATAGCTCCCACTTGGGCTATTGGGAATTGTAGGTACGTAGGGTCTATCATGGATGGGTCAAAGATCACTGCACGATTGGTGCTCCTCTCTGAGTACTTGATACGTTTATAGCTTCTTTAAGCCTCAGTTCAAATCTAGTGTGAAACGATCTGGACAAGATGTAAAGATGCCTGGTTATGATTGTATATATGATCTTCAACATAAAAGCCTGATATAAATACAGTTTTCCTTTCATTAAGGAGAAGGTGGAACAAAGAATACATAGTACTTTAACACAAACTTTTTAAATATTTATCTAACTTATAATTTGAATGATTCAGTATCGCAAAAGATTAAAAAAACAACAGTTTTATCTCGTAGTAGTAGTAGTAGTAGTAGTAGTAGTAGTAGTAGTAGTAGTAGTAGTAGTAGTAGTAGTAGTAGTAGTAGTAGTAGTAGTAGTAGTAGTAGTAGTAGTAGTAGTAGTAGTAGTAGTAGTAGTAGTAGTAGTAGTAGTAGTAGTAGTAGTAGTAGTAGTAGTCGTAGTAGGTAGTAGTAGTAGTAGTAGTAGTAGTAGTAGTAGTAGTGGTAGTAGTAGTAGTAGTAGTAGTAGTAGTAGTAGTAGTAGTAGTAGTAGTAGTAGTAGTAGTAGTAGTAGTAGTAGTAGTAGTAGTAGTAGTAGTAGTAGTATTAGTAGTAGTAGTGGTAGTAGTGGTAGTAGTAGTAGTAGTGGTAGTAGTAGTAGTATTAGTAGTAGTAGTAGTATTAGTATTAGTATTAGTATTAGTAGTAGTAGTAGTAGTAGTAGTAGTAGTAGTAGTAGTAGTAGTAGTAGTAGTAGTAGTAGTAGTAGTAGTAGTAGTAGTAGTAGTAGTAGTAGTAGTAGTAGTAGTAGTAGTAGTAAGAGTAGTAGTAGTAGTAAGAGTAATTGTCGTAAGATGTATTTTTCGGACAGAAGATCTTGTAGCATTCGATAGATGGGATAGATGAACTTATATTTATACGACATGAAAAATCCCTAAAACTGTGATAGAAATTAGCATCGAAGGTACAAAGCGCCTCTTTTTACGATAGTCAATCCGTATGCCAGGTGCGGTGACTACTGTAAAGCCATCGTACTATGGGAGAGGCTTATGCTCACAGCAGTGGATCAGGATGTTTATAATTTCGTGTTTAATTTTTTTACTTATCTTATAATATAACTGTATTAATAAAATAACGAAAAATAAATTCTAGGTAAATATTATCTTCCACGTTGCCGCAACGGTCAACTTTGACGAAACAATTAAAATAGCTACCCTGACTAATGTGCGTGGAACAAGGGAAATATTGCATTTAGCTAAAGCTTGTAAAAATTTGCGGTAAGTGTACTCGTATCAATTAGTTTGTATAAAATTTAAAACAAATTTACACTATTTGAAGTATATATTTTAAAACATAACACTTTGTAAATATATCTCGATATAAAATGTGTAATCAGTGAATAGATTCCTTAGTCGAAACAGCTAGGAGGCGGGTCCGATCTTGGTCATTATGGAAATCTTTCTACACACTCCGAAACAATGGAATATCCCAGTGTTTTTGTCGGGTAACTTACAGTGGAACATTTTCGCCAGCATAGAGCATTTGCCAGGTTTGCCTTGATTTCCCAACACAGCACAGTTCTACTTTATTATTCAAATTTATATTACATAAGTAACTAACACTATGCACAATTGCAGAAAATGCCAGAAAGATTTCTCACACCAAATCCACCATATTTTATGGGTAAAGTAGCTTGAGTCCAATATATAATATATATATATATATATATATATATATATATATATATATATATATATTCAGGCCAGTTATCTATATCTATATCAGGCCAGTTCATTATGGGACCAGGCGGTCCCATAATGAACTGGCCTGATATAGTTCAACGCGACATGTCGCTACATGTTGTGTTTCATTAAATAGTACGTTTATCGTGCACTTAATATAAGAAACATGCATCGACATGAAATGCTTAGTCTTAGTTTAACAGGCATTTGAATAACGAGAGTCGCGTATTTTTTCAAAATGTCGAAAACTGAGTATCGAAGTGTCATAAAGTTTCTGTTTAAAGAAGGATTATCCCCTGCCCAAATAAAAGAACGATTGGATGGCGTGTATAAGGAGTCTGCCCCCTCCTATAGCACAGTGAAAAATTGGGTGAAAGAGTTTCGCCTCGGGAGAGAAACCGTCGAAGACTTTGGCCACGACGGTCGACCTGTGGAAGTGCTCACTCCCGAAACGATTGCTCTTATCGAAGAGGAGGTTCTGAGTGTCTGCCGTTTAAAGATTAGAGAAATTGCAGCAAGGCTTGGGCTCTCTAAGAGTACCGTTCATCGCGCTATCAATGAACATCTTCACATGAAAAAAGTGAGTGCAAGATGGGTACCGAAACTTCTTTCAGCGGTACAGAGACAGGAAAGAGTGCGCTGCGCTTCGGAGTTTTTGGATCTTTGTGGCGAAAATCCAAAGACTGTGATCGAGCGGCTAGTGACTGGTGATGAAACTATGATCTTGTATTATGATCCACAAAGCAAGCGCGAGTCAATGGAATGGCGTTATAAGGGTAAAAAGCCCCCTAGAAAGGCAAAGGTGCAACAATCGACTAAAAAACTGATGTGCACAATATTTTGGGATTTTCAAGGCATTTTTATGGTGGATTTTAAAGAACGTAATACAATTGTGAACGGCGAATATTATGCTTCTTTAATATATAAATTACGAGACAAGATAAAGGAAAAACGAAGAGGCAAGCTGTCTAAAGGTGTCCTGTTGCTCCATGACAACGCCCCTGTTCATACCGCTGGTGTTTCGAAGGATGCAGTTCGTCAATGCGGGTTCACAGAAGTTCAACATCCACCTTACAGTCCAGACATGGCCCCGTCCGACTATTATTTATTTCCAAATTTAAAGCGGGACTTAAGAGGAAGAAAATTTTCAAACGATGAAGAGTTGCAGGCGGCCGTCTTCAGTCATTTTGAGGATAAAAAATGTGATTATTTTTTATAAAGGTTTAGAGATGTTGATTCACAGATGTCAGAAGTGTGTTAGTATTCATGGTGATTATATTGAAAAATAAAATTGGTATCGTTTCATTTCCTTCATTGGTTCATAGTTAGGCTAATTCATTATGGGACCGCCTACGTATATATATATATATATATATATATATATATATATATATATATATATATATATATATATTAGAATATGTTTAATACTATCGAGAAACAACGGGCACTTAGCTTAAATAACGATTCTGCACTGATAGTTTTTTTTTAACTGGAGATATATGATAAAAATTCTAAATTGAATCTCTGTTAGAACCCAATAAATATAAGAAATAAATAGTTACATTTTGCTATTTCGTTCAAGACCAATATCAATTTTAAATTTTAGAGAAATATGAGGAAGATTACTGAGGATGTCATCTGCTCTACCTCGTAGTGTACCGTCGTTCATGTGCCAGATATTCAGCTTAAATTTCAAATTTAAAATAAAAGGTTAAATTCCCAAACTGAAAAGAAGCTTTAGCTAGTGGGTTACCCTGCTGAACATTGGCAGCAAAATCGATAATATGGCTTTCATAAAACAAGTTATTTTTGACTGTAATATTGTCAAAAGTAAAGATAAATTTCGGGGGCATTGTGAGCCATTTTTTTCAGCAGGGTCATTCAATCGATAGAATTAAAACCATTCCTTAGGTCAACCTTTACAAGTACATTTTCATCAGAGTTTGTTAAAAAATTACATACTGAATGTACCGCCGGCTCACAGCCACGTCTAGTACAAAATCCTGGTTGAGTAGGCTGAAATTTTATTGTGATCTACCGAGACTAAATACATCTAAATTACATGGTTTGGTAAAAAATCAATTACACAAACGATACAACAATTACCCATACTATAAAAGCTACTGAATTATCAACATGTAGATATGGTTTTCCGAAAAAAAAAATGCGCTGAAATTATCGTATTGTGTCTCATTTATCAGACGAATTTATTCGCAATTGAAGCAGGATTTCTTTACTGAAGCGAAGATCAGAGCTGGATGGGTGAATAATTATAACCCAACTCTTCTAAAAGACTGAAATCTCAATATGGATATTTAGCAATGCGGGACAAATGAAGCTTAAATATTTTACACAACCAAATATGTTTCTAAATCTGAATCTACTCAGCTTGATGGTAGTGTAACACAAGCTTTACGCGAAATACAACTATAAATGTACACATTGAGGGAAAGGCGAGTTTCTGCATGTGAATATGCTTTAGGACTCTGCCATTTGAATTTTATGGGAAGTTTGAGATTATACATATTTTAAACACAAGAAAGCTTGAACATGGATATATGGTCCTTAAATTTGATTCAAATGGAGGGGCTACCCGATACGGTAGCAACATTTTCTGGCAGGAAGATCTCATCCATGTGCAAGTTACATACGCTTAGAGACATTCAGAGAGCGTGACAGACAACTAGAGAATGCTTTTAATCAAATTTCATGCATTTGAAATCTTGAACAAAAAACTTAAAAGAAGTGTTGGAGACGCTAGAGTAGCACATGACCGTTGACGGGTTTCTTAATGCTAGAAGAGAAAGGACAAAAGGATGTATTTTTATTCATAATGAAGAGTATTTCAGATCAGATAAATAATGGTAGCGACGAGTGTTTAAAGGTAGTTCATAACGGGAAACACTGAGGCTCGACACATTCATCTTCAACTTGTGGGAGGATCCAAATAACAATACATACTGAAGTGGTATAAATATTTGTATATTCGGAGACTAATGCAGCTAGGCGGAGCGTCTATATAGTACTCTATGAATATGTGAATGCATGAGTGAGAGGTTTCGTCACTCTAATGGAGCCTCATATCGATGGTGGCTGGGTAGAATTGCGGGTAGATCAGGAAATGGAGGAGTGCGCGAGAGATTCAACCTAAGTCATTATACGAGTGGTTGTTTCCATTGTAGTAGTTCTTCTAGTTCAGGCAAGGAAGATCATGTTGCTGAGAGGCTGCCCTATATTTCATTGAGATGGGTAATGTTGCTGTTGTTTGCATACTTTGGTTTTATCATGTATTTAAGTTCCTCACGTTACACTACTGTGTGGTTTTGACGGGGACGTACTACGGTGTGATCGAACTGTAAATGCACTATACTGAATATATAGTGCAGTATGCTGTCTTAATATATATATATATATTAGTCTTAATATATATATTAATTATATAGTCGTTAGCATATATGTACATCAGATTTGATAGACCACAAATCCTCGCTAAAGGACACCGATTCCTTCCAAGGATAATTCGCGAGGCTATTGAAATCAAAAACAGCCTGATTTCAATAGAGAAGATTGCTGTGTGCTACCATCTACTGGTGATCCTATAATTACTAAAATTAAAACCCAACCCAAGCATACAACTGCAAGATTTCAAGATACTATAAGTTCGTACCGAATAGATCGGAACAAAAATTAATAATTTTAATCTATGGTAACCGCGGTTAACTATGACATCTATACGTTGAATATCTCAATCTCCCCCGTGACCATGGGTGCTGTAAAGTGCTCGAAACGTCGGGTATCTAAAAAGTTAAATATACGCGATAAAATCCGTAAAAACTAATATTATTTAAATATATCGTTATTTTGTGTCATCACTTCAGGCAAACGAACTTATAAAGATATTGTCACATATTAATTAATATTGAAATATATTATTTACACAAAACATTATTTTTCAGAATCTCATAAATAAACTATAAATATACTCGTAAAATCCCTTCAATCGGAAAGCGCAGGCATGAACATTAAATAGTACGTGTTACTAGGTTGCCAACCAATAGGATTCACAACAATTGATCGTCGCGTTGGCAACAGCTGCTTTTCTCGATGCCGGCTATCTGGCGTAGAGATTTAAAAAATTTGCAAATCAAACAGCTGTCTCTACGTAAAAACTACGCTTCACTGAGCTGTATTAATATCCGCAGCCCTCCGCTCAAACAGTAGCAAACTTGGGTTGATTGTAAAGCCAAAGTCCGGGTTTATATTATACTTTTAAATTTTATTATTTCTGAGGAGCGTAATTTAGCAAACACGTCACACATGACAGTCCTAAGTAGTGCCCGTAATTGAATAATACTGTAATTTTACAAATTTAATTTTAAAAATATTAAAACCAAGAGAGTTTCTTTTAGAATTAAATTAACAAACGAACTCACAGTCCACCCGTTGATAAGTGGCTACTGTAACCTATGGACACCTGCAACCAACTTCAAACAAGGAAGGCTCGATGCGTTGTCATCTCTAGGGACTAAACTGGAATGCCGAGCCTATAATATACAATTTAAGGGTATCTATCATATATTAAAGTTTATCTAGCAGTTTTTACTGACTCTCTATACCCTCCAGACTGAACCATAGCAGTGCAAGCACTACTGCTGCCACTATATCCTCCATATAGTGGGAGGTACCATATCCTCCTTTTCTACTGCCTAGGCAGTAGAAAAAGAGGATATGGTACCTACCCGCTTTTAGGAAGATAACAGATCGGTAAGAAGTATTGTGCAATATTGTTCTATGGTATGGAGGCCTCATTATGTAATGCACATATTAAAATAGAAACGTTTACAATAAAGATTTATTTGTCATTTGGTTACCAGCCAACACACAATTCACTGACGTATTGTGATGGGTACTGAAAAATAATTAAAACGTCGGGACTTAAAACAGTTGAAAACCGTAAAATAAGTTTTATTCAGTGTATCATCGCCGTCTTAATATACCATAGTTATTTATTTATAATGTACCTATATAACCCATTTTTATAACAGGTCCATAGTTCATGTTTCAACTGCTTATTCCCACGCCACCAAAAGTCGTGTTGATTCAGCAGTGAAAGAGCAATTTTACGAAAGTCCGATGCCGCCTAATGTTATGATAGAACTGGCTGAAAACATGGATGAAAAGAACCTAAGTTCCATGGCTCAAACGTATGTTAATAATTGTTAATAAATATTAATTTTTCTTTACACACTATATTTGTACAAGCCGTGTAATGGCAGCGTAAATTAATCTACATACTACCTTATGTCATAGGCTATAGAGGAAACTGAAAAAGGCAATAAAGCAAC
The DNA here is from genome assembly GCA_907164705.1 of Parnassius apollo. NCBI lineage: Eukaryota > Metazoa > Arthropoda > Insecta > Lepidoptera > Papilionidae > Parnassius > Parnassius apollo. The sequence goes on along the minus strand of CAJQZP010000220.1, from coordinate 17,439,677 downwards.
ATAATTTCTTTTGTCAACTAGATATTAATATTAAAAAAACTACTACTGTTAAGTGTGTGGTTTGCAAGATGATGTTGTGACCAGGATTAAGAAAGGAATGCTTCGGTGGTTTGGTCATGTGGAAAGAATGAATGAGAAAAGAGTGACAAAGAAAATTTATGTTGCAGAAGTGAATGGCAGAGTCGGAAAGGGACGTCCTAGGCGAAAATTTATCGACCAAATTGGCGACTTATTGGAAACGGGCCAAATTAGGAGTACCCTTAACCGACGAGCATGTATGCGTAGGTGTATGGATGTGAAGGAGGCGAGAGAGGTGTGTCAGGATCGTGCCAAATGGAAATCTGTAGTCTCTGCCTACCCCTCTGAGTGACAGGCGTGAGTGATTATGGATTATGGATACTACTATTGATGGTAATTATGATAGTATATGGGGGAGGAATACGCTTTGAAGTAGGCTTTTGATGGGTTGTAATTAATGAATCAATAAACACACTATAATTTTTACCACGTTTTTATCAATTCACTTTCTTGTTAATTTGTCTATCTGTCGTTCCGGATACAGTCTTGCAACTCAAATTTTGGCATTTCCTAGACCTAGAGTCTTGAAATTTTTATATACATAGCTCAGAATTGGATGACAATGTAGGAATATAAAAACGTGATTTCTTTTAGTACAAAAATTTAAAAAATCACTTGTAGTGAGTTCGTCGTCCACCTGATGGTAAGGTACTATAGACCTTTTTATCTATAATTATAAAGTACCCGGATGACCGAGCGTTGAATGGTTTTTTTAAATTACATTTAGATACTAATCACATGAATAATATTTTTGATCTTATTGACATAATAAAAAAAAGTGAACTAGTTATTTGAATAAAAAATCATGAGTGCAATTAGTTCAATTAACATTTTAGTATTTTAAAAAAATACTAAAAAAGGGCTCGAAATAATAGATTTTCTCATAAAAAAAGGGAACTTGAAATATATATATATATATATATATATATATATATATATATATATATATATATATATATATATATATATATATATATATATATACAAGAATTGCTCATTTAAAGGTATAGGATATAATTGAAATATCTGACAGTAATACTAATGATATGTATAACAGGCTCCTATTAAATTCAGGGGGTTATTTGCATGTCATTGAGACATAATGATTAGGCTATACTTTTAAGTTTATTTTTTAATTAACGTAAAACTCTTAAAATAAATGATCTTTGATAATCTTAAATCTAAAGAACGGACACATTAAGAGAGCCCATCTAGGCGAACCCGGGGCAGGTCGCTAGTACATTTTAAATCAAAATGCCTCACCTTGTTACTGTCAATATGGGTTATGGTTTACTATATTTATGTAAAACAAAGCAACACAATTGTGCTGCAAATAAAGAAAAGCTCTTTCTAATATATCATCACATTTTGTATCATCATCAGCCTGCACATTCCATTGCTGTACGTACGCTTCGAATCTGACACTGACACTCTATGGATTTTTTAATAATAGTTATAGTTTTTCTGAGACAGTTGGGGTGTATGATTAACCATTACACTATCACACAGTATATTGTGAATTGTTTGCGGACGGTGAAATTTGAATTCAAATATTGAATTTTCAGGCTTATGGATGACTGGCCAAATACCTACTCATTCTCCAAAGCATTAGCTGAGGAAATTGTTCGCAGTGAAGCTTGTAATTTACCTATATGCATCGTGAGGCCAGCTATAGGTAATCTTAAAGTTATTATATTAAATACGTTAAGGTTCATTACAACATTATTCTTATTACCTAATATTAGTTTAAATGGTTACGCTAGGAAACATTTCATAATCGTAGTCGAATCTACGACGTATCTTAATTGGCTATTGTCGTTTAAAAACAAAATCAAACAAAACGTATCAATTTTTTACATGCCTGTAAACAATTTTAATTCATGAATATTTCCATATTTATACAAAGATCAATACTAAGTAAAAGATAATGCAAATTTAATATTTAGTTACCTAATGTATAAAACTGTGCACATTGACAGGAGAATGGCTAAATTTATCTTATGATTAACAAATATCTTATTTCCAGTTGTTTCTTCGTATAATGAACCAACGATTGGCTGGATTGATCCCAATAATGCGTACGGACCAAGTGGAGTAAGTTTATATTTTTTTTATTAATTTAATGCTATAAAATGCTGTCGACTGAGTTTATACATTATAACTAGAGATGAAACGGATAGCTCTTTGGCCGGATACCGGATACCAAATATTCGGCCAATCTTATCGCCGGATATTTTCCAAAACATATCTTTCAGCACTCTGCAGTAGTGTGTACAGCGAATTACTTTTTTCTGAAGCTGTCCTTCTTTATGAAGACTGGCGAAATCGCTTGTTACCTTTCAATGCAGAGAAATTAGTATTTACCACAATTTGCCTTTAGCTACGTAGTACTTACCATTATTAATTCTGTGCCTTAGCGCAGTACGAGTACTAATTTTGTTGTGATTACTGAATATATTTGTTAAGTGACATAAATAAAGTACTTAACTAAATTTGATATTTAGTGTTTTTTTTAAATCTGGTATCCGATCGGATAGCCGTAAGCTATCCATTATCCGGCCGGATAGTATACTTAGGCCGGATAGGCCGAATACCGAATACTGGATATCCGTTTCATCTCTAATTATAACCGGGATGAAACTAGCGCACACGTAGACAAACTCACCTGTTTTTGGGATTGAAGTATGACATCTGAATACATAATTCTTATTAAACATACCATCACTTTTATCATAAAAATCCCATCAAAATTTCATTGTTGTACATAGTGTAACGTTCCCCTCTCTTAATATATATATATATATATATATTATTTATAATTAAATTAATTTCCCCTTTTTAAATAAAATTATATATATGTGACCTGGATAAATAAATAAGTTTTGATCTTTCTAAATTATCTTTCTAAAGGTTTAATAATACGCCGTTTGTAATATTTTTGGCGTAATCGTCTTAGTTAGGACCCTTATTTACGTTGTGTTTATTTAGTAACTTAGTTCTTTTAGGTGTCTTTTGGAAGAATGAATATTCACTAGAGAAATTGAAAGCTGTTGGTAGTGCCTTATAAGCTAAATGAACCCCGTTTACGAAGACAGGGCTCTAGAAAGGTTAAGAACATAAAATCGTCCCTATTCTACTTGTATCACGTTTACATTTTTCATTTATTATTATTAATCCCTTCCCGATTGGGAAAGGCTCACAATATGTAGAAATAAATATTATAAAATACTCGATACAAGAGTTTCGCTCTCCTACATTTATTAAAAAACTGTGGGGGAGGCACACGGCTCCACATACGCCGTGCGCCAACCATTTTGATGCGCTCCCCCCGAAGGGAACGCTAAATTAGAAACCGGACCGTAGTATACAGCAAAATAACTGGCAAACCAGTAACAGAGGGCTTGGCCCCTTGGCAGTGCGTAAGCACAAACATCGACCGAAGTCGCGCATGTCAATGCGTGTAAACGCCATACAGAATACGAACGAATCCAGCCACAGTGAATGTATGTAACACGGTTTAGGCAAATAGGCACACTGGCCGTAAGCCCTCAGTCAGCGCCAGCACCAGCCAGACCGCCACTCCTGCAGACGTGATGTAAGTGTATTGCATCAACACTAATTGCATGATCAGCACGACTACTAGCCGCAGAGCGTGTCATGAGTCTACCGCTCACCTCAAGGGAATGGTGTCCCACGTTGTTCGGCTTTCGGCCACAGCCTTGAGGGTCTCCTCAGATCCTCCTTCCAGCTACCACCCGCATGAGGTCGACACATGTGCTCCACCAAACAATAAAACGGCAGATATAGCCAAAAGGCAGTTATAAGTTAAGAGTGATAATTCTCCATCAGAAAGGGTTTGTGTCACTGACGTTGAGTAAATGCATTTTCGATCATGTTTATCTCACTCACATACAAGTTGCCTTCAATCATTCAAAGGTGGGAAACTTACAGAGATATATTATTACCTCGTTATATAGAACATGATGGAGGTCCGACAGTCTGTAGTCACGTAATGGAGGGACCCGACTTGGGCAAAGCTACTTAGGTGTGGGACAAACCAAGACGCAGAAAGCGCCATTGAGAATAGCGTCCCACCAAACGACCATCGCAGAGACGCAATGCTGCAGAACGCAACAAGCATCAATATGTGCGATATCCACAAGAAAACCGTATTGCTACAACAAACCCGCTTATCACCAGCACTAAGATGTTGTTAACTAAAAACTGCACCAATATATCATAGTAGCTCGCTACTAAGACGCCAGTGGAACAAACTCCACGTATCATACTAAAACATGAAGTTGAGTATGCTTGCACTTAATAGTGCTACCAAACACACTCATCCCAATCCGAAAGATAGACATCGGCATCGATATACGCTACGACGCCGCCCACAAACGGTATGGGTGTGCGATGTCCACAGGAAAGTCGTGTTGATACAACCAAACGCTTACCACCAGCACTAAGATGTTGTTAACTACACACACACGACACATCGGTTAGCGACTCCAAGTTTACCTCGGTCTCAGTTGCTCGTGAAACTGCATACACGCCACTATAATAATTCTTTTTAAGTCTCATTTCTATTAATATAATGCTTTTACTTTTTTGAGACCTTCCACATATTTGCTTTATTTCATAGACCTTACTATTATATCTCTTTAATATATAGTAATTCAAACTATAACTCTACTATCATATGCTTTATGCATCAAAGAGACCGTCTATAATAATGCTTTTGTATCATAGATCTTACTATTATATGTCTTTATTATATGGAACTTCAACCCACAACTCTACTATTGTACTGCTAATTCATCACAGAGACCTTATATAATAATGATTTTGTATCGTAGACCTATTATATGCCTTTAATATACGGAACTTACACCCACATCTCTAGTATTGTAATGCTTATACATCATAGAGACCTTCTTTAATAATGCTTTAATATAATAGACCTTACTATAAAAAGTCCCTAATATAGGACTAGTCATTGTGCAACAGTACTTCAAGCAGTCGGTCACCCGACCACTCTATATATATGTATGACCTTGGGTATGCGTCTCCGGCAGCTCCTCTATACAAGCTATATATGAACATCCTCCATAACTTAAGAAAATTTTGTTATTTATCTTTCTTTTTATGATATTTTCGACTTGTATTTCTATTATTTAACACATTTTGAATATTTTTACAAGTTTTTAAAATAAATTTATTTATTTTGAAAGACAATATTTAGCCTTTAATTTATTATAATACTTGTCGGAAAGTACAACAGGATAAGCCAATTATGTGGGAAGTAACAGCATAGCGTTAATTATTAAAAATGGTAAAAGTGTGAGAACTGATGTTCAACTTGCTCTCTTGCTTGCGCAATTTATCATTACCAATAATAGGACAGCGTAACGCACTATACATTCAGCAAAGAGTAATTACAGATTGACCATACCGCATTATGTCCCCATTACAATTACACACCAGTGCAATGTGAAGGATACAACTACATGATAACACCAAATTGTGCAAAACAACAGCAACCTTACCCATCTCAACGTAACATAGCACAGCCTCTCAGCAACAACATCCTCCTTGTCTGCACCAGAAGAATCACCACAATGGACAGAATGGACAGAACAACGACTATCTTAGCACGCGTAGAACGACTTCACTCGTGAAACGACTCAAGCGGAATCTCTCGCGCTCTGTCCCTACACTGAACTTTATACTGCAAAAACGAGTGGGGGGTTTCTCAATATACCCTCATTATCAACTAGTCACTTGATCCAACCGGCATTTTATAAATTTTTTGCATCAAGTCGTCACTCCACCTAGCATGTTATAGAAAGGAGCATTCTATTCTGTGCTTTAGAGTACGAGCACAGAATAAATAATAGTAACTAAGTACAGAAGTTACAATATTTTGATGTTGACTGCTTGCCGACGTTTAAAATAGCCTACATAATTATTATTAGGTCTTTACATATGAAATTGGTGTTTTGTACGGGAGGAATATAAAGTCAATTTTTTTTTGTAAAATATATTTAATTAATCAAAGTATGCATCGTTGTTATCTATGCGCTTTTGCCATTTCATAGGTAGTTCGTTGATCTCTTACTAAAAAAAAACCATGGGGGCGAGAATCAATAAACTCTTTGAAGGCAGTTTGGACTGTCGCATAGGAGTTGAATTTTTTTTCTTGTAAGAAGTTGTCCAAATTCGGAAAAAATAGTAATTCCAATTGTAGCTCATCTAACTTAGTGGTTGTTTGTTGTGAAGTGTGTGGTCTTGCGTTTTCGTGAAGCAGCAGTGGCCTAGAGCGATTGACCAATCTCGGATATTTAGCAGCTAGTTCTTCCTTAATGGTTTGCAGTTGCTGACAATAGATATTTGCCGTAATCGTTTGGCCAGATTTTTGAAGGTGTAGTGAACGACACCGGCGATAATCCACCAAACACTCACAAGTAACTTTTTCTAAGTCAATTTTCGTTTAGGGCAGTATTTGGCTATTTCTCCAGGGTTCAGCTATTGCGACAAGCGCTTCCGATTATCGTACAGTATCCATTTATCATCACAAATAATCATTTGGTTTAAAATTTCTTCATTTTTGTGACGGTTGTGCAAAGAAACACAACAGTTCCCGATTTGCTTCAAGTGCATTAATACAGTTTTGATCACATACCCTGAAGCCTGCAGCTATCTATGCAATGCTTTGTGATGGATCCGCCTCCACAATAGCCTTTAATTCTTCATTTTCCACTTTGGTCTCCGGCAGTCCACGGGGTTGGTTCTGAAGGTCGAAATTTCCAGAACGAAAACGCTGAAACCAAAAACGTACTACTGTGCTTTCTTTTGCGATACCAGCGCCGTACACATCATCCTTCGAGCTATTTCTGCAGCATTGGTGGCATGGTAGAAGTAGTACTCGTAAAAATACTGATATTTCATGTTTTCCATTGTGCGGTAATAAGCGATGCCAAAGAAAAAATAATGAGGAAAAAAAAACAAATGAATAACCATTTTCAAAACTGAAATGTACCAGCTAAATAAATGTATAAATTTGAATTTGATTTTCTTAAACAAAGAGGAAGTATTTCAGATCATAGTGGTCAGTACGACAAAACGCTAATTTCATGTGTAAGTACCTAATATTAATAAGATAAATTGCGCACGCAAGCTAAATAAACCTTTATCGCTGCGCGCGAGTGTCTGTAATACTTTGCATCTTTTTCCCTTCCTATTATGGCTGATTTTCCGTGTTTACTTAAGGCTTTCAAAAAATAGTAAAGAAAAATCAATATTCAATAACAATTTGTATACAATATAGGATTTACATAATGATTTCTTATATTTACGCGAACACACATTGAAATAATACTAGTTTTTACGGAATTTATCGCGTATATTTAACTTTTTAAATACCCGACGTTTCGATCGCTTTACAGAGCTCATGGTCACGCGCAGGACTGAGATGTTCAACGTCCATATGTCATAGTTAACCGCGGTTACCATAGATTAAAATTTAACTTTTGTTCCGATCTATGCAGTATGAACTTATGGTATCTTCAAGTCTTGCAGTTGTATGCTTGGGTTGGGATTTAATTTTATTTATTATAGGATCCTAAGCAGATGGTAGCACCCAGCCATCTTCTCTATTGAAATTAGGATGTTTTTTGATTTCAATAGCCTCGCGAATCATCCTTGGAAGGAATCGGTGTTCTTTAGCGAGGATCTGCGGTCTACGAATCTGATGTAGTGACGGGGGCGATCCTGTACGTGTTCACAGACTGCAGACTTCCCGGAGCGTCGATTCTTCACATCAGCTATATGTTCTTTAACGTGGGTTTTTATAGATCTTTTAGTTTGTCCTATGTAGGAGAGACCACATTCACAATCAAGCTTGTACACTCTTGCATCTTGCAGAGGGACATTACACTTGACCGATGGTAAAAACTGACCAATCTTCTTCAGCAGCTTGAAGTATGTTTTGATGGAGGCGCGCTTCAAGATGAAGCCAATCTTGTCAGTGACTCCTCTAACATATGGCAGTACAGCAGGTACACGCTCGACTGTGGCCGGCTTCACTCGTTCACTGTGACGTAGGGGCGGGACTAGAAGCTTGTTGTCATGCAAAACTTGCTTGACATGGTGGAGCTCTGCAGCCAGGTGTTTACTGTCACAGATCCCTCGTGCTCTCTGAAACAAAGATTTACCCACGGTAGTTAACTGTGAAGGATGGTGGTGAGAATCACTATTTAAATATCTATCTGTATGGGTCTTTTTTCTATACACAGTATGGCTCAAGGTGTTATCAGGATTCCGAATTACTAACACATCTAGAAAAGCTAAGAAATTGTTTGTCTCTAACTCCATTGTGAACTGAGTTTTAGAATTTATAGAGTTAAGATGGTCCAAAAATACAGTTACTTTATCTAAAGGTAGAATTGTGAAAGTGTCGTCTACGTACCGCTTGTAGAACCTTGGATTTATGGGAGAACTAAGCAGGGCTTTCTCCTCAAAGTCTTCCATGAATATGTCGGCGACAATGGGAGATACAGGTGAGCCCATCGCCACACCATCTACTTGCTTGTAGAACTCCTCCTTCCACAATAGGTAGCCAGATGTAAGGCAGTGTGAGTAATACTGCATATTCTACGGGCATGTTGTTTTCTTCCAGCCTTCTAGTTACAATTGAGATGCAGTCTTCAACAGGTAAGTATGTAAACAATGACTGCACATCAAAACTGACCATAGTTTCATTGTCTTCCCAGATGTAGGTCTTTAATCTCGCTGACAAAATGGTAGGAATCCTTTATGTGTGCTCTTGTATGTCCCCTGAGTGGTGAGAGTATTTTCGCTAAGTGTTGAGCCAATCTGTAAGTTGGTGAATCGATTTGGCTCACTATGGGACGTAATGGAGCATTGGGCTTGTGTATTTTTGGTAACCCATACAATTTTGGTGATTTGGCGCACGTAGGTATTATCCATTTTACGTCCAGATTTAATTTTTCGGAGTGTTTCTTTATGAGGTCACTAGTTGTTTTTAGTGTGCTATTTGTTGGGTCGTTTTTAACCTTTTTATAAGTACTTACATCCGACAAAAGTTCTTGTATTTTAGAATTATAATCTGACGTATCCATGACTACCGTGGCGTTTCCCTGTGAATGTGGTCTCTCCTACATAGGATAAACTAAAAGATCAATAAAAACCCGCGTTAAAGAACATATAGCTGATGTGAAGAATCGACGCTCCGGGAAGTCTGCAGTCTGTGAACACGTACAGGATCGCCCCCGTCACGACATCAGTTTTGATAGACCGCAGATCCTCGCTAAAGAACACCGATTCCTTCCAAGGATGATTCGCGAGGCTATTGAAATCAAAAAACATCCTAATTTCAATAGAGAAGATGGCTGGGTGCTACCATCTGCTTAGGATCCTATAATAAATAAAATTAAATCCCAACCCAAACATACAACTGCAAGACTTCAAGATACCATAAGTTCATACTGCATAGATCGGAACAAAAGTTAAATTTTAATCTATGGTAACCGCGGTTAACTATGACATATGGACGTTGAACATCTCAATCCTGCCCGTGACCATGAGTGCTGTAAAGCGTTCGAAACGTCGGGTATTTAAAAAGTTAAATATACGCGATAAATTCCGTAAAAACTAGTATTATTTCAAATATAGGATTTTTTTATATAGAATAGGGTGACAAACGAGCACACAGTCTACCTGATGGTGAGTGGTTGCTGTGGCCCAGAGACATCTACATCTGTCCTCGATATCATTTTATATATCTCCAATTTCACGCTAATCTTCAAAGATGATTTGATTCCACATTTAAATAAATGGAATATAGAAAAAGGCAATAATATCCACACAGAAAAATTATATAGTAATATTGCACCACATAAAAAACACATGAAAGTAGGTACTTATTTAGTATATAATATGTATTAATTCGTTTCGTTTATCTTGTAGAATAAATAATATGTAGTACTACGTTACCAAGATTCACCTGGAAGAGATTACTGTTAAGCGATAAGGCCCAGTACATAAATTTATAAACTAAGGTTTGTGTGTTATTGTAATATATTGTGCGCAATAAAGAGTTTTAATTTATAATGATAATTTATTAAAACAAGTAGTAAATTGTTACAATATCGTTGGGCACACTCTTTTAAGTAAATAGATACCTGTAGTAGAGGGCCCCGCTCTTCCTTATTACAATTATATTACTACTTTAAATTATAATTAAGTAAATAACACAAAACAATAAATAACAAAAAAAAACATAAAAAATCAAAAGCTAAACAATTTAAACTGCAAGTAAGGTATAATTAGCGATATTTGCGTGATAGTGTGAAAAAATGTGTGTGTGTATGGATGAGCGTGGGAAGTCTGTACAAGTGTAAAAATTCATAAGGCAGTGTTTTCGAGAAGGAATTCGATTTCTTCGTAGGAAAGTTTTCTTAACCAGTCTGTTACGGTTTTTTTACAGTCATGGTAATTCATAGAGTATATATATATATTGATTTTAGGAGTATTAATAAATAAATAAATTAATTAATACGTTTCAAAATAGTAAGTAAAATAGGTAAGGTACCTATTCTGACCGATCGAATGAACATATTTTTGCTACTATGTGAATTCTGTGCCTAACGCATGCAACTTACAAGCTCACTCGTTGCGAATCGCGATTTAATAAATCACTCGGAAGAAATAGGTAGATAGTGTAAACAACAAATAAACCCGAAATATGAATCCTAAATGAAATGTGATTGTACTCTAATTAGTTAAAAATCTTGTAAAGTTTTAATTTCAGTGGTATGTGTTATTATAATTAACTTATTACTTACTTACTTACTTCTTATTAGTTATAACTTACTAAATATTTTAATTACAAAAGATATGTAAGTTATCTACTTAGATAGTGAAGTAAATTTCAACTAAATTTTGAAATAAAGTACTTAGGTATTATTATTTCTGTATTTAAATTATTACTTAATTCTTTTTTGCTAAGAGTATTTATTTAGCAAAAAAAAAAAAAAAACTGAAATAAATGTACCTTTCATTATACTTAGGTACGTAACATTAAAAATGATGTATCTGAATCCTTTTGTTTGCTCATTAAGCATCCATCCACTTAACAATTATAGTAGGTTCGAAGTTTTGCCATTATAATTTATCAAATGGATAGGTAATGTATATATTACTTTTAAATCATATTAAAAAATTTTGAACTATTTTATCCTACAATTAAATATAATAAACACTAAACAAAAATTACAACAAGTGTTTATAAAAAAATATTTACCTAAACAGCGTTAAAATTTATCAATCACCTACAACGCGCTAGCCCCGAATGCGTATTACACAGTAAGACTCGCGATTTTAGGTAATTATTTCACGCAGGTAGCAATAGTGACAGAGGTTTGGTACGAGGTTGTCACTCCAGAATATTTCTTCCTCATCGGTAATAAGTTTGGTAGCCACAAGGCCAGCCGACACTTAGTCTACTTAATCGTAGGAATAAGTCAGTTAATAATATTTTACTGCGGGTATTCTCGTTAGATATATTATAGTATAATCTATTATACTTAAAAATAGTCTGGTCGCTTACGTTGCCGCGATAATACGTGTTTAACGTGAAAGAGTTGTGTGGCGTTCTACACAATGTCTGTGAATGTAGTAAAATGTAATAGCTGTAACATTGTCATTAGTGATGTTTTGACATTTATTCAGAATCAAGTAGATGTGATGAATGAAGAAAGCATAGTTCGCTTGTGTACAACTGCGTTCTCTCTTGAAGAGATTGCGGCTGCAAAAGACTTACTATATCAATCTGTGCAAACTTCAGGGAAAAGGATAAAGAGAAAGGGCAAAGCAGATGGAAAAATACAGCGGGATCTCGAGGACATTATATCCCTTATCAAGTGTACATCAGCAGAACTAATCCCCATATTCGTAGCCCGAGAGCTACGAAAACTACCACCGGTTACATTTGACCATGTCGATGTCACGAAATTACTGTAAGACATAATTATCCTAAAAGATCAGGTTCAAGTTATAACAGAGCAGTACGCTACAGTTGAGCAAATTAACAAATTAAAAATGGAGATCGATAACATGAAGCAAGGTTCACTGTTAAATAATTACCAATTTAAACATTCCTTAAATAAGAAAAGAGGCACGAGTAATTTAGTACATTACGATAACCTTGAATCGGATAGCGGGTCATTTGGTTTTATAAACTTGGAGGTAGAAAAAACGGCTACTTCAAATCAAACGGCATTTACAATAGCTGAGAATAATACAGTGACTCAGTGTGACTCACAATGTCGGCTGGATGCGTCGCACACGATGAGTCAGTATGCACTTACGGTTGCACCTGTCCCTGCCGGGCAATCAACAGCAACTGAAGCAAACATAATAGATAAGGGCATGCGCGTGGAGGCCTCTACGAGTACCGCGGTTTCCGCACAGACGCAGTCCGAAAATAATGCGTGCGCGCAGATTCTGGTGGCCTCAACTACAGGTGTAGCGGAACGAGCGAGCGGTACTCTGCCAGTGAGTAAGCTTAACGAACGGAGTACATTCTCACAAGTAGTACGGGGAGGGGGCGAATTTCTGAATAAAAGGGATGAAGAATGGATTACGGTGCAGAGGAAAAGACTTAGGAACAGATTTATTGGGTTACAGGGGCAGTCGAAGGATCCTACGGGTAAATTTAAGGCAGCAAATATAAGAATACCGTTGTTTATAAACAATGTTGATAAAGAGACTTCAACCCAGAACATTGCCGATTATATTTTAGGCAAAACAAATGTTGCTGTACAGTTGGTGGGAATTAAAATGAAACGTCAAAATGATTATAAGTCTTATAAAGTGTTTGTTCCCCGGCATATGACGGAAATGTTCCTGGACAAGAATCTTTGGCCTAAAGGTATATCGTTTCGGCGATTTATTAATTTTAATGACAGGAAATTACCTGCTACGGGCTTGAGTGAGGCTGGTGGTAAAAGTTAATAAAAAGTATAGTATGGACATAAATGATGATCACAGTATAAAACTTATTAGTTTTAATTGCAAGTCAGTAACGAGATCAGTGGACGGGGTGAGGGAATTATGCAAGAGGGCACACGTAATAGCTCTTCAGGAGACATGGTTATTACCGCATGACATTGCATATATAGGGAATATTGACAGTGACTTTGAATTCACGAGCAAGTCAGCGGTAGACACATCAACCAGCATGCTTCATGGGCGACCCTATGGTGGGGTGGCGATAATGTGGAAGAAAAGTGTGTTTTCGTCAGTTACAATCGTTCCGTGTAATAGTGTTAGACTGACAGCTATTAAAATATGTGCGAATAACCGTTTGTTCCTGGTTTTTTCGGTGTATATGCCTACAGACAATCAAGATAATTTAATTGAGTTTACAGAGGTGTTAAGTGAAATAGACGCTGTAATCGAGAGTTGCGAAATTGAATCTGCAATTATTCTCGGTGATCTTAATGCGCATCCCGGAGAATTATTCTATAATGAGTTATCCAATTTCTGTGAGGAGCGGAGGTGGCTCTGTGCAGACGTGGTCCATTTAAAAATGACATCAGACACATACACTTATATAAGTGACATTAAAAAGGACTGCCGAAGATGGCGTGATCACTGTCTGGTAACAGAGGTACCTTGGCGATGTGTATCAAATTGTAAGGTATGCCTTGATGTTTATTGGTCAGATCATTTTCCACTGGAAGTAGATTTTAAGATAGGTAATCTGTCATTTAAAACGCAATATAAAGAAAAATGTTGTAACAAGGTGAAGTGGGGTGAGAGGGGCGTCGATCAAATTAACAATATAATAAACAGTAAAATATGTCATAATAATTTAAGAAATATTGATTATCCAATAGAATTTAGTTTTTGTGCGGATAAAGTGTGTAAAAATGTAGATCATAGAACTGTAATTGATAGATTGTATAATAATATTGTTTACATCTTAAGAGAAGATGCTGAAACTAGCTATGAGATAAGAAAGCGTAGTAAACACAAACTGCTTGTTGGGTGGAATAGGTACTTACGGGAGGTCCATCAGGAGGCACGATGCATTTTCCAAATGTGGTTACTGTATGGTAAGCCCAGTGCGGGTTATGTATATGACAGAATGCGAGAAGCTAGGAGGTGTTTTAAGTCAAAGCTTAAGTGGTGTCAAGACAATGAGTACCAAATAAAAATGGATATTTTGGCTGCTCACCACAAAGAAAAAGATTTTAAGAGTTTTTGGAAACAAACAAAGAAGCTGGAAACTGCATCATGCTTACCTGCGAGTATTGATGGTAAGAGTGAGCCCCATCATATCGCAGAAGTTTTTAGGGAACACTTCAAAGTGGAATCTCCATTGGGACCGGTGCAGCGGGTGTTCGATATTGAGGAGAAATCATGCAGTGAATCTGCCAGATTTACTGCGAAAGAAGTCGCAAATGTCATAAATAATATGACACGTGGTAAATCACCTGGACATGATGACCTCAGTATTGAGCACCTGCAGTATGCGGAAGTTCATCTGCCTAGGGTGTTGACTATGCTCTATAATGCATGTATAGAATACTTACCTCAGGAACTTATGAAGACCATAGTGGTACCAGTTCTAAAGAATAAGACCGGGGATGCTACGACAAGAACAATTATAGACCGATCTCGCTAGCTACTGTAATAGCCAAAGTATTGGATGGTTTGCTTGAACGTCGAATAAGTAAAAATAGGTACATGAGGCACAGTTTGGGTTTATACCTGAACTGTCCACTGAAACTGCAATCTTGCGACTCAAGCATACCGTCCAGTATTATATTACGAGAAAAACGCCTGTCTACGCCTGTTTTTTGGACTTGTCGAAGGCATTTGACCTGGTCTCGTACAACCTATTATGGGATAAGCTTCGGAGGGAAACGAGTACGCCTACAGAGATAGTCGATATATTAAGGTATTGGTACCACAACCAATCAAATAATGTAAGGTTGTTCATACTCCAGTGAATATAGGTTTGAATGTGGAGTGAGACAGGGGGGCTTAACTTCACCGAGGCTCTTTAACCTATATATAAATGGATTGATCGATGAGCTTAGCAGAACTGGCGTCGGATGCTCAATAGATGGTAACTTCGTAAACAGCATCAGTTACGCGGACGACATGGTGCTGCTGAGCCCTTCGATCAGAGCACTTGAAACATTAATAAATTTATGTGAGAGATATGCGGAAGCCCATGGCCTCAGGTACAAATCCAAAAAAGAGTGAACTACTTGTTTTCAAGCAGGGAATAAAGAACCCAAGGATAACCCACCGGTCATGCTTGTAGGAGTACCTTTAAGTAGAGTCAACAAATTTAATTACCTGGGGCACTGGGTTACAGATGACCTCTCTGATGACTTGGATATTGAACGAGAACGTAGAGCGTTAGCAGTGAGGTGCAACATGCTGGCTCCCAGGTTTGCAAGGTGTACAAAAGCTGTCAAGATAACCCTTTTTAAGGCGTACTGCCAAACATTTTACACCTGCAGCCTGTGGGTCAAGTATACTCGCAGATACATAAATGCTCTACGTGTTCAATATAATAATGGCTTTAGGATGCTAATGGGGCTGTCTCGATATTGAAGCGCATCAGGTGTGTTGAGGCTAACACGGACAGCTTTTATGCAATAATGCGGAAGAGAGTGGCCTCCCTGATGCGACGCGTGCGAGACAGTGCCAACGGACTCCTATGTACTGTATTAGGTAGGTTTGATTGTCCGGTAGTGCGGCACTGGAACACTGAGCATATGGGGTCCAGAGCTATTATATTTAATATAAAATAAGCATTGTTGTTTTTTAGTTGTATATTTATTAACATTAATTTTAAGTTTATATTATTTATTACTAACAAATTATGGAGCTTGTATCTGAAATAAAATTATTACTATTAATATTATATTATTATTAAAATAATTAAAAAGTTAAAACTAAAATAATCATAAATATTATAGTGAATTAGTACTAAGAACGACAGCATTTCCTCTCATAAAGATGTACGATGATTGAATTAGTTAACTCATAAAGTGCCAACTCATAAAAACTGAAAGTAGCAACGAATAAGGGCTGAAATGCTGCCACGCATACGAGAATCGATCAACACATCGGTTTGTGTTCGTTATAAAAGTTGTGTACAAGAAATTAATTAAATAATTACATATTTTATATATTATCGACATCATAGCCAATTAGAAAGTGCTGCCATGTTTGAGGAAGTGTTAACACGCGTGGTTATGTATGAAATTAACTTAATTTAACAAACAGAAAAAAAGTTGCATATCGTAATTTCGTATAGGCCTGATAAAAATTATTCAGACGAGTGTTGATGACTTCCTATAACTGTCTGGTCGATCTTGTAATCCCATTGCAAATTTGCTTACTAAGAACAGTAACAAATACTTTTTTATATTACGTACTAAGAGGTAACAATGGGTTAAAATCTCATAACTTTCTATTTAACTTAAATGTAACTAATTTCACCATAAATAATAATTTTCGTATAAACAAAGAAAAGCAGAAAGCTCAATTGCAATGACCTCTTTATGTACATAGAACGAATGCATTTTCACTAAAGGTTTACAGAGAACGCCGAACAGGAAACAGTATATGCGACAAAGATGTAATAATCTTGTTACTCATATATTTTCTTTTTTTTAGCTTATTTTGGGCATATTAACTGGTATATTGCATACTTTGGTGGCAAAACAAGAAATAGTCCTTAGTATTGTACCTGTGGATATTGTCGTTAACACTGTAATAGCTGCTGGTTGGGAAACTACAAAACAGCAGACCAACGAAGACGATATTAAGATTTACAATGTCACTAATAATCGTAGTCCCATGCTTTGGAGTAAGTTTAAAATAAATTATTGTTTATAATCGTAGCGTTTTCATTGCTTGCTGCTTGCTCACTGGTCTCTGTCAATAAAACAACCAAATAATTTTGGAGTTAAAATATGAAATTGGCGGTTTATTTTGTAAAATTAAAATGTATTTTTTTTAAAAATGTATTTAATTAATCGAAGTATTTACTGTAATCTCGAGGGCAAATCATATCGTTCCGATAGAACTTCTCGATGGAAATCTCCAAGTCTATGAAGGAATTTTGTCCGCTTCCTGAGAACAATTTCATGTCCTTGCAGGAAATTTTCAAATTAGCGAAAAAGTCTAATAGGCTATTAATACACTGGATCTCAAAATGCTTACATTACTTTTCATAGGTGAGATTCGCTTTAAGCTTCTGATTATTCCGATATTTGATTTAGGTTTAATCATTGCATCAAAAAAAGCGCAAAGCGTTCTCTAGTCGTATCCTCTTCAAAAGCAGCATTGATATTGCGAACTTCCAAATAGCACTGAAATTATATATATATATATATAATTTTTTTTTATAATTCATCAAATAGCACTGCAAAATAAAAACTATAAGCAAGCCAAACCTTTTGCTATTCATCGACAGCTGTCTCAAGGCTGAGGGAAACACTGTTGATATATACTTATATTATGTATTATATTACATTTCAGAAGATTTAAGTAAAGTTTTAAATATACATTTGAGGAATTTAGTTTCGCCACGTACAATCTGGTATTGTTTCGTAATAGAAACAACAAACGAAGTCATTCATTTAATATGTACTTTGTTCTTGCATTTCATACCTGCATTCTTTGTAGATAGTGCTTGTAAATTATTGAATAAGCAACCAATGTAAGTACGAGTATTTAAAATTTATTTGTTATATTTTTTGCTTGACACATGCAATAATTAAAAATTTTTTTCAGACTTACAAAAATATATAAAAAGTTTACAAACTATCAAACATAACAAAATATTATAAGATAAATAATTGGAATTTCCAAGACGACAACGTTCTCAAGGTTTATAATAATATGTCGAAATACGACCAAGAAGTTTTCAACTGCGATATGGCGACCGTAGACTTTAAACAACTGGTCGTGACTTGGGCTTTCGGCGTTCGCAAGTATATCATCAAAGACTTCTTCTAGGTACAGAGCAGGCGATTAAAAGACAATCCTGGCTAAAAATAATAACGTACGGTATATTGTGTCTATATATTTATATATTTTATAAAATATTAATTGTGATTTGTGGAACTGTTGTTGGATTTTCTGTGTAGTTAAGAATATTTTAATGCACTTAGATGATATTGTACTTATAAAATCATATTTATAAACGTGACGTAATTGTATGTTTTATGGACCAAGTGATTAAATAAAGCACTGTTTATGATGCCCAGAAAATATGAATAATCTGCAGTTTGTGAACACGTACAGAATTGCCCCCGTCACTACATCAGGTTTCATAGACCACAAACCCTCGCTAAAGAACACCGATCTTTCAAAGGATGATTCCCGAGGCTATTGAAATCGAAAAATATTCTAATTACAATAGATGGCTGGGTGCTACAATCTGCTTGGAATCCTATAATTATTAAATTAAATCCCAGCCCAAGCATACAACTGCAAGACTTCGAGATGTTATTTTATCCTGCGTAGATCGGAACAAAAATTAATAATTTTAATTTGGAGGTAGCCGTAGTATGTTAGGACGTTTATTAAGTAATTAAAATAGCAATACTAAAACACGAAAACTTAATTTGATTAGGTTAGGTTTAGTCATATCTTAACTTGGTACGTCATTTTTATAAATCAGAATCTTAAGAAAATCCGTGAACTGCACTCCCGCTATTCCGTTACCTCTTATTCAATGCATTGCAGGTTAAGCAATCGGTATTATATAGAATACCTAGGCAAACAATGTAATAAATAATATTTTATACATTGTCTGAATTTTTTATATGTTAAACACTCACGCCTGTCAAATACGTATACGAGGAATTTTACGCTTAACTCACCCATTCTTATCCCATATTTTTTAACTTTCAAAGTTTCCAAACGACTGTCTATAAATAGGTTGATTCTACCAACCTACTGCTCAAACCAAATGAGTTCAGAGTTTGCCATAACACATCCCTTTCCACTCTGTAATAAGCCTTTTCCAAGTCCATGAACGCACAAAAGACTTTTTGGTTTTTGGTAAAACACTTCTCCGTGATCATGCGCATGGAAAAGACTTGATCCGTACACCCCATTACCTTTATAAATCCAGCGTGCACATCCCGAATTTATCCATTAGTTTCTTCCATAACTCGCTCATTTCATTTTTTTAGGTATTTATAAAATACCTTGTTATTCTATACAAGTAACGTTAAAACAAGTAACTTAATTTAATTACTTCAATGATTTTTATCATACTGGGCTTTCTTCATATTGCCCGAGCATTATGAACAATGTCCAATTAATCAATTGGTCCATAACTTTATATATGTCTTTATTTAAATTCAAATAAAATTGATACAATTTTATTACGAAAAAAATTTATATTTTTTCAGTATAATAACCTAATTTTTCAGTTTTGTATTTACAATTCCATATAGAATAAATTTTGGGGTTGGTTGAGCGACGGGCCTAAGGTTACCGAATTCCAATTCCCCGGTCGAGCCTTAAGCCTATTACGCGAGATGTTACACCAAATGGACTGTATAAGCGGATAGCTTCTTCTGTCTCCACAAAATGGCGACTATAGCATGCGGTTTTCCTGACAATGCACTCGCTTTTCCCTAAACGAGCTATTGCTTGCCAAAGTCTATGAAGGAACCCCGTTTGATCACGCTAGGAGAAAATGAAATTGGAGCGGATTAACTAATAAATACAATTATGTCAAGCGGGCTTGTAACTGGAAGTTACTCACCGGGGTGTGGCTTCGATGCGGCTTGGGCGCTTTGTTGCTGCGGTGCGACTTCTGGCGGATTCTCTGGGGCCCCAGAGATGCGTTCCTGTCCGGTGATGCGATGGAAGAGAGCGGTGCGCGACTATGTCTCACACGAGGTGAGGCGGTTACTCCTGGAACGCGACTGTTCCAGGCGTGGTGCGGTTGAACTAGCGGTGCGCGTGGGCAAGAATCCTCTAGGACGCTACTGTCCTAGGCGGTGTGGTTCCAACTAGCGGCCAAAGGGAAGAAAGAGAGCGCACGTAGGCCGTGCGCGCGTTTATATTACTTCGGTTGCGAAGATCAAGTGACATTCTAGAACTATCTTCTTTCCCCTCTCATCCCACCACCCCGGTGTGTCAATAGGGACAACAGATGAAGGAAAGGTCGAAGGAAGGACAAATCTTGGCAAGAATACCGTCGAATAAATTAAAATTACGAATGGTTTTCCGCGCAACCATCCCCCCCCGGCTTGAAAGATTTCCTTCAAAAAATAACAAAAACAACTAAAGCTAAGATCAAACTAACAAAATAACTAACTATAGCTAAGATTAAACCTGAATTTCGACTACAATTTCTAATCTAGAAAGCTAACTTATACTATGGAAGAGGCAAGGGGCACAAACGGACAACAGGACGCATGTAAGACCCAACCGTGGTCTTAACGCGAGATACCCTAATTACTCCGTCGGAACCGGGAAAAACCTCTTCGACAATCCCTAATGGCCAATGGAAAGGCGGCGTATTCTCTTTGGTGAGCACAACCACAGTTCCGACTGTTAAAGGTTCAGTTGCTGTGTTCCATTTTTGCCGAGACTGCAAACTATGCAAGTATTCCATCCTCCATCGTTTCCAAAACGATTGCACTAACCGGTCTAATAATTTATGGCGTACGGAAATGCTAAGTTTGTTCTCGTCCATATCTACGGCGGGCAAATACTTCAAAGGCGTTAAATTCAAAAAATGTGCTGGAGTTAGAGCCAGCGGCTCCGAGGGGTCACTAGAAAACGTACGACAAAGTGGGCGACTATTCATTACGCACTCAATTTGAGCGAGCACAGTACTTAGCTCTTCGAAGGACAAAATTTGATCTCCTATTACTATCATCAGTGACTCTTTAGACTCTTAATATTAGTCTCCCAATTGCTCCCAAAATGGCTCGCGGCTGGGACGTTCAGAGACCACTCGAAGCGGTTCTCGGCTAGAATGTGAGCGTACTCCGAATTATAATATTTGCTAGCTAAGAGCTCATGTAGTTCTGATAAAATACGTTTCGCACCGACGTAGTTCGTACCGTTATCCGAATACAATTTACTTACAGGGCCACGGCGGGAAAGAAATCTTTTAAACGCACCCATAAAGCCTGCTGTGCTTAGATCACCAACAAGTTCTATATGCACCGCACGAGTAGTTAGACATACAAAAATGCAGACGTAAGCCTTTGTGGATCTTATACCACGCCCGCGAGTGAGCGTGATCTTAAACGGACCAGCAAGATCAGACTCGGTATGTGTAAAGGGCTTTACGGATTGTATTACTCGACAAGACCCAAGTTCCGCCATTTCCGGAAATGACGGCTTGGGACCTACCCGAAAGCAACCTATACATCTGTGCACTCGATTACGGATTAAGTTACGTGCGGAAAGAATCCAATAACAAGTGCGGAATTCATGATATGGTCTTTACGCGGTAAAAGTATAGAGTGCCGTTGGTCGAAACTCAACTGCGAGTTGGACAAGCGTCCACCTACCCTGACGATCCCATCTTGTAAAAATGGCTTAAGGCGTTGAAAAGCGCGACTACAAGCTCTATTCGATTGTAATCTTGTAATTTCTTCGGAAAAATGTGCACGTTGAAGTTCACGCAATACCAGCAACTCGGCATAGTTGTAATCGGACGCGGTAAAAGCTTCGCGAATCGACAAACGTAAATTACGCTACGCAATAATTTCGACCAAGAGGACAAGCGGTTCGCCAAAGCAATGATTGGAGAAACCTCGCTCGAAACGCTCGCCACCAGAGCGTGCCTCTTCTCTTCCAGCGGTTGTGACACTGACGAAGGGTCGAAATCGGTTATTGGCCATTGCGAGGGTTCCAAGTGAACCCAAGAAGGTCCGTGGAACCAAAGCGGATGGTCCATTATTTGCATCGGGGTGAGTCCACGGGATAGGCAATCGGCAGGGTTTTCCGTACCGGACACGTGATAAAAGTTCCGCGTTCCTAACTCCTCTTGGATCTTGGCCACTTGGTTCGCGACAAACGTATCCCAACGGTGGGGTGAAGAATGAACCCAACATAAAGCGACGGTGGAGTCGGAAAAGGCAAATATCCTTTCTATGTGAACTCTGTCCCTACATGCGCTGATAACTGCGGTAATAAGCTTGGTGAGGACTAATATTGCGCAAAGCTCTAAGCGCGCCAGAGAGACAACCTTACGGGGGGGAGACTCTTGACTTAGAGCTAATGAGGCTAATCGAATTTCTACCATTATTCTGGAAGTGGAAATATACAACTCCCCCATAAGCTTTCTCGCTGGCATCCGCAAACCCAACGACCGTAATAACGCTATTTTTATCGACGTTTATATGACGTGGTATTTTAATTTCTCTTAGTAAAGGAAGTTCCTCTCTAATCGAACTGCCACAATCGAACAATGCTGTCAGACGGTGAGTCATCCCAATCGCATTCACATAACCAAAGTTGTTTAATCAAAAGCTTAGCGTATAATAACACCGGAGCTACGAAACCCATGACATCCCATAATCTAGCAACGCATGAAAGTATTGTGCGCTTTGTGCACTTCTCTACCGGCGGGTTTACCTTAAGGCTAAACACGTCGGACTCTGGTGACCAACACAGACCGAGCACCTTGTGCGTATCAGAATCGTGGAATTCCTTTATCGCCGAAAGATGGTGTGATAGTGGGATTGTGTCTAAAACCGGACGCGAATTACTAGTCCACTTGAAAAGATCGAATTGACCCGATTTCATGAGCTTTATAACCTCGGCGGTGGTCAGGGTGGCCTCCTCCACGCTATCGACTGAGTACACAAAATCATCCATATATAATCCACTTTCAATTGCCCTCTTAGCTTAAGGATAAGAGGGACCTTCATCGTGGGCGAGCTGACTCACCGTGTGTAATGCATGAAATGGGCTCGACTTTAAACCAAATCAAACGCGGTTAAATTCAAACACCATTAGAGGTTCTTTTGGGTTGAAACGATATAAAATGCGTTTAAGTCTACGGTCGCATTCACGGACCCCTATGCAAAGAAACATTTGGCGAATATCGGCGGATAGTGCTATACTAAACCAACGAAAATTGGCTATTATATAAAATAAACTGCCCTGTAAATTTTGCCCACATAGAGGATATCGTTAAGCGACAGGTGAGTGCTAGTTTTAGCACTAGCGTCGAGCACTACACGTAACTTACATGTAAGTTTGTCCTCCCTAATGACCCCGTGATGTGGTATGAAATACGACGGTGTGTCTTCGTAGTTATCTAATTTCGAGGCCACAAGTGATATGTAACCTTCCCTTATATATTCGTTAATGACGAAGTCATAAGCTTCTTTTAACTGTGGTGAAGTGAGCATCCTACGCTCCAAGCTGTAGAAACGTTTTTCTGCCATTTGACGCGAATCTCCGAGAGATAAAACATCTCCTTTAAAGGGTAGCGCTACACTATATCGACCGTCGCGATCACGAACGATCGTGCGGACGTAAATTTCCTCGCACACTCTATCATCTGGGCTAACTATAGGTGGAGCGTTCACCTCTCCCATCTCGCAAAATTTGCGGACTAACGACTCGAGCGGTTCGACAGCTATACAACAATAAGAGGTTGCCGAGATACTATCCATGGGGGTGGGGCGGAGCCAACGATGACATAGCCCAAGACGGTTTCCAATGCGTAAGGCGCGGTATGCGAGGAGTTGCCCCTGACCTTATTGTTTAACAAAAGATGAGAGAAAAGCGATGGTCCAATGAGCATGTCTATGTTTCCAGGAACGGCGTAAGTGTCGTCTGCCAGAGTCAAATTTTTAAATTCAATCATTGCCGAGGTGTCAACCGAAACGGTTGGTAGACGTTCAGTAACTTTATCTACTACTAGTGCATTTATATCAAAGTTAACATTAGGATCTATCCGAGAATAAAATTTTAAATTTATATATCCCTGGGTAACTTTACTAGTACCTTCGATGCCCTTGACTACGGAACACGAAGGTCCCCTATATATTGACAATCCTAAGCGCTGACAACATTGTCGCGTTATAAAGCTATTTTGGGCTCCGCTGTCCAGCAGTGTACGGACGCTTTGTTCGTTTCCACGCGAATCCCTAACTACAATACGGGCTGTACCCAGTAAAACGGTTGAAGGAGGCTTTGCTCCCATATTTGTCAATGAGCACAGAGCGACATCACCAGGTCGACCGCTAGAATTGTTGACTTTAGTAGGGGTGAATTCCTTGTCTGCTTTACTTGACGCAGATATGTTGCTATTTTCGAAATGTAACAACGTGTGATGTTTTCTGGCGCACTTGTTAAACGCGGAACTAGAATTGCATTTTGCAACTAAATGCTTATCGCTTAAACAATTCAGACATAAGTTGTTTGTCCTTACTATTCTATAACGTTCGCTGGGTGAATGTTTACGAAAGGTCGCACAATTGTATAAATTACCGTGTTGTTTATCTTTACATAGGATACAGGCATTCGGGGGTGGTACCGACGCAGCGGTTACGTACGTTAACGACCCTGCGGTTTTAGATGGTTGAGTCTGTCTACTAGTCCCTAGCTAAAGCTCTGGACTCACAGGACTCTACCATCTCCCTACCGTCGGACTTAGACAGTCCCGAAAAAATCGACAGTGCGGTCGACTCACTCTGCACCCTTATTAAATCCTCCCTGAAGGAGAACGACAGGGTCGTCCCGGTTGCTAACAATAGTAGGCTTTCCTTACATATTAGCAACTTATTAAAAGCCAAAAAAAGCTGCTTTCCGGAGAGCAGCAAAATATTCCACCCCCGAATATAGGCGCACGGCCAATCGTCTTCAACGAGAACTCCGTTTCCGCCTCTCTGAATTTAGAGACCTCGAAAAGAGTAAACTCATGGAGAATATCTCTCCATCTCATACAGCGTACTATCAGATGGCTAGAGTACTCCGCACCCACCCACACTCCCCCTCTCTCCCGTCCCGACGGCACGGTTGCCTTCGAGGACGAGGAAAAGGCTGAGTGCTTTGCAGATAGCATTGCTACACGTCCAGGCAGTGGAGGATGAGGTCCGCCGCCGGAACTCACCCCCTACAACCTCCGAACCTATTTCTGTGTCCAATGATGAGATTTCATCCCTCATCAAAGGACTTAAGCCTAAAAAGGCTCCGGGTGTGGATGGCATCTCCAACCAAGCCCTAAAACACTTTCATGAGCAGGTATTAACCTTTTTATCTATTATATTCAACGCCTGCCTCAACCTTAGTTACTTTCCCACTACGTGGAAAGAGGCAACTGTGATTGGTATTCCCAAGTCAGGCAAGCCTCTCAACCTCCCCTCCAGTCATCGCCCCATTAGCCTCCTCAAGGCAATGGGCAAGCTCTTCGAAAGAGTCATCCAAACTCGTATGAGGCGCTATCTGTTTCCCACAGACGGTGACCCTCTTATCATTCCCCATCAATTCGGTTTCCGAGCGCAACACTCATGTCCCCAACAAGTTCACCGTATTGTGGAATATATCCTCAGCGGTTTTTATCCTCGTCGTCATAAGACCATCGCGGTCTTTTTCGACATAGCTAAAGCCTTCGATAGAGTCTGGCATACAAGCCTTATCTACAAGCTGTACAAAATAGGTCTCCCCGATCGTCTAGTACGTCTTGTGGCCTCTTACTTAAAGCATCGTACCTTTCGTTTTAGACAGGAAGGCACGCTATCTTCACAGAGCCCTATTAAAGCTGGTGTCCCTCAGGGCTCAGTACTTGCACCTCTGCTGTACATCCTGTTCACCAACGACATTCCCGTCCCGTCGAAAGGTGTTCAGCTCTCCCTCTTCGCAGACGACACTGCTATTTACTGCAAAGGTATCTCGCTACCTTTCATACGGAACAAGGTTCAAAAGTCAGTTGACGACCTAGGAGCTTGGTTCAAAAAATGGCGCATCGATGTGAACCCGGAGAAGAGCTCCGCCGTTCACTTCGATTATAAACGACGCCGTCTCAAAAACACTCCACCAATACGTATGTTAGGTACCCCTGTCCCCTGGCATACGACTGCCAAATATTTAGGTGTCACTCTAGACACAAGGCTCACTTTCAGGCCCCACGTCAAAAGAGTAACCCGTTCCGCACGTTTTTACCTGAGTAGGCTCAACAGTATGTTGGGCCGACACAGTAAAATGTCCCTCAGAAACAAGCGTACCCTTTATAAGGTCTGTATATGACCAGTCATGTCCTACGCGGGCCCCATTTTTGCCCACGCTGACCCTAAAATTATTAATGAACTCCAAATAGTTCAAAACCTTTTCTGTCGTCGAGCTGCGAACGCACCTTGGTACGTCCATAATGCCGACCTTCATCGGGACGTAGAGCTCCCCACAATTCAACAATTTCTCAAAAAAATCTCTGAGAACATCTTCAAAGCCTCATAGTCGCACTCAAACCATTTAATTCGTGAGGCAGCTACTTCTGCAGCCCCACCCCCCTCTCGCTATCGAGTCCGCAGGCCGAGAAACTCTCACTCGGACCCGCCTAATAAACTATCAAACGACCTGTACTGCCTCCTGGCGGCTCAGGCCAACTCTAATTAAATTAAATTATTATTCACAATTAATTTGCCTTCGTAGGCACTCCCTCAGCGGCTCGTAGCCGCCTGCGCCCTCTTTTCCCAAAAGAGGGTCGCTCACGATAAGGCACAATAAAGCTTAATCAGCCAGTTGCCTGTCCCTAAAGGCGACTCAAGCGGTAGACTCATGACTCTCTGTGGCTAGTAGCCGCACCTCAAGGGAATGGGGTTCCACGTTGTGCGGCTTTCGGCCACAGCCTTGAGAGTCTCCTCAGATTCTCCCTTCAGCTACCACCCGCATGAGGTCGACGCATATGCTCCACCAACAAATACAACGGCAGATATAGCCAAAAGGCAGTTATAAGATGTTAGTAATAATTTGCCATCGGAAAGGGTTTGTGTAACTGACGTCGGGTAATGCATTTTTGTCCATATTTGTTTCACCCACCAACAAGTTGTCTTCAATCATTCAAAGGTGGGAAAGTTACAGAGATATATTATTATATTTTTATTATATTAGTAATAGTACAATATTGTATATATATATATATATATATATATATATATATATATATATATATATATATATATATATATATTATTTATCACTTTTCCTATACTTCCCTTTTTAAAATCAAATTATATATATGTGACCAGGATAAATAATATATGTTTTGATCATTCTAAATGATCCTTCTAAAGGTTTAATAATAGGCCTTTTGTAATATTTTTGGGGTGATCATCTTAGTAAGAACCCTTATTTACGTTGTGTTTGTTTGGTAACTTAGTTCTTTTAGGTATCTTTTGGAAGAATGAATATTCACTAGAGAAATTTAAAGCTGTTGGTAGTGCCTTATAAGCTAAGTGAACCCCGTTCCCGAAGACAGGGCTCAAGAAAGATTAAGAACATAAAACGTTCCTATTCCACTTGTATTGTATTCCCTTAGTAGTGTGTAAGCACAAACATCGACCGAAGTCCCGCATGTCAATGCGTGTAAACGCCAGAAAACGAACAATTACAGAATACGAACGAATCCAGCCACAGCGAATGTACGTCACACGGTTTAGGCAAATAGGCACGCTGGCCGTAAACCCTCCGTGAGCGCCACCACCTGCCAGACCGCCGCTCATGCAGAC
Source organism: Parnassius apollo (assembly GCA_907164705.1). Classification (NCBI taxonomy): domain Eukaryota; kingdom Metazoa; phylum Arthropoda; class Insecta; order Lepidoptera; family Papilionidae; genus Parnassius; species Parnassius apollo. The sequence continues at coordinate 17,411,820 of CAJQZP010000220.1, read as the reverse complement.
GTGATGTAAGTGTATGGCATCACCACCAATTGCATGATCAGCTCGGCTACTAGCCGCAGAGAGTCATGAGTCTACCGCTCACCTTGAGAGTCTCCTCAGATTCTCCCTTCAGCTACCACCCGCATAAGGTCGACACATATGCTCCACCAACAAATACAACGGCAGATATAGCCAAAAGGCAGTTATAAGATGTTAGTAATAATTTGCCATCGGAAAGGGTTTGTGTAACTGACGTCGAGTAAATGCATTTTTGTCCATATTTGTTTCACCTTCCAACAAGTTGTCTTCAATCATTCAAAGGTGGGAAAGTTACAGAGATATATTATTATATTTTTATTACACATCATAGAGGTCAAACAGTCTGCAGCCCCGTAATGAAGGGACCCGACTTGGGGAAAGCTACTTAGGTGTGAGTCAAACTAAGACGCAGAGAGCACCAGAATTTGAGAATTTGAAAGAAATTGAGAATAGCGTCCCACCAAACTGTTAAGATTTAAAACATATACATTAGTTTTAAATAAACAATATAAGAAAAATTAATAGAATTTTTATTTTATAGTTTTAAAATAACGTGACAATCAACAAGTCAACGTTGCTAAGATATCTTTTTCTTTTTAATATTTCGTATATCTTCTTAACATTCTCCTTCCTTTTAGAACAGCATGCCCATTTTTATAGTTAATTCCAAAACTCGTGGCTTGTATAAAGGTTTTGTTAATATGTCAGCAAGCTGGTCTTTAGCACATGTTTTCAGCACCTCTTAATTTCTTTGCTCAACATATTCTCTTATAAAGAAGTGTCGTATACGAATATGTTTCGTTCGATGGTACATTTCAAATGGTGGATCATGGGCTAGCTTTATAGCCGATTCATTGTCAAGATGTAGTCTGGGAATACTTTCACAACTATCAACTATAAATCTTAATATTTTATCCATCCAAGCGACAACTAGTTCGGCTTCTGTAGATGATATAGCTACGCTAGATTGCCGCTTACTTTGTCATACAGCACAGAATACCTGATGTCGACCGTCCAGTACTATGATCACCTCCATGATCTGCATCGCTATAGCACTCTAAATGATTGCAATTACTCGATCTCTTGTAAATTACACCATATTCAGTTGTGCCTTTTAAATATCGCATTATGCGTTTCACCTTAGCCACATTTTCTGCCGTGGGATTATCCATATTTCGCGACACAACTCCTATCGCAAATGCTATATCTGGTCGAGTTCCAGTCATCAGATAGGACAAGGAACCCACGGCTTGACGATAAGGGAATGATACTTTTGGATTAGTTTCATTGTTGAAATTTTTGTCATTGTCTATATCCTTCGTTATCGGTGTAGCAGCTGGTTTACATTTCTGCATACCAAACCGTTCAAGTATCCTTTTCGTAAATCCCTTTTGATCAATTTTTATAGATCCATCTACTTTTCTATCGATCTCAATTCCGAGAAAATATGATGCAGTTTTGAACGTGATTTTGAAATTTTTGCTCATCTCGCCCATAAAATTGTCTATTTCATCATCGACATAGAGAGCTATAACAGTTTTAATACCTCACCGCTTCCTTACGAACAAACAAGGGTCAGATTCACTTTGTTTAAAACCAATTTGTAATATATATTGTGTAATACAATGATTCCAACAGCGTGGCGCCTGTTTTAAGCCATAAAGACTCTTTTTTAATTTACAGACCCTGTTGGACTTACTGGTATAACCTTAGGGAGCCTTCATATAAATATCTTATTTAAGTGTTCCGATTAGGAATGCGGTTGAAACTTCAAATTGGGCAATATCCAAGTTTTCTTTTGATGCGACGCCTAGCACAGCTCTAATAATGCTTCCTTTAGCAACAGGGCTAAACGTTTCAGTCAACGCCTTGTTTTTGTGAATAACCTTTAATGACTAACCTGGCTTTGTAGCGATCTATTTCACCTTCGGAGTTGGTTTTTAACTTATATATCCAATTACAAGGTATTTCTTTTCGACCTTTAGATAATGTTACCATTTCCGAGGTTTCATTTTCCATTTAGGAATTGATTTCGCTATCTATAGCCTCACGCCACTTGTCTCTATAAGAGCATGAAATTGCTTCTTTATACGTTTTGGGTTTCATCATTTCATCATTCAAATACATATAGGCATAGTCCTTAAAACGAAATGGACGGTTAAGATTTGCTCAATTTCGAAGTGTCATTTGAGATTTATTTTGAATTTCATTTTCTAACAATTCATCTATGTTGTCCTCATTTTCTTCTTGTATGCAAGATTTCTGTTCATTCATATCACCTTTTTCTTCCATTGCAGTAACCCTTTCATGAGATCCCTCAATATCATCATTTGAAATGACTTCTTGAAGTATTTCCTTATCATTTGGGATAGTAGATAAGGCAGAAAAACCCGGCAACTCAAAATGATTACATTTTGCTATAGTTTCTACGTCATCAGTTAGAAGGTTATGTGATTTATCTATCAAAGGTATTTCTTGAAAAGTAACATCCTGGTGCGAATAAGTTTATGATCTGTTTTATTCCAAATTTGATAACCATTGTCTGCTTCATAACCTAACAGTATTCCTTTTTGAACTTTCTTGTAAAGTTTCATTCTCTTTTGCTTAGGAATATGAACATAGCACTGACAACCAATAATTCTCTGATGATTAATAGCTTTTGCTATGCCACAGTTCATGAGGAGACTTTCCTGCAATCTTTGTTGGCCCCGTTCGATTTAAAATGTAAACAGTGGTATTTACGATTTCAGCCCATAGTCTTTTTGGTATTTCTTCATTCATGAGCATACATCATCGAACGTGCAGCCTCTACAATTGTCCTGTTATCCCTTTCGCATGCTCCATTTTGTTCGGGAGTATATGGCATAGTTAATCTTTGAATAATGCCATTATTGCGTAAAACGTCCCGGACCTTCTGGTTATCAAATTCTCCCCCATTATCAGAGATAATTTCTCTTATTTTATGCCCAGACGGCATTATTACTGCTACTATATTATTAAGCATTGAGGCTACTTCTGACTTCTCTTTCAGAAAATAGATAAAGCGATAACTGGTAAAGTCGTCTTTAAATGAAACAAAATATCTGTATTTCTGAAATGAATACGGGAAAGGACCGCAAACATCGGTATGAAAAATTTCTCCTGCCTTTGATGATCTTGGTCTCATTCCAAAACTTTTGCGGTGGGCTTCACCATTTATGCCTCCTTCGCAAAGTTCTTTATCCAGAGCCACTTTAATGCCGAGCTCTTTATCTATCAACAGTCTTACATGTCTCTTATTTTGATGCGCCATCCTCTCATGATAAAGTTGTAGTAAATTGGAAGTTGTTATCTGATTAACATGTAGCGTAAGTGGCACACGTTTTAAATTTAGTTTAAATAACCCTCCATGTCTTTGTCTATTTCCAGTTAGCACAACTTTTCCTTTTACTCTCAATGAACAGGTCTCAGCAGTTGATTCGAAAAAACAATTTGGTGAGCGATCTTGTGCAGCAAGAACAGAAAATAGATTTCTTGTAATCGAAGGTACATACCAAACATCCTTTAGTAAATAATTTTCTAGTCCACCTTTAACATAAGCTTCAGCACGGACAGTACCAATTCCAAGAGCCTCGATACTTTGCCCATTAACCCCTGTGACGGTGTGGGAAGTTTTAAAATATTCAACATGTTCGAAAAAATCCCCTCTATTGGTAATGTGACTGGTAGCACCATTATATTACCATATAATGGCAATTTGTCGTATGTACTAGATTATACACATACCAATTTGTCATATCTACTAGATTATACACATACCAATTTGTCATATCTACTAGATTGTCCATCAATAAAATCTTTTAATTAGTTTGATTTATATTCACGCTTAATTGTTTGGGTGGCCTTCCTTCACTGATCCACTTCTTGAATTTCCTTACTCTATATCCTTGTTCTCTATAGTAATCACATTTGAAAAATTTCTTCCAATTCTTATCTTTTTTCTTCGCCTCAGCACAATTTTCAAGTTCTACTCTGACAAACAAAGCTTTCTCATGGGCACATAGCTGGCAAGTTAAATTTTTAATTGTTCTATCCTTTTTTGAAACGGTGTTTGCAGAATTAAGAGCCAACTGCTTTTGAATCAATATTGAACTGGCAACTAAGAAAATATTGAACTGGCAATGTGTCAAGAATTTTACAAATCAGTAAAATATCAGGAAGATTTTCTACTGATTCTAATTTTTTGTTTAATTCGTGCCAAATATTTTTAAAGTCAATATATGGGTAGCCATATTGTGATTGGTTTCCTTTTGATATTTAAAGTAATCAAGACAAAGTTCGTAACTTTTATCTTCTGCTTCCCCATTATAAAGATGGTTTAATTCATCCCACATCTCTTGCGAAGAAGTGAAACGCATGACTTGCTGCAGTGTCTCTTCAGACATGTTCGTGGTAAATATTATTAGGATTGTACTATCTACATTCACAAACTCTTTTAATTCATTCTCATATTTCTGATTTTCTTCAGCTGTCGCTGTATCCGTTAGCATGGGCTTATATCGCTTACCTTCAATGTTATCCATTGCTCCGGGTATAGCTCTAAGCACGATGAGAATTTTAAACTTCCACGTTATCCAATTCTTAGAATCTAGGTTTCCTATCTGTATCTTTGAAGCTTCAACTATTGATTTATCCATCTTCAAAAGTTTCAAATAAGGTTCAGAATACTTTATAGGAATGTTTGGTTTCGACCAAATTTATATCCTAGATTTAGAACTTTTGTATCACAAAGTTTAATTGCTTTTTTTCGCTCTGCTACCAAGTTAAGATTTAAAACATATACATAAGTTTTAAATAAGCAATATAAGGAAAATTAATAGAAGTTTTATTTTATGGTTTTACAATAACGTGACAATCAACAATTCAATGTTGCTAAGATACCTTTTTCTTTTTAATATTTCGTATATCGTTTTACCGTGTGTCGTATATCTTTTTGCCGTGTAGAGGCGGTTAAGAATATCCACTAAATACCCACTTCCCGTGGGTGTCGTAAAAGGCGACAGAGGGAAACAGGCAGGAGGTGGGCAGCAGCATCTTTCTGATAACAGCGACTGTACGACAAAAAAAAACTGCGGTTGCCAACCCGCTCGCCAAGCGTGGCAATTATGGCAATATACCCCCCATGAACAATTACACAAATAGAAGGCCCCTAGTCCCCGGCGGCCCCGCTATTCCTGGCTACGGTGGCGACCATGGTAACGGCGGGGCAGGGGGCGCTAAGATTTTCCGGTGGAGGTTCGGTTGCCACCTACGACGACTCGACCTGGCAACATTTAACGCACGCACCCTGAGGACTGACGAGAAGATCCTGGAAAGAGGGAGCTGGAAAAAGAGATAGATAATTTGCGCTGGAATATTATAGGATTATCCGAGGTCCGAAGAGAGGGGGGAGGACACGGTGATTCTCGAATCCGGCAACTTGTTCTATCACCGGGTGGGCGACCATCTGTCCCAAGGAGGTGTCGGATTTATCGTCCACAAGTCTCTCGTCAACAACCGTTGTAAAGATTGGGAGTGTGTCGACGAGGGTCGCGTACCTGATACTCAGAATCACCAAACGGTATTCGCTGAAGGTCATACAGGTTTACGCACCAACCTCCGCACATCCCGATGAGGAGGTGGAGGAAATGTATGAGGATATTTCCAAAGCCATGCATTCCTCCATAACCCACTACACTGTGTTGATGGCAGACTTCAACGCAAAACTAGGCACAAGAGAAAACGGTGAGCTGAAGTTAGGGAAATTTGGAGTAAGGCAACGGAACCGAAGGGGCCAGCAGCTGGCCGACTTTATGGAGAAAGAGGGACTCTTTATGATGAACTCTTTCTTCCAGAAGCGGCCTCATAGGAAGTGGACCTGGTCGAGCCCCGACGGTTCGACAAAAAATGAGATTGACTTCATTATGACGACCAGACGCCAGCTGTTCAGTGATGTCTCAGTGATCGCAAGGGTGAAAACCGGCAGCGATCACCGAATGGTTAGAGGCAAACTGAACCTAAACGTTAAGTTGGAGAGGTCTCGTCTAATGAAGTCAACGCTCCGTCCCCCTCGTGCTCTAATCCAGAATCCCGAAAACTTTCAGCTCGAGTTACATAAACGCTTTCAGTGCCTACAAGATTGCAATGCAGTGACGATATGAATGACAAGCTCGTGGAAACTGTCCATGCGGTCGGAGCTAAGTTCTGCAAGACCCGCTGCAGAAGAACACAAAAACTCTCCGATCACACTCTTAATCTCATGGCTGTTAGACGGGAGATGAGGCTGCAATCGTCAACAGATTTGACAGCATAAAGGCAACTGAACAGACAGATCTCCAAATGCATGCGGCGAGACTTACGCAACTTTAATACTGCTCGTATTAAAGAAGCGATCGAGCGAAACCAGGGCTCCAAAGTCTTTGCCAGAGTTCTAGGTTCTATTGGCAGCTGTACACATCATCGTTGGAGCCACACGCAAGTGTGAGTAACGATCGAAGAGCAAGTCTTATCCGATGCTATTCCGATGATATCCCGGACGTCAGTCTAAGCGAGATTAGAATGGCTCTCCAGCACCTTAAAAACGGCAGGGCCCCAGGCGAGGATGGAATTACAGCGGAGCTTCTGAAAGCGGGTGGAACACCGGTACTTGAAGTCCTTCAGAAGCTCTTCATTCCGTCCTCCATGGTGGCACTACTCCAGAGGCGTGGAGCAAAAGGGCGGTGGTCTTGTTCTTCAAGAAAGGTTACAACACCCTCTAGAAGAACTACAGACCGATATCCCTTCTGAGCCGCGTCTACGTGCTGTTTTCGAGAGTCATTACGAATCGTCTCGCACGCAGACTCGACGACTTCCAGCCTCCCGAACAAGCCGGTTTCCGAAAAGGCTTCAGTACCATAGACCACATACATACTTTGCGGCAGATTGTACAGAAGACTGAAGAGTACAATCTGCTACTTCGCTTGGCGTATGTGGACTATGAGAAAGCCTTTGATTCCGTCGAAATTTGGGCGGTGCTACAGTCCCTTCAGCGGTGCAAAGTTGACTGTCGATATATCGAAGTGCTGAAGTGTTTGTACAGTAGGGCTAAGATGGCTATCCGAGTACAGAACCAGAGCTCGAAACCTATCCAACTGCAGAGAGGTGTAAGACAGGGTGACGTTATATCCTCGAAACTCTTCACCGCTGCATTGAAAGACGTTTTCAAGCTACTGGACTAGAAAGGATACGGTATTAACATCAATGGCGAGTATATCACTCACCTTCGATTTGCCGAAGATATAGTCCTTATGGCAGAATCGCTGGAGGACTTAAGCACTATGCTCAATGACCTCAATAGTGCCTCCCAACGGATAGGTCTTAAGATGAACATGGACAAAACAAAGATCATGTTTAATGTCCATGTCACACCTATGCCGGTTGCTGTTGGGAGCACTAATGTATTGTACACTATTGTTGACGAGTACGTTTACCTGGGACAAATACTCCGACTAGGTAAGTCCAACTTCGACCGAGAGGTCAATCGACGGATTCAACTCGGCTGAGCAGCGTTTGGGAAATTACGACATATCTTCTCGTCAGGTATACCTCAATCTCTAAAAACTAGATTGTACAACCAGTGCGTGTTGCTAGTGATGACTTACGGATCTGAGACGTGGTCCTTCACTGCTGGCCATATGAGGACGCTCAAGGTCTCTCAGCGAGCTCTGGAGAGGGCTATGCTTGGAGTTTCTCTGCCTGATAGACTCAGAAATGAAGATATCCGCAGTAAAACCAGAGTGACCGACATAGCCCAACGGAATAGTAAGCTGAAGTGGCAAATGGGCCGGCCATATAGCTCGAAGAACCGATAACCGATGGGGAATAAAGGTTCTCGAGTGGCAGCCTCGTACCGGTAGGCGTAGTGTAGGGCGACCCCCCACTAGATGGAGTGACGACCTGGTAAGATATGCAGGAAGTCGATGGATGCAGGTGGCTTGGGACCGTGCTTTGTGGCATTACTTGGGGGAGGTTTATGTTCAGCAGTGGACTTGTGAAGGGCTGTAATGATGATGATGATGATGATATCTTTTTAACACAAACAACCATCGCAGAGACGAAATGCTGCAGAATGCAACAAGCATCAATACGACTATCGTCGGGCTTACACCATCCCAAGGTCCCTCATACATCCCAGCGGACATCACCACCTGCATACCTCTAGCGACCAGAACCACAAGAATGCGTCGAATTAAACGCAGCATACCCGCAGATCCATCACAAGACGCAATACCGCAAGTAACAGGAAGCATCAATGCAACTATCTTACGGATGGTGCTCTCTCACAACACACCCACATGATCCCTATCAACTATGGTAACAAAATTAGTATTGTTGTTAACTAAATAATAATACCAACGTCTTGTTGCGCGTCTAAGTTCACGTCTGGTACCTGGCACTAGCGCCATCTAGTGTCGGGGACCCGAGCAAGGAGGACTTCTTTTTCTTTCTTTCCACTGTGACGGCCCAATATTATTATTAATAATTAAATTCAATATAAAGGGGCATAGCAAATTAAAGGAAAAATATTGACTTAAATACTCGTAAAAATATAAAAATATGATAAATAGAAATAAAAGCCGAAAATATTATAAAAATAAAGATAAATAACATTTATAAAATAATTAGAAAATTTGTTAAAAATTGTCTAAGTCATGTAAGGAGTTCACGTTTAAAAAAATTTCCTAAGTTGTGGAAGGTGTTCATGTATAGATGTCTTGTATGAAGAAGCTGCCGGAGATACATGTCTGCAGTTGTACATATATATGGGGTGGTCGGGAGCCCGACTGCTTGAAGTACTGTAGCACAATGACTAGTCCTATATTAGGGACTTATGATAATAAACTCAATGATACAAAAGCAATATTATAGAAAGTCTCTATGATGAATTTGCATTACAATATTTGCCTAAACCGTGTGACGTACATTCGCTGTGGCTGGATTCGTTCGTATTCTATAACTGTTCGTTTTCTGGCGTTTACACGCATTGACATGCGGGACTTCGGTCGATGTTTGTGCTTACACACCTACTAAGGGAATACAAGTGGAATAGGAACGTTTTATGTTCTTAATGTTTCTTGAGCCCTGTCTTCGGGAACGGGGTTCACTTAGCTTATAAGGCACTACCAACAGCTTTAAATTTCTCTAGTGAATATTCATTCTTCCAAAAGATACCTAAAAGAACTAAGTTACCAAACAAACACAACGTAAATCAGGGTTCTTACTAAGATGATCACCCCAAAAATATTACAAAAGCCCTATTATTAAACCTTTAGAAGGATCATTTAGAATGATCAAAACATATATTATTTATCCTGGTCACATATATATAATTTGATTTTAAAAAGGGAAGTATAGGAAAAGTGATAAATAATATATATATATATATATATATATATATATATATATATATATATATATATATATATATATATATATATATATATATATACACATCACAATATTGTACTATTACTAATATAATAAAAATATAATAATATATCTCTGTAACTTTCCCACCTTTGAATGATTGAAGACAACTTGTTGGTGGGTGAAACAAATATGGACAAAAATGCATTACCCGACGTCAGTTACACAAACCCTTTCCGATGGCAAATTATTACTAACATCTTATAACTGCCTTTTGGCTATATCTGCCGTTGTATTGATGGTATGTGGAGCGGGTGGTAGCTGAAGGGAGAATCTGAGGAGACTCTCAAGGCTGCGGCCGAAAGCCGCACAACGTGGGACCCCATTCCCTTGAGGTGCGGCTACTAGCCGCAGAGAGTCATGAGTCTACCGCTTGAGTCGCCTTTAGGGACAGGCAACTGGCTGATTAAGCTTTATTGTGCCTTATCGTGAGCGACCCTCTTTTGGGAAAAGAGGGCGAGCCGCTGAGGGAGTGCCTACGAAGGCAAATTAATTGTGAATAATAATTTAATTTAATTAGAGTTGGCCTGAGCCGCCAGGAGGCAGTACAGGTCGTTTGATAGTTTATTAGGCGGGTCCGAGTGAGAGTTTCTCGGCCTGAGGACTCGATAGCGAGAGGGGGGTGGGGCTGCAGAAGTAGCTGCCTCACGAATTAAATGGTTTGAGTGCGACTATGAGGCTTTGAAGATGTTCTCAGAGATTTTTTTGAGAAATTGTTGAATTGTGGGGAGCTCTACGTCCCGATGAAGGTCGGCATTATGGACGTACCAAGGTGCGTTCGCAGCTCGACGACAGAAAAGGTTTTGAACTATTTGGAGTTCATTAATAATTTTAGGGTCAGCGTGGGCAAAAACGGGGCCCGCGTAGGACATGACTGGTCGTATACAGACCTTATAAAGGGTACGCTTGTTTCTGAGGGACATTTTACTGTGTCGGCCCAACATACTGTTAAGCCTACTCAGGTAAAAACGTGCGGAACGGGTTACTCTTTTGATGTGGGGCCTGAAAGTAAGCCTTGTGTCTAGAGTGACACCTAAATATTTGGCAGTCGTATGCCAGGGGACGGGGGTCCCTAGCATACGTATTGGTGGAGTGTTTTTGAGACGGCGTCGTTTATAATCGAAGTGAACGGCGGAGCTCTTCTCCGGGTTCACATCGATGCGCCATTTTTTGAACCAAGCTCCTAGGTCGTCAACTGACTTTTGAACCTTGTTCCGTATGAAAGGTAGCGAGATACCTTTGCAGTAAATAGCAGTGTCGTCTGCGAAGAGGGAAAGCTGAACACCTTTCGACGGGATGGGAATGTCGTTGGTGAACAGGATGTACAGCAGAGGTGCAAGTACTGAGCCCTGAGGGACACCAGCTTTAATAGGGCTCTGTGAAGATAGCGTGCCTTCCTGTCTAAAACGAAAGGTACGATGCTTTAAGTAAGAGGCCACAAGACGTACTAGACGATCGGGGAGACCTATTTTGTACAGCTTGTAGATAAGGCCTGTATGCCAGACTCTATCGAAGGCTTTAGCTATGTCGAAAAAGACCGCGATGGTCTTATGACGACGAGGATAAAAACCGCTGAGGATATATTCCACAATACGGTGAACTTGTTGGAGACATGAGTGTTGCGCTCGGAAACCGAATTGATGGGGAATGATAAGAGGGTCACCGTCTGTGGGAAACAGATAGCGCCTCATACGAGTTTGGATGACTCTTTCGAAGAGCTTGCCCATTGCCTTGAGGAGGCTAATGGGGCGATGACTGGAGGGGAGGTTGAGACGCTTGCCTGACTTGGGAATACCAATCACAGTTGCCTCTTTCCACGTAGTGGGAAAGTAACTAAGGTTGAGGCAGGCGTTGAAGATAATAGATAAAAAGGTTAACACCTGCTCAGGAAAGTGTTTTAGGGCTTGGTTGGAGATGCCATCCGCACCCGGAGCCTTTTTAGGCTTAAGTCCTTTGATGAGGGATGAAATCTCATCATTGGACACAGAGATAGGTTCGGAGGTTGTAGGGGGTGAGTTCCGGCGGCGGACCTCATCCTCCACTGCCTGGACGTGTAGCAATGCTATCTGCAAAGCACTCAGCCTTTTCCTCGTCCTCGAAGGCAACCGTGCCGTCGGGACGGGAGAGAGGGGGGAGTGTGGGTGGGTGCGGAGTACTCTAGCCATCTGATAGTACGCTGTATGAGATGGAGAGATATTCTCCATGAGTTTACTCTTTTCGGGGTCTCTAAATTCAGAGAGGCGGAAACGGAGTTCTCGTTGAAGACGATTGGCCGTGCGCCTATATTCGGGGGTGGAATATTTTGCTGCTCTCCGGAAAGCAGCTTTTTTTGGCTTTTAATAGGTTGCTAATATGTAGGGAAAGCCTACTATTGTTAGCAACCGGGACGACCCTTTCGTTCTCCTTCAGGGAGGATTTAATAAGGGTGCAGAGTGAGTCGACCGCACTGTCGATTTTTTCGGGACTGTCTAAGTCCGACGGTAGGGAGATGGTAGAGTCCTGTGAGTCCAGAGCTTTAGCTAGGGACTCCTTGAATCCCTTTCAATTAGTGAAGGTTTTCGTGTGTGTTGGGGGAGGTGGCTGATGGCCAAGAATGAGGGAGACCGATCGGTGATCGGATCCTAGATCGTCTAGTGTCTCGATTGCTCTGAGGTTGAGAGAAACTCCTTGGAGTAACGCAAAATCTAGTACATCGGGGGCGTGATCGGTATTATCGGGAAAGTGAGTAACACCGAGGGGACTATGGACGGTAATATCAAGAGATTGCGTGATATCGAGCAGTATCTTGCCACTAGGGGACGTAGCTTTGGTAAGTTATTCGCAAATAGAATTCATTCATTTAAATAGTGTTTGTTTAGTTTAAATTTAAACTTTGGTTAGTTATTCGCAAATAGAATTCTTTCATTTAAATAGTATTTGTTTAGTTATTTTAAAACAGTTTAATCCCGCACGGTTTATGCGATTACACGACATTTGAAAAAACATTGAGTTTAGCGAGCCACATGCGTCACCTCGGCCCGTTATAAAGGCGTTCAATTTAACGACGTAATACGGCACGCGTGTCCATCCTCCAGTGTTGTGCGATTAATTTTGATTAATCTAATATTAATTATAATAATTTAAAATGGCAGTTAGTGGAAATAAAATTAAACTTAAAACTCTTTACGCCAAGAGGGACGTACTCTTTTCACGTATACAGTATATTAGTGATCACGTAAAGAACATTAACGTAGAAGCAGTGCGGGAAACGTTTTTGTGTGAAATTGAAACGATGGACTCTTTGCGGACGGATTATGAAAGGGTATTAGACCAAATTAATAATTTTGAATTACAAATCGACCCTAAATATACAGTGAACTATCAACCGCTTCTAGCATTTGAAGATATGTTGCGTCGCGTGAAAAGAACGGCGAAGCTCTTGCAGTCCCCATCTCAAAGCGAAGCAAAGCCGGAAGCCCAGGTACGCACACGTGATTCGATTAGGTTGCCCCCAATAGATATTCCGGTATTCAATGGCAATATTAAGACATGGCCCTTCTTCTTCAGTGGTTTTCAAAACAATATACATAATAATCCATCGTTATCGGACGCTGAAAAATTATATTATTTAATTAGTAAACTGATTGGCAGGGTACAGTCAATTTGCTCGGGTTTCACACCAACAGCAAACAATTATTTGTTAATATTCGAAACGCTTAAAACCAAATATGAAGATAAGAAAATGTTAGCTTCCGAATATTTAAACCAGATATTCGACCTTAAACCTATATCATCCGGGAACATCAACGGCTTAGAACAGTTTTTAGATAAATTTGTGGCATCGGTGCCTGCACTTAAGAACTTGAAATTTAATGACCTTATGGACGTGGTGTTTCTCCATATTGCACTAAAGAAACTAGACCCCGACACCATGCGTGCGTTTGAAATTTAGCATCGTAGCTCTGAGATGCCCCCCTTTGATTCATTAGCATCGTTTGTGCGAGACCAAATTAAAGTGATGCAGCGCTCCTCAAACGTTAAACAGGAAGTTAAGAAATGCGTCGACCGTAGACAGACTCAACCATCTAAAACCGCAGGGTCGTTAACGTACGTAACCGCTGCGTCGGTACCACCCCCGAATGCCTGTATCCTATGTAAAGATAAACAACACGGTAATTTATACAATTGTGCGACCTTTCGTAAACATTCACCCAGCGAACGTTATAGAATAGTAAGGACAAACAACTTATGTCTGAATTGTTTAAGAGATAAGCATTTAGTTGCAAAATGCAATTCTAGTTCCGCGTTTAACAAGTGCGCCAGAAAACATCACACGTTGTTACATTTCGAAAATAGCAACATATCTGCGTCAAGTAAAGCAGACAATGAATTCACCCCTACTAAAGTCAACAATTCTAGCGGTCGACCTGGTGATGTCGCTCTGTGCTCATTGACAAATATGGGAGCAAAGCCTCCTTCAACCGTTTTACTGGGTACAGCCCGTATTGTAGTTAGGGATTCGCGTGGAAACGAACAAAGCGTCCGTACACTGCTGGACAGCGGAGCCCAAAATAGCTTTATAACGCGACAATGTTGTCAGCGCTTAGGATTGTCAATATATAGGGGACCTTCGTGTCCCGTAGTCAAGGGCATCGGAGGTACTAGTAAAGTTACCCAGGGATATATAAATTTAAAATTTTATTCTCGGATAGATCCTAATGTTAACTTTGATATAAATGCACTAGTAGTAGATAAAGTTACTGAACGTCTACCAACCGTTTCGGTTGACACCTCGGCAATGATTGAATTTAAAAATTTGACTCTGGCAGACGACACTTACGCCGTTCCTGGAAACATAGACATGCTCATTGGACCATCGCTTTTCTCTCATCTTTTGTTAAACAATAAGGTCAGGGGCAACTCCTCGCATACCGCGCCTTACGCATTGGAAACCGTCTTGGGCTATGTCATCGTTGGCTCCGCCCCACCCCCATGGATAGTATCTCGGCAACCTCTTATTGTTGTATAGCTGTCGAACCGCTCGAGTCGTTAGTCCGCAAATTTTGCGAGATGGGAGAGGTGAACGCTCCACCTATAGTTAGCCCAGATGATAGAGTGTGCGAGGAAATTTACGTCCGCACGATCGTTCGTGATCGCGACGGTCGATATAGTGTAGCGCTACCCTTTAAAGGAGATGTTTTATCTCTCGGAGATTCGCGTCAAATGGCAGAAAAACGTTTCTACAGCTTGGAGCGTAGGATGCTCGCTTCACCACAGTTAAAAGAAGCTTATGACTTCGTCATTAACGAATACATAAGGGAAGGTTACATATCACTTGTGGCCTCGAAATTAGTCCGTCGTATTTCATACCACATCACGGGGTCATTAGGGAGGACAAACTTACATGTAAGTTACGTGTAGTGCTCGACGCTAGTGCTAAAACTAGCACTCACCTGTCGCTTAACGATATCCTCTATGTGGGCAAAATTTACAGGGCAGTTTATTTTATATAATAGCCAATTTTCGTTGATTTAGTATAGCACTATCCGCCGATATTCGCCAAATGTTTCTTTGCATAGGGGTCCGTGAATGCGACCGTAGACTTAAACGCATTTTATATCGTTTCAACCCAAAAGAACCTCTAATGGTGTTTGAATTTAACCGCGTTTGATTTGGTTTAAAGTCGAGCCCATTTCATACATTACACACGGTGAGTCAGCTCGCCCACGATGAAGGTCCCTCTTATCCTTAAGCTAAGAGGGCAATTGAAAGTGGATTATATATGGATGATTTTGTGTACTCAGTCGATAGCGTGGAGGAGGCCACCCTGACCACCGCCGAGGTTATAAAGCTCATGAAATCGGGTCAATTCGATCTTTTCAAGTGGACTAGTAATTCGCGTCCGGTTTTAGACACAATCCCACTATCACACCATCTTTCGGCGATAAAGGAATTCCACGATTCTGATACGCACAAGGTGCTCGGTCTGTGTTGGTCACCAGAGTCCGACGTGTTTAGCCTTAAGGTAAACCCGCCGGTAGAGAAGTGCACAAAGCGCACAATACTTTCATGCGTTGCTAGATTATGGGATGTCATGGGTTTCGTAGCTCCGGTGTTATTATACGCTAAGCTTTTGATTAAACAACTTTGGTTATGTGAATGCGATTGGGATGACTCACCGTCTGACAGCATTGTTCGATTGTGGCAGTTCGATTAGAGAGGAACTTCCTTTACTAAGAGAAATTAAAATACCACGTCATATAAACGTCGATAAAAATAGCGTTATTACGGTCGTTGGGTTTGCGGATGCCAGCGAGAAAGCTTATGGGGGAGTTGTATATTTCCACTTCCAGAATAATGGTAGAAATTCGATTAGCCTCATTAGCTCTAAGTCAAGAGTCTCCCCCTGTAAGGTTGTCTCTCTGGTGCGCTTAGAGCTTTGCGCAATATTAGTCCTCACCAAGCTTATTACCGCAGTTATCAGCGCATGTAGGGACAGAGTTCACATAGAAAGGATATTTGCCTTTTCCGACTCCACCGTCGCTTTATGTTGGGTTCATTCTTCACCCCACCGTTGGGATACGTTTGTCGCGAACCAAGTGGCCAAGATCCAAGAGGAGTTAGGAACGCGGAACTTTTATCACGTGTCCGGTACGGAAAACCCTGCCGATTGCCTATCCCGTGGACTCACCCCGATGCAAATAATGGACCATCCGCTTTGGTTCCACGGACCTTCTTGGGTTCACTTGGAACCCTCGCAATGGCCAATAACCGATTTCGACCCTTCGTCAGTGTCACAACCGCTGGAAGAGAAGAGGCACGCTCTGGTGGCGAGCGTTTCGAGCGAGGTTTCTCCAATCATTGCTTTGACGAACCGCTTGTCCTCTTGGTCGAAATTATTGCGTAGCGTAATTTACGTTTGTCGATTCGCGAAGCTTTTACCGCGTCCGATTACAACTATGCCGAGTTGTTGGTATTGCGTGAACTTCAACGTGCACATTTTTCCGAAGAAATTACAAGATTACAATCGAATAGAGCTTGTAGTCGCGCTTTTCAACGCCTTAAGCCATTTTTACAAGATGGGATCGTCAGGGTAGGTGGACGCTTGTCCAACTCGCAGTTGAGTTTCGACCAACGGCACTCTATACTTTTACCGCGTAAAGACCATATCATGAATTCCGCACTTGTTATTGGATTCTTTCCGCACGTAACTTAATCCGTAATCGAGTGCACAGATGTATAGGTTGCTTTCGGGTAGGTCCCAAGCCGTCATTTCCGGAAATGGCGGAACTTGGGTCTTGTCGAGTAATACAATCCGTAAAGCCCTTTACACATACCGAGTCTGATCTTGCTGGTCCGTTTAAGATCACGCTCACTCGCGGGCGTGGTATAAGATCCACAAAGGCTTACGTCTGCATTTTTGTATGTCTAACTACTCGTGCGGTGCATATAGAACTTGTTGGTGATCTAAGCACAGCAGGCTTTATGGGTGCGTTTAAAAGATTTCTTTCCCGCCGTGGCCCTGTAAGTAAATTGTATTCGGATAACGGTACGAACTACGTCGGTGCGAAACGTATTTTATCAGAACTACATGAGCTCTTAGCTAGCAAATATTATAATTCGGAGTACGCTCACATTCTAGCCGAGAACCGCTTCGAGTGGTCTCTGAACGTCCCAGCCGCGAGCCATTTTGGGAGCAATTGGGAGACTAATATTAAGAGTCTAAATAGTCATTGATGATAGTAATAGGAGATCAAATTTTGTCCTTCGAAGAGCTAAGTACTGTGCTCGCTCAAATTGAGTGCGTAATGAATAGTCACCCACTTTGTCGTACGTTGTCTAGTGACCCCTCGGAGCCGCTGGCTCTAACTCCAGCACATTTTTTGAATTTAACGCCTTTGAAGTATTTGCCCGCCGTAGATATGGACGAGAACAAACTTAGCATTTCCGTACGCCATAAATTATTAGACCGGTTAGTGCAATCGTTTTGAAAACGATGGAGGATGGAATACTTGCATAGTTTGCAGTCTCGGCAAAAATGGAACACAGCAACTGAACCTTTAACAGTCGGAACTGTGGTTGTGCTCACCAAAGAGAATACGCCGCCTTTCCATTGGCCATTAGGGATTGTCGAAGAGGTTTTTCCCGGTTCCGACGGAGTAATTAGGGTATCTCGCGTTAAGACCACGGTTGGGTCTTACATGCGTCCTGTTGTCCGTTTGTGCCCCTTGCCTCTTCCATAGATTAAGTTAGCTTTCTAGATTAGAAATTGTAGTCGAAATTCAGGTTTAATCTTAGCTATAGTTAGTTATTTTGTTAGTTTGATCTTAGCTTTAGTTGTTTTTGTTATTTTTTGAAGGAAATCTTTCAAGCCGGGGGGGATGGTTGCGCGGAAAACCATTCGTAATTTTAATTTATTCGACGGTATTCTTGCCAAGATTTGTCCTTCCTTCGACCTTTCCTTCATCTGTTGTCCCTATTGACACACCGGGGTGGTGGGATGAGAGGGGAAAGAAGATAGTTCTAGAATGTCACTTGATCTTCGCAACCGAAGTAATATAAACGCGCGCACGGCCTACGTGCACTCTCTTCCCTTTGGCCGCTAGTTGGAACCACACCGCCTAGGACAGTAGCGTCCTAGAGGATTCTTGCCCACGCGCACCGCTAGTTCAACCGCACCACGCCTGGAACAGTCGCGTTCCAGGAGTAACCGCCTCACCTCGTGTGAGACATAGTCGCGCACCGCTCTCTTCCATCGCATCACCGGACAGGAACGCATCTCTGGGGCCCCAGAGAATCCGCCAGAAGTCGCACCGCAGCAACAAAGCGCCCAAGCCGCATCGAAGCCACACCCCGGTGAGTAACTTCCAGTTACAAGCCCGCTTGACATAATTGTATTTATTAGTTAATCCGCTCCAATTTCATTTTCTCCTAGCGTGATCAAACGGGGTTCCTTCATAGACTTTGGCAAGCAATAGCTCGTTTAGGGAAAAGCGAGTGCATTGTCAGGAAAACCGCATGCTATAGTCGCCATTTTGTGGAGACAGAAGAAGCTATCCGCTTATACAGTCCATTTGGTGTAACATCTCGCGTAATAGGCTTAAGGCTCGACCGGGGAATTGGAATTCGGTAACCTTAGGCCCGTCGCTCAACCAACCCCAAAATTTATTCTATATGGAATTGTAAATACAAAACTGAAAAATTAGGTTATTATACTGAAAAAATATAAATTTTTTTCGTAATAAAATTGTATCAATTTTATTTGAATTTAAATAAAGACATATATAAAGTTATGGACCAATTGATTAATTGGACATTGTTCATAATGCTCGGGCAATATGAAGAAAGCCCAGTATGATAAAAACCAATAAAATAATGAAATTTTGTTACTTGTTATAACGTTACTTTTATAGAATAACAAGGTATTTTACGAATAACTAAAAAAAATACCGAGTTATGAAAGAAACTAATGGATAAATTCGAGATGTGCACGCTGGATTTATAAAGGTAATGGGGTGTACGGATCAAGTCTTTTCCATGCGCATGATCACGGAGAAGTGTTTTACCAAAAACCAAAAAAGTCTTTTATGCGTTCATGGACTTGGAAAAGGCTTATTACAGAGTGGAAAGGGATGTGTTATGGCAAACTCTGAACTCATTTGGTTTGAGCAGTAGGTTGGTAGAATCAACCTATTTATAGACAGTCGTTTGGAAACTTTGAAAGTTAAAAAATATGGGATAAGAATGGGTGAGTTAAGCGTAAAATTCCTCGTATACGTATTTGACAGGCGTGAGTTTTTAACATATAAAAAATTCAGACAATGTATAAAATATTATTTATTACATTGTTTACCTAGGTATTCTATATAATACCGATTGCTTAACCTGCAATGCATTGAATAAGAGGTAACGGAATAGCAGGAGTGCAGTTCAAGGTTTTTCTTAAGATTCTGATTTATAAAAATGACGTACCAAGTCAAGATATGACTAAACCTAACCTAATCAAATTAAGTTTTCGTGTTTTAGTATTGCTTGATATTATTTTAATTAATTAATAAACGTCCTAACATACTACGGCTACCTCCAGATTAAAATTATTAATTTTTGTTCCGATCTACGCAGGATAAAATAACATCTCGAAGTCTTGCAGTTGTATGCTTGGGCTGGGATTTAATTTAATAATTATAGGATTCCAAGCAGATTGTAGCACCCAGCCATCTATTGTAATTAGAATATTTTTCGATTTCAATAGCCTCGGGAATCATCTTTGTGGTCTATGAAACCTGATGTAGTGACGGGGGCAATTCTGTACGTGTTCACAAACTGCAGATTATTCATATTTTCTGGGCATCATAAACAGTGCTTTATTTAATCACTTGGTCCATAAAACATACAATTACGTCACGTTTATAAATATGATTTTATAAGTACAATATCATCTAAGTGCATTAAAATATTCTTAACTACACAGAAAATCCAACAACAGTTCCACAAATCATAATTAATATTTTATAAAATATATAAATATATAGACACAATATACCGTACGTTATTATTTTTAGCCAGGATTGTCTTTTAATCGCCTGCTCTGTACCTAGAAGACCGTCTTTGATGATATACTTGCGAACGCCGAAAGTCCAAATCACGGCCAGTTGTTTAAAGTCTACGGTGGCCATATCGCAGTTGAAAACTTCTTGGTCGTATTTCGACATATTATTATAAACCTTGAGAACGTTGTCGTCTTGGAAATTCCAACTATTTATCTTATAATATTTTGTTATGTTTGATAGTTTGTAAACTTTTTATATATTTTTGTAAGTCTGAAAAAAATGTTTAATTATTGCATGTGTCAAGCAAAAAATATAACAAATAAATTTTAAATACTCGTACTTACATTGGTTGCTTATTCAATAATTTACAAGCACTATCTACAAAGAATGCAGGTATGAAATGCAAGAACAAAGTACATATTAAATGAATGACTTCGTTTGTTGTTTCTATTACGAAACAATACCAGATTGTACGTGGCGAAACTAAATTCCTCAAATGTATATTTAAAACTTTACTTAAATCTTCTGAAATGTAATATAATACATAATATAAGTATATATCAACAGTGTTTCCCTCAGCCTTGAGACAGCTGTCGATGAATAGCAAAAGGTGTGACTTGCTAGTAGTATTTATTTTGCAGTGCTATTTAATGAATTATTATATATATATATAATTTCAGTGCTATTTGGAAGCTCACAATATCAATGCTGCTTTTGGAGAGGATACGACTAGAGAACGCTTTGCGCTTTTTTTGATGCAATGATTAAACCTAAATCAAATATCGGAATAATCAGAAGCTTAAAGCGAATCTCACCTATGAAAAGTAATGTAAGCATTTTGAGATCCAGTGTATTAATAGCCTATTAGACTTTTTCGCTAATTTGAAAATTTCCTGCAAGGACATGAAATTGTTCTCAGGAAGCGGACAAAATTCCTTCATAGACTTGGAGATTTCCATCGAGAAGTTCTATCGGAACGATATGATTTGCCCTCGAGATTACAGTAAATACTTCGATTAATTAAATACATTTTTAAAAAAAATACATTTTAATTTTACAAAATAAACCGCCAATTTCATATTTTAACTCCAAAATTATTTGGTTGTTTTATTGACAGAGACCAGTGAGCAAGCAGCAAGCAATGAAAACGCTACGATTATAAACAATAATTTATTTTAAACTTACTCCAAAGCATGGGACTACGATTATTAGTGACATTGTAAATCTTAATATCGTCTTCGTTGGTCTGCTGTTTTGTAGTTTCCCAACCAGCAGCTATTACAGTGTTAACGACAATATCCACAGGTACAATACTAAGGACTATTTCTTGTTTTGCCACCAAAGTATGCAATATACCAGTTAATATGCCCAAAATAAGCTAAAAAAAAAAAGAAAATATATGAGTAACAAGATTTTAATATCTTTGTCGCATATACTGTTTCCTGTTCGGCGTACTCTGCTAACCTTTAGTGAAAATGCATTCGTTCTATGTACATTAAGAGGTCATTGCAATTGAGCTTTCTGCTTTTCTTTGTTTATACGAAAATTATTATTTATGGTGAAATTAGTTACATTTAAGTTAAATAGAAAGTTATGAGATTTTAACCCATTGTTACCTCTTAGTACGTAATATAAAAAAGTATTTGTTACTGTTCTTAGTAAGCAAATTTGCAATGGGATTACAAGATCGACCAGACAGTTATAGGAAGTCACCAACACTCGTCTGAATAATTTTTATCAGGCCTATACGAAATTACGATATACAACTTTTTTTCTGTTTGTTAAATTAAGTTAATTTCATACATAACCACGCGTGTTAACACTTCCTCAAACATGGCAGCACTTTCTAATTGGCTGTGATGTCGATAATATATAAAATATGTAATTATTTAATTAATTTCTTGTACACAACTTTTATAACGAACACAAACCGATGTGTTGATCGATTCTCGTATGCGTGGCAGCATTTCAGCCCTTATTCGTTGCTACTTTCAGTTTTTATGAGTTGGCACTTTATGAGTTAACTAATTCAATCATCGTACATCTTTATGAGAGGAAATGCTGTCGTTCTTAGTACTATTTCACTATAATATTTATGATTATTTTAGTTTTAACTTTTTAATTATTTTAATAATAATATAATAATAATAGTAATAATTTTATTTCAGATACAAGCTCCATAATTTGTTAGTAATAAATAATATAAACTTAAAATTAATGTTAATAAATATACAACTAAAAAACAACAATGCTTATTTTATATTAAATATAACAGCTCTGGACCCCATATGCACAGTGTTCCAGTGCCGCACTACCGGACAATCAAACCTACCTAATACAGTACGTAGGAGTCCGTTGGCACTGTCTCGCACGCGTCGCATCAGGGAGGCCACTCTCTTCCGCATTATTGCATCAAAGCTGTCCGTGTTAGCCTCAACAAACATACCTGATGCGCTGCAATATCGAGACAGCCCCATTAGCATCCTAAAGCCATTATTATATTGAACACGTAGAGCATTTATGGATCTGCGAGTATACTTGACCCACAGGCTGCAGGTGTAAAATGTTTGGCAGTACGCCTTAAAAAGGGTTATCTTGACAGCTTTTGTACACCTTGCAAACCTGGGAGCCAGCATGTTGCACCTCACTGCTAACGCTCTACGTTCTCGTTCAATATCCAAGTCATCAGAGAGGTCATCTGTAACCCAGTGCCCCAGGTAATTAAATTTGTTGACTCTACTTAAAGGTACTCCTACAAGCATGACCGGTGGTGACCTGGATATCCTTGGGTTCTTTATTCCCTGCCTTGAAAACAAGTAGTTCACTCTTTTTGGATTTGTACCTGAGGCCATCCTGGCCCTGAGGCCTCCGCATATCTCTCACATAAATTTATTAATGTTTCAAGTGCTCTGATCGAAGGGCTCAGCAGCACCATGTCGTCCGCGTAACTGATGCTGTTTACGAAGTTACCATCTATTGAGCATCCGACGCCAGTTCTGCTAAGCTCATCGATCAATACATTTATATACTTCGAAAGGTTCTTATAATTTGAAAGCGGAGAAATAGGGGGCTTATAAAAGATCGCGTACTTCCGGTATCTATCATAAAACGAGCCTGAATTTCCAGTATTTCGATGTGCTGGAGTTTTAAAATTGTGTCACAATTTATTTGTATTATTTCGGGGGTGAATAGGAGGCTTCTGTTTGAAAATTTCTAGTATCATTCGAAATTATATCAGGGTTGTAACTTGCTTCTTCTATTTGACTATACGGTTCGACTTCAAACTGGGGGTTATTTTGAGGAACCCTAGAGTCATCTCGGATATTTTGTCTTATCTGACGTGCAGTACGCATAGAGACATCGGTATTTTCATTTAAATTTTGTTTTTGGAAATTCTGATTGGGTATACCAAATTTAAAATTATTTTGGGGTTGATCTGTAAAAGCTAGTGGGGGTTGCGCATGATTATTCATGGGTGGCTTATAGCCCTGCTGTTGTTGAGGTATGCCAAATTTAAAATTAGGTTGCTGGTTTGGAATAACAAACTTAAAGTTCTGTGGTCCCGTATTATTATTAAAACTTGGGCCATTATTAAAATTATTTTGAGCAACAAATCTTTGACCTTGTTGCTGATGTGGAATACCAAATTTAAAATTATTATTAGGCATTTGTAATTTATTTTGTGGTCCAAATTGTGGATTTGCAAATTTAAAATATGAATGATTATTATTAGGTAAAATATTAACACATTGTTTGGGTTTGAAATTTTGGGATGTTATATTCTGTTTCGTTTTATTTTTCGCATTATATTGGTTAATGAAATTCACTTCCTCGGTTACGTACGGTTCAGAACGGGGATCGCCAAAATGTTGAATTAAAATATCTATAAGCGTATTCCAACAATTAATATCATCACGCTCACTTAAAAAATGCGCTGCTCTACCTGTTAATCGACTGCTTAACGCATGGAATACATATAATGTTTGTGTGGCATTATTAGGGTCTGCGAAAGACCTGTATATTTATTGAGCTTTCTTAATAAATAAATTTAATAATCCTTCCTCTTCTTCAAACTTAGGTATAAGACAAAGTAAATCCTTAGGTATTACACGTAATTGTTCCATTTTATTTAATATTAATAACACAATTCATATAATATTTAATCATTAATTAATTTTGTATTTTATTTAATTATTAATTTTAATTTATATAATTATTAATTTTATTTCTTTAATATATCCTTTTATTTCTATAATTATGTAATTTTTATTCTTTATAACAAAATTTAATAAATTTTCTTTATTTCAAATTAATTTTCAATACTTAATTATTAAACTTAATGATATAGAATAAATTGCCTATGCTTGTGCAATTTATTTTGTTCGATTTAAGAAAAATCGAATAACACTATAATTCTAACATGCAAAAATAGATGGGAACAGAGATGGACGTGAAAAGGCTTACTCACAGTACACTCGAACTCACCCTTTCACCTGGGCTAGGAAGTCTTCTTTCTTGATGTCCTGTTTCGAATTCAACAAATTTATTTCGGTTCGTAGATTTCGCGAAAGTGTAAGACGGTACCGTAAACTGCTTCACGACGACTGATTTGGGAGTCTTCTTACATACTAATATAATAAACTTATAACTATTAATGTGCGATACATTACTTATATACTACTTAATTAATCCGCGATGGATTCTAACCTAAGGCTACATGTCCGATACATGTGCGAGCCAAACTAAGACTATCTTAATTCTTATCTAGATCTTTAAGCTAAAGAACAGTTATCAGTATCCACAGGAAAGACCCGTCTTCCAGACGCAATTCAGCAATCTACGCCCACGCTTACGCTTGAATTGTTATGGTCTCCGGTGCAGTTCCGTGAATACCGGGATGCATAACTATATATTAAATAGAAAACAACAGACGTATCGGTAACCGGATTATGCACTATAGCGTACCCGACCAGTCCAGTCCCCACAAGCAGCACCTGTTTACAAGTATGACGTATGTGATAGCTATTGTCTATTGTGACTATATTAAAATGAAGTGGATGAGCCGTCACACTGTGCCACCGCAGAGCCTTAAGCTTCCTGCCCTCACACGACAAAATTCACCTTTTTATAGAATAAAGGTAACTAAAGTCAACCAAATCCAAGAAATACATTTTAACAGCTGTCAGACTTATTGCACCAAGCATGCCAACCAAAAAATGCGAAAGTGCAATATTCGATTCTTAAAAAAATCGATATCGATTATTTAGACTTAGTAATCATTTACAGTTTGGTTTAAGTAAGACCAGAACACATTAAAAGAGGATAATTTAAAACACAAGATTTATCAGTTTCTTCGTATTTGTTATTTCTAGAGACACAGTTATAAAACTTTTAGCTTGGAACTAGATTAAAAATAAAATTATTCAATCACTTTCAATACAACTAGTTGAGCTGTAGTTGTTTAGATTAATTATTATTTTATTTTCAATAATGCAGTCAAAATTCGTCTAATAGTCTCTTTCAAAGTCATTCATAATTTTTTTTGTTTTTTATACCACTTTTGCCCAATCATCCTTTGTGACATGGGTACCTGCTTCAACGAATATAGAAAAAAAGTCTAGAAAGTCAAAGCCAAGTCACAAAATAAGAAGACAAACACAAAATCGCAAAATAACGCACAGTAAGCTCCCGAAATGGCAGAAGATTGAAATTACGTAGTGGTTTTTTCAGCGCAGCTTGTGTGTGAGTTTTTTTTGACTACACAAATTTACGTTGACAAAGTAAAAATAAATAAACTTGTTTTATTCATGATTCATGTAATTTAAGGAATTTTAAAAATAAAAGTTTAGTTCAACAAATAATTATATATATCATCATTAAAATAATCAATGATTTTATTAATATTTTTACCGATTATTTGAATATTTTGCCGATTATTCGCATAACAATTTTAATCATCAAACACTACGGTAAGATACATAGCGACATGTCATTAAAACGACGTCAAGTAAAAAGTTGATACTGGTTATTTTTTTAATATTTTGCTTTGTTTTAGAGATTCAAATTTAAATTAGTGATAAAAAACTGTACAGGTTTTAATGAAATATAGATAACTTCATAATTCTTCGGATTTACGTAAAAGGTTATTTTAAATCGTGTGAGTACGCTTTTGTAAAGTTATTGCGAAATTGAAATAATACTAGTTTTTACGGAATTTATCGCGTATATTTAACTTTTTAAATACCCGACGTTTCGAACGCTTTACAGCACTCATGGTCACGGGCAGGACTGAGATGTTCAACGTCCATATGTCATAGTTAACCGCGGTTACCATAGATTAAAATTTAACTTTTGTTCCGATCTATGCAGTATGAACTTATGGTATCTTGAAGTCTTGCAGTTGTATGCTTGGGTTGGAATTTAATTTTATTTATTATAGGATCCCAAGCAGATGGTAGCACCCAGCCATCTTCTCTATTGAAATTAGGATGTTTTTTGATTTCAATAGCCTCGCGAATCATCCTTGGAAGGAATCGGTGTTCTTTAGCGAGGATCTGCGGTCTATCAAATCTGATGTAGTGACGGAGGCGATCCTATACGTATTCACAGACTGCAGACATCCCGGAGCGTCGATTCTTCACATCAGCTATATGTTCTTTAACGCGGGTTTTTATTGATCTTTTAGTTTGTCCTATGTAGGAGAGACCACATTCACAATCAAGCTTGTACACTCCTGCATCTTGCAGAGGGACATTACACTTGACCGATGGTAAAAACTGACCAATCTTCTTCAGCGGCTTGAAGTATGTTTTGATGGAAGCGCGCTTCAAGATGTAGCCAATCTTGTCAGTGACTCCTCTAACATATGGCAGTACAGCAGGTACACGCTCGACTGTGGCCGGCTTCACTCGTTCACTGTGACGTAGGCGCGGGACTCGAAGCTTGTTGTCATGCAAAACTTGCTTGACATGGTGGAGCTCTGCAGCCAGGTGTTTACTGTCACAGATCCCTCGTGCTCTCTGAAACAAAGATTTACCCATGGTAGCTGACTGTGAAGGATGGTGGTGAGAATCACCGTTTAAATATCTATCTGTATGGGTCTTTTTTCTATACACAGTATGGCTCAAGGTGTTATCAGGATTCCGAATTACTAACACATCTAGAAAAGCTAAGGAATTGTTTGCCTCTAACTCCATTGTGAACTGAATTTTAGAATTTATAGAGTTAAGATGGTCTAAAAATGCAGTTACTTTATCCAAAGGTAGAATTGTGAAAGTGTCGTCTACGTACCGCTTGTAGAACCTTGGATTTATGGGAGAACTAAGCAGGGCTTTCTCCTCAAAGTCTTCCATGAATATGTCGGCGACAATGGGAGATACAGGTGAGCCCATCGCCACACCATCTACTTGCTTGTAGAACTCCTCCTTCCACAATAGGTAGCCAGATGTAAGGCAGTGTCTGAGTAATACTGCATATTCTACGGGCATGTTGTTTTCTTCCAGCCTTCTAGTTACAATTGAGATGCAGTCTTCAACAGGTAAGCATGTAAACAATGACTGCACATCAAAACTGACCATAGTTTCATTGTTTGCCAGATGTAGGTCTTTAATCTCACTGACAAAATGGTAGGAATCCTTTATGTGTGCTCTTGTATGTCCCCTGAGTGGTGAGAGTATTTTCGTTAAGTGTTGAGCCAATCTGTAAGTTGGTGAATCGATTTGGCTCACTATGGGACGTAATGGAGCATTGGGCCTGTGTATTTTTGGTAACCCATACAATTTTGGTGATTTGGCGCACGTAGGTATTATCCATTTTACGTTCAGATTTAATTTCATCACAGTTAGCTACCATGGGTAAATCTTTGTTTCAGAGAGCACGAGGGATCTGTGACAGTAAACACCTGGCTGCAGAGCTCCACCATGTCAAGCAAGTTTTTCATGACAACAAGCTTCGAGTCCCGCGCCTACGTCACAGTGAACGAGTGAAGCCGGCCACAGTCGAGCGTGTACCTACTGTACTGCCGTATGTTAGAGGAGTCACTGACAAGATTGGCTACATCTTGAAGCGCGGTTCCATCAAAACATACTTCAAGCCGCTGAAGAAGATTGGTCAGTTTTTACCATCGGTCAAGTGTAATGTCCCTCTGCAAGATGCAGGAGTGTACAAGCTTGATTGTGAATGTGGTCTCTCCTACATAGGACAAACTCTCAGGCAGCTCCAACAGCTCCGGGAAGTCTGCAGTCTGTGAACACGTACAGGATCGCCCCCGTCACTACATCAGATTTGATAGACCGCAGATCCTCGCTAAAGAACACCGATTCCTTCCAAGGATGATTCGCGAGGCTATTGAAATCAAAAAACATCCTAATTTCAATAGAGAAGATAGCTGGGTGCTACCATCTGCTTGGGATCCTATAATAAATAAAATTAAATCCCAACCCAAGCATACAACTGCAAGACTTCAAGATACCATAAGTTCATACTGCATAGATCAGAACAAAAGTTAAATTTTAATCTATGGTAACCGCGGTTAACTATGACTTATGGACGTTGAACATCTCAGTCCTGCCCGTGACCATGAGTGCTGTAAAGCGTTCGAAACGTCGGGTATTTAATAAGTTAAATATACGCGATAAATTCCGTAAAAACTAGTATTATTTCAATGTGTAGTGTTCGCGTAAATATAAGAAATCATTATTGCGAAATGATTGATGCGAAACAACAAAAGGTATTTCTTAGATTTGGTTGACTATAAAGAGCACATAGTCTACCGGATGGTAAAAGGATACTGCGGCCCATAAACAACTATATTTACCCTCAATTAAAAACAAACATGTAGAATGCGTTGTCACCACTGAAGAATAAGATGGAATACCTCGTTAACGGTAAACGTTTCAAATAATTAACCGGCATTTAAACCGAAATCAACGCCTCATAACTTCGAGTAGTAACTCTAATTACGCGGTCAGAATGCTCTTCTTTACTATAATTCAAAAGCACGTATACACTACTGAGATGTAGCTATACCGGTTTATTAGGTAATAACTTACGTCGGGAAGAGCTTTCAAGCAAGACAATAACCGAATTAGTTCACTATACGAATTACTTCCAGTACCGCCTGCTCTAAAGTCATTACTTCGAAGATGTTTACGAGAAAGCTTTTGGATAAAGCTTGAAATTGTTAGGAGATAACATAGCTATGATATAGAGGCAGATAATATAGCTTTAAGTGTTTTATTCTGTCGGTGTTTAATAATTCGCTAAGTTTCGTACGAAAAGTTACATATTTTCTACTTAATTTTTACAAGTTATCAGAACATAAATACTGGTTTTACAGATTACATATAATTTTATTGTATTAATTAGTAATTATGTTATCGAGTTATTTTTTTTAAATAATTATTGTGACCCTAGATGATATAAAACGCTATCCGTTGTATTCAGTTACAAATTGAATTATATATATAAATTTAAGCCACTATATTTAAGTATTATAAGTATCATGTTAAGTTTATAGTGACAATAACTAAATCAAACATTTATTTTAAATATTCCAATAGGTACTCGTATATACCCACTATAGTACTACTGAAGTTTAAGACTTGAAAAGAAAAGAAATCGTTCATATTATATACGGGTTTTTTATAAATTTCGTCACAATGTCTGACACGAGGGGTTTATTAAATATTATATTAGACAATAAAACACATACAAGAAAATAAAAATACAGAGATAGATTTATTAGCTTGTGTGCCAGATAGTGTTCGTAGTTTAGGTAGTTCGTAGGCTTATGTACCTACTACGTCTGTCCACTCGACACGGCGCGACGGAGCTCTTGACCTTTATTTTTATTATCTTTATTTAAGAGAAAGGGTTTGAGATGTATTTAGAAACCTTTTAATACAATATTTTTGTAGTTCCATACATTACGATTATTTTACCTTTCTTCTCTTTTTTATTAGCAAACACCAGTCCTTTGTCAAGTGGACAGAGGACTGGTGTTATGTTATGTTATAATATGTCTTGTTATGATAGAAACGTCTTCTCCATGCCATGCTTCGATTTCATGTCTCTTATAGTAGGAAGAATTTTTCTAATCAAAATGCTAGAAGATTGTATGTGACGGATTGGCAATCACAGCATGGATTGTTTTATATCTTTCACCGACCGGGAGTTTTATAAGTACGTGAGATAGCTTCACCACTATCAATCTTCTACGATTTCCTAAGTCGCAGCAGACAGCAACAATTGTGTGTTTATTTTACGTCACATAGTGATTTTCACATAAGGGTGTCATATAGAATATAAAGTAGCAGATTACATACACTGATTAATATAATCTATATTATAATCAAATATTTTATTTTAAAAAATGAATGATGTAGCTTAGTTGTTCCGTTAACGTAAGAAAAAATGTTCTTTTTCTTTGTGTTGAAGATTAATTTCTTTTTTATTTCCTTTTTATAAAGAAGTAGGACATTATTTTAAAGTATGTACGCCTTTTATATTCATATTTGCACATTGACGTATATCCAAACTCAATACAATTAATGTTGACCACACAAACGCTTTTTCCGTGCAGATTCGAACTGACATCGAGCAGGGATCGAGAGGGCGCTGTCCGTGTAAACATTAGCTCTTCATTTTAAATTAATTTAAGAATAGTAAACAATAATATTACATCTAATAATTGCAATAAAAGTGATAAGTAAACAAAAATAATGTGTGACAGTGTTTGTGAAAGGAAAATTGGAGAAATAAGTTAAAAAATTTACAGTGAAATAATTTACAATGTTGAAGCTTTAAACTGTGATAAGAAGAAATTATTATAGTGAATAATCTTTAAACAATACACCAATAAATTAAAACTTCATAAATGTGTGAAAACTGTAAGTAAACAGTGCGTAATTTTTAAATCTGCATAACGAATTATTGTGATAACTAAGAAATGGACTTTGTACCCTACCTGTTTTACTAGCTCATAAATAACACAACGCCAACTAGTGTGAAATAGCGTATACACCTGTTGCAAATTCGTTTAGATTGGGGAGCCATATTATATAACGTAACTCACATACTACGTGGCGCTATCTATTGTAGAATAGCTGACATAGACATTTCTAAGAATCGTTACCAAACTACCGCCACTGCCCTTAAGATGGCAGGCGTTTGTGCAGGCTGCCGTAAGAGATACCCTATAGGAGATTTTTGAAATGCTCTATTTGTTGCCAAAATTATGATCTCGAATGTGCTAACGTACCCGAAAAACGTTTTTACAATATCATGACTAAAGATCACAAACTTTTGTGGAAATGTCAACTTTGTCGATCAAATGAACCAAAGGCAGGCAACAGTAACACGCCCATCCGACCACAACAGCATCTTGAAAATTTAAATTTAAATCTAATAATAGATCCTAATATCACAAAAAGAAAAAAGATATCACATTTCGATGAGGAAAACTCGACAGTTAGTGACGATGACTCTATAATATCGCCCCAAGGAAATACTGTAGCTTTTGAAACTTCAAAATCCCTAATCGGAAAAGATGTCACAATTTGTTCTAATATAGATGATGAGCAAATCACACTTCAAAAAATTACAACCATATTGCAAGAAAATAACAAATATATCTTAAAAGCAATACAAACTTCCTTCCAAAAAGAAATAGAAAACGCTATATCTGAAATAAAAGCCAATTTTAAACAAAGCTTCAAAAAATTTTTACTGGAACAAACACAATTTAAGCAAGATATATCAAATTTAGGCTCCAAAATAGAGCAATTACAACAAAAATGCCTTACTCTCCAGGCTGAAAATAATAAATTACAAAAAGAGATCCAACACATACAAGAAAATGTACTCCAACCGAACAATCAACTCTATGAAAGAGTTTTAGTTCTACACGGATTTATAGAGAATTATTGGGAATCGGACTAAATAGTAATGGAAAGAGTTATAAATATTTTTATGACATACTATGCTTAGATTTAACAGGGTATATAGAAGGACTAACATTCATAGGCAAAAAGAGTAATAAAAGACCGCTAAAAATCGAATTAATTAGCAAAAGAATGAAAAAAACATCCTAGATAACTACATATTATATTTAGAACAAGCCGGTTTCAGTGTCACAGAGTATTTAAGTCCTCAAGCTTTGCAAAAAAGAAAAAAGTTGAAGCATGCCTTATATATAGCGCGAAAACATGGACACCACGCGATTATAAGAAACAATAAGTTAATCATCAACGGAAAAGAAGCAACCGATCTATCACTAAATGATGAGAAAATCAATACGTACACGCAGACAACAGAAGGCAGAGATGATACAAAAATAACCGTCTATAAATCACCAAACTTTACCGTTCCCATCTCTACAAAAAACACAAATCAAGCTACAACCAGCGAAGGAGTAGGACCAAGAAAAGACAATAATATAACAAGTAACTCTACTTTTCGGAGTTTATTTTAATA
The DNA here is from genome assembly GCA_907164705.1 of Parnassius apollo. Lineage (NCBI taxonomy): Eukaryota > Metazoa > Arthropoda > Insecta > Lepidoptera > Papilionidae > Parnassius > Parnassius apollo. The sequence continues at coordinate 17,379,316 of CAJQZP010000220.1, read as the reverse complement.
TTATGTTTCAAAATATGCAAAGTATTTGTAATAAAACTCACCTACTAGAGGCATTTATAGGGGATAGATGTAATTTTCATGTCATATGTATATCAGAGTCTTGGTTAAATAAACAAAAGAAAGATTTGTTGAAAATAGAAGGATATTCCGTAAGCTCATCTTTCTGCCGGGAGGAGCATGACGATGGTGGAGTATGTATACTAATAAAAAACACATTAGAATATTACGAACGAATAGATATATCTTCGTTGTCCACCGAAATGATTTTTGAAATATGTGCTACTGAAATCTCTCAAATAAACCTGTTAATTATTAACCTCTACTGACCCAATAGCAAAAGGGAAATCGAAGTATTCTATTCACGTCTAGAAAAACTCTTGAGTCTCATCTCAAAAAAAGATTATTCTAAGAATATTATCATAGGTGGCGACTTTAACGTAGACTTCCTAACAAATAATAGCGAAAAAAATAGGCTATCTAATTTAATGTTATCGTATAACTTCCACCAAAAGATTAAACAACCCACCAGAATTACACCAAACAGCTCCACATGCATTGATCTACTTTTTATTAATTTTAAATTAAAGGATATGGAAATAGCTGTTCATGATTTTGGTTTTCCAGATCATTGTAGTTTATTAATTTCTATACCGTCTCCAACACAAAAGTTAAAGCAATTTTTATTAAATAAAGGAATATACAATAACTTAAATATAACTAACTTCAAAAATGAAATTTCTAATATAAATTGGGATGACATACTTAAACCTAATAAAAGTGTAAATGAAAATAATAACATATTTAGTAAAATCTTACAAAGAGCTTTAAATAAATGTATACCAAAAATCCAAATAAAAATAAAAAATCCTCCAAAGAAAAATTATTTAACAGTAGGATTAAAAACATCGTGTCGCTATAAAAGATTTTTAAAGTTATTGGTTTCCAAAACCAAAAATGAAAATTTTAAATATCATTATAAACAGTATTGTAAAATATTAAAAAACCCATCAATTTATCCAAAAAATTATGTAACAAATATAAATTTGAAAATTCTCAAAATAAAACTAAAACTATGTGGCAAATCATAAATAACGAGACTAACAAAAATTCACGAAAATATAGAAATGTCCAACTAAAAATAACAGATAAACATATATCAAGTGATCCTAAAATAGTAGCGAACTTATTTAATACCTTTTATGCATCTATAGGAAATTTACACTCAAATAACTGTAACTTAAATAAAACAACTTTAACAAAATCCATCGAAAACACTCTCTTCTTAAGCCCAGTAGAAACTAATGAAATGAATACTATAATAAAAAATCTCAAAAATAAATCATCCTACGGCATTGATGAAATGACTCCTATTTTGATTAAAAATTGTGCTGATTTGTTAACAATCCCCTATACAATATTGGTAAATCAATCTTTTTCAGAAGGTATCTTCCCAGATGCCCTCAAAATATCTCTAATCAAACCCTTGTATAAAAAGTGCGAAACTACTGACATAAATAATTATCGACCTATAGCTCTGTTACCTACGTCTGCTAAAATATTTGAAGCGGCTATGGCGAAACGTCTTTGTTCATTTTATGAAAAATATAAAATTTTGCACGTGAACCAACATGGCTTTAGGAAAAACCACTCCACCACCTTAGCAATTTATAAATATGTAAAAAACATCCTAGACAAAATCGACGATTAAAAAATCGCAGTAGGCCTCTTGCTCGATATGAGTAAAGCCTATGACAGAGTCTGTTATAGAACTCTATTGGATAAACTGTACCAAACAGGAATTAGGGGAATAGCTCATAATTGGTTCAAATCCTATCTTGATAACCGCTTCCTATATGTAGAAATTGAAAATACCGACTTCGAGATAGGAAAAATTACTCATGTCAGATCGAATGCAACCTTCATTACTGGCTCTATCCCTCAAGGTAGCGTTTTGGGTTGTATTTTGTTTCTTATTTATATAAATGATCCCCCAAACATACTGGACGATCTATGCGTGCTCTTTGCAGATGACATCTCCATCTTAATCTCTTGCACTAATTCCACAGATTTAACTACAAAATTGAACTATACATTAGATAAAATTACTGGCTGGCTACAATTACATAATTTACAACTTAACCTTAATAAAACTAAAATTATTCAATTTAAACCCTACCAAAAAACTGGTTTACAAATATCGTTTAACTATAAAAATACAAAACTAGAAACTGTTAACTCTGGCACTTTGTTAGGAATAGACCTGGACACACATTTGAGTTGGAAACAGCACGTACAAAAAGTTGCAAAAAAAATATCCTCATTGATTTATGCACTGCAACACCTTAAACGTGTGACAGATTTTAAGACTGCCCTTGCGGCTTACTATGCACATGCTTACTCCGTACTCTCCTATGGCATCATCTTGTGGGGAAACTCTTGCGATATAAATAAATTATTTATATTACAAAAGAAGTCTCTACGAATATTGATAAATTTGGACAAAATGGAGTCATGTAAATCCCACTTCATTAAAAATAAAATTTTAACACTTACATCTATCTACATCCTCGAATCTTGTAAATTTGTTAGGAAACACCCAAAACTCTACTCACCTATTAAAAAGACTAAAAGAAATAATAGAAATTTATATAAGCTTAAGATACCCTTCTCCAAATTAAAATTAGTTTCAACACAGCCCTCACGTTATGTCAATAAAGATTTATAACCATTTACCGAATTCCATAAAAATCCTGGAAAATCCTGTGCAATTTAATAAACAATTAAAAATATTTCTTATTAATAAATGTTACCATAATTTAAATGAATTTTTTGACGATAAATTACGATAAAGTAAGAATACTTAGACTATACATTGTGTTTCAAATTAAATTAATTTATATAAAATAATATTGAATGTTGATGATATGATAATTGTAATTTATGTTTAAAAATTAGATAATACGAAAATAGTTAGCCCTCTAGTGTTGCTATGCCCTTGCGGGGCGTCACATGTATACCTATCAAAATTATACCATCTTAAATTTGTAATGTGACATGCAATAAACAATTTGAATTTGAATTTGACATGTCCACTCCACCACAACCAAATGCTTAGTCACTTTTTCAACACACCGTACGTTTCCACAAAGAAAGAAAAGTTTTTACCAATATAACAAATGACAAGACTTTTACAGGTTTATGCCACTAGCGTGTTATACAAGAATCAATTTAGGATTGTACTGGCTTTGTCGATCGATATTCGACATGTAGCCTTGACAATTTAGTTGTTAAATCTATATATATAAAAGAAAGTCGTGTTAGTTACACCACTTATAACTCAAGAACGGCAGAACAGATTTGGGTGAAAATTGGTATGGAGGTAGCTTAGAGCCAGGAGACGGACATAAGATACTTTTTATCCCGTTCGACAGCGTTCCCGTGTGACTTGACATGAAACGTCAGTCACTATAAAACGTGGTATAACAAAAAAAGAATCAGACTTGGAATAACAAAACGCAAATGATAGCTATGTAATTGACGTATAATGACAGCTATGTAATGACGTATAGATGACAATTTGATATTTGTAAGAAATCAATATTCAAACTATTTCTATTAAATAAATAATTAACAATTATAATGTAATGATAGTGCCATTGCCCATTCGTATAAACAGTGAAGTGAACTATAAAACTCAGTATGGTTGAAAATTTGAGTTTTGAAATAAATTTTTAGGTGAATTGAAGTGAAGTGAAGTTTAATTAATAATGCCGCGAGCAAGGCGATCTAATCTTTCCCGACAAAGCCGTAATGCAAGAAGAATACGAAATACTGCAAATGAAAGGACTGAAGAAGAACAAGAAATTGCACGTGAACAGCGCCGCGACAGTATGGCTCGACTTCGTGCTTCTCAATCACGAGAGCAAAGTGAAGCAACCTGTGAAACAGCTCGGTTGGCAATGCGGAATCGTCGAGCGAACAACAGAGGTCAACAGATAGATAATAGTGTTGATTTGAATCGAGCAGCGTTTCGATACGATTGCAGCAATGATTACAGCTTGCATCCTAGCGTTTGTATTGGGAAAATGGACGTTGTTTTTTGATTATTGTGGTGCATTAAAGTTTTCCGGAGAAACGGCTGGATTATGCTGCCTTAATGGTAAAGTGAAATTACCGTTGTTGACTCCGCACATGAGCCATTGTATTCATTGCTTTGTGGCGAAACACAAGAATCACGCCACTTTCTTGCAAACACTAAACAATACAATGGTTGTTTCCAAATGACGTCATTTGGGGCAGATATTATCGAAGAACGAGGATTTAATCCGACATTTAAGGTATCTATTTTTGTACTTACATAGAATTTAGTTAAAGAATAACTTACTTTATCTACTGGTATGTATTATATTTGCTAATTCTGAACTCTACTCTCCAACCCAAAAATATTTGCTAATTCTGAACTCTACTCTCCCACCGAAAAAAGTGTTTATAACCCAGTTAATACTGTCTAGTTTTTATTTTGTAGATACAAGGACAGATTCACCATCGAATTGGATCATTACTACCTTTCGAAGATACACAGAATAAATTTTTACAAATATATTTCATGGGCAACATGGAAGAACAACTTGATCGACGCCTAGGGATCAATGCAGGAATGAAGCGAGCAATTTTTCAAGACTTGCAGTGTCTGCTTCATGAACATTATGAGTTGGTGAGGTTGTTTAAGAATGCTTTAGAGCGCATGCCAAGTGATGACTATAAAGTTGTCATCAAAGCAGATAAACGACCATCTGGAACACACGAACGCACATTTAATGCTCCAACATTAGACGAAGTTGCCATCCTGATTGTTGGTGAACAATTGGAAAAACGCGATATTGTGCTTACACGTCGCGATACTGGGAAACTGCAACAAATATCTGAAACTCATCGATCATATGACGCATTGCAATACCCGCTGATGTTTTGGCAAGGAGAAGATGGATATTATTTTAATATTAAAATGATAAATCCATTGAATGGTGAGTATCAGTATCATAATTTATTTCATTTATTTGTGAAAGATACTTATTTAAAATAATGCTTATTAAAAAATGGTTAATGTCTGTATTGTTTGCCTTTGAAATTTGCCTTTGAAATGGTTAATTATCAAATTTTTAATTTCAGGTGAAGAAACTACAAAGAAAGTCAGCTCAATGAATTATTACGCATATCGTTTGATGATTCGTCAAAATGCTGACAACTATTTGCTGCGGTTTCGTCGATTGTTTCAGCAGTATTGCGTTGACATATATGTAAAAGTAGAAACGGAATGTTTAACATTCATTAGGTTGAACCAAGCCAAACTGCGTTCTGAGGAGTACATCCATTTACGTGATGCAGTTAGTACTGAAGAAAATGCAGCTAATATTGGTCGATTAACTATTCTGCCGGCGACGTAAATTGGTAGTCCACGTCATATGCATGAATATGCACAAGATGCAATGACATATGTTCGTCATTACGGTCGGCCAGATCTCTTTATTACTTTCACCTGTAATCCAAAATGGATAGAAATTACTCAATTGCTGCTTCCCGGACAAACATCAAGTGATAGACACGACATCACAGCACGTATATTCAGGCAAAAAATTCGGTCCCTGATGAACTTTATTGTTAAACAACGCGTCTTTGGAGACACTCGATGCTGGATGTATTCAATCGAATGGCAAATGCGAGGCCTGCCGCACGCACACATTCTTATTTGGTTAGTGGAAAGAATTCAGCCTGACCAAATAGATGATATCATATGTGTCGAGATTCCTGATCATGAAGTCGATCCAGACCTACATGATATAGTTACTACTAATATGATTCATGGACCGTATAGTGCCATCAATCCCCAATCACCTTGCATGGTCGATGGAAAGTGCTCTAAACGATATCCACGGAAATTAACGGCAGAAATTGTCACTGGTAACGATAGTTATCCGCTATATCGGCGTCGATCACCAGATGACAACGGTCGAACTGTCACAACGAAAGTGAAAAGAATGGATTTCGTTGTCGACAACAGTTGGATTGTTCCATATTCGCCACTTATTTCTAAAACGTTCAAGACACATTGCAACGTTGAATACTGCAATTCAGTTAAGTCCATAAAATATATTTGCAAATATGTCACGAAAGGCAGTGATATGGCAGTTTTTGGATTGCAATCCTCGAATACCAACGATGAAATTTCACGCTATCAAGTTGGTCGTTATGTGAACTGTAATGAAGCGATTTGGCGTATATTCGCATTTCCCATTCACGAACGTCATCCTACTGTTATGCATATGGCGGTGCATCTGGAGAATGGTCAACGAGTATATTTCAAGGCTTCGAATGCTACGCAACGTGCTGAAACACCTCCAGCAACTACATTGAGCAGTTTTTTTGCAATCTGCCAAAGCGATCAGTTTGCACGAACTTTGCTTTACTCGGAGATGCCACGTTATTATACTTGCAATGCTTCATCGAAGAATTTTCAAAGACAGAAGCAAGGCGATGCGGTTCCTGGATATCCAGATGTGCGTTCTACTGATGCTCTTGGTCGTATGTATACAGTTCATCCAAAGAATGAAGAATGTTTCTATTTGCGGTTGTTGCTGGTAAATGTGCGTAGGCCAACGTCATTTGAGACACTATGAACTGTTAATGGTGTAATATTCCCAACATATCGTGCTGCATGTGAAGAATTGAACTTATTAGAAAACGATACCCATTGGGATACGACAATCGCTGATGCCATTATCTCTGCATCTCCAAGTCAGATACGCAAATTATTCGCTATCATAATTTCGACATGTTTTCCATCAAACCCATGTAACCTGTGGCACAAATACAAGGATAATATGTCAGAAGATAGTTTACATCAAATTCGTGTCAGTTCCAGAAATCACGATATTGAGATGAATGAGGAGATACATAATCGTGCTTTACTCTTGATCGAAGATATGTGTTACCTCATGTGCGGTAATTTATTAATCATGTTAGGAATGCCAGCGCCATATCGTAAAATGAATGACGCATTTAATCGAGAATTGGAACGGGAACGTGAATATGATCACCAGGAATTAGATTTAGTAGTTCAAACGAATGTACCCCTGTTGCATTACCAACAAAAGGAAGTTTATGATACTTTAATGAAGGTGTTGAAAATGGTGGTTTATATTTCCTAGATGCCCCTGGTGGAACTGGCAAGACAATCCTCATGTCATTAGTTTTAGCAACTGTTCGGGCGAGATCCAACATAGCGGTTGCAGTTGCTTCTTCTGGAATAGCAGCCACATTGTTAGAAGGATACCGTACGGCTCATTCAGCATTAAAATTACCGTTAAATCTTCAAACTGTTGAAGAACCAACGTGTAATATTACAAAACAATCAGCAATGGCCAAAGTTTTAGCGGCATCGAAAATCATCATCTGGGACGAATGCACAATGGCGCATAAACGTGCATTAGAAGCACTTAACCGAACATTAAAAGATTTACGCAATGACTCGAGATGTTTTGGAGGAGCAATGATTTTACTGTCTGGCGATTGCCGCCAAATACTGCCAGTAATTCCAAGATCTAGGGCTGCCGACGAAATAAACGCTTGCCTCAAATCGTCAAATCTATGTCGCTATGTGAAGAAACTGCAGCTGACAACAAACATGAGAGTTACATTGCTTAATGATACATCTGCTGAAGATTTCTCGGAGCAATTGCTGACTATCGGTAATGGTCAAGTACCTGTTGATGAATCGAGCGGATTAATATCATTTCCAAATAATTTCTGTAATTTTTTCTCATCAAAAGACGAACTTATCAACAATGTATTTCCAAACATTATTTCTAACTACAAAAATAATGAATGGTTTAGTGAGCGAGCAATTTTAGCGGCTAAAAATAAAGATGTAGATGATCTGAACTACATAATTCAAAATAAGATCATTAGAACAATGCATTCATTCAAATCTATTGACTACCAATTGAATTTTTAAACTTTGGACGTGCCTGGCTTACCACCGCACAATTTACGCCTAAAGGTTGGCTCCGTAGTAATTATGCTTCGAAACATAAACCAACCAAAACTGTGCAACGGTACGCGTTTGGTGGTTAGAAAATTGATGAACAATGTAATTTACGCTACGATAATGATAGGAAAATTCAAAGGTGAGGAAGTTCTTATTCCGAGGATCCCGATGATCCCAACCGATATGCCGTTTGAATTTAAAAGACTTCAATTTCCGATACGTCTTGCATTTGCCATGACCATCAACAAATCACAAGGCCAATCCTTAAAAGTTTGTGGTTTAAATCTAGAACATTCATGTTTTTCCCATGGTCAATTATACGTAGCATGTTCACGGGTCGGAAGACCATCTGCGTTGTTTGTTTTTGCGCCTGATAATAAAACAAAAAATGTCGTGTATCACAAGGTACTTAAGTGAAGAGCAACCTATGTACTAAAATACAGAAATAATAATGAATGATTAATGTAGGTATTTAATTTTTTTGTATTTTTTCCAATAAAAAAACACAAACTGCTTATTTATTGCCATTAAGGCGGAACAAAGTTCGCCGGGTCAGCTAGTGGACTATAAAACTGGCGTATGGAAACCTTATTATTCCTACATATATTTTTGGGCTCACGATACGAAAATTAAATAACTTGTAGAAATATTTAATTTTATGATGTGATTTATTTAAAAAAGTTGTATCCAATGCTCAGTATATAAAAGTAACTTATATGTTAATCAGTGTAGTACTCGTATTATCATCCAGACCAAATTTTGGTCAAGGCGGCCATTTTCGACAGAGACTAACCATCTGTACGGGACAGGATTACATGTTATATTGCACGAGTATGTGCGCAAGTACAGGTGCTCTCTCTATTTCCTTATTCTCGCAGTACTTGATTGCCAGTGATGACATATGGATCCTAGACATTGGTTCTTTAATCCTGGCCGTATGAGGAAGCTTAAAATCGCTTAGCAAGTAATTTTTTAAGTTAATAATAAAGTGGGCCGTTCTTGAAATATCTCTGGGTGATAAACTTAAAAATGGGGATATCCACAGCAGAACAATGAGCCGACCATACAACTCGAAAAACCAACAACTGATGGGGAAGCGAAGTATACTGCGGTCCCCCACTACATAGAATGTCGACGTGGTAAGAAATGCAGGAGATCGATGGACGCAGTTGATTCAGATCTGTGCTTTGTGGCATTCCTTAGGAAGGATCAGCAGTGATCTTGATAGGAATCTGATGATGAAGTTGATTGTTCCACTCGAAGGGGTAAAAAATAACTTTAAAAGAAAAGTAAACGCCGAGTTCAAAAAACAAAACTATTAAATAAAATTCACATCGTCTTATGGGTGTCGTAAGAGGCGACAGAGCGAAACAGAAAAAGTAGATCGCCAGCAGTATCTTCCTGTTAGGCGAAAATTCCCCTGTAAGGAAATCTATAGAGGAGGTCTACGATCACCGGTTATAAGCTGTGGTAGCAACTATGGTATTTTGTTGAAGTTATTTCTTAGCATGTTCTTGGACTATTATAAAACATCAACACCGATAAACGTATATCAGCTATAGGCTATATTAATTTTTTAAAATTTTTTTTTGGCAACAAACAGTCGTATACAAAAGGAAATAAAATACAAACAACTTATCTATTAGAAATTCACATACAATGCCGAAAAGTTAAAAGCAATTTAAAAGAAAGTTACATGGTAACACTACACAGTGACTATTTACATAACAAAAAAAAAACTAGTTAAATACTTACTTACTTACTTATCTTCACGCACAATCCCTAACGGGGTAGCCAGAGAGAACAGATCGCCAAGTATCATGATCCTTACATACCTCTTTCGCTTCTTTCATGTTCATTAACTTCTTACTCGTATCCGAGTACTCTTGACCTTCCCCTCTTCGAGTAATTTGCTCACATGGTCTTCGAAAGTTAGTCTCGGTCTACCTCGACACCTTTTAATATTTACTTTCGCGCTATATATTTTCTTCACCATTCGGTCTTCACTCATTCGCTCAACGTGCCCATACCATCGGAGTACGCCCTTATCAATTTTTGTGATAAGGTCATCTTTCAATCCTGCCATATTGCGAATCTCTTCGTTTCGCTTTCGTTCGGCTATGGTAACGCCGCACATTTTACGAAGAGATCGCATCTCCAGTACATTCAACTTGCATTTATGCTTCTTCTGTCATACCCAGGTTTCGCTGCCATATATCAAAGTCGGCACTAACACTGCGTTATATATTGCAAGGCGTGCACTCTTCACTACGCCTTGCCTTTTGACTAGCGCATTCAGGGTACCATTGAATTTGTTCCCGGCAGCGACACACCTGTCCACATCTAAATCATATCTTCCATCCCGGCTGAAAGCACTCCCCAAGTATACAATTTCATTTACCTGTTCTAGACATAGTTAAATACAATTTTTTTTATAATTAATATATAATATTGCCTGCATTGTCCGCCAGTTTCTATCCCTTCTGACTTACCCTTGACAGTTTGATCTACTCTGCCGAGTTTTATTTGTTTATTAAACCATATTTCATTTCATTAACGCTCTTTTATTAGTTTCTCATGTATCTATCTATCTATCTAGCTTTGTAATTGAATCTTTTAATATAATTTTCACCTACTTGCTGATTGAATTGTAAAATTTGCACTCGTGTCGAGGACTGATGATAATAAAATAATTTAAAAACTTTATCTTAGTATCCTGATCAGGATCACTAATATGATACTCTGTAGAATCATTATAACCCATGAGCAGAATGTTTTTTTTTTAGTTTTCTTACATTTCAATATTATTATTTAATATTATACTCCATGCTATAAACTTAATTACTAAAATTTTATTAATGTCTTTAGTGTAATATAAAATGAGTATACATATAGCACTGATTTCGGTAAGTCACTGGTTGGACACACTGAAAATCAGCGCCTTGGAAAAAAATTCATGGCATTATGCTGAGTGTGCTCCTGTTCCCAGATGACGCCTTGACACATACTAGTATAGGTATTGTATAGTTTGTAATATGTAGTATATTGTAATTTGTATTGTATAGCCAATATTATTTGTAAATTATGTGTTTTTTTTTTATGTTATTTGTGATGGCGTCATTTTGGAGAATAAACCTTTCTTTCTTTCTTTCTTTCTTTCTAATATAATAACATATTTTATAAGTATTATGAATCCCAATCAGATAAGTCCTCAATTTAACTAAGTATAATCAAATTAAATTAAATCTACGAATAATGTGGGGTCCAGCCAGAGGTTGCAAAAAAAGCAATTTTTATTTAATATATGAATAATTTACAATAATTATTACAATTAATTATTACAACTAAGTGAGGTGACTCTAATTCGAAGTTTGAATCTAGAATGAATTCACACGGTTAAATATTAGATCCAGATAATATAACACAGTAGACACGTTATGCTGACTCGGTGCCTCGTGATTGTCGTAAGCTGATGCAACGCTGCAGATCACCTAGATTAGGGCTGCGTTAACATACGTTACACCGAAAAAACTAATTATTTAAGAATTTTGTGGCGTTTTGTAATTTTTTTCTTATTTTCCAATATTTCCTTGTTTATTCAATGTATATAATGGTACAGTATTGGTAAGAAATCACTTTATTATTACTTTACTTAAAAAAATACGTGTGGCACTCGGGGACTGCCGCGGTAAAGCTATTGCATAATATTTTTGTCAACTTATGCAATTATAATTATTTATTTATGTAGTATTTTTTATTTGTTTTTTTCTTTGATTATTTGATATTCAAGTTACAGCAGCTATTCTACACTCATACGTCTAGTCGCACGCACACAAACACCGAGCCGAAGTCTGCCGAACTGAAGCGACGTTACGGCGCCTCTACACGTTGGCCAACACAGCCCAGCAAACATTTTTGTCATATAATCAAACATTTACCAGACTTTGAGTCTTTTTAAAGTTATTTTACAGTATTTTATTTTACTCTTCGTCACATACTGGTGCATTATGCGTCCGAATAGTCATATACATTTTTTGTCGCATAATAATGCCATGTAAACGTCCTTTCGACATTTTTTACAACAGTCATATAACGGCGTCTACGACGACGTCTATAAAACTTACTTATACAACTTTTCGTCGAGTAAACGTTTTCGTAGTATAAACGTGATAATACTGTCAATTTTGTCATATAATTACCTTTTTAAACATCTGCTAAACGGATAATAATTGTTTAAACGTAGTATTTGTGACCATTATATATTAGTCGAATAAGTATTACGAGTGCTACCTGTATACGTCCTAGAGTATCTCAAACGTGATTATACGACCGCCATTTAACTAATACTCATATTAAAGATTTATAATAACCTTATATACAACATCCACCATTTTGAAATCCAATTTATGCGAAGAGAAGAGAAGGGAGAGAAGAGAGAAGTAGAGAAGGGTTCCGTATTACATTTAAATGCAAATGTAACCAATCAATTTAACCAAAATGCTACGGGTATACCCTGCAGTTCATTTTCCGAAGTTCAGAACTCTTGTTCATTTTCCGAAGTTGAAGACAGTTATTTATCGTCCGAAAATGAAGATAATGTTGATAAACTAGACACTTCAACCAAAAATGATGACTTCAGATACCATTATAAAAAGTGGGCTATTGATTTTAATATTCCACAAGTTGCATTAAAGCAATTAAATGTAATTCTAAACAAAAGAATGCCCTGTTTAGTCCTTTCAGACCCAAGGATGCTTTTTAAACGTAAATAAGATGTACAAATAATTCTTATTGACGATGGTCATTACTGGCATAATGGTCTTATTGAATCTTTAAAGACGATTTTACAAAACCTAAATGATAAACCGAAATGTGTTTCGCTTAATGTGAATATTGACGGACTACCATTGTTCAACAGCTCTAAGCATCAAGTGTGGCCTATATTATGTAACATCCACGAAATACCAAATTGGGGCACATTTGGTATTTTTGTATTACTTTTGTGGTGGGTATTTATGAAGGTACAAGTAAACCATCAAATGTATCCGCATTTTTTCATTTTTTTGTAAGTGAATTACAAGAATTAAATGTTTAATAATTTGAGAATTGCATCGCAAGATGGGGTCGATACATTGATCGAAGTTAGTCAGAGCCTTCATATGCAACTCGCCAGCAAGAGCCTTTGTTAAAGGTGAGTATCCTAATCCCAAATATGTAATTTAAAATTTTCTACTTTAAATTACATATTTGGGATTAGGACCTTTTCTACTTTTACATTCTTTTTTCTACTTTTCAAGTAATGTTTTATTCGAAACTGAAACAGTCATCCCGGTCAAAATCAGCCAGGAACTTCGTTGCATTATTGTACCGGCTTAGATGGTCAAGTGGCAGCAAGCGCTATGACATAAAAATGATTATGAGTTCGATAACCAACGGGAATATAGTGAAACGTTTTTGTTTAGTAGTAGTAATTTAAATAAAAGTGAATTAATTATATTTTATATTTTACAGGAGTATGCAAATTTAATGCCAAACATGGTTGCTTGAAATGTTCAGTGGTCGGCGAGTATAGTCATAAATCGCACACAGACGTATTTTACAAAGACTGATTGCCCACGCACTTTTATTATACAATTTTATTATTCAATTTATTATACACTTTTATTATTCATGGGTTGCAGTGGGCACGCACCATTAGGTGGAGCGTTAGTTCGTTCGTCACTTAGCATTATAACACACACACACACTCACACACATGAATGACTTAAAAAGTAACGCACGTATCCGTTGAGGTGCGCGGCGGGCGCGAGCGGAGGCGCAGGAGCGGGCGCGTGGAGCGGCGCGTGGCGCGGCGAGGCGGGCGCGCGCTTGTCTCGCTCGCGCAGCATGTTGCTTTGCGTGTCGATTCGTTTTAAGAGGTATGGAGATCACCACAAGTAAGATTCTCCTTTGCTAGCATTGCCAATAGATATGATTGAACAATTTCCTGTAGGAGATTCTCTACATATTATTGAATTGGGTGTTATGAAACGGTTAATAATTGGTTGGAGGGATGGAAATTTAGGAAATCTAATTACAAAATGGCCTGCAAGGGAAATAGGAAAAGTCTCTCAATTTTTGCTATGCTGTCAGATGCCAAAGAAAATACACAGGAGTATTGAGTTTCGAGCTTTTCTGCTCTATTTAAGTTTTGTGATATTAAAGGACGTATTAGATAATGCAGCATCTCATCATTTTCTGTTCTTTGTATCAGCTGTAACTATTTGTACAAGCGAGACACATTTTCAACTCCTACCAGTCGCAGAAACAATGTTAAAGCACTTCGTTGACAATTATGGCCAAGAGTACATTACAAACAATGTTCACAACTTAATACACGTAGTAGACGAAGTAAAGAGATTTTGAACCTTGCCGCTGATTAATAAAGAGACATAATATTGAAGTAGAGAACTTAAGAAACGATATTAGGCATAATTGCCCTACGATAAAGAGTTACAAATATGGAAGTAAACTTAAGACAGTGATTAAATTAGAATCTTTTATCCTCTCTACTGATAATGGAGATAAGTGGTTTCTTAATAACAACAACCACCTCGTTGAATTTTGTTCGGCTACTTGCAACGAGGGACGTATGCAGATAATTGGAAATCGAATTGAAAACTTAAGGAATGATGTTTTTGAAACGCCTATTAAATCTTCATATCTTCTATCTATGAGAACAAAATTTCGCAAACTGAAGCCATATATTATATTACTGATATAAAGTTGTAAGTTGGTTAGCGTTACATACAACTCAAATATATATTTTGCTCCGCTTACTCATACATTTAAGAAATAGGTAATAAAGAAGGCGGTAAAAAATGTTTATTATTTATTAATGTCATTAAAAATTACAAAAAATAAAATGTACCAAATATACATACAAAATCGCAACATAAAAATAAATGAAATTCAAATTAGTAATATTTTACCTGCTAATTAACTCTATAATTAAGAAATGGAATATCCACTGAAATTGAAAGATTTACCATTTTCTGTCGTCTCCACTATTTTAAAAGGCATTTTGCTAAAAAAACAACAAGTTATTATGGACAACAAAAACTTCCCAAGTATCGATTTGTTCCTAAGTTATCTTATTATAAATTTAACATTAGCTCTTTATATTATAATTCTACCTATTATGTTTTGTTGCTACTTGATAATTTGGGTTTCTTCAAATCTAAGAGCCAAGCACCCACTTCCTATTACTGACAACGTACTACAACCGACTGAACCTATAATACACTATATATATTATACTAAGCGAAAGTGCGCGAGCACATCGCCGCATTGGCCGGCCTAAAGAGCGAGCGAGAGCGACGTATTGGCTCTATGTTAGTACAGAACGCCATCTGTACTTACATAGAGCCAATACTACAATAATAGTTAAAACTCTATTCGGATTCAATTGATAAATTACGCTACTAAAATTTAACAAGATATAATTGTACATTTTCTAACAGAATAAATAAAAGTTATGAAAAAGCTAAATTTTGTTTTTATAGCTGATTGTGTGAGAGGCATAAAAATAATTACAACTGTAAAGATTTTTTTAACTTGTACCAATAGTAGTAAATATATATTATAACTATTACTTATTAAGTTGAAGCGTGATTCCAAAATTCTTACAATATATTTAATGATTCAAATTTAAATATGTAGATAGGTATGATCAACTGACTAATAAATTACAATATTCACATTAATTACAATATTCACATTCGTCTTCTGGAAAATGATTATAGATAGCAAAATATTTACAATGGGGGCACCAAAATAAACCGTAACGTAATAATTTTTTTACATTTTTGTCCGTTAAAACAAAATGTAACGGTCTATTTCTACGGAATATCTGGGAACCACATCCATAACAACGAGAACAAAAGATAAAATGAGTAAATGACCAGGGCCATTTCAAGTGTGCGCGTATCATTTCGATGAAGTCCATCTTTGATAAAAACTTATCAACATCCATATAATTGTAGATCATTGTTGGGTTTACCTAAAACAAAAGTATTATTTAGATTTAACTAAATTATAAGTCACGCAAATCCTTCTGTTCTTAAAATATAAATTCTTTGAACTAAGTTAGGAGTTTATGATTTTATTATTGATCCCTAAATCCACTGCCATGGCGTACACATTTACAATGAACACGCAGTTTATAGGTCGGGAAGTTCTATAGTCGTCAGATAACGCTGTCACTTTATAAATTATTAATAAAAATATGTGAAAACATTAAAATTTTAGAAGCGCATAAAAATTGTAGTACAAACTTACCTCACATTAATCAGTAAACTCGATTGCACAATGGTTTACAACTGATGAAATAGTTTTATCACCTCAAATAACAATGAAAAAAATGCAATATTAACTCAGCTGTCAAAAACTGCCCCATTGAGTTAATGTGATATATAATCTGTTGTATTATTCGTTCAATACAAGTTGCATCATCTTTAAATGACAATAATACAACGACTACATTATATAAAAGTCATACCTGCGCCATTACTCGACACGAACTCGTCGCGACAATTATCATTACACATCTAGTCGAATCGCCAATGTATATATGACGACTATGCGACTAAGTAGGTATTCATATGACTGTTACACGAAACTCTTAGCATCTTAAGTTGAATAAAATGGGCCCTAATGCCGTCGAGTAAACGTCTTTATGATATTTATACGATTATACCATATAACATTAAGTTGACACCACAACGTCTACTCAACGTCGTAAATGTTTGTTGGGAGTGGCGAATGTAGTGGCCAATAGCATTGGCCAACGTATAGACGGGGTGTTTGGGCTTCATTGGTATGTATTGGAACGATGGCCCACAAGTTGGCGCGAGAACCATGTGGTGTCGGTTTTTTACAAAAGATCAAAGGATTGTTGACAGAGTTTGGTCGCCGCGTCCACACGTTGGCCGCGAGTTTAGTTTGCTACAAGCTCCCGGTGATTACACGCATCTGATTAAAATTTTATATTCACGCTTTGTAGGGTGGATGGCCCAATTACCAGCCTTTTAGTGCCAATTTCAACTTTAAACATTCCTACTACTTTAATTAGCACGAGACAATTATTTTTAAACATTTGTTTTAATCGATAAGCTATTTATAAAAAAAGATAATGAACATTTATTTACAATCAGATTATTACGAGAACAATTTTAAAATGAAAAAAAAAATGAGGCACGTCGTTTATACGTGGTAGAACCATGCAACAGAATATCAATGTAAAATAGTAGCTTAATGATTGTGTGTTTCGTATAGTGAGTGTAGAGACACTTTTTAAATGAAACGAGGCATTTCATCTTAGTCCTCACGGGTGACAACGCATCTGCATTTTGATTCGTAATCGAGGATAGATGTAGATGTCTGTAGGCAACAGCAAACACTTACCATCAGGTGAAGTGTGTGCTAGTTTGTCACCCTATCCTAGATAAAAAAGCGTCGATTTCTTATAATTTAATCGTGCAAGTTTTCGAATCATCATCATCATTACAGCTCTTCACAAGTCCGCTACTGAACATCTTCCTCCAAAGAAAGCCGCAAAGCATGGTCCTGAGCCACTTTCCTTGTCATGAGTTTTTCATTTATGTTCTAAGTTATAATTAGTACCTATTATTAAGTCAGTGTTAATTATATTTATTGCTATTGTTTCCAAAAAATAATTAAATTACAAATAAATTATAAGGTGTTTTTTATATACATCAAATGTCTGATAGAAAAGCAAGTACATGTTTTGCTAAACTTTATAAACAAAACCCAATTTTAAAACCTAGACTTATCGATTATAACTCCTTTAACTTTAAAATAAGTTTAGTTCTAATTAATGGTATTTATTCCAGTTTCTGATGCATGTAAAGAATAAATAAAGCTAATCGTATATCTATTTACAGCCCATTAATATTCACTATTCTTTTATAATTATTTTATAAAAACGTTACCCCCACACTTGGATTTTCTCCTGTATCGCGCAGGCAACTTACAAACATAAATTGCATAAAGACACACATCCAGACCCAAAACAATTATTTGTAGGATATACAAATACTTGTTCCGTGCGGGATTCAAACCCGCTACTCCTAGCACAGTCACTCATTGCCAAGCCACTGCGCCACGGAGCCGTCGTCTAAAATAAAATAAATTCGTCCGCACATAAACGACGTTAAGCCCGGTTTACATTTTGAGAAGTGACAAGTGCGAGTGACAATGACAAGTGACAAATGACAAGTGCTTAGTACGTGTGAACAGGCAGTGACAAGTGATAAGTGCGAAATGAAAAGTAACAAGTGAATAGCGGCCTGCTCTATTCTCTGACAAGTATCTCCGCCCCGCACTAACCTTGCTTTCCGCTCAGTCACCCACCGCCACCCCCGTTCTAGCGGCGACGTCAGAATATACACGTGTTGGTTATAATAGTTATTAAATAAAATATTTTTGTTATATATATTGTATACATACTCATATTTATAATAATTTTGTTTTATTACGAAGTGGTCAGATAGCAATAACATTATATTTGTCAAGGAATTATTGAAACACGAATATTTACACAATATTAAATCGCTGAATTTAAAAAAATAAAATGATGCGAGACGCTGCTATGCCCTCAATATCTCAATCAATGGGAATGGCCGGTTTCGGCGCAAAAGAAGTAGGTATATGTGAAGTTAAGAAGCATTAAGTTTACATATTACCAAGAAAAGAAGAAAATTAAAGACAGGCTTAAATTTTTTCCTTGTTATATAGCTTTAAGACACATTTTCTCACTTAAGCTATTTTAGGAAATTGGTGTGTACCAATATCTTTGCAATAAGACACTTCACACATCTTTTTAATCAAAAAAAGGTAAAATTGTATGATGAGATACCAGTTTTAAACTTTAAAGCTGTGCTAACGCCTCTTTGACAATTACCAACCCAATTTCACACTCGAAGATTTCACATAATAATGACATCCAATTGCCACATGTATGAACACCAACTTGCTACTTGTCACTTGTCATTTGTCACTTGTCATTGCCGCTCGCACTTGTCACTTCTCAAAATGTAAACCGGGCTTTAGACAATGCACGGCCTTCAAGCCACACCTCCGTGCCCGTCGGAGTGGGGAGCGTGAGGTTTTTTTTCGTTACGGAATTTCTGGATTCGGTCCCCGCGCTCAAGGCCCGCGATAGAAGCTATGCAATAGCTTAATAATAAAGCATCTAGTTTTGACATAAATGTGTCACTAAGTTGAACATGACATATCATACGAGTATATACAAGAAGCATTAGATAGAAGTTTTAGCGAACTGGGTCGCAATCTTCAATTATGGAATACGAAGCTATTGCGCATTTTTATTGCAACGTGCACTTATGGCACTTAATGTTACGTACGAAACAGATAACGTACCGGAAGTTGTCGTCAAGATCGAAATTATCAAGGGAGATTTGTTTTTAACTTCGGAATTTCTGCGCAAATCTGTAGATTTCATCCTTTTAATATTTATAATTTACGTCATTTAAAGTTATAATAAAAAGTAGTGGTATTGGAGAAATATTCAAAGATAGGCAGCAGCGCCTTCCTAATGACAACTACAACATAAATACTTCGGTTGCCAACCCACCTGCCAAGCGAGAAAACTATGACTTTATCTCTGATATAAAGAAATTTATGGGAAAAATGTTATGATGATGATGTTATGACTAAGGAATTATTCCTTCGCGCTGCTTCTTAACTCCTGCTTATTTTGTCTTGACGAATTTCACTTGACTACCAAATTTATTACATAATTTTTCAGACAATCAGGGTTTCTCAGAAAGTTTTCCTTCACCACCGAGCAAAATTGAAGGATGGTCAAATTGGCCTCTAAGCTTAGCGTGCTTAGTTGAGCAGGATTTCACGTTGCCACACCTCTTGCAACTTTATAAGGCGCAACCTCTCATGAAATACCGTTCTCATCTCTGGGCTAGGGTACCAGTCTAGAGTTCCTCTCACATGACCACATCCAGCAAAGAGCAACAAGAATCGTCAACAACAGAGTTCTTACTGATTAGCTTGATCACTAGCATTGCGAATGTGAATGTTGAGAAAACAGCACAAGAAATTCGCTTCCTATTATTACTTTAGAGCATTTAGTTTAGATGGGTACTTTCAAGAAAAGAGCTTATCCAATTTTAAAAGACTGGCAAATGCAACTGAAACCGACGTTTCATCCAATAACAAGCCACTATTGGCTTTGGTAATTCGGATGCTTTGCAACCCAATAATTTTGGTTGGATCTACGCAAAACTTATTTGAAGTTTACCAACAGTGTGAAAATGTTTTCTTTTTATATAGCAAATGTGTAAAAAACACCTGTCCACCGAAATCCAACACGTTATGTAAGTATTTCACGACAACAAGCTTTAATACTCGCTTAGGTTTTAATCACTGAAAGAAACTGGCCACAATCGCTTATGTGCCAGCTATATGTCAAAGGAGTCCCAAACACATATATATTAAAGCGGTCTTCAGAAGGACGTACAACAAACCGCCGAAGAAGATTAGTCAGTTTTTACCATTCGTCAAGTACATTAACTTTCTACAGGTTGCGGAAGTGTAAACGTTTGATTGTGAATGTGGAGATAAGGAACATTAAACCGAAGTATAACATGATACTTTAACCACGTATAACAGATTACTTTGTCTTGACGTGAAACGCCAACGCTAAATTTAGTGATATTAAACGCGATAAAATTTGTAATACTAGTTTTTCTTTAACAATTTATGTATTAACGCGTATAATTATACAATTATTCACGTATCAACCTGCTAATAAACTAATATATCGATTATTCGAGGCTGGTGATTGTGATTTTATCAACCTTCCAGTATAATGTTATACAAAATCGCGCGAGTGATATTAATCGTGAAGTTTATTGCTGAACTAACGTGTGGCTAAAGATGTAAATAATTAATGTTTTGAGGGCAATTGCCTAAGCGTTGTAGTCGAAACTAACGGCTGCTTTCTAAGTATGCAATATGCACTTGCAAACGGTGAATTAAACACTGACAAAATTAGTACTTGCATTACAATATAACTGAAATCTAAAATATATCCTCGAAATACCTGCTTTCCCTGATAGTAAGTAATAGGTGGTTATTTTTGACAAAGTCGTAGTTATTTTCATTACTATACGAAATTTAGGTTTTAGCTAAACGTAAACAGCTTTACTTAAACTGTATAAAAACTTTACTCGTATAAGAACAACCAATACCCCATGTCGCCACGTGAGTATCGTTAGAAGCAACAGAGTAAAACTGAAACAGCAAATGGATAGCCGCATTTTCCTGAAATTAACTCAAAATTAGAAAGACTGCGGCTGCCCAGTATCATGTCCAGTATGCCATGCGAAGCAATTATGGCGAAATCCCCTTGTGTGGTAATGTATGTTCAGCAGTGGATTTTTATCGACTGTAACCAGAACCAGCTTCACCTGCTTTTAGACATGAATAAATTGAACGCACCTAGTTGTTGCTAAACCTTTAGGTACAACTGGATAAATAAAATATTCTTGTTCGCTCTGTTACCGGATCAATAGTTACTTCAACATCTCGTAACTGAATAGTTGGTCTGTGGTTGAAACATAGCTGTTGGCCATGAGGTTAGGGTTGGAATCTCGGATTGGACTAAATAATCAGTTATTAAGTTTTTCTGTCAAGAAATTCTCTGAGCTGAGTGAGGTGTATCAGAATCGTGCCAAATGGAAGTCCGTAGTCTCTGCCTACTCCTCTGGGGGACAGGCGTGAGTGTTTTTTTTTCTCGTATTTAAACATTTATACACGAAAAAACATATGGGAAGTAGTGCAGTAAAAATAAAGTAATAATGAGTGGCTGTCCTAGGGCGGTGCGAGCGGTGCGACCGCATCGGGCGTCATCATCGAGGGGACGCCGAAATCAACAGAAACGGTACAATCGGCCATCGGGCGCCAATTCTTTCTTATTACTAATATTTCGTTTTGTCGACACAATTAGCAAGTCAAAGCACGAGTATTTTGTTACTTACAAGCCAGTACTCTACGGAAAAAGGACTTACTGGCCTCTTTCTTGATGCAATTATACGAGAGTTTGTTTTAGACATGAATGATTTTCGAGGTCAAAGATACAATAATGGTGCGAACATGGCAGGAAAGTTAAAGGTGTTCAAACTAATTGCCAAGGCTTCCTCCTTGGACTCTACTGTCTGCGCATATTGGTGTGTAAAATAAACAAGATGATCACCAGTTGAGCGAACCCACGGAAACCATACTGGCGGTTACTAATCAGCTAGTGCTCTTAGAGATACCGCATAAGCTGTCAGTTAATGATGGACTCCATTATTTTTGCAAACAAGGAGGTGACGGCGATAGACCAAAAAAGGGAACCACTTTGATACATCCAACTACAGACAAAAGACATAAACTAAGACCATTTGATGTAGTTTTGTGGATCAATACAATAAATTAATAGTAAAAAAGCAATTTTAACGAACCTAAAAAAAATCACATTCAAATTGTTTTTAAGTATCTTCACAATTAATTTGTAATAAACGTATTATTTTAACCTTCATAAATTTAGAAATATTATTATTTTAGGCAAACAAGGGACATAACATCTGACTGACTTAAAACAGCTGCTAAATCTGAACACGCTCTATGTAGCATAATTTGAGTGAATATTCTATAGCCCCACATAATCTTTTGTTGGGTATATAGAATATTATATATAGAGATTAAAATACTGGTGGATATAGGCTTTAGGTAGAGCGTCACCTTAGAGATATTAATAGCCCCTGATAAAATCTATAATATAATCTATCTACCCGTGGCACATCTCTGATAAAAGCACAAAGTACAAAACGAAATATAGGAGGTAATAAAATACAAAACAAAGAAAATTTAATGAAAAAATCATAATTTAACTCACAATGACCAGAAAATCCAGACTATGAAGTTGTAGATATTATGAATGTTGTAAATTGTAAAAAATAAAAACTCACCAACTTTTGGGAAGCTCCTGATAACATTCGCAACAGCGAGATAGCATCCATACCAACTCGGTGATTGGCGGTTCACCACTGTGCGATTTACAACAAACATAGAATACCAGCGTAAAATAGCAGCCTAATATTGTTGTTTTTCGTACGGTGAGTGTAGAGATCCGGAGCCTTTTTATACAGGAAATGAGGCATTCCATCTTAGTCCTCAGGGGTGACAATGCATCTGCGTTTTGATTCTTAATCGAGGTTCGATGTAGTAGATGCCTATGGGTCACAGAATCCACTTACCATTAGGTGGACTGTGTGCTCATTTATCACCCTTATTCTAAAAAAATATGTATCAGACGAGCCCAAGCAATGTTCTTTTAATTTTGTTTTAAAATCCACTTGTTAGAGGATTTTCTTATTGCTAAGGGAAGCGCATATCAGACTCGTACAGCTGTAACAGCTAAGGAGTTTGAAAGAAAACCAATACGGTGAGAGTTAATTTGCTTGTTTTGAACCTTCACTGCAAATTTGGCTGGCTATTGCAAAATCACCATGTATTTTATTTTTCTTAAAAGGCGGATTTATACAAGTAATACTTTTTTAGAATAATATAAGATTTATTAAGAATAGTAATTATGTTGAGGAAACGTTAATTGTTACAAATATTTAATTAAAGAATAATGTGTGTATGTAAAAGTTATCTTTTAAATATTAATCAGACTTGGTCGATAAAACGTATCTATTTTTAGTTCTACCGCTACGCAGTTGATGTAGCTCACTGATGTATTAAGAACTAGTTGCTACCCGCGGCTTCGCCCGCATGGTCACTGGGAAATGAACTATCCATTGCTTTTTGAATTAAAAGAAAACTGAGTTTTATAGATTTGTCAGAGATGCAGCGATTAAAAGGAAACTGAGCAAAATTGATTCGTCAGCCTATTTAAATGTTTTGAAACGCAGCGTATAGGAAAGCATGAAAATAGCCTGTTTATTCCAAATGGAAGTGGGATATTTTTTAATTAAAGGAAACTGAGCATAATTATCCGTCAGGGATGCAGACTTTTGAAAAGAAACTGAGCTAAATTGATTCGTCAGAGATGCAGTTTTCTGAATTGAAAGGAAACCGAGCCAAATAAAAGATCCGTCACAGTTGCAGCCTTTTGAGTTGAAAGAAAAATGACCTTAATAGGTCCGTCAGAGGTGCAGCATTTGGAATTGAAAAGAAACTGAGCTAAATAGGAAATTTTGAATTGAAAGGGAAGATCTGTAGGAATTCTGATTAATTAATTGTGGGAATTTTGGAAAAAAAAACTAACTGAACACTATTTTAAGACAAAT
This sequence comes from Parnassius apollo, assembly GCA_907164705.1. NCBI lineage: Eukaryota > Metazoa > Arthropoda > Insecta > Lepidoptera > Papilionidae > Parnassius > Parnassius apollo. The sequence goes on along the minus strand of CAJQZP010000220.1, from coordinate 17,354,896 downwards.
TGTTATATGTTTTTCCATTCGGGGAAAGAATGTGGAATTCTGGGCATTTGACACAGGCGAACATGCTACATACAGCTGACCATGAGAGAAGCATGGTTTTTCTAAGTTGACCCCCGCTACCTGTAACGTTTGCCCTTGCGCTTTATTAATTGTCATTGCAAAACTGAGCTTAATAGGGAACTGCAAACTTTTAAATTGAAAAGGAAGATCAGTGGGAATTATATGGATCCGTGGTACAATAACATTTTCACCTTTTCCTACGCCTGTCAAAATTGTAGCACCGATTATGTTCCGTCCAAGATGTGTCACACGCAGCCTTGTCCCGTTACATAACCGAGGAGCATCTAAATTTCGCATTAGCATGACTGGGACGCCTAATTTTAATGAAGCTTATGTGAGGGCACACCTGACAACTCTAGAGAATTTAAAAACTCTACGTGATTTGAAGTGCTCTGTTCTGTGTCCATAACTGTGTCTACTGACAAATACTCTGTTATTTCTCCTGCTACTTCGCTTAATATATCTGAATTTATTTTGTAACGCTCTCATTTTTTGGTGCAAGAATCGCCCTTTCACATAACCATTTGTCTTCATGCATGTTGTTCGTTAAATCTGAATAAACGCTCGCAATTAATTCGGAATGACTGTACTAAATTACAAAAATCTCTCATCAATTTAACGCAGCCCTCAGCATACGTTTCCAACCGCCCATCGCTAATTTTTAATAGTGTGTCAGCATGGTTTCCAGAATTGATATCATTATAAAAATGCACTCTCATATTCGTAGTTAAACTGAATTTTGTCACCCTGTTCCATAAAAAAGACGACTTGAGGCATGCTTTAATTTCGTCTGCAGGTGCGCTTTTGAATGACAGGTAAAGTTTGGCGAAAGTCACCAGCAAGTAAAACCACCATTCCTCCTATTACATCGGTATTGCTGCGCAAATTCTGGAGCGTTCGATTTAGTGCTTCTACAGCTTTTTTATGCGACATTGTACTTTTGTCCCACGCTAAAAGTTTGCATTGTCGTAGCATTTTACCTCGTGCACTTTTTTTGCTAAATTTGCAGATCTGCGATTCTTCCTGGGCTAGATTTAGAAGGAGTTTTAAAACAAAATGTGCAGTGCGGCCCCCGCTTAGCAGCGTGGCGGCTATACCGGAGGAAGCTACGGCCACAGCAATGTTTTTAACTTTCCGTACTTGCGCTAATAATAAATTTAACAAAAGTGTCTTCCCAGTTCCTCCAGGGGCATCTAAAAAGAAAAGTGCACCATTTCCAGATTCAATTTGTCCTAATACTTTGTCAAAAACTCGTTTTTGTTCGGGAAGCAAGCGGGGTACAAATTCGGCTACTTGCTGCTGCAAAGCTGGTATATCGTATTTTGTTTCACGTATAATTTTATCACTTAGTTCATTATCGGTTGTTCGCTGAGGGATTATCATTCCAAAGTCGCTTAATTTTTTACCTACCATTGCCATTACTTTATCTTAAATTTTTCCAAATGCTTCATTATAAATGTGTTCATTGTATGTCATGTTCGCGTATGTCTCCTGTAACCTTCGCAAAATATCTTCTGCTATGTACTCTTTATATTTGTCCTACAATTCATGTGCATTAGATAGCCCGCAAGATGATATGAGAGTTGCATAAAGATCCCTAATTTTGGCTGGTGACTGGCACTGCACAGCTTCCTCCATGGTTTCATCCCAGTGATTATCGTTTTCTAAAAGATGAAGAGCTTCACATGCTTCTCTAAAAGTAGCACATTCCTGACCGTTGACAGTTCTAAGGTTTTTATATCCTGTAGGACCCCGAACATGGTGCAGCAGCAATCGTAAACATTAACATTCAAAATTAGTTACATGGACGGTATACACACGACCAAGGGCATCTGATGACTTTACACCGGGCCAACTTGCAACAGGCGCGCCTTTCATACGACGTTTTCACTCCTTCCTAGATGTGACAGAGGTACATGCTTCTACATTAATGTGGGTATTAAACATTTTACATAGAATGGGCGAATACGGGACAATCCAGCAGTTATCTAAGGTTTCGAATGCTCCAGAGCGAGATTTGATTGTAACTTTCCTGCCACCATCTTCGGGAACTCTGCGTCTGTATAAAGGTTAGCCATTTTCATTGTGCACTGTTTCTTTTAATAGCTGTTTAGGGATTTTCTTTGTACATTTTCCTTCTTTCATACATGGCAATATTGAATTTCATGCTCCACATGGACCGTGAACCATATTTCGGACGATGGTATCATACAATTATTTATCTATCTCAGGATCCGGAATCTCAGCGCTTATTATGTCGTCTATGAGAATGTGGGCATGAGGTAATCCTCTTTTTTGTCATTCAATTGAATACATGAAGCACTGCGCCTCTCCTAAAATTTTCCCTTTGTTAATTACATACATTAATTTTTGTACTTTTTATCTAAATACCCTAGCAACTAAATCGTGTCTGTCAGTACTTTTTTGGCCCAGTATTAGCTCCTCGGTTATTTCTTTCGCTATAAACTGCATCTTGTAAATGTATATAATTCTCAACGCGCAGCTTTTTTTGATTTAAAGATACATAACGGAGACGTTCACTATTTACCTTCACATACATGTCTACCAAAAATTTATGAAATAATTTTCTACACCGGGCTAAGAGGTTAAAATCATTTTCTCGCAACATCATATGATAAGCATAAATATCCATACATGATACTTTTTTGTTCGGAGTAGGCTTCTTTGTGGCCGGGTTAATGAGTGGAATTTGAAAATGATAACCATCTTGTTCTTTGCAATAAATCAATGGGTATTGCAGAGCGTCATAAAACTTGTGTGTATCGGCTACCCGTTGCAGCGTGCTCGCAAGACAATGTCTCGTGAAGAAAATTGATCACCACTAATTACGGCTGCTATTACGTTTATCAAAGGTGCATTGTAGCGCCTTTCATACTCTCCTCGAGAGGTTCGATCTTCGTGAATTACGACTTTATAATCCTCTTCAGGTAGGTTTTCTAAAGCAATTTTAAATTTTTTGACTAAAATGTTACGTTCATACAAGAATCTTTAAATTTTGAACATTGTGTCTCTCTCAACTCCCTGGATAAATTGGCAGCGACGGTCTACCTCAATTTCTTCGTCACCAATTGGTGGAGCCACGTGTTTAAGGCTGCCGAAGTCTAGTTCCCCCGGTCGAACCTTAAACCTATTACGCGAGATATTAATCTAAGTGGACTGTATCTACAAAATGATTCTACACTTATATATGCAGTACATTGCACTCGATCTTCCCTAAGATGAACTTTTATTTGCCAAATCGATGAAAGGAATCCTGCTTGATTAGGAAAACACAAAATTGGAGCGGGTTAAAACAATTATATCAAGCAGGTTATAATATTGGATATTGACTCACGGGGATGTTTCTTCTATGCGGTCGAGCACTATAACTGAGACTTCTGGAACCTCCTCTGGACAGACACTTAGAGAGAGGCGGTGCGCGACTATATCTCACACGAGGTGAGGCGGGTTTCCTGGAGCTCGATTGCTTCCAGGCTAAAGCGGTTTCTACTAGTGGTGCGGTTTCAACAACGGGCGCGGCGGGAAGAGACCACGCGTCGGTCGCGCGTGTCTTATATATCCTCGGTTCCGATGATTACGTGATGTTCTAGAATCATCTTCTTTCCCCTCCCACCCCACCACACCGATGTTTCGATAGGAGGATATGAATGATATCGTTTTAGAAAGGGATAACCGATTTGGCAGCCTACCGTCAAATAAAATAAATACGAATGGTTTTCCGCCCAACCACCAATCAAATATACTTATCTTCACGCACAATCCCTAACGGGGTAGCCAGAGAGAACAGATCGCCAAGTGTCACAATCCTTACATACCTCTTTCGCTTCTTTCAGGTTCATTAACTTCTTCATACATGCACGTCTAGGTATCCGAGTACTCTTGACCTTCCCCTCTTCGAGCAATTTGCTCACATGGTCTTCGAAAGTTAGTCTCGGTCTACCTCGACACCTTTTAAAATTTAATTTCGCTCTATATATTTTCTTCACCAATCGGTCTTCACTCATTCGCTCAACGTGCCCAAACCATTGGAGTACGCCCCTATCAATTTTTGTGATAAGGTCATCTTTCAATCCTGCTATATTGCGAATCTCTTCGTTTCGCTTTCGATCGGCTATGGTAACGCCACACATTTTACCGAAGGACGTCATTTGAAAGCATGAGTTATATTTCCGGATCCTGTTTAAAAAGCACCGTAACTCATTAGCATCATATAAAATGAGAGTTTTCAAAGGTTCTTCTGGTTCCCCAAGTAACGGAAGAGACACTTTGCCATTGCACATGCCTGCGGTCTCATCTTTCCATTTTAAAGCGCTGCAAAATCGACACGCCTTGTCCATCAGTCTGATAACAACTAATCTGTGATTTTATAATCAATCAACTGATCATAATTGAATGCTGCGTCACTAAAAACCGGCCAATTGTTTCTTTGAAAATTTTGTCGACGTTCAGCTTGGAGCTGTGCATTTGCATCTCTTCGCGCCTGTGTCTGTTCTGGTTTTTCAGATGCCCTTATAGTAGATTGACATTCAGCTTGCTCAATGAGTCTGTGTTGAGTTTCATCAGGTGTTTCCGCGGCTCTTAAGGCGGCCTGACGTTCCGCTTGTTCGAATAGCCTTTGCTGAATTTGAGCAGGTATTTCAGTAGCTCTTAAAGTAGATTGACGCTCTGCCTGTTCAAGACGCCTTTGCTGACTTTGATCAGGTGTTTCAGTAGCTCTTAAAGTAGCTTGATGCTCTGCCTGTTCACGACGCCTTTGCTGACTTTGAGCAGGTGTTTCAGTAGCTCGTACAGTAGCTTGACGCTTTGCCTGTTCAAGACGACTTCGCTGACTTTGAGAAGGTGTTTTAGAAGCTCTTAAAGCAGCTTGAAGCTCTGCCTGTTCAAGACGCCTTTTCTAACTTTGAGAAGGTGTCTCAGATGCTCTAAAAGCAGCCTGACGCTCTGCTTGTTCTTGCATTCTCAGTTCAGCATCTTCTAAAGATTCTAGCGATCGAGCTAATCTTTTCGCTTGTCTTTGAGAAGATACTCTTGAAAGGCTGGACTTACGTTAGCGAGGCGTTATGAAGCAAAAAAAACCTATTTATAAAAAAACCTTAAAATACCTAAAAGTAATTAAATTTCCTTTTAAATATTTTTTTAAAAGCAAACCAAAAATATCTAAAAGGAATAAATATTCTTTTTAAATATTTTTTAAATCAAAACAACAAAACCAATTCAAGACACAACACGAATCCGATAGCCAAAAAATCGAATCAACTTAAACCAAATCACAAAACAAATCGCAGAAAACCGAAATCCAAAGCAGTAGTAGTCAATATAAATATAACCAACGAAAAAAGAAATAAGTGTATAGGTACCGTATACACTATCTATACTATTAATATTCCTTTGAAATATCGTTAAACAACCTAAAACAACGAAAACCAATTCATGATTCTAAATAAACAAAATCCAAAATCAAAGCCAGAGTCTAAATATGTATAAAGGAATACCAACCAAATCAACAAAACCGATCGAAGGAAATACACAAATCCGAAAATGAAAGCCAATATAAATCCATTCAACCTTAACCAAATTACAAAGCAATTAACAAACAACGAAATCGAAAGCAGGTAGTCGAATAAGCTACGAAATAGAAACAATTTAAGCGTATAGGTACCGTATGCACTACAAGTTGACGCGTGGCTCAATGGCGTGAGTTAAGTATATCTCAGGAAACATTTCGTTAGCGCGTTTTAAAAACCTAGTAACGAAATCTAGCGGAATCAATTTAAACTATGTACACGTTAGTTAATAAGAATTCCTCAAAAATATTTTTCTTATAATTTTGCACAATTTTTCTTATTGTAATACCGATTCATTCATAACCACATATAAGAACTGTATTCATTTATATTACTAAGGCTTACTAAGAACTGTTTCTACCACAGTTAAATTATAGTTAAGGGTGAAAGCGTGACAGATGGTGATAGCATTTTTCTGATCCATACTTATAATCACGCCTGTAACCCTTGCGGGGTAGGCAGAGCATCAACGGATTACTTAATATCGTCTGCGAGGTTATAGCCTATTCTGTGAATTACAATGCACCAAAACGTTTGAAGAAAATCAGCTGGTGAATTTTATGTTTTTTATCGCTCTCTTCCCGGTTCTGCGTGGAAAAATACAGATCCATACATTTTTTATCTTAATTTTGGTAAAAAGATATAATAATCCAGATATTCTGACTTTCTGTATTCGTCCATCTTACCGTCGTCCTTCTTGTAGAATAACGGTGGTGCCACCTAGCTAAATTTAATTTTCCCACGGGAATGATATAAAAGCTGAAAAAAGTAGCCTATGTCACTCTACAGCCACCGAACTATCCCCATACAAAAATCATGCCATGCCGACGCTCTGTTGCGACGTGAAAGAAGGACAAACAAACACACTTTCGCATTTATAATATTAGTATATTATGGATATGTTACGGGAATTAGTAGCGATGATTGTCTACGGACGTGGAAATAAGTGGCAAATTAAAATGCGGTTTCGTGAACATGAAGGTCTTATGTAAATAATTCACTCGTTAAGTTATAATTATTCACGTATGAGTTCGTGAGGTTAATAATTAGAAGCCAGTAATTTTGTAACTATGAATATTACTAAAATCTACAACATATATTTTACATTAAGCGCACTAGTTTTAATACCGTCATAGTAAAAATGTCAGAAATTTTGAAAAATATAGTAAAATAAAATTGAAACTAAACAATATTGAAACACTTAATATAAAAAAACTAAAACTTATAACTTAAATTTAAATTCAATAGTTGTTTAATATTTTATGGGAACTTTGCTAATGTTTTGCAAAATTATTTGATTATTGTATTTTTTTTAAAATTTGCAATAATACAAGTTTCGTATTCGCAGATGAATAAATATTAAAAATAATCTAGATGTAATTAAATAATAGAATATAATTAAATAATAGAACAACGTGGCAACTAATGGCATTTTAATTGACTTTTTTAAATTAAAAAAGAAAGGAAGAAACATCCGCGATTAGTTGACATTTTGTTTATTGTTGATGGCAAATGCATTATTTTATTGCATTATATATTCATCAATTCTGTTCATCATTCTCCAGTGTACTAAAGTTAGTATATAACAAGATTAAGATTAAATTTAAAATATTCAAAGCATGGACTACGCCTTGGGAAATTGTAAACAAAGTTCAGAAACTTACAGCTAGCGACCCAATTTTAAGGAGTTTAAATATTTTATGTAAAATTAATCTTTTTATTTAGTATAATTTTGTAGTTAAAGGAACTTTTTTATGAAAGTAAATGATATTTTTGATTTTAATGACATTTTTATTAAAGTAGGATAATGTGATTTTTTTAATTCAATATTTAAAGTGATAAACTAGTTTGTATTTCGCTTTAGAATAAGTGGTGACTGCAGCTTGTGACACCAGAAGATAACTACAAATGAGGAACACAGTTGCACAATAGAGGTTCACGGAAACAATATACAGTTGAATTATCACTTATGACGAGAAATGAAGTGTCTCTCAGCCGGTTATAATATTATTTTTTTTACCCCTCGACCGGATTACAACAATGGGTACGATACTGCTTTGTAAAAGTAAACGTGTAGCGATACAGTATCATGATGGTACCAAGGATTGTCTGACAGCTAAAGAGCCCATCTTCATTAGCCCATAAAAATTCCGTTGTAAAGGAGTGCTTTAACCCACGCGACCCACCCCTGACGTCTTGCTACACGTTAGAATAGAATAGAATATAATAATTTTATTAAATATCAACGATCCGCCCCGGCTTCACGTGGATGATTTCTGGATTTCGACAACAGCGCCACCTATCGAGTCCAATTGTGAGTCGTTTAGATCGTCCAGGGGCCCAATGTCGTTCGTTCAAGTCGTTTTTGAGTTTTAATAGGAATATAAGATAATAAAGGAAAGATTTTACTTTATTGACGAACACTGAATATTTTGTAGGTTTCGTTTTTTTTTTCAAAGTATATATTGCCACATAAACGACTTACTAATTCTCTGGAGTTTAGTAACTGACATTTCAAGCTTGTGTATATTCCTAGTACTAATTTAAAGTATACGTAAGAGATATAAATATCTTTGTTCTCGTCGAAGCTATTTATGCTTTTATACAGTGTATGTATTCATACAGTATATGTCCTTAAATATGTAGCTTTAAACTTTTCTCTAAGAGACTCTTTTGTCGCTCTACGTCAGTGGTCTGGGTATTTATGTCTACCGTTGACGAGATATTTATATCGCGACCTGGCATTACGTAGTTGACTCTTAAGGCATCATGGCACGGGATAGAGTGCTGTTAGCTTGTGATAGTTTATATTGCTTTTTTTATTTTTACTTTCACCAGTTTATCGTTATAGTTATAAAGTAAAGAAAGTGCACTGCTGAACATAGGCCTCACCCATATATTGCTTCATAGAGGGGATATTTGCCATAGTTGCTACGTTTAGCAAGCAGACCTGTAACCTCAGTATTTTAGATGTTATTAGGAAGATGCTGCTGCCTATCTCCTGGTTTCTTACCCTCTATCGCCTTTTACGACTCATACGGGTCGTTATGGAGTAGTGAATATTTTTACACCGCCATTATACGGTTAACTAGTTTATTGAAAAAATATAAAATGCTTTTTTTTAAATGGCGGACAAAATATAATACGGTGAAGTAAATTTAGAAAAGAACTGTTACTGGCATTTATGTAGCAATATTGCTTTTGGTTTTAATTAAAATATACCTTTATATAAAATGTATATAATAATTATTGTTGGTGCATGAGCTAGTGATCGCGTAATCAATAGACGACTTAACCGATTGAGATCATATTCATGCATTTTATTTGTTCTGTCAAGACGATAGTTCATACATACATAAACACTCACGCCTGTCACCCAGAGGGATAGGCAGAGACTACAGACTTCCATTTGGCACGATCCTGACACACCTCTCTCGCCTCCTTCACATCCATACACCTACGCATACATGCTCGTCGGTTAAGGGCACTCCTAATTTGGCCCGTTTTCAATAAATCGCCAATTTGGTCGGTAAATTTTCGCCTAGGACGTCCCTTTCCGACTCTGCCATTCACTTCTGCAACATAAATTTTCTTTGTCACTCTTTCCTCATTCATTCTTTCCACATGACCAAACCACCGAAGCATTCCTTTCTTAATCCTGGTCACAACATCATCTTGCAAACCACACTCTTCTCTTATTACACAATTTCTTACCCTGTCATTCAGATTCAGCCCTAACATACTCCTTAACGACCGCATTTCTACTGCGTTTATTCTACTCGTGCTTCTTCTGCCACACCCAACTTTCACTACCATACGTTAAAGTAGGGACAAACACAGTATTGTGAATTGCTATACGAGCCTTTTTTGACACATTTTGACTCTTCACAATAGAGTGCAGGGCCCCATTTACTCTATTTCCCGCATTCACTCGTCGTTCTATATCCTTATCATAATATCTCCCATCCCTGCTAAATACGATATAAGATATACGATAACGATAGTTCATAGCATCCGAAAGGTTAATCAGAAGTTATTTAGTTAAGTAAGTTATTTATAAACTCTATAATCTCTAAAACCTTGAGCTTCATTATAAGGCCAGCTGTGAAGGACCACGTCTCAGAACTATAAGTTATCACTGGCAACATGCGCTAGCTGTACAATCTCGTTTTCAAGTTTTAAGGTATACCTAACGAGAGGATGTGTCGTAATTTACACAACGCTGTCAGGTCGAGTTAAATCCGTCGATTGACCTCGCGGTCTAAGACGGACGTACCTAGTCGGACTATTTGTTCCAGGTAAACATACTCGTCAACAACTTTGAGCCTAGTGCTCCCAACAACTACCCGCATAGGTATGACATGGACGTTACACATGATCTTGGTTTTGTCCATGTTCGAAATTTCCAAAACGGAAGCGGACAAACCAATAAGAGGTGGCGCGTTCATTTGAAGTATCCGTTCCGTAAATGTCGTTGATGTTGCGTGCCGCTTGTGCCACATTGCTACCACGTCGGTACTCATATTCCATAATAACTCGAATTTTCAACGTATCCATTGGGACAAAAAAGATTCAAATGTGATAAAAACATAACGCTTATTTAATAAATAAATGACTACTTTTGAAAAAAGAATTCATGTTTTATAATAAAATTAATTTAAAATTAGAATACTTAGCCAAACGAAAGTTATTTTGATTTCAAATAGCCAGTACGGCAGGGTGGCAATTCCATAGGTAATATTTTATTTATTTAAATGCGTAGCGTTCGCGTAAACATAAGGAATCATTTAATTTAATAATGTTATTTGTAAATTTAAAAAAGAGAATAGTAAGTTCGTGCGGCGGTACTAAAAATGAATATTTACTGCCCTCATACGAATATGTTACAGAATGTTATATTTAAATAATTTCGCTTTCCATCTGAGAACCCTTTGTCTTTGTAAGATTATGAAGCTGGATTTATACAATTCAATTTATATGTTTAAGTTCCCGAATATCGCAGTCTCAAGGTTTAAGATAACGAGTTTCTGTGTAAATTTAAAGAAATAGATTTGAAGACATAACCAAATGTTTTATTTAAGCTTTAATTTAAAATGATCGAGTTAATAACTTTTTATTAGTTATTGTATTTTTTATAGGATTGCGTGTATTGATAATGCTTACCCTTGCTCTTACTGTACATCGCTCCCCTTGGTTATGCCACTATACTCACCGTTAAGTTTTATGGTGCACCATTATAAGCAGTATGCTGCTATTTAACGCTGTGTAGCTACCCAAATTTGTAATAGTAGTAAAACCTGCAGTTCTATCACGTTAAAGCTGCTTTTGTTTCATTGTATATGTTAAGTACTTTAAAAGTTAATTTATCACGTGCTAACTACAATAATAAATATTTTTAGGTTCATTATTTTTATTATATTAGAGTGACAAACGGCTATCAATTCACCTGATAGTAAAGTGGTTACTGCAGCTAATGGATATTTGCAAACTTCAACAAGAATAAAGTCACATTAGGGGCCGATCCTCATTATAATGCCGTTCACAGTTCATTCTCGGTCCGATCTCGGTCTGATAAAATATTATCAAGTAAAAGATATGTGTGTGCATTCATATTATCCGGTAACAGTCAAGTTTCGGTCGAATCCCATTCTATTATAATAAATCAGACCGAGATCGGACCAATAACGAAATGTGAACGGCAAATGAGGATCTGCCCTAAATGTATTGTTACACCTGAAAACTAAGATTAAATACCTCATAGCATTTTCTTCTTTACCAGTCTGCAAAAATCCACTGTTGCTTATTGGCTTCTTCCGTTGTAGAGAAGATTTGACTTGTCACGCTTGGGGATTCGGATTGATGGTCGTAGTATCGGATGCTTACATACCAAGACTGGTGACGTGGTACAGCTACTTGTAGTGTTTAAGGTTTGGCGTTAGATGGTTACACCGCCATCTACAAGCCGTAACAATTTTTTGGCATTTTTTCTAGTGCCATTTCAAGGTACCCATGAGATGAAATAGAGTGATAGATTTTGTAATGCTTTCACGGTATAATCTGTAAAGTTTCCTACTGCCTCTACTATTCTTCAAACTAGCAACACGTCAGTGGGTGCACTGCTTAGCGGTATAAAATATTTGTAAGATGGTGGTACGAAATTTCAACTATTGACTCATGGGAAGAAAAGCATTTAGTACACATTTGCACTTCTCTATTAAAACAATCTGGCAAGCATTATAATAATATTATACAGAGAGTGGTAAACCAAACATAATGCTTTACAATCTAATGTTAGGATACCTTCGTTCATTAGATCTTTAACTATTAATAAAATAATTGACTTAGACTTCACTGTTAATAGCAGATAAGATTAATATAAGTGTAATATTTTATCTTGATATTTTTATGGAAGAAGGAGTAAGTAACTACCGCCCCCTATTAACAACTGGTGTTCTCAATCTTTTAAATAGGAGTAGGGCCTATTCATGAAGGTTCCTAAGTCGTAAAGTAGTTGTAGGAATAAGAATAGTTCTGAAAAATAACACAGTGGTGGACCGTCAATATGACGCCAGATCATACATATATGAACCAATTTAGCAAAAATTGGGTTATGGGCTATTGCCATGACCATGTATCGTGTTCTTTTCAGATTTCACATGTTTTAATTACTTAGTACTCTGGGAGTATCGTAAACTGACGTCAAGAGCTGATTATCAAACTAATATTTACAAATACACACAGGAACGAAACCTTATGGCGATAATTGCCACACTTGGCAGGAAGATAGGCAACCGCAGTATTATATATTTATTCAGGTGTTTTATAAAGATGCTGCCTTCACTTGGTCCATTTTCCTTCTTCGCTTCGTATGACACCTACAGGATGATATGGAATAGTGAATATTCTTACACTGTGTAGTAATTAGAGGAAGATTTTTGAGTAGTAGCCTCGTTCTAGCAAGCGCAGTGTAGGACGTCCCTTTACTGGATGCAGCGACGACTGAAGAAACACGCAAATAGTCGAAAATAATGGATGAAGTCCGACCAGGATCGTATTTTGTGACGATATTGTGGAGAGTTTTATATTCAGCAGCGACCTTATAATGGACTACAGTGATAGAGAAATGTAAGTAAAAAAAAGTTTGGAAAATCCAAAAGTGCACGCTTCATAATCCCATTTAATTATATAAAAAGAAAAATATCTCTTTTTCCATATTTGAGACGAAAGAAGAGATCCACGAGAACATTTTTTTGTAGAAAAGTACCAGTTGTTTTTTACATTTTCATTAATTAAGTACAATTAAACAAGACCAAATTTCCCAGTGATTTTTAAAAGGAACCTGTGCGTTGAGATTCTAAACCTAATAAAAAAAAAGAATTATTTTGATACATTAATTCTAACGACCGTAATCGTGCGCCATCCACACATACAGACATCCGGACACTTACTTATAAAAATAATGTAAACATAAAAATGTGTGATTTTTCTAGATTATATATTTGATATTTGTATTGATATGTGTATTTTTATTATTCTGAAAGTGCAATAGTAAAAAAGAAGACATTTTTCGCTCAGAAAATTACTGGATTTCCATTAAGTGAGAGTAGAGCAACCTCGATGCTTCGCTTATGAGGCGTGCAACATAACTTTTATTTAAACGAAAAAGACACTAGTTTTTCTCTACCTTAGAACGATATCAATAATATGAAAAAACTGACATGTATTTAATAGTTTATATATATATATATATATTACATTACGTGAGTAATTACAAGTAAGAAACATAAGTTTTAGCAAAAGTCTTCTTTGTTCCCTGAGGTTTCGCGGCATCCTACAGGCGCATGGTCCGCATAAGGACTTTCAGCTTTCAGTTTGCCGTTGACCGCGTTTGCGAACAGGCGTCGTTCTTTGTTCCATGCATATAGAGTCGACATACTTGTAAAGTTAAACGTGTAACGGTACTGTTTACTAGTGCAATGTGGTGATTATAGGTTTGTTCATTTGTGCATTTTCGAAGCAAGCTTAAGTTGTAATTACGTTAGTTATTAGTTACATTAAGAACGTTGTTTTTAATACTTTTTAGTTTACATTTTTCGGTTCAGTTTACCGACTTCGGATTTTGAACGAGTAACGTGATTTGATAAGGTAAAATGATTTGGATTATTGCTATCGTTTATTGCTATCACTTTCCAGCGATTTTATCACAGCGATTGATTTAGATTTTACATTATATTACCACTAGACTAGACTTCTCGGGCAGTTCCAGTATATTGATAAATTAAATTGGTTTGTTCAGTAAAAATAGAGAAGAGAGAAGACTAATCTATCATAGCATGGTGTATTAAAAAACATACAATAATAAAGATAAAGAATATAAGTTTCGCTAAAATTATTGATTCTACAATTTCAATAACAGAAGCATTATAATTGTTTTGTAATTTGAATACAAATCTCAGAAATGTCTTTTGTTTTCTTTGATAATCATATTTATGTAGTAGAGGCAGAGTGTATGCTGTAGCTATAATGCGGATCCAGCACGAATCGATCGGCTCGACCAGGGAAGGACTATGCTCTAACAGAATATCAGCGTATAATAGCAGTTTATTGTTGCAGAATTTCATGTGTTAAGTGTAAAAAACCGGACTCTTTAACTGGTTGCAAGGCATTCCATCTTAGACTTCTGCGTATTGATTCCCATACGATAATAGATGTAGATGTCTATGGGCCAGTGTGTGCTCGTTTGCCATCTTTGTTCTATATAAAAATTGAAAAATTCTAAATTTCACTTTAATGGTTTCCATATATTTTATGTGGCATTATAATAATTTGAATCAGATGCTTATTTATATTTAAAATATCATAAATTTACGAAAGGTGAATGTAATTTGTACGTACGACTGAATTGCGCAATTAATATTTATGAAGTTATGTATCGAGCGACTATTGAAATCTAACTACTCTTGAACTCCTCTTAAACGACAGGACCGCTTTTGATAAAATTTCATGTGTGTGGTAAAGTTTACTTGAGAATGGTTTAAATTCAAAATTGGACCCGGTAGTTGGCACTGTCGTCGAGATACAGAAATCATCCAAATCCTGGGTAAATTATTAATAAATAAAAAATATGTTCCTAAAGAAATTTTTCCACTTCTATCCATTTGTAACATTATGCGATATAATATTTACAGTTATTATTTCTTTCATAAAACACAGTTGTTATTTCTTTCATAAAACACTAATAATGCTACCTTATAACTAATACACCCCCTAATAACTCCAAGTAACTTAAAACTCTTATGTTAGGAGTGATTCTCGACAGTAGTCTAACGACATGTTGAACCCATGGCTTTCCAAGTATGCAATTCGCACCCCCATTAATATAAAATCGCTTATTTGTTTGAAAAAATATCGAAAATTTACAAAAATTTACTCTTACGACTGAAATTTGCGATTAATAGAACTAAATTTCGAATTTTGTTAAATTAGTCAGGATAATATTTTAACTAGAAATTAGCAGATTCTTTTAAGGATTTTTTTTAAAGTTAAAAATTTAAGATCATCTTAAAAATGACCTATTTATGTGGTTCTGTCATATTATGATAGTCATGATGACATTAGGTGTCCGAAATGGGTATTAACACATTTAATTAACAAAAGTCTATAAACAGTCGTGTTATCATTGGCATAATTTATACGTTTTTGCACGAGTAAATGAGACCAACGAGCAAACACCTGGCGGTAACCGGATACTGTGGCCAAAAGGCACTTACATGTATCCTCCATAGAATCAAAATGTAAATACGTTGTCACCTTGAGAACGTGGAGTGCAAAGGAGAAATGTCTTGATACAAATACAAAGGGTCGTTGGTTATCTATATTAAACACAGGAAACACAGGAGCATTATCTCCTTTTTATTTTTCTACGCCAGTGTGAGCTTGGTTTTTTCTCGATTCAGACGTCACATTTACGCTGCAGCACAAATACAGCTATAAAATAGCTATACCAAATACAAAATGCATACTACGTGCTACACAAGTATATTACTCGTAGCCACGTTGAGTAGTGGTGACATAAACATTTCATTTTACGTTCTTTTGTTCTTTAGTGCTTTGTTATTCCGGAGATGTACTTAAGATGTACCAAAGAACTTCAATACAAACTTGTTTATTCTGAGGTATCTCAAAGGTTAATCAACCGATGTAGCCGAAATTTGGTATTTATAGTCATATATATTAAGTCTATATGACTATAAATACCAAATTTCGAATTTCTATTTATTAAGTATATATTAAGTCACCATGTAGTGACGGTTAAAAAAATCCGTCCCTTCTCTAACCCTTCTATCTCTCCGCGAATTTATTGACCCGCTTTCGTATTTCAGAAGGTTTTCTTAATATTTTCGAATAAAAAACGCCTAGATCAGTCCTGACATTGCTCTATTTGTTATTAAATTTTCATTACAATTGGTTCAGGGATTCCAAAGATAAGCCCAGGCAGACACGCAACACACAGATAGACAGATATAAGTTTTAAAAATTATTATTCATGTCTTAATGGCATGCAAATAACCCTCTCCACTCAATATTAGGCAGTTATTTCAATATTCAGCTCAATATTAATTCACTTCATTTTTATTTATAAGTATAGAATTGGATAAAGAATTACTTGATGGAAAATAAATACTTCTCAAAAGAGTTTTTGTATTTTGGCATATGTCCGTATTGGCATATTTCCTTTTGTCCCTTTGTGATATTCTAAAACTATTAGGATTTGTCTTAACTTCCGGGGTATCAAAGGTTGCATTTAATGGTAAAAGAATATTTCCATACGCCGCTCGCAAAATTTAATGACGTGCTAGCTTGAAGTGCTTTCTGAAAAATGGGCACGAAATATTCTTAGTTAAAAAAAAGTCACTCTGGTCTCACACTTTGTTTTAAGTGTCTTTAAAAAGGATGAGGTTCTCAATTTAAGTGTGTTTTATTTTGTATGTAAGTATGTTGCGCGATATATTCGAAGTTTGTGAACCAATTTTATTATTTAAATTGAATGATGATCCTTTTGTGGCCGTGGAAGGAAAAGGGGAGATCTTCCGCCGGGCATGGTGTATGCCCGGGGAGCGGCAAAAGCTCCGAGTGTGTTGAGTTAGTTGTTCGTATTTCATATTATGTACTGTTTTACTTCAGCGCCGCCACACTTTTTTATTAAATCTGTTATATTTTGGGGATGGTCCCATTTAAATTTGGAGAAAAATTCAACCCCTAATGGTAGCAAATAATTAGCAATTTGAAGTCGGTGACCAAATCTTCCTGATAACAGCTCGAAATAATAAAAATCTACGGTTGCCAGCTTGCCCACGGAGCGTGGCAACTATGGCAAAATCTCTTATGAGGCAATCTTTGGGAAAGGTCCATGTTCAGCAGTAGGCTTTTATAGGCTGTAATGGATGGGATGGGTTATTGTTTATATATTTTTATAGAGTAAAAGTAACAAATAAGCACACAGTCCACCTGATGGTAATTGGATGCTGTGGCCCATAAACATCTACATTTAGCCTTAATTAAGAATTAAAACACAGATGTGTTGTCACCGCTGAGGACTGAGATGGAATATCCCGTCTACAGTCAAAAGGTCTCCGGTTCTCTACACTCACCATACGGAACTCAGAAGTATTAAGGTGCCATTTTACGCTGGTCAAGCCGACATATTCTTGCTACAACCACAATATAGCTGCGGCATGATTCTATCACGTACACGTATCATATTATTATTTTATTTGTTGTTAAACTAGCGATCTGCCCCAGCTTCGCACGGGTGATATCTGGATTCTACAGTAGCGCCCCAACTTCTGGGTCCAAATACGCTTATAACCTTCACGAAGTTGCAAGTAATATGTTGACAAAGTTTTATAGCAATCTGATGTTAACGCCGAAAATTTACTTCAATAACTAGCAACATACATAATTCAACAATGGAATTGTAGGATCTCTTTATGTATTAAACATAAAGAGAATGAACTTATCTTCCTTATTAACAAAATTTAGTCCACTTGTTTTTGCCACCCAGGAGATGTGGGCTTAGACTTGACTCCCAATTTAAGATTCGAGGTTATTCATGCCTTTGGGATAATAGGAGCGATGGACGTGCCTGTTCCTCCATTTTGATTTTATAGTGGCGCATAAAATACGAACAAACAAATATTATTTTTTATGTATTGAAAAAATATATTGCAAGATTCAAATTCACAAAGTAAACCGATATAGTTTCGATAAACTACATGCAATCACGATACAACCATAGAAAATTTATTTAGTAGATTTCAGTATATGATAGAACATCTACCATATTATCATCGACATCGGTATCGATAGTGTAATCGCTAGTTGAAGAATTTTAGTGTTTCAGTTTCAGACCGCGAACCCTGAGTCCGTTGATGAAAACCAGATTTACTGTTGGAGATGATTTGTTTCCTTTGTAGGCGTGTGAATGGTACTCTTGAAAAAGTGTAAAATTCATTAAAAAAATTCACACTATGATAAAGTTTTCATTATTCATTTTCATTTCCCTCATATATTGTCTCATAGTTGTTTTATGTTTTTTTTTATTATTATAAGTTGAGATCGGGAAGATGTTTCAGCCCATCTACTGTTTCAATATCCCTCTACCACCTCTTGCAACACCTACGCCATGATATATTCTAGTGTATTCTCTTACGTTGCCGTTTCACGACAAATTAAATGTAGTGACTAATATGTAAATATATATAAAAAAAAACAATGAATCTTCTTGCCAGAAATCGTTAATTAAAATAAATAATCATCAAAATATTATATTATTTATATAGTATTTTCATTGTTGTAAATCTACAGGGTGAAAAACACGAACAGCACATAGAGGGAAAGTACATAAAATTTTGAAGATATGAAAACTCTCAAAGGAAGCATTCCTTTGTTTTCAAAATAGGAATAACCATGTGTGAATATCTTTTTAAAAAGCTTACTGGAGCAGGGGAACGAACCAAATAAATATTTAAAAATAGACTGTCGCTATTTTGTTGAACCAATCGATGAAAAGCAATAAACATTCCATCTTACAATTATAGAAGACCAAGCAGTCCAACAATTAGTACATACCGGCTCTAACATATTCTTTTTTTCATGTTTAGTTGGTTCGATTTTCGATTTTCAACATTTAATATACTTTTCCTCCAAGTAGTACTATACTTGTCTATTGGAAATTGTTTTATTGAATAAAAATCCATTTAAAGACTCCAGCTCAGGAATTGATCTGGTGGTGGGCTTAGTTTTAAGCAAGTGACTGACAACTTAGATTACGGAAATTAATCATATGTGTACCTATTTCGTAATCAACCGACATGTGACGTCCCCTTCATCGAATACCTAAGTGCTATTTATGGAGGTTGATAACGTATTGATTAAATGCTTGTTGAATTGCTGTAGACATTGACGAAGGGAAATATAATTCGCTTTTAGTTGATCATAATACCGATTTTCAGTAATGTATGAAGAATATTTTTGTGTTTATATTCCTATTCATCTTTCTTAGTCGTTGAAAAAGCTTAGGGCGTAATAAAAGGTTACTTATCATGGATATTTAAAACTTTGTTGATTGATCCATTTTTCGACCGTTGCCTCGATTAATATTTAATGACTTTTAAAAAAAAAAAACAAAAGCTTCCTTTTATTCTCCCCGCCCTTATTGCAAGAAATTTTAGGTCAGTCTAGCGTGTTTTCGTCTTCCATTCTCCTTTATTAGCCATCATCAATTCAGCCCTAACACTTTTCTTAGGTCTTCCCTCCCCTTTTTTATTCATTTACTTTCATAGCCAAAAAGAAATAAAACAACAAGAGCATATCAATAAAATTAAAGAGAATGCCTTATGTTCTATGAACAAAAATCATCAGATACTTATGAATCCAAAATTCAACATTCAGATTACAAAATTTGCACAGACACAAGTTGCAGGACAAATGGGTCAGAGTGCCCGAGGAAGGAACACAGAAATTCTTATATAAAATTATAAAATACCAGCATAATACTGCTCTGTTCATAGGCTCAATGACGAAAACTAAAGATGATTTTTCCTGGCAACGAAACATTACATCTTGTCCTCGTAGGTGACATCGGTGTAAGTGCCATAGTATATACTCAACTTTAAGAGGGCATATACGTTTCGCGTCGAAAATAACATGTTTTAGGGTTTTTCCAACGGCTACATAGTAACGATGTCAGGAGATTATTTGCAGAAAAATAGGGTTTTAGAAAGATAAAGTCTTTACTCAGTACACTGAAATGCAAAATTATAGTTTTTAATGACAGTTTTTTTAGAGCGAAGACATTCCCTTCACAGCGTTTTACGAAAATATGCGTCAGAGTTATTTTTCAGATTGAATACAACCATTATTATAAGCTAAAATACTTTATAATAAGCGTTATTATAATGAAATATATAGTCTTTTAGTGTATAGCAAAATCTAAATTACGAAAATATTTCGATTTAATATTATAAAACAATATTATAAAATTACCAAAACTGTCTACTTCAATGTATTTAATTATTTCCGTGTATTTGGTTAAAAACATATCTATTTTATTTATTTTATCAAAATACATGTATTGTTAAATATCAAAAGAAATTTAGCTCGTTTTATTTTGTCAATTATTTTATATAATTATTTTAAAAATACTATAAATCATCACGCGCAGACGCCGTCCGATTCAGTACGCCCCGGGTAATCCCAACGGTAGGACGTATTATTTTTTCTCAGCGACACCTTGCGATCGCATTGTTACATCGATAGTGCTATACTACACTATACTATAACTAGCTACCTATAGTACCATCGAGCATTTTAAACGATTGAGACTTTTATAAGAAATATTTTTGGTAGTAAGTAATTTTGAAATATGTTTATGGTAATGGTAATATTTAAATATTAAATGATGTAATAGTGGCAAATTTACATTTTCATACATAATTTTTTAGAAATGGGTAATAAACGTAAGCAATTCGAATCTAGTAAAAATACAAAATCTTTGGCTTTAACCAGGCAAATAAATAGGTAGTTACTAATTTATTAAAAGTATTTTTTTTATTGGGTGACAATATTTTATTGTCTTTACTATTGCGATTGCCGTATCTAATAGGCTTATTTCGTTTTAATTTTAGACCACTACAGTTATGTCCTTACTTATTTATTTTATTCTTTTAGACAAAAAAAACTTCATTTTGAACACAGTCGCGTAAATCTAAAGATGCATCAAACTATGATGATACAAGTCGGGTAACTAATTAAGTTAGTGTAACTACACTATAATAATTTATCAAATTAATTTTTTTCGTCTGACTTTGTTACAAGAGACAAATGACAATAATTGCAAACTTTCAGCAACGTAACATCTGATACAATAAGGTAGTCCTAAAATAAATAATCGATATAGTTATAGTTTGGAAACCATAAAAAGCTGTTATTTAGATAATAAGATAATACTGCCGCAAATATACGTATCTATTACTACGTGTTATTTCTAATGATGTGATATTACGGACTATATTTTGTCATGAATTATTTAGTAAAATATTTAGTAAAAATGAAATATAAGATTCACAATGCAATAATAAGAAAGATTATTTGGAAAGATTAATAATTAATTGGATTCACCGCCCTAAACCTACATGTTCTAGGATATCTTTTCATCTTTTAACGGCGTGCCATCAATAGAATACGGAAAGATTAATGAAAAAATCGCAGTTAGAGCAGCAAAAATGTATCGTCGTACAAATAAAAAAAGTACAAAAATGTGGACTTTTCATCGATCAAAACTTTTTTTTCTTGGGAGCATCTCCAGATTGTCTATTTGACGAAGGGGTTGTCGAAATAAAATGTCCGTATTCGGCGCGTAACATGGATGCTGAACAGGCCATTTTACAAAAAAAAAATAATAACTTTTGGAAAATTGATGGGTCAATTAATACCAACCACGATTGGTACTTTCAAATCCAAGGCCAGCTCCACATCAGGTCTCACTATCACTATATTTATCTTTATAGTCAACTTTGTATATTCTTATAATCTTTCAGAGTGAATCGCACTTCCATAGTAACAATACGACATTGACAGCGCATTTATATTGTCAGTAAGCTCCCGTAGTTCATGTGTTTCCATTCACGTGCAGTTGACCGTATATATATGTTCGAATTTACTTTGATATTATACAAATAAAATAATATTCCATTATTTTGTTTTTTGTGATTTTTTTCTTTGTGTTTGTAAAATAATTTTATTGTTAAAAAATAAAAACCAAGGTGAAGCTAGTATTTCTTTTCAAAATCTCACATCTCTTATTCACATTGACCGACTTCTTCTGGAGTCAATCATTTCAGGCAATAGACATTTTTCGTAAAAGTTTAATAATTTATGTTCCATTTTTGTCGTCCAAAACACGTCGTTTCTAGTTATTTTTGTGGTCTTTAAATTACCCTTAACCGACGAGCATGTATGCGTAGATATATGGATGTAAAGGAGGCGAAAGAGGTATGTCAGGATCGTGCCAAATGGAAGACCGTAGTCTCTGCCTACCCCTCTGGATGGCAGGCGTGAGTGTTTATGTTTATGTATGTATGATGGCCACAAGAGTCACATTACACTACAGCTTAGCTTAACGTGCAAAGAGCTAGGCATAGAGTTGATTGCACTGTACCCTAACACTACCCGTATTACTATAGTATAGATAGTAATACGGGTAGTGTTAGGGTACAGTGCAATCAACTCTATGCCTAGCTCTTTGCACGTTAAGCTAAGCTGTAGTGTAATGTGACTCCTGTGGCCATCATACATACATAAACATAAACACTCACGCCTGTCATCCAGAGGGGTAGGCAGAGACTACGGACTTCCATTTGGCACGATCCTGAAATACCTCTTTCGTCTCCTTTACATCCATATATCTACGCATACATGCTCGTCGGTTAAGGGTACTTCTAACGTGGCCCCTTTATAAACTTTTTTCTAGGGCGTCCCTTCCCGACTCGGCCGTTCACATCTGCCATATAAATTTGCTTTGTCACTCTTTCCTCATTCATTCTTTCTACATGACCAAACCACCGAAGCATTCCGTTCTTAATCCTGGTCACAACATCATCTTGCATACCACATTTATGTCTTATAAATAAGATAAAGGAGGTAAATGAACTAGAGGTCCTAAAATTCATTAAAAGTTTAAAATCTAAAGCCATAGGCATTGATGGGATTTCTCTCGATATGATCCGTATGACCCTTCCGAAAACACTACCAACTATTACTGCTATGGTGAACAAATCCATTAACTCTAAAACCTATCCGACATTATGGCAACATGCATTAGTCAAACCCATATTCTTGTCCTGTCCACACTTTTTTTTGACTGAAAATAAATAATATTATTTTATTTGTATAATATCAAAGTAAATTCGAACATATATATCGCGCTATCAATGTCGTATTGTTACTATGGACGTGAGATTAACTCTGAAAGATTATAACAATATAAAGAGTTGACTATAAAGATAAATAAAGTGATAGTGATTTGCACCTGATGTAGAGCTGGCCTAGGATTTGAAAGTACCAATCGTGGTTGGTATTAATTGACCCATCAATTTTCCAAAAGTTAATTTTTTTTTGTAAAATGGCCTGTTCAGCATCCATGTTACGCGCCGAATATGGTCATTTTATTTCGACAATCCCTTCGTCAAACAGACAATCTGGAGATGCTCCCAAGAAAAAATAGTTTTGATCGATGAAAAGTCCATATTTTTGTACGACGATACCTTCTTGCTGCTCTAACTGCTTGATAGCGATTTTTTCATTGGTCTTTCCGTATTCTATTGATGGCACGCCGTTCAAAGAATATGAATAGTCGAGAGACTTCACAAGTGGTGCTGAGCTGATATTACATGGACTTTTACAATCCTAAAAAAGTAGTTCGTGTGAAATATATCAACATAAATCTTGGTTCACAGAAAATTTCATCTTGAGACACTTTACTGTCCTCCCAAGGACGAAAAAACGTTTTCTGTATAGGTACGTAGCAGAGTCAACAAAACAACCTTACACTATTGCGTTTCGTTTTATAATGTCAAATTTTCGTGGCGACTATATTTAAGTGAACAGACTATATTATATTATTTATATAAGTAGTTAATATTAACGTTCTCAATAATAATGTTTGAATTGTCAAACATTATTGATAACAAATGACACAATTTCGAATTTGCTAATATCTTTCAGTTCCTCTACAGTACTTTGAATTCTAGTGCTTTTTGATTCATCTAGACTTTCTATTAAAGATGAAAAGATATCCTAGAACAACATGTAGGTTTAGGGCGGTGAATCCAATTAATTATTATCTTTCTTATTATTGCATTATGAATCTTATATTTTATTTTTACTAAATATTTGACTAAATAATTCATGACAAAATAAAGTCAGTAATATTACATCATTAGAAATAACCTCATAATAAATAACACGTAGTAATAGATACGTATATTTGCGGCAGTATTATCTTATTATCTAAATAACAGCTTTTTATGATTTCCAAACTATAACTATATCGATTATTTATTTTAGGACTACCTTATTGTATCAGATGTTACGTTGCTGAAAGTTTGCAATTATTGTCATTTGTCTCTTGTAACAAAGTCAGACGAAAAAAATTAATTTGATAAATTATTATAGTGTAGTTACACTAACTTAATTAGTTACCCGACTTGTATCATCATAGTTTGATGCATCTTTAGATTTACGCGACTGTGTTCAAAATGAAGTTTTTTTTTGTCTAAAAGAATAAAATAAATAAGTAAGGACATAACTGTAGTGGTCTAAAATTAAAACGAAATAAGCCTATTAGATACGGCAATCGCAATAGTAAAGACAATAAAATATTGTCACCCAATAAAAAAATACTTTTAATAAATTAGTAACTACCTATTTATTTGCCTGGTTAAAGCCAAAGATTTTGTATTTTTACTAGATCTGAATTGCTTACGTTTATTACCCATTTCTAAAAAATTATGTATGAAATGTAAATTTGCCACTATTACATCATTTAATATTTAAATATTACCATTACCATAAACATATTTCAAAATTACTTACTACCAAAAATATTTCTTATAAAAGTCTCAATCGTTTAAAATGCTCGATGGTGCTCCCTGAGAAAAAATAATACGTCCTACCGTTGGGATTACCCGGAGCGTACTGAATCGGACGGCGTCTGCGCGTGATGATTTATAGTATTTTTAAAATAATTATATAAAATAATTGACAAAATAAAACGAGCTAAATTTTTTTGATATTTAACATTACATGTATTTTGATAAAATAATTAAAATTGATAATTTGACAACGGCATTAATGCCGTTTCCCGTTTGCCGATAACTCGAGTGGCGGTACATCAAAGGATTAACGCGCGAATTATTGCGTTGAAACGGCCACACTACGTTTGTCTCAGAGTGCCACGGGGTTGCACGTATGGCTGCGATGGAGTGTAGTAATAAAAAAGCTTTTCGAGATTGAATTAAAAAAAAAATTACTTCAAAAGTACTTTAATATATGGTATGAAACTAAGAAAAATAAGCAGGAGAAAAAAAACAATTTTTGCAGGTCAAAATTCATGCGTGTATCTAACGTGTATCTAATTCGCACTTGACCAGTATTTATGATTGGCTTATTAGTTATTATTTAATTAAAAGATATTTACGTTTGTCTTATTATTTAGCTTAAACAATTGGACGTCTTTTCTAGTGCAATTTGGGTGCGGGAAAACAAAATAAAACATAAATAGATTTAGAGTGTACGTTTCCTGTGCATTTGTAGCACCCACCATCTTCTTTTTCTTTGTATTCTTTTTTTCTTTGTTTATTTTTTATTTTAAAGGATATGGTGACAAACAAGCACAAAGTCCACCTGATGGTAAGTGGATGCTGTAGCCCATTGACATCTACATCTATCCTCGATTACGAATCAAAATGCAGATGCGTTGTCACTCGTGAGGACTAGGATGGAATGCCTCGTTTCCAGTAAAAAGAGTCTCCGGTTCTCTACACTCACCATATGAAACACAGCAGCATTAAACTACTATTTTACGCTGGTATTCTGTAAAGAGCGTGGTCCTTCCCCGGTTGAAACATTTATGACAGTTCAACGGCAAATTTAATGCCATTCAACGGCAAATTTAATGCCGTTTAACGGGAAACGTCGTTGACCGTTCAAGTGTAGCCACTCATTTTATCGCGTTAAATTTAAGGCAATAATTGTTGCGTTTATGGGCATTGACGTTGCTCGTTAGTGTAGCCGCAGCATAAAAACTATGATTTTGCATTGCAGTATACTAAATAAAGACTTTATCTTACTAAAACCCTATTTTTCTGCAAATAATCTCTTGACATCGTTACTATATAGCCGTTGGAAAAACCCTAAAACATGTAGTTTCCGACGCAAAACGCATATACCCTCTTAAGTAAACTGTATGTACAATTGCTTATTAACATATTATAATGAGAATAAAATGCTAATAAACTAAAATATATTTAATGACCTTTACAATATACAGAGCACACATTATTAAATTAGATGCTAAAATGTATAATTGAGAAACTGTATAAATAGGTACCCTTCAACCTAGATAAACGTGAGAAGCCGCCAACTGTTTGTACAACTGTTGGGTGTAGAAATTAAGCTCAGTTTCAATATGTTTTGAGCAACCAGAACTGATATATTAAATCGAATAATACACATTGAATAAAATTAATTTTACAGATTTTATCGTATTTAATTTAACAAATATTTGTACTTATTTTAATTCCCAAATAAATTAAGATGTGTGTTGACCTGATATTAAAGTTAGTTCGGGCTACCTTCAGCTTTTTATTATTAATTTTTGGTCTCACACACAGCCTTACATCCCGCGGTGTGACTGCTCTATGCATGATGTGCGATTCACACAGTGATCAGTACGTAAAGCACTCCTCTTCACTCATTCCTGACGGAATCTCCCCAATTGTGCTGAGGAAATTGTGCTCCAGAGTCGGAACATGTTGTATCGCGGCTTTTCCGATACTCCTATTCCCTATGCGTAGTCCCGAATGCACGAGAGACAGCTTTCGTGCCCCCGATTGCTAAAAAAGACAACCATTCTCATCCGTTCAAATACAGGCCTATAACTATCACCTTCTTGTTCTCCAAAATAATGGATTCCATTATTAACAGATAGCTCAAGCGGTACCTTGAGGAGCACTAACTGATTTGTGACTGCGAGTACGGTTTCCATCGCGGTCACGCAGCTGATGATCTTTTTTATAGAAGAGCGGGCAAACGAACATACGGTTCAGTTATGTTAAGTGACTACTATCAGCAACACCAAGGGTATTGCAGGTACATTGCCGGCTCTGAATCTGATCTGATCTGATCTTCTTGCTTATCTACCACTGTGCAATTGTATCACCAGTTTTCTGGCAGATCGGAGCATCAAGGTCGTAGTAGAGGGTGTATGGTTTGATTAGAGTATTAACGCTGATGTTCCACAAGGCTGTGAGTTCTTTCTGCTTGGCAATGATATGTTGCAAACCAGTAACATTCATTGCTATGCGGACGACCGCATTGATGAACCCCTTTGTCGTATCTCCTCAGTTTCAGGGCACTCCCCTTGTTGCTTCAGTCAGTATCGGAATCGTCGGCATCGACATAGAGAATAACGTGCACTTTCATGGCCACCGTCAAGAGAAGGCTAAACTGACCTCTATCTAAAAATGGTTGGCGTGTTCAGCAGAGCGGGACAGTATTTGTTGCCGGCACACCGCCTACAAATTTACAAGGTGCAGGTTCGGCTTCAAATGGAATACTGTTCCCATCTCTGGGCAGAGGCTCACCAGTGCCAGTTTCTTCCATTTGATAGCATCCAGCGCAGTGCGGTTCGAACCGAGTTCTTTCTGATCGGCTTATCTCACTGGCACTGCGGAGAGATGTTGCATATATTTGCGTACTTTATCGCATCTACCACGTGGAGTACTCGGAAGAGTTGTTCGGACTAATTCCAGCCACTAACGGTAAGAATTTATTTTTGTATGAAGAATGGGTCCACCACA
Organism: Parnassius apollo; assembly: GCA_907164705.1. Lineage (NCBI taxonomy): Eukaryota > Metazoa > Arthropoda > Insecta > Lepidoptera > Papilionidae > Parnassius > Parnassius apollo. Next base: position 17,327,109 of record CAJQZP010000220.1, on the reverse strand, counting down.
AAAATTAAGGATTCTTAATGAAATTCATGTCGATTTATTCCTAAGGGTCCTAAGAAATTAATAATTAAAATATGAGTCTCACAAAAACCTAGAAACAGAAAGCGATTTTCTAGTAGTATTCACCGGTATTATAAGTTAAAATAGTGCACAAAACATATAAAACAAAGTTGTGTTTATAAATCTTTTATGATCGACGTAAAATATTTTCACCAAAACTATTATTTACGGATTTTATCGCGTTTAATTACTTTAATTTATTATTATTATTATCCCGACGTTTCTTAAACGACGTTTTTTAAATAATAGTTTTATTCAATGTGTAGTTTTCGCGTAAATTTAAGAAATCATTATCTTTTCACTAGTTCCGGCAAAATATAGTGCCTGTCGGTGCATAAATGTCATATTGATTCTACTTTTATATGTTTTGATTGATTGTGAGCGTAAATTTCTGATTGAAGTCAAGATGACTACGGGATAAAATGTCAGTGTACGATATTCTACTGGGTTTGGCGACTTACCGCTACAATCTCCCTGCAACTACGAATCCAGGGGCTGGCTAAAGGAGCTCGGGGCAGTCGTTGCAATGATAGTAGTATCAAGGTTCAGCAGAGTGTATCGCACACGAGTCCATAGGGCACAAGCACAACACTTTCAGGGAGAAAGAGATCTTGAGAGATGAGCTTGAGAAACATGAAGTATATTTGTATGCGTGCGCGTCGGTAGTTTCAATTCGACTGTTCACAATTGCCGCCAATCGATATGGCGCTTGTGTCGCACAGAGAGCCGTAACCCGCAAGATTATGGCTGCATTCAGAATGAAAACAGTTGATCGCCAACCCAATGAATTTAATAGAAGTATAGAAAAAATACTATCTTCGAAATTGTGTTGCCTTGTACTTATTATTATATACGAAAAAAAAGGGAAACAAAAAACATAGTATATAAATAATCTGTTCCAGTACGGAACAGTCAGTAAAAATCGTCAGTGTGACTTTAAAAAAAATTCGTGTAGAAAGTGGTTTGTAAGATATGTAAAAAGCATTTTATAGATTTTAAAATACTACAAACATAAATAAGAACGTGGAAATACTACAAATAAATAAATATTTAATATTTTAATTTCATTTCATATTTCCACATATTACTTATTTAATAAAGGCACATATTATTTAAAAATGATCTAACTAAATTAATTGCTACTCTCAACTCTAGTGATAAACTTTTACTCGATGCATGGACTGTAAATAGTCGATTTCCTCGAAAACTCTTGTGCAACTAGAATGATATACATACATAAATTAACCCGAGTGGCTCGAGTCACAAAATTCTACTCGAGTTGCATGTTTATTTTACGGTAAATGCAGTGGCTGTCTACAATTTATTGATGAAATCGACTTACTGATTCGAGAAATTTATTGATATATTTTGCAATATTATTGCATAATATATCAATAAACTTGTGTGTTCACCAACGTGGGAGCGTTGCGTTGCATCGCATACGTTGCATACTCGTACGTGGGATCAGTCGGTTTCTCCTCTAAGACTACATGAAAACACACTATAGCTTGGATACTTATAACACAGTGCAGACATTATTAAATATACATTTTTTCAGTTCTATTACCGGGCATAATCTTTTTTAAACACTACATTTTTCTATAGCTTTCGCAAAATAATGGCATAAATATATTGCAAATAATTCTTTAACTTCAGAGTAAGGTTATGTCAGTTATTCTGGTTCTACTGCGGATATTCTCAATACGAAGTCTATCATGCTCAAGGAATATAGAGCGTAGCCCTTTTCATAGCTCACTGAGTGACTTTAAGCTTCCTGTCTACGATGTCTTTCACTGCTGGTCAATTCATACATCGTCACCGGCAATGCGCACTGGTTCTACGCACTTGTTTTTAATTAAATATAACCACTCAAGGATTATATAACTTTTAAAATCATAAAACATAAGTGACAAAATGTATGCATTTAGTCATTATTTCCTTACCTTGATAATTGACTCGGACGTTTGTGTTTTTAATAGTGTCAAGTAACGAGAAATAATCATTTATAATATCTGTTAAAAACTTATTTACAATAATTGTTGATGCGTCACATACATAAACTTATTATACTATTGCGTAGTTACATAGCGAAGTTTTTGATAGATTTTGACGGCAGCTTTTGAGTCAGCAAACAGCCGATTGCGATAGTAACTCAAGACGTCCAAGCAAACAAATTAATTTGAGATGTACATTCCATCGAATTACTTGTTATATGGTCTCCATGCGTAGATATTAAATATACAAAATATTTTTTTAAATATTAATGTAGGAGCAGCAACCCGCCCGCGGTCAAGTCCCAGTCAAAACTCTACAGTCACCATTACATCTCTATGAAATCGCAATAAACAAACATTTAGTTTTTTTATTGAGTTGCTATAAAGCGTGCTCTGAGAGTCTATATTTCGAAATATATACTAACAAAATCGTTAAGGTACCTTTTATAGAATAAGGGTGACAAACGAGTACACAGTCCACCTGATGGTAAGTGGATGCTGTGGCCCATAGACATCTACATTTATCCTCGATTAAGAATCAAAACGTAGATGCGTCGTCACCTGTGAGGAGTAAGAGAGAATGCCTCGTTTCCGGTAAAAAACGTCTCCGGATCTCTACACTCACCATACGAAACACAGCAGTATTAAACTGCTATTTTACGCTGGTATTCTGTGAGAGCGTGATGCGTCCCCGGTCAAGCCGACCCATTCGTGCTACAACCATAATATAGCTGCAACGTGGCTCTACCACCTATAAAGCCGGCCTTAAATATTTCACCGAATATATAAAATGTTAAAAAATTTGCCATGCTTAAAGCTAAAATATAAACAAAACTTATTTTCTTTTATTTTGAAATAATTTATTTACAAAATTAACTTCTTGTAGTTAAATAAATAACATATTTTCTTACAAAACTGAAGTAACACCAAACAGCAAGCAAGTGGCTACTGCAGCCCATGTACACATGCAACCAACTTAAAACAAGGATGACTACTGATGTGTTTCCACCTTTGAAGACAGAAATTCTATCTTCATTGTAATCACCATCATTGACCCCTCAAGCGCCACAAAAATCCCGTGCAGTCGCATGCGCCCGGAAAATCCCGAGCGCTCGCAAGCGACCGCACGCACCCACAGAACTTAAAACCATTAAAACTTACATTTAGAGACAACTTTTTTTATGAAGAAGCTTAGCATTATAAAATCTACACAAAATTTTCTATCTTGTAGTCTAAACAAAAGTCAGATTTTACTTCATTACAAAAAGATTTTATTGTATTTTATAACAAAAAAAAAAATATATACCAAGCGAATGTCGGCAGCGTCAAAATCACAATTATTTCAATATATATTACTCGAAATTGATTACCTACGTAAAAAGATAAATTACATTCACATAAAAAAAACTCTCATTACAATTTCATAATAAAACACTATACTAAAACACTAATAAAACACTGTAAAAATCCAAAAATCAACACAACATTCACGCGAAAATAGCGTACGAAATGAACGTAGATTATTAATAAATATCCATTAGATAACTGCTTTTCATTGCACTAGAGGATAGAAAATTTCATATTGATTCTATAATATCAAACTTCTTCACAGAAAAGTAGTCTCTATATATAAGTTTAAAGTGCTGTGGGTGGGTGATTTGACGGAATATGGCCGCGGTCTCATGAGATCGCTTGGGGATTGAGAGGTTAACAACCTTCGAAAGACCACTGCTGAACATATGCCTCCCCCAAGGAACGTCACAAAGCACTATCCTGATCCACGATGTATCCATAGATTTCTGGCATCTTTTACCAGGTCGTCACTCTATCTAGTGGGGGGACCGCCCAAGACTTCATCTACCGGTATGAAACTGAAATTCTGTCTTAATCACTACTAATTACTATACCGGCTCTCCATACCCTTCGGACCGGAAGATATATTTATATTTATTATTTTTCTGGTTTTATTATTATATGATAAACTTATTGTATATTTTTGGCAGTATATGACTATATATTTTTTATATTATTTGGTTAACATAGTAAAGTAATTACTCCGTTTGTTGCCGTAATAAAAATCTAAGTAAAAGAAATCAAAGGTTCTACTCAGAAAATATTGTTCTTCTTTTAGGAGGTTTTTGTCTACCAATGGGCTGCTTAGAACCTGATAATGATTATTTATAATAAGTACGATCATCGTTCATATCATCATTTAAGCTCATTAAAATGTACAGTAGAAGCTTTTTGCTATTTTAAACGTAATTCTATGGACATTCGTTTGGTTAATTAAAATCTTACGAAGATACGAGTTAGCTTGACGCTTATTATCACCCCTTCTATGTTTGTTTTGTGTAGTCAAAATATCAAATTTTTTTAGTACATCCAATTTCGGTGAAGCAGTAAATATTATCTTCATTTCGATCTCTTTTTTCAAAATTATAAAGTAGAAAAAAGTTTTTATTGATAAAAGCTTGAAAATTGCAGTAAAAAGAAAGAAAATAGCTTTGTCAAATGATTACTTGTCTTAAATATAGACAGTATTCTTTATTTAATACAATAATTGTTTACTTGTTTGTTGTGTAATTGTTAACGTGCTGTTTTCGAGAGTCATTACGAATCGTCTCGCACGCAGACTCGACGACTTCCAGCCTCCCGAACAAGCCGGTTTCCGAAAAGGCTTCAGTACCATAGACCACATCCATACCCTGCGGCAGATTGTACAAAAGACCGAGGAGTACAATCTACCACTTTGCTTGGCGTATGTGGACTATGAGAAAGCCTTTGTTTCCGTCGAAATTTGGGCGGTGATACAGTCCCTTTAGCGGTGCCAAGTTGACTGTCGGTATATCGAAGTGCTGAAGTGTTTGTACAGTACGGCTACGATGGCTACAACCGAGTACAGAACCAGAGTTCGAAGCGTATCCAACTGCAGAGAGGTGTAAGACAGGGTGACGTTATATCCCCGAAACTCTTCACCGCTGCGTTGGAAGACGTTTTCAAGCTATTGGGCTGGAAAGGATACGGTATTAACATCAATGGCGAGTACATCACTCACCTTCGATTTGCTGACGATATAGTCCTTATGGCAGAATCGCTGGAGGACCTTAGCACTATGCTCAATGACCTCAATGGTGTCTCGCAACGGAAAGATCTTAAGATGAACGTGGACAAAATTAAGATTATGTTTAATGTCCATGTCATACCTATGCCGGTAGTTGTTGGGAGCACTATGCTCGAAGTTGTTGACGAGTACGTTTACCTGGGACAAATAGTCCGAATAAGTAAGTCCAACATCGACCGAGAGGTCAAATATTCAACGACGGATTCAACTCGGCTGGGCAGTGTTCGGGAAATTACGACACATTTTCACTTCAGGTATACCTCTCAATCTCTGAAAATTAGAGTGTACAACCAGTGCGTGTTGCAGTGACGACTTATGGATCTGAGACGTGGTCCTTCACTGCTGGCCGTATGAGGACGCTCAAGGTCGCTCAGCGAGCTATGGAGAGGGCTATGCTCGGAGTTTCTATGCGTGATGGACTCGAAAATGAGGATATCCGCAGTAGAACCAGGTGACCGACATAACCCAATGGATTAGTAAGCTGAAGTGGCAATGGGCCGGCCATATAGCTCGAAGAACCGATAACCGATGGGGAAGAAAGGTTCTCGAGTGGCAGCCTCGTACCGGTAGGCGTAGTGTAGGGCGACCCTCCACTAGATGGAGTGACGACCTGGTAAGACATGCAGGAAGTCGATGGATGCAGGTGGCTCAGGACCGTGCTTTGTGGCGTTACTTGGGGGAGGCCTATGTTCAGCAGTGGACTTGTGAAGGGCTGTAATGATGAAATGATGATGATGAATACAATAATTATTGTTCATCTGCTTCATCATCCCTTAACAAGACTCTCCCAGGAGGGAAGATTCGGCTTAATCGTTCTGGTTGCAGAAGTTTAGTAGAATTAGCGATGGTTGATCAAATGTTTCTCACATACATATAATGCAGGCTTTTTGTCGGCAGTATATATTGTAGTTATTTTTTATATTTTATATTTTGCGTCTTCAAGGTAAGAGTGAATAGGTTTTTGTTACGCTTAGACAGTGCGATTTATCATCTGGGGCAATATCACCACTTACCACCAGGTTGGATTCTGGGCAAGCACTGACTTAAAATAAGTAAAAAAAACGGGTTGCACTCCGGGAGTGCCGGCAGAAGTGAAAACTTGAGTATTAACGTTGTGCGTTTTTGATATTTTGGAATTGTTAGGGAATAATTTTGCACGAATTGCTTTAATTATCACACACGAACATTCGCGCAAGCGCCCTGTGTCGCCTAAACAAAACTGTAGAAAGAGAGGTGGATACTTCCTCTCCTACGCCGCGCCGGCTGTCTCGCTCTCTCCATCCGACTTACGAATTTTCGATCAGGGTCACGTGTACTGACGCGAGTTTAACAATTTTTACCCATTACAAAAAAGGGTACAAACGCCGATAAAGAAGTTTTCACTTCAAGAAAAATTTACTACTTCTTACGTAATATTCTTTTGAGTAATATTTTAACTTGATGTTGTAAAATAGAATACTAACGTTTCCTCTACGTTAGTATTTCAAGTTCACTAATTTTAAATAATTTGAGTGCTCCAGTGTCCCTTGATTTTATAAGGTTACATTTCATGTAATGATAAGTGGCTACTGCTTTCCACGGTGACCTGCAGTCATCTATAAGCGACAAAGAAGATGCGTTGTCACCTTTGAAAATTAATATGGAATGTCCCATAAACTATAATTATACTGACTGCAAACACTGCTACTTGGCGGCAGATGTAGGTAACAGGGTAATTCCTACCCAGGCGGACCCTAGGTAGTAAAGAAGTCCTATCACTCCATAAATAAGGAGGTTACTTTGAATATAAACTTACTATGGTATTATTATAGCGTAATGTTAGTAATTAAGTTTATAAATGGTAGAGCCAAGCTACATTATGGTTGTAGCCATTACGGCTGTAGCACGAATGGGTCGGCTCGACCGGGGAAGGACCACGCTCTCACAGAATAGCAGCGTAAAGTAGTAGCTTCATGCTGCTGCGTTTCGTATGGTGGAGAACCGGAGACTCGTTTTACTAGACACACAGTGTCCACTTACCGTCAGGTAGACCGTGTGCTCGTTTGTCACCCTTATTCTATAAAGAAGGCTAAATATTTTGCAATTATATTTATGCTTTAAATAATAATTAAAAGCAAATTTTGTTAAAATACTATTAAGCTCTTAATGGAAAATGCTTGTACACAGTTTATTATGCTGACCTCCGTAATGTTTGTTACTACGGGTAAATGCTGAAATTTTTGGGCTCTTGCTCTAAAAATTGAAAGAATTTTACAATTTTATATCCATTTTTATTTCCTATTTATTCTTAGCAACTGTAGCAATTAATACTAATAATACAATTTATGTATGATCACAAATTTATTTGAAAATTTAGGACACTTACATACATAGCTGTACGCTTATTCTGGTTCATTTTAATGAAAATATTTAACAACCCAAGTACATTTTTACAATTTCACGAAATATATTTTTATAAGAAAAATTTAAACTTTCTTGGTATGTATATTTATATCAATTATTGTTTTAGTCTTCTGTTAAATATATTGCGTAGTCTCATATTAAGAGATATTTGTAATATATTTAAGATTGAGAAAAGGATTTTAAGTTTACTCGTAGCATTAATAACTATGAGAGACTTTTAGTTTTCGCGATGCAAAACATCGGTATCTCAAAATAATATATATGTTTTCATTAATACTGGTTACAAATTCCACAAAAAACAGTGGAATAATAATAGAAAACCCCTGGTTTTATTAAGGAATGCAGATGTCCAAAGTCACTCAGTTATTTAGTACATCTTGTTAAAAGAAAATAAACATGTATAACCTAGTTATCTATCTACAAAAGCAGTAAAACGTAAGTTATAGGAGAAGGTGATGGGTACAAATGTTTATTTGGGAGAACAATAAGGAGGGGAGTGCTAAACGTTGCCACCTTTATGACGCGTATATAACAACCTCTATTTTGTAAGGCTTTATTTTGTTTTAATTATAACAGTGAAATTACTTAAATTAAAATAAACTAAATTATTTTAAATTATCAATACACTTAAGTAAGTGTATTAATAATTTAGAAATTGGTTTTGTAATGAACATTTACGATAGGCATTAAAATAAAGTGAAAATGCGGTACAAGTTCTTTATAATTTATAAAAGTAACTGTACTGTCCGGTTAAGCTGGAATATTGGAAGTGGCACCATCAAATAACAGCTTAATGCTGCTGTGTTTCGTATGGTGAGTGTCTTTTTACTGCAAATGAGGCATTCCATCGTCGTCCCCACGGGTGACAACGCATTTGCATTTCGATTCCTAAATCGAGGATAGATGTAGATGTCTATGGGCCACAGCAACCACTTACCATTAGATGAACATTAGATGAACGCTTGTTTGTCACCGTTTTCTTATAAAAAAATATATGTTTTGTTTTTAATAAACGCGTTTTGGTGAAGATAAAGAGTTCTTTGGATACGAGTTTTAAGCTTAGAATACCTCCTGTATTACAACTAGGTTTTATTGTATAAAAGTTTAAGTTTTCTTTGTATTTAAAATTTTCTGTAAGTATTTGGATTTTGCAATTGATATGCATATTGACAGTGTATAGCTGAGTACTTTTAAATTGATGTCGAAATTATTTTAAAGTGTAATTTTAGCTAGAAGGTATACTGTATTTTCAAGACAAGTATGTACTGCAAAACGTGTTAGTTCCACTTTTTGTAATAAAATATACCACGTTTTTATTCAAATAAATTTTGGAAAAATCAAAAAATCTCAACTATTTTTGCGTTATGTTTTCTAAATATTTAAAGGAATTATTTATTGAAAAAGACAAAGTTACGTGAAAGGGCTTTGATTGTGACCAATTGAGCTTGAATGCCATGTTTGCGAAATAAATCATGGTTATATAAATAAGTGAACACAAGACCTTGAGTTAGAAGGTTATGAAAAATATTTTATTAAAATAGTAGCTGGTCATGAGTGACTGATGTCAGTATGAACCTATATTTGTACAAACATGATTTCTCTTGATTGTCCTTCCTCAAGGAATGCCACAAAGCACGATCCTTAGCCACCTGCAACCATCGACATCCTGCATGTCTTACCAGGTCGTCACTCCAACTAGTGGAGAGATGCCCTACACTTCGCCTGCCAGTACGAGGCTGTCACTCGAGAAATTTTTTTCCCCATCGGATGTCGGTTCTTCAAACTATATAGCCCATCCATTGCCACTTCAACCTATTAATCCGTTGGGCTATCTGTTACACTGGTTCTACCGCATATATCCTCGTTTTTAATTCTTATCACACAGAGAAACTCCGAGCATAGCCAACTTCTTAGCTTGCTGAGCGACCTTTAGCTTCCTCATAGAGTAAGCAGTAAAGGACTGGCAACACGCACAACTTGTACAATTTAGTTTTGAAATTTTGAGGTATACTAGACGAGAAGATGTGTTTAAATCTCCCGAACGCTGCCCAGTCAAGTTGAATCTGTCGGTTGACCTCTCGGTTGAAGTCAGACCTACCTAGTCGGACTGTTTGTCCCAGGTAAACACACTCGTCGCCAACTTCGAGGTTAGTGCTCCCAATAACTACCGGCATAGGTTTTCGAATTTTGTTTTGTCCATGTTCATTTTAAGGCATCCATTTAGAGACACTGGTGAACGCAAATTTCGACGGAATCACAGGCTTTCTCACACATAGCCCACATACGCAAGGCAAAGTGACAGGCTCTTCGGTCTTCAGTACAATTTGCTGATGGGTATGTATGTGGTCTATGGTAATAAAGCCTTTTCGGAAACCGGCTAGTTCGGTAGACTGGAAGTCGTCGAGTCTGCGTGCGAGACGATTCTTAATGACTCGAAAACAACACGTAGACGCGGCTCAGAAGGGAAATCGATCTGTGTTTTTCAAGATAGCGTTGTCGATTTTCTTGAAGAACAAGACCACTGAACTTTTGCTCCACGCCTCCTACGTAATGTTACCATGTAGGTTGGTATTAAAAAGCAGCCTTGTGAACTTTTTCTTGATGCCTTTTCTGTGCGTGGATTGGGTTTGAGTACAGTGCTTTTTTAAATTTTAAAGATTGAGGAGCTTTTTAGAACGGGTCCTTAGAATTTTTAAAAATGACATAAGAGCACGGATGCCCGCACGTGCATACTGGTTCAAATGCTTGGTTAAATTAATAACTTAGATTTATAAAAATTCGTTGATGATAAATATAAGTGATTTGAAAGTTTAAGTTTAGGAAACAACATTAAAGAATATGAAATTCTTTAAAAAACATTGACGCGAATACTATAAATCGAACGAACCCAATTTTTCGGATATTATCGCGCTTAATTTTAACTTTTGTTGGATTTCTACACACTTCATTCTTACACCATCTCTATTTTTTAAACACTAAAAATCAAATCACAATGGAGAGATAAATATGTTTTAGCTTTCTTATATATTTTAGTCATTCAAAATCCTCAAATCTACCATTAGTCATACTGTGTTTAGAAAAAAAATCGACACTAACCGATATTTAAACGGTGAATTCATCACAATCCTTTACGGTTAGCTACCGTAGAAAAGTATTTGCTTCAGAGAGCACAAGAAATCTGTGACAGTAAACACCTGGCCATTGCACGAATGAAACCAGCCACAGTTGAGAATGTACCTATATCAGAGAAGTCACAGGCAAGATTGGCTACATTTTGAAGCTAGCTTCAGTAAGAACATACTACAAGGCACCGAAGAATATTAGTCGGTTCTTACGATCCGTAAGTGTAATATCCCTCTACATTATGCATGAATGTAGACAACAACAAAAAGTTCTATAACCCTGCATAAGAAACATATTATGGCTGATATGAAGCACCGACGTTCAGGGTTGACTGCAGTACGCCAACATGTTTAGGATCGCTTCAATAGAGAAGATAGACTACAAATCGCAATCGCAAAAGAACACTCTCTCTTCTCTCAAGGATAATTCGCAAAAAAAATTATTTTAAAAGAGAAGTTAGCTGGGTACTACAATCTACTAGAAATCATAAAATTAATAAATTATTATTAAATCCAAGCATATTACTGCAAGACTTCAAGACTCTTTAAGTTAGTTCTGCGTAGATGAGTTCAAAATTAATATTTAAAATTTAAAGGTAGCCTATAATAACTTTGACATCAGAACACGCCTGGAAAGCAAGCTCTTTATTAATAAAATTTTGACAATGAATAAAACTATTATTTACGGATTTTATCGCGTTTAATTACTTTAATTTATTTTTATTATTATCCCGACGTTTCGGGTGCTTTACAGCGCCCATGGTCACGGGGGGGGACTGAGATGTTTGACGTCCCAATGTCATAGTTAGTCCGGCTACCTTCAGTTTTTTAATATTAATTTTTGGTCCGATTTACGCAAAACGAGCTTATAGTATCATGAAGTCTTGCAGTGGTATGCTTGGGTTTGGGTTTAATTTTGTTGATTATAGGATCCCAAGCAGATGGTAGCACCCAACCATCTTCTCTATTGAAATTTGGATGTTTTTTAATTTCAATAGCCTCGCGTATCATCCTTGGTAGGAATCGGTGTTCTTTTGCGAGAATTTGTGGTTTATCAAATCTAATGTAATGGTGGGGACGATCTTGAACATGTTCGCAGACTGCAGACTTCCCGGAGCGTCGGTGCTTCACATCAGCTATATGTTCCTTCACGCGGGTTTTTATAGATCTCTTTGTTTGACCTATGTAAGAGAGACCACATTCACAATCTAGCTTGTACACACCTGCATCTTGTAGAGGAATATTACATTTGATCCTCACAATTAATTTCGGAGAATATAGCAATAAAATTTTAATCCGTGTCAAGGACAAGAGGGTTGTACTACGTTCCTCGCCAACAATTTCCCACTATTTTATGTGTTTTTACAATAAATGCGTAATAATTGTATCAACATCTATCGGAGGTTAAAGGATTGTAAGACATGTCTATAGATGCCTATGGGTTACAGCATCCATTTATCATCAAGACGACTATGTACCCGTTTATCACCTTTATTCTACCAGTCATACGTGGTAGAGCCACGCTGCAGCTATACTATGGTTGTAGCACGAAATGATCGACTCGACCGAGGAAGGGCATGCTCTCATAAAAAAAAGCAACTTAATACTGCTGTGTTTCGTATGGTGAGTGTAAAGATCCGGAGAGCTTCTTTACTGAAAACGAGTAGTTCCAGCTTAGTCCTCAGGGGTGACAACGAATCTGTATTTTGATTCTTAATCGTGGATAAATGTAGATGTCTATGGGCCACAGCATCCACTTACTATTAGGTGGACTGTGTGCTCGTTTGTTACCCTTATTCTATAAAAAAGTAAAATTGCAAGTAAATGTGATAAACCAGCACACAGTTTCCCTGGTGGTATGTGGATTCTATTGCTTGTAGACAAATACAACTATCCTCTATTAAGAATTCATACGTTACGATGAAAAAGGGTCTCCGCAATATATTCAGGCATATAATTAAGTCCTTTAGTTTTATAACATCCTTTTTTATGTAAAGAGTTCATGAACTCTTTAATGACATCATACGTTGAAGAAACGAAGCTTAACAAATTAAGCTCCTTGATTTGATTTTCATATAAAATATTTATTGTTTCATATAACACGTTTATTGCGAAAGTAATAGCTATACATTAACAAACTGCGTGCGAGCTTTTTATGGGATTTGATAAAGTACTGATACGGGCTTTGGTGATACAAGTGCAATAAATGTAGGTCCAGCAATCAAAGCCATGTATGCATATATAATGTCGTTGTTTTGTTTGGCTAGATTGTTAAAAATTTATGATCCTTTCACAACAAATTATTAAAACGAAACTTTTTTAAATGTTACTAAATTAACTTAATAAAAAATTCTCCTGTACCGTAAACGCGTTACATTTATAGTTACATTCCATTAAAAGTCATTATAAATTTAATAGAACATTTGCCATAGTTGCTTCGCTTTGCTGACGGGTTGGTAACCAAAGGTTCTTTTAATTTTTAGTTATTATAAGTAAGACGCTGCTGTACATACCCTGGCCGTATGGGACGACAGCACACCCACATGATGATATAGTGTAGTTTGGTAGAGGCGTTATATATAGACTAATTGCATATTATGAACCACATAAATTCATACTTAGAACGATTATTTGTAGACAATACACGCTGTTTTCTTGTGAGGAATCGAACCGGCGCCCTGTAAAACCGGATTTATAATCTAGCCATTGCTCTCTGAGGGATCAAAATCGATTGCACAACATACGAACATTTAGGTTTTCTCCACTTTGAATTGTTTAACATATAATATAAGAGAAAATAGATGATGTTAAAGGAAAACTTTACCACAGCGACTATTCAACAAAACTATTTATCATTATGAATGAGGACAGAACAAATTCTTACAAGCATTTTTAATTCATTCAGTCATTCATTCATTATTGCCTATATACGTACACTGCTGAACATAAACCACCCCCTTAGATAACTTGTGGGTTATTTTACTATAATTGCCATGCTTGGCAGGCAGATTGGCAACCGCAGTTATTACTTTCAGTTGTTATTAAGAAAATGCTGCTTGCAATTTCCTGTTTCAGTTTCCCTCCGTCACCTCATACGATACCCACCGCATAATATGGGGTAGTGTATTCTTATCATCACAGCCCTTCAGAAGTCACCTGCGGAACATAGGCCTACCACAAGGAAGTCCACAAAGCACGGTCCTGACCCACCTGCATCCAACGACTTCCTGCATCCCTTACCAAGTCGTCACACGTTGTGAGGGGCCACCCTATACTTCGCTCTTTTATAGGAGAGGGTAAACGAGCATACGGTTCACCTGATGTTAAGTGACTACCGCCGCCCATGAGCAACTGCAACACCAGGGCAATTGCAGAAGCGTTGCCGGCCCTTTAGAAAGGAGTAAGCTCTTTTCTTGAAGGTCTTTACGGGTACGAGACTGCCTCGATAACCTTTCTTTCCAATCACTGTCAGTTTATCGAGCTATATGATTGGCTGATTCCTACTTGAGTTTACTGATCCGTTGGGCTATTTACGGCATACATTGATTTTAATTTATTTTACATCAAGATGTTGATTAACAATTTGTCTTTAAAGAAGCAGATTAATAATTTTGTTGACATACAGGGTCATCTGGTAGTGGTATTAGGAATCCATCAGTTCATTTCCTCATGTGGTAGGTACCGTAAGAGACGACTTTTTTAATACTCATCTTATACTTCTGGGAGTAAGGGCTAAGGAATTAATTTATATCAGACGTAAAACACGCCATCCGAAAACGGGAATCAAAGACAATGGTACTTACTACTATTATAATACGTAACACCCTCTAAAAACGGGATGTTCCCTTATTGCATGGGTAGTCATCTAAATGGATAAGATTATTCATTCTTGTTTCTATCGATTATACATCGGTGATCAGGAGACAGCAAGGCTATTCGAATACATTGCTGACGTTATTTTAAAGCGTTACTGCCTGAACTCAAATGCTTGTAATCAGGACCGTCTATTCCCATACCAGAAGACCGACCACTCAGGGAGAGAGTCGGTAAAATTTGTACTGTCACTGGGTCTTTATAGCTGGTAAAGCTGGTATTTTTTACTATTATTAGCCAGTACGTAAATTCTTTCCCACCATCTGGTGTTTAAAGAATTGACTTCGAGTAGTATTAAATATTTTTATTAAATTTTCTCTGAAATTATGGAGATGAGTCGAACAATGCGGTATGATTATACGTGTGATCACTACTGAATGTGTATTATTGTTACACGAAATGGAAGGCAAATATTCCACGCTGATACAGTTGTTACCAGTTTTCTTTATTTTTCATTTCTTCTTATCAAATAAAATTGTTTTAGTATTTTCTTATGTATGGAGGAATACCAATATAAACTTTTCTTATCCGAAATAGATCTACATGATCTCTCGTTAATCAAACACACACACGCACACGTGCACGCAAGATCGTCATTTGATATAAACTTAAAGAGAAGATTGCAAGTAAAATTAAACGTTTTTGTCTATTTCTTCATTTTCATTGTAGGTCATCTTTAACTAAGAATTACAATGGTCGGATTTTACGTTTTATTAATTCTTTACAAAAAGTATAGAAATATCTACACTCACCATACAAAACACAACTACTATTTTACGCTGGCATTCTGTGAGAGTGTGGTCCTTTCCCGGTCGAGCCGACCCATTCGTGCTACAACAATACTACTAATATAATTGCAGCATGCCTCTACCACGTTTCGGAACCTGATACCACGAGCTCGGTAAAAGAAAAAATCGTGAAGAAAGTCATATCTTAAATGACTAAGAAATTCAAAAAGTAATATTTCAACTGTCCAATCACACTTCCTTGCCCTAAAACCCTCAGAAATGAGAAGAAGCCTATGGGCCAGGAGTGTGACATATACAGGTTTATTTTACAATTACCGGCCAAATTCGCAGAGAAGGTTAAATACGTTACAAAATACTTACATAAGTAATATATGCAAATGGTGAAGAAAATTAATTTAAAAAAGTCTCAAACATTCTGTCCTTGTTTTGGAAAATGCGTGGCATTATATTAACTGACTTTACTGCGCACGCACACATTCTTAAGGATCGATCGGTAGGCAAAAACATTGCTGCCCGTAAATCATATTCAATTTGGAATAGCTTCAAATAAAAGTAGAACCTTATTTACTCGTATTTACAAAAACTGCAATATCGGTATATCATTGCTTATATATTTGAACTTAAGTTTAAAATTCGGCTACCCTTTGAAGTATCCTTGTGTTTCTTCTTGATAGACCACCATGGAAAAAGCCAGAAAAATATGGCTTCCAATAGACGGTGATATATCATCTACGTTACACCAACAGTCAAATATTTACGTACCGGAGACAAGTAGCACCGTTCATCATCATCATCATCATTACAGCCCTTCACAAGTCCACTGCTGAACATAGGCCTCCCCCCAAGTAATGCCACAAAGCACGGTCCTGAGCCACCTGCATCCATCGACTTCCTGCATGTCTTACCAGGTCGTCACTCCATCTAGTGGGGGGTCGCCCTACACTACGCCTACCGGTACGAGGCTGCCACTCGAGAACCTTTCTTCCCCATCGGTTATCGGTTCTTCGAGCTATATGGCCGGCCCATTGCCACTTCAGCTTACTAATCCGTTGGGCTATGTCGGTCACTCTGGTTTTACTGCGGATATCCTCATTTCTGAGTCTATCACGCAGAGAAACTCCGAGCATAGCCCTCTCCATAGCTCGCTGAGCGACCTTAAGCGTCCTCATACGGCCAGCAGTGAAGGACCACGTCTCAGATCCGTAAGTCATCACTGGCAACACGCACTGGTTGTACAATCTAGTTTTTAGAGATTGAGGTATACCTGACGAAAAGATATGCCGTAATTTCCCGAACGCTGCCCAGCCGAGTTGAATCCGTCGATTGACCTCTCGGTCGAAGTTGGACTTACCTAGTCGGACTATTTGTCCCAGGTAAACGTATTCGTCAACAACTTCGAGCATAGTGCTCCCAACAACTACCGGCATAGGTGTGACATGGACATTGAACATGATCTTTGTTTTGTCCATGTTCATCTTAAGACCTATCCGTTGGGAGGCACTATTGAGGTCATTGAGCATAGTGCTTAAGTCCTCCAGCGATTCTGCCATAAGGACTATATCGTCGGCAAATCGAAGGTGAGTGATGTACTCGCCATTGATGTCAATACCGTATCCTTGCCAGTCCAGTAGCTTGAAAACGTCTTCCAATGCAGCGGTGAAGAGTTTCGGGGATATAACGTCACCCTGTCTTACACCTCTCTGCAGTTGGATAGGTTTCGAGCTCTGGTTCTGTACTCGGATAGCCATCGTAGCCCTACTGTACAAACACTTCAGCACTTCGATATACCGACAGTCAACTTGGCACCGCTGAAGGGACTGTAGCACCGCCCAAATTTCGACGGAATCAAAGGCTTTCTCATAGTCCACATACGCCAGGCAAAGTGGCAGATTGTACTCTTCAGTCTTCTGTACAATCTGCCGCAGGGTATGTATGTGGTCTATGGTACTGAAGCCTTTTCGGAAACCGGCTTGTTCGGGAGGCTGGAAGTCGTCAAGTCTGCGTGCGAGACGATTCGTAATGACTCTCGAAAACAGCACGTAGACGCGGCTCAGAAGGGAAATCGGTCTGTAGTTCTTTAAGAGAGCGTTGTCGCCTTTCTTAAAGAACAAGACCACCGCACTTCTGCTCCACGCCTCTGGAGTAGTGCCACCATGGAGGACGGAATTGAAGAGCTTCTGAAGGACTTCAAGTACCGGTGTTCCACCCGCTTTCAGAAGCTCCGCTGTAATTCCATCCTCGCCTGGGGCCCTGCCGTTTTTAAGGTGCTGGAGAGCCATTCTAATCTCGCTTAGACTGACGTCCGGGATATCATCGGAATAGTGTCGGATAAGACTTGCTCTTGGATCGTTACTCACACTTGCGTGTGGCTCCAACGATGATGTGTACAGCTGCCCATAGAACCTCTCAATCTCACTCAAAATCTCAGGTGTCCCGGAAACGATGTTGCCACACCGTAGTAGCACCGTTAAAGTCTGTAAATCCGCCTCCTAAGCACAACGATTAAATGAATTATTCCATATAACAGAATAGGCCTATTACAGGCATGGTGCTGTTCCAAGAACCTTTTTACGGTTTACAAGACATTTCTTGTTCGTCCCTAGGGGTGATAATGCATCTGTATTTTGTATCTTAATTCAGAAACGGTAGCTGAGGGTCGCAACATCAACATAAATGTTTCATTACTAACTTCTGAGACACTTATATAGTCTTCAAATCCCAAGGCGTAGTAATCTGTAAGTATATATAGATTTAAAAGTTTTTAAAAGTGCTAATAGAATATAATATAATATTTTCTATCAATATAGATAACAAGAACACGTTGAAAGTTTTAAGCTTTTACCGCAATTTCTGAAAAAAAAAAAAACACTTTTGCTATGTGAAGAAACAACTAGAAAAGTATCGGGATTTTTCTAAACATCAATTTATAATATATTCATTTCCAATATATAATATAAATTTTAATATACACATATAAATTACAAATAGTATAATTAAAGATGAAAACATTTATTATTTTTATTATTAAAAAAAAACGTTACCTCCACACTACGATATTTTTTGCAGCAGTTTACATACATAAATTTCACAAGGACAAAGGTCCAGACCCGGAACAATTATTTGTAGGCCGTACAAATACTTGTTCCGTTCGGGATTCGAACACGGAGTCGTCAAACACAACCTTATTTAGAAACATCTTGGTAACGATAATCTTATTTCCAGGGGTCATTATTAATCATGTAGGTACTCTTTGGTAGTATAATAACTTAATAACCCTTTTTAAACAATGTTTGTACGTTTAAAATTTTAAACTTTTCAATAGAAAAGTCCTGCATATTTTCTGGTACTTTGCTGTGAAAGCGTAGATAACGTTGCCACCACTAAGAAATTACTTTAGGTTCTGCATGCTATTTTTATTAAAATTATTTTTGTTTTGTATACATACATTAAATTTCGTAAATATACTGAGAAGCCAAAGTAAATATATTTATTTATTAATATTTATCTCTAAGAGATTCCTTCAGACTCAGGTTATAAATTGCTCTTATGACCCTCTTCTGCATAAAAAAATATAGTTTCAATGTCAACCTAAATGACGAATAATGGAGATGGTAGCTTTTAAATAAACGTAATTTCTTATTTATTGGTTGTTTAATATCTTTTGAGCATTTCATATTATTCGCACAGAGTTTATTTGGTCAGAGTTTTTATGTCTTGACAAAATCAAATTGTAGGTTGAAATCCATTCCCATTTATCATTATTTATCATACAGTCCGTCCTAACTTTTGGCAGCGTAGTACTAAAAACAATGGCTATATCTCGCCTTTGGACGAGAAAAGAACCAACTTTATCGCCTCCAACGGCGACGACTAGTCGCGGATACATTGCTTTTAGAAACTTTACCGCGTAGACACCACTGATCGATCTCTGAAATTTCTACAGCATAAGTCGCAAAAATGCACCACTTAATTTTAATTACCACATAAAGTTTAGGAGCCTTTAGAAATTTTATTTAATTTAACATCGAGAAAGTCGAGTACAGTTAAAGTCGAGACAATAAAAGCCCTGAAGAAACCACAGTATCTCAGTTCACCTGAAACGCTGAGAGTTATAGTAGACAAAATGCCGACGTCAATGAAGTTCCGTTGGTTCGCCTACCACAAAAGCAGAAGAGATGAGGAAATTCAGGAGCTATTACTTATCAAAGCGTTCCTAGAAACAGAAGCCGACATGTGCGGAGACTTCGCCCCGCCCGAAACATCCTCAGAACAAAGAAGAGGAATAAGAAAACCCGTTCATTTGGTTCAAGAAGCGTCAAAAGAGAAATATAAGAAGTCGTGTCAGTTCTGTGGAAAAGAACACTTCGTATTAGAATGTAAAAGGTTCAAAGAAGCCAACCTGAATGAAAAATGGGATATGACCAAGAAGGCAAAGATATGCTTCAAGTGCCTTCGATTCAGACACTCAAGAATCAACTGTAAAGCACCAGTCTGCAAGCTGTGCAAAAGATGGCATCATACCATCTTACATTCCGACAAACCACCGGTGTTGATAGAAAAAGAAGCCAAAGACACCAATAGCACCTCAGAAGACAAGGTCGCCTCAATTCATAACGCCAAAGGAGAAGAAAAGGCCTACCTAAAGATGATCCCCGTGAACCTCTATGGCCCAAAAGGACAAGTTCGCGTATTGGCACCACTAGACGAAGGGTCAACGGTCACACTCTTAGACGCATCAATCGCTGAGAAAATCGGAGTCGAAGGAAAGAAAGAAAAACTCACGATCGAAACTGTCGGCGGAAAGGTGTTAAGAAAAGATAGTTCACAGAAGATCGAGTTCAAAATAAAGGGGGTTCATAGGAAAGAAAAGAGAACTATCGTAGCAAGGACCATCGACGACCTGAAGCTGTCTGAACAATGCATAAACAAGGACACCGTGAGAAACTGTAAGCACCTGAAGGCAATTGAAAATCAACTCCTCTACGTCACCGAGAGGCCCAAGCTACTGATAGGCCAAGACAATTGGGGACTGATAGTGACAAGAAAGCTGAAGAAGGGCAAACCATCAGATCCTGTAGCTTCCCTCACGAACTTAGAGTGGGTGTTACACGGATGTGAAACAGGAACAACTGCCACAGTACACTTCACTCATTATAGCAAAGCGACCACTGGCGAGGAAGACATAGAAGACCTCGTCCGAGAACACTTCCAACTAGAGTCTCTAGGGATCCAAAATCGTTCACCATCTAACGACAGCGACAGAAGAGCATTAGAAACCCTCGAGAAAACTACCAAGAAACTGCCAAGCGGTCAACATGAAACGGGTCTCCTGTGGAAAAAAGAAGATGAACGCCTGCCCAACAACTACAATCAAGCTGTTCGACGCCTGGTCAGCATCGAGAAAAAATTGGATCGTGATCAAGAAGCAAGAAAGCACTACGAGGAGCAGATCCTGAGTCTAATCGAAAAAGGATACGCAGAGAAGGCTCCAGAAACCTCTAACAAAGGAAGGACATTCTACCTACCCCACTTCGCTGTTGTACACCCAGTCAAGAAGAAGCTAAGAATAGTGTTCGACGCAGCTGCCAAGTACGAAGGAAAGAGCCTCAACGACGCCTTGCTCTCGGGCCCAGACTTGCTACAATCACTATTCGGAGTACTGCTGCGTTTCAGAGAGGGACCAGTAGCCGTCATGGCAGATATACAAGACATGTTTCTCCGAGTAAAAGTCAGAGAAGACGACCGAGACAGTCTCAGGTTCCTGTGGCGCGGAAACCGAAGAACCGGCAAGCCTGAAGAGTATAGAATGTCTTCAATCATCTTCGGAGCAGCGTCATCACCTGCAACAGCAATATACGTAATGAACAAGAACGCAGAGGAATTTAAGAACACTCATCCTGAAGCAGTGAAAGCAATTAAGAGAAATCACTACATGGACGAATATCTGCAGAGCTTCGCATCTACAACCGAAGCAAAGAAGATATCCAAAGAAGTGAAAGACATTCACGCAAGAGCAAACTTTCATCTGAAGGGATGGGCCAGCAACAACTCGGGGGTAATATCAGAGGTAGAAGACACAAACAAAGAAAACTCCTTAAAACTGACCAAGAAAGAGAAGACTCTGAGACTAAGATGGCTGGTGAAAGAAGATGCATTAGCCTTCAACGTCGGGCTACGCAACACGCCGGAAGACCTGCAAGACGGCAGAAGGACTCCAACAAAAAGAGAAGTCACAAGCGCAGTAATGTCCACCTTCGATCCAATGGGTTTTGCTACACCAGTTCTAATACAAGGGAAGAAACTAATCCAAGACATCTGGCGAAAGAAAATAGACTGGGATGAACCAATCAACGAACATCAAAAAGAAGCCTGGATGAAATACCTGGAAGAAGTTTCAACATTAACAAGGCTGAAGATCCCGAGATGCGTCTCACCCAAAGGCAGAAAAGGACAGCTACACACGTTCTCCGATGCGAGTGAAGAAGCCTATGCAGCAGTAGTCTACTGGAGAATAGTAGAGCCCGGAGGAAAGGTCCATGTCTCCATGATCGCCGGCAAAGCAAGGGTAACGCCGACGAAACCTGTGTCAATTCCGAGGCTAGAGCTACAAGCGGCCTTACTCGGAAGCAGACTAGCCGCCACAATCGAAGAGGAATCAGAGCTCGACATATCGAAGAAGGTTTACTGGACCGACTCCAGCACAGTACTGCAGTGGATAAAGTCAGAACCAAGGAAGTTCAAAACTTTTGTGGCCAACCGACTCGCCGAGATCGAAGAAAGGTCCAAGCCAGAAGACTGGAGATGGGTGCCAACCAAGGAGAATCCAGCGGACGACGCCACGAGGGGAACCCCAATCGAATTCGACCACAACGCCAGATGGTTCAAAGGCCCGTCATTTCTCCGTCGACCAGAAGAAGAATGGCCATTCCACGACTTCAAGCCAGAAATTGTTATGCCAGAAGAGAAAAGCAAGCAAAAGGTGTTGGCAACAATGGCAGCAGAAGACACTCTACTAAACCTAGAAAAGTTCTCGAGCTGGGAGCGACTGCTGCGCACTACAGCCAGAGTGTTCGCCTACACACCTACTAAAGAAGAGCCGTAAAGCGACCACCCCCGCCGCACGCCAGAAGGTCCTGATGATGATGAGTCCTGGAAACCACAAAGATTGAAAGATTGCAGCATCATCAATTTCCGTTCTCCTGCACAGCTGTAGACTACTTCGGGCCGATGCAAGTCACCATCGGAAGAAGGAACGAGAAGCGCTGGGGAGCCTTATTTACCTGTCTCACAACTAGAGCAGTACATTTAGAGCTGGTACCTTCTCTCAGCACCAGCTCAATGATCATGGCACTCCGACGAATGGCAGCCAGAAGAGGAACTCCGAAAACCATATATAGCGACAACGGAACTAATTTCGTCGGAGCGAAAAGGGAATTATAAGAGGCCGCACAGGAAAAGGGCATCCAGTGGAAGTTCATTCCCCCGGGAGCTCCAAACATGGGAGGCGCCTGGGAGAGGCTCGTACGAACAGTCAAAACGGCGCTAGCTGTAGTCCTCAACGAGAAGAGCCCGCCCGAGGAAGTACTCCATACGCTTATGACTGAGGTTGAACACATCGTCAACTCGAGACCTCTCACCCCCGATCAGCATGGACCCAGGAGACGAGGAGAGCCTAACACCGAACCACTTTCTGCTGGGAAGATCATGCGGAGCTATGGCGCCGGGAGAGTTCAGCGACACGGAGCTCATCGGAAAGGCAAGCTGGAGAACCACCCAGAGACTCGCAGACCACTTCTGGAAAAGGTGGATTAAAGAATACTTACCTCTCCTGATGCCAAGGAAACTCGAAGGGAAAGAAACCAGAGACCCAAGGGAAGGAGACATCGTGCTAATAGTGGACGCCACATTACCGCGAAACTCATGGCCTCGCGGTGAAATCGTCAAAACCTATCCCGGACCAGACGGAAGAACCAGGGTGCTGGACGTGCGGACATCAGGTGGAATACTTCGCCGTCCAACTCGACGTGTCATCATGCTGGTGCCGGCGGAGTCGTCGCCTCCAGAGGATGCAGTGCTACGCACCGTGGGGGAGAATGTTAGCGACGACAAAGTGAATTCGAACATTTAATCTTAATTATTCCTTATCAGTGATTTAAAACTAAGTGATAGTATTTAATCTTGTTTCCTATTCGTAAAATAAAGCTAAGCGTAAAGACTGATTAGTGCTGAAAAACAGGAAAGTAAATTAAACACTTCTATTCTTATCTTAAAGTAACTTATATGAATCTATTTAATATTATTTAGGTCTGATTAGAATCATTAGACGCAAGTATAAGCTTATTTTCTAGTAAGATTTCTTTTATCATAACTTTAAGAGCTATTAACATATAGGTGATTAATATAATTCTTTTTCCTTTAAAGTAATTCAAAAGAGACATTAATATGTCAATTAATCACTATATAATGTTATTTCATTATGAGAAAGATTTAAATTTCATGAAAAAATATTGTATAGATTCTTAAGCATTATTCCTGAAAAAAGTGTTGTACATTCCTACCTCTTGGCGGCGCTACTTGTATGTTCGGCAAAAAATACTATCCTACTCCGGAGCTAAACCGTGAAGCGACCGCGAAGCTATTTTTATTTTTTATAAGTGTAAAATAAAGGTTTATTGAATAATTTAGGTTTAGAATAATAGAAATAAGTTGTATCTATCGTTAGGAATAAATATAAATGTTGTAAGGTATGTTTTACCACGTTTATTAAGGAAATTGTAAATCTCTCTTAGAAAGGGTTATTCTGTGCTCTGATTGGTCAATAGATTCACTAATGCCGTGTGCGATTTTTTCTTAATTATGATTGGTTACAGCCGCTTATAAAAAAAGGGGCGTTTTTTTCGTGGAAAAACATTCCGAATCCGGCAATGTAATAATAGGAATCAAGAAATAAAATAAGAAGAAACTCTCAAGAAGTGTTATTTATTGCTCTCTAACTGCTACTGTATGCTCTCCAGTTAACATCCCGCCAGCAAACCCGCTCTATTTTATCAACGCTCCCTTATACGAGCAATTACATATATATATATATATATATATATATATATATATGATCGATAATATCGATCACATTAGAGCCACGCTGCAGCTACATTATGGTTGTAGCGTGAATGGATCGGCTCGACCGTGGAAGGACCACACTCTCACAGTATACTAGCGTGAAATAGCAGATTGATGCTGCTGTGTTTCGTATAGTGGGTGTAGAGAACTGGAGACCAGTTTTACTAGAATCGAGTTTGCATTTTGATTTTTAATCGAGGTAAAATGTAGATGTCTATGGGCCACAGCATCCACTTACCATCAGGTGGACTGTGTGCGCGTTTGTTACCCTTATCCTACAAAAAAAATATCGGAGGAAAAGTTGAAACAGGTGAAAATCCGAGATGCAACACTTCTGAACCAAGCTCTCTCAATTTTTTCTGATTGGCCAAAGATGTGTGGTGTCTGGCCTTATCATGATGAAAGACCACTCCTTTTCTGTTGATCAATTCCAGTCGTTTTGTTTCAATAATTTTATTCGATTATCATTAGTTATTGGCAGTAAAATTCATAATGGATTGTTTTGCCCAGGGGTAAATAAATGCTCATAATAAACTATGCCCTTCAAATCCCACCATACCCATAGCATCACATTATTGCGTGTTAATTCGGGTTTGCTACAGTCTGTGGAGCTTGAATACCTTTGACCATGATTTTTTTCACATGTTTTTGTCGTAGGTGATCCATTGATCATCACCAGTGATCAATCTTTTCAAAAATGGTTTCCTTACATTTCAATAGAGAATCACAATTGAGTACACGATTCATAAGGTTTCTTTCGGTGAGCTCGTTTGGTCCCCAAATATCGACATTTTTATATAGCCAGACTTTTGTCCAACCTTGTGCTGAACCAAATTTGTGCTACTCTTACTAACACTAAACGTAATAATTTTTGCGGCTTGAGTTGCTTTTTCAATTTTTTGTGATAAAACTTCAGAATATATTGAATATATTCATTAGATTCACTTAGGTCACTGGATAGGTCTTAAGATGAACATGGACAAAACAAAAATCATGTTTAATGTCCATGTCACTCCTATGCCGGTAGTTGTTGGGAGCACTATGCTCGAAGTTGTTGACGAGTACGTTTACTTGGGACAAATAGTCCGACTAGGTAAGTCCAACTTCGACCGAGGGGGTCAATCGACGGATTCAACTCGGCTGGGCAGCGTTCGGGAAATTACGACACATCTTCTCGTCAGGTATACCTCAATCTCTGAAAACTAAAGTGTACAACCAGTGCGTGTTGCCAGTGATGACTTACGGATCAGAGACGTGGTCCTTCACTGCTGGCCGTATGAGGACGCTCAAGGTCGCTCAGCGAGCTATGGAGAGGGCTATGCTCGGAGTTTCTCTGCGTGATAGACTCAGAAATGAGGATATCCACAGTAAAACCAGAGTGACCGACATAGCCCAACGGATTAGTAAGCTGAAGTGGCAATGGGCCGGCGATATAGCTCGAAGAACCGATAACCGATGGGGAAGAAAGGTTCTCGAGTGGCAGCCTCGTACCGGTAGGCGTAGTGTAGGGCGATCCCCCACTAGATGGAGTGACGACCTGGTAAGATATGCAGGAAGTCGATGAATGCAGGTGGCTCAGGACCGTGCTTTGTGGCATTACTTGGGGGAGGCCTATGTTCAGCAGTGGACTTGTGAAGGGCTGTGATGATGATGATGATGATGATGATTAGATTCACTTATTTTTGGCGGACAGAAAAACAATTAAAAATGGCGGGAAAGTGTTTTTACTTTTTATTTTGATTTTTCTAAATTTCCTATGTAGTAAAAATAGTACAACCAAGGAGATTTATCTTCCCGACCCATTAAAAACAAAACTAATAAACACAAACAAAAATAATACTACTTAGACCAATAAGCTAATAAAACTTAGTTTCTTTGGGTTGTTTCTTATTTATTCAGTTAGGTATGTTGTTCCTTACTCGTCCTAAACTATATTCTTAACTCCACCAATAACATTTTTCTTATTTGATTTTTTTTACTCTACCGAATTTCCTTACTTATCCTAAACCAAAAATAAGCACGAAAAGGTATAGACATCATTAAAATGAGTTGCCATTTATATTATTATATATTAATATTTAAGTTGCAATTTTATAATTTTGTGTTCCAATAAATAAAACTGTTATAACAGGTAAATGTTGGCAACCCTTTATTAACTCCTACGGAGTTGTGCAATACGGAGCGTGACAGTCACGTGTGTTCATCACTTCAAAAGTTTTCACTTCAAAATGATATATTTTTGTTTATTCGTTGTTCATCGTTCACGAGATCGCAGGTTAGAATGAGATTCACTCATATTAATGATTATGTACATAAAAGATCGTAAATATTTATTTATGCAAATGTAAGTACTTGTGAAATGTCTACGTTACTCGTACATACGTAAAGTTTTTGCGTGCATTTGTACTAATCTGAGCTCATATTATATGAGTGGTTGACATGACACAAAAGTTCTTGTAATACACTATTTTTAATTAATACTAGCTGTTACCCGCGGCTTCGCCCACATGGTCACTGGGAAATGAACTATCCATTGCTTTTCGAATTAAAAGAAAATTGAGTTTTAAAGATTTGTCAGAGATGCAGCCATTAAAAGGAAACTGAGCAAAATTGATTCGTCAGCCTATTTAAATGTTTTGAAACGCAGCGTATAGGAAATCATGAAAATAGCCTGTTTATTTCAAATGGAAATGGGATATTTTTTTAATTAAAGTAAACTGAGCATAATTATCCGTCAGGGATGCAGACTTTTGAAAAGAAACTGAGCTAAATTGATTCGTCAGAGATGCAGTTTTCTGAATTCAAAGGAAACTGAGCCAAATAAAAGATCCGTCAGAGATGCAGCCTTTTGAGTTGAAAGGAAACTGAGCTTAATAGGTCCGTCAGAGGTGCAGCATTTGGAATTGAAAAGAAACTGAGCTAAATAGGAAATTTTGAATTGAAAGAGAAGATCTGTGGGAATTCTGATTAATTGATTGTGTGAGTTGTGGAAATAAAACTAACTGAACACTATTTTAAGACGCTACTGTACACAATGTTATATGTTTTTCCATTCGGGGAAAGAATGTGGAGATTCTGGGCATTTGAAACACGCGAACATGCTACATACAGCTGACCATGAGAGAAGCACGGGTTTTCTAAGTTGACTCCCGCTACCTGTAACGTTTGCCCTTGCGCTTTATTAAATGTCATTGCAAAACTGAGCTTAATAGAGAACTGCAACCTTTTGAATTGAAAAGGAAGATCTGTGGGAATTATAGGGATCCGTGGTATAATAACATTTTCACCTTTTCCTACGCCTGTCAAAATTGTAGCACCGATTATGTTCCGTCCAAGATGTGTCACACGCAGCCTTGTTCCGTTACATAACCGAGGAGCATCTAAATTTCACATTATCATGACTGGGATGCTTAATTATTAACAAATTAATTTAAGCTTATGTGAGGGCACACCTGACTGAGAATTTAGAAACTGCGGGGTATGAAGTGCTCTGTTCTGTGTCCATAACTATGTCTACTGACAAATACTCTAATATTTCTCCTGCTAATTCGCTTAATATATCTGAATTTATTTTGTTAACGCTCTCATTTTTGGTGCAAGAATCGCCCTTTCACATAACCGTTTGTCTTCATGCATGTTGTTCGTTAAATCTGAATAAACGCTCGCAATTAATTCGGAATGACTCTGTACTAAATTACAAAAATCTCTCGTTAATTTAACGCAGCCCTCAGCATCCGTTTCCAACCGCCCATCGCCAATTTTTAATAGTGTGTCAGCATAGTTTCCAGAATTAATATCATTATACAAATGCACTCTGATATTCGTAGTTAAACTGAATTTTGTCTCCTTGTTCCATAAAAACGACGACTTGAGGCATGCTTTAATTTCATCTGCAGGTGTGCCCTTTTGAACGACAGGTAAAGTTTAGCGAAAGTCACCGACCAATAAAACCACCATTCCTCCCATTACATCGATATTGCTGCGCAAATCCTGGAGCTTTCGATTTAGTGCTTCTACAGTATTTTTTATGCGACATTGTACTTTCGTCCCACGCTAAAAGTTTGCATTGTCGTAGCATTTTACCTCGTGCACTATTTTTGCTAAAGTTGCAGATCGGCGATTCTTCCTGGGTTAGATTTAGAAGGAGTTTTAAAACAGAATGTGCAGTGCGGCCCCCCGGTTAGCAGCGTGGCGACTATACCGGAGGAAGCTACGGCCACAGCAATGTTTTTATCTTTCCGTACTTGCGCTAATAATAAATTTAACAAAAATGTCTTCCCAGTTCCTCCAGGGGCATCTTAAAAGAAAAGTGCACCATTACCACATTCAGTTTGTCCTAATACTTTGTCAAAAACTCGTTTTTGTTCGGGAAGCAAGCGGGGTACAAATTCGGTTACTTGCTGCTGCAAAGCTGGTATATCGTAGTTGGTTTCACGTATAATTTCATCACTTATTTCATTTTCGGTTGTTTGCTGAGGGTTTATCATTCCAAAGTTGCTTAATTTTTTGCCTACCATTGCCATTACTTTATCTTAAATTTTTCCAAGTGCTTCATTATAAATGTGTTCATTGTATGTCATGTTCGCGTGTGTCTGCTGTAACCTTCGCAAAATATCTGCCATGTACTCTTTATATTTGTCCCACAATTCATGTGCATTAGATAGCCCGCAAGATGATATGATAGTTGCATAAAGATCCCTAATTTTGGCTGGTGACTGGCACTGCACAGTTTCCTCCATGGTTTCATCCCAGTGATTATCGTTTTCTAAAAGATGCAGAGCTTCAGATGCTTCTCTATAAGTTGCGCATTCCTGACCGTTGACAGTTTTAAGGTCTTTATATCTGTAGGACCTCGAACATGGTGCAGCAACAATCGTAAACAGAAACATTCAAAATTAGTTACATGGACGGTATACACACGACTAAGGGCATCTGATGACTTTACACCGGGCCAATTTGCAACAGGCGCGCCTTGAATACGGCGTTTCCACTTCTTCCTAGATGTGTTCAAAGTATA
This sequence comes from Parnassius apollo, assembly GCA_907164705.1. Lineage (NCBI taxonomy): Eukaryota > Metazoa > Arthropoda > Insecta > Lepidoptera > Papilionidae > Parnassius > Parnassius apollo. The sequence continues at coordinate 17,297,656 of CAJQZP010000220.1, read as the reverse complement.
ATAGCGGGGGACTTCAGAATATAACAACGTTTTTGCAAAGGGGTCGGTTTGACAAAGTTGAATGAAGGCTATCATGTAGTTTTTGGCGGTGATGCAATTCTTTCTTGGAAATTTCTTTCGGTAAAATATACACGCTCTCCATTTTCTAAGTGCACAGCAAGGTAAGTAACTGTTGGGTGCCTTTCGTGTAAAGGGAAGCCAAGGAGACGCCACGCTGCCTCGTTACTGCTGACATAACGCCCTGATTGAAAGGTCTGTACTTCATTAACGGGATTTGCCTCACCTTCACACCTGAGATTAAATATTGCTTGGTCGCTTCCTTTATTTATGTACTTACAGATGTACTTGATTGCGCGGACAGAGCTACATGCTTCTACATTAATGTGGGCATTAAACATTTTACATAGAATGGGCGAATACGGGACAATCCAGCTGTTATCTAAGGTTTCGAACGCTCCAGAGCGAGATTTGATTGTAACTTTCCTGCCACCATCTTCGGGAGCTCTGCGTCTGTATAAAGGGTAGCCATTGTCATTGTGCACTGTTTCTTTTAAAAGCTGTTTAGGGAATTTCTTTGTACATTTTCCTTCTTTCATACATGGCGATATTGAATTTCGTGTTGCACATGGACCGTGAATCATATTTCGGACGATGGTATCATACAATTCTTTATCTTGCTCAAGATCCTCATGTAGGTAGCGGGGACTGATAACGAATGATGAGGGCAGAGTTACCATTTTACCTAAATCTCCGGGGTTTACATTGGCGTCGCTAGAAACTGCATCTTGTAAATGTATTTATTCTTAACGCGCAGCTTTTTTGATTTAAAGATATATAACGGAGACGTTCACTTTCTACTTTCACATACATGTCTACCAAAAAATTATGAAGTAATTGTCTACAGCGGGCTAAGAGGTTAAAATCATTTTCTCGCAACATCATATGATATGCATAAAAATCCATACATGATACTTTTTGTTCGGAGTAGGCTCCTTTGTGACCGGGTTAATGAGTGGAATTTGAAAATGATAACCCTCTTTTACTTTGCAATAAATCAATGGGTATTGCAGAGTCATAAAACTTGTGTGTAACGGCTACCCGTTGCAACGTATCATAACGTGCTCGTAAGATAATGTCTCGTGAAGAAAATTGATCACCACTAATTACGGCTGCTATTTCGTTTATCAAAGGTGCATTGTAGCGCCTTTCATGCTCTCCTCGAGCGGTCTGATCTGTGTGAATGACGACTTTATAATCCTCTTCAGGTAGGTTTTATAAAGCAGTTTTAAATGTTTTGACTAAAATGTTACGTTCATGCAAGAATCTTTTAATTTTGAACACTGTGTCTCTCTCAACTCCCTGGATAAATTGGCAGCGACGGTCTACCTCAATTTCTTCGCCACCCATAAAATATACTTGTAAAAATTTATGCTGTTCGTTTTCAGCTGGAAAAAGTGAACCTATTCTATGATAAATTTGGCCTCGCACCGTAAATGAAGCCAAAAATCCAGCATTATTATTTCCCGATCAACTCCGAAGGACGTCATTTGAAAGCATGAGTTATATTTCCGGATCCTGTTTAAAAAGCGCCGTGACTCATAAGCATCATTCAAAAAGAGAGTTTTCAAAGGTTCTTTTGGTTCCCCAAGTAACGGAATAGACACTTTGCCATTGGAACAGCACATGCCTGCGGTCTTATCTTTCAATTTTAAAGTGCTGCAAAATCGACACGCTTTGTCCATCAGTCCGATAACAACTAACCTGTGATTTTTATAATTTACCTCGATCATCATAATTGAATGTTTCGTCATTAAAACCCGACCAATTGTTTCTCTGAAAATTTTGTCGACGTTCAGCTTGGAGCTGTGCATTTGCATCTCTTCGCGCCTGTGTCTGTTCTGGTGTTTCAGATGCCCTTTTAGTAGATTGACGTTCAGCTTGCTCAATGAGTCTGTGTTAAGTTTCATCAGGTGTTTCCGCGGCTCTTAAGGCGGCCTGACGTTCCGCTTGTTCGAATAGCCTTTGCTGACTTTGATCAGGTGTTTCAGTAGCTCTTAAAGTAGCTTGACGCTCTGCCTGTTCAAGACGCCTTCGCTGACTTTGAGAAGGTTTTTCGGAAGCTCTTAAAGTAGCTTGACGCTCTGCCTGTTCAAGATGCCTTTCCTGACTTTGATTAGGTCTTTCAGAAGCCCTTAAAGTAGCTTGACGCTCTGCTTGTTCAAGACGCCTTTCCTGAATTTGAGAAGGTGTCTCAGATGCTCTAAAAGCAGCCTGACGCTCTGCTTGTTCTTGCCTTCTTAGTTCAGCATCTTCTAAAGATTCTAGCGATCGAGCTAATCTTTTTGCTTGTCTTTGAGAAGATACTCTTGAAAGGCTGGACTTACGCTTGCGAGGCATTATGAAGTAATAAAAACTTATTTATAAAAAAACTTTAAAATACCTAAAAGGAATTAAATTTCCTTTTAAATATTTTTTTTAAAAGCAAATCCAAATTGTCTAAAAGGAATAAATATTCCTTCTAAATATTTTTTTAAATCAAAAAAGCAACAACCGAAATCGAAAGCAGGTAGTTGAATAAGCTAAGAAATAGAAACAATTCAAGCGTATAGGTACCGTATGTTATTTCGATATCACAGACAGACTATTCAATTTTATCAATTACAAAATATCAAGTGAAAGAAATATAGCTAGATAGATAGATAGAGAGAGAGAGAGAGAGAGAGAAAGGTTTCTTAAAACAATCATGAGTACCTTAGTGTAAGAAGTCATATAATGAATCATTAAAAACTTTTTTAATTATCTTGTCATTTAGTTCACTCATAGAAATCTGAGCTTTATCGTTGTCAGAAGAAATTAACTACTACTCGTGCGGTTAAAGAATGGAACTGAAAATGGCGTCGCCTCAATTTATCTCTCGCTCGCACACTGTCGCTATCTATACTCACACCCGCCGGTAGACTACAAAAAATATGTTGCAATATGCGTTTTTCGTACGTGCTATAACTTTAGTCCGACTTGTCCTTGACATAAATAGTAACTAAATACTATAAACGAAAAATCCCGTTTTCGCAAATTTGTGGGGGCGTTCTAAAAATTTTTTTACATAACTATTGCTGATTTTTTAATACTTTTGTTAAGCCGCTGTTATTATTTTTGATTATTATTTATTGTAAAGAGTTGTTAGTTATTTAGTTTTTGTTGACTATTTCGTTAGGTATTTAGTATTTTTATTTTATTAATATTATTTTTAATTGAGTATAAACGCGGGAAGTAATGAAGTATAAACCCGGGAAAATACTACATAGGGCTACACGTAAAGTTAAATATAACGTAAAAAAGTATTTTGAGAAAGAGTAAAATCTGGAACGTTATCACCCATTGAATGAATTTTTTAAGCGTTGTCCGTTCTTAGGATTCCGTACACAAAGTGTGCCCCGTTACATCTTATCAAAGTCCACTACTAAATAAGCCTCTCCCATAGATTTCCTCATATGGGGGATTTTCGCCATAGTTGCTAGGCTTCGCAAGCGGGTTGTCAACCGCAGCTTTTTTATTTTTAGCCGTTATAAGGAAAATGTTGCTGCCCATCTCTAGATTTGTTTCCCTCTGTCTCCTCTTACGACACCTAAGTGGTGATATGGAGTAGTAGATATTCTTACACCGCCACTACCCGCCGGGTTGGAGTGGATCAAGAAAATAACGATCCCAACGCTGTCCGTAATCAAAGTGTCCTCAGACGATTCTGGTGAAAGTTCATGTAGCAGAATTTAATTTTTGAACATTAGTAGAGTATCTTGCCCATCTGTCCTATTTAAAATATGTTCTTAACTGTTATTTAAAGTAATGTAAATTTTATTTAAGAAATACATTGTATTATTATAAAGTCTTCGTGAATAATTTACTAATCTATATTTTTAAATAACTCAGTTTTATCCAAGCGAAGCCAGTGCGGCTCACTGGTTATAAATATAATTTTAAAATTAATGTGTCTACTTGTGTATATATCGCAGGCATCTGGTTGAATCTGCTATTTGATTGAATGACTAGCGCGTTCATAGAATGACGACATTTAATTGAAAGACTAAAAGACAACTCGTCAACTCATTGAATGTAACGTTCAACATCTTGACTGAATGATATTCAGCCGCTGCGTCTAATACAACATTGCAAATCCGCGTATATTTATAAAATCTATAAATATATAATTTTAATCACCTGACTGATTTTACGTCCGCTCTGTTCAAAGGGCTAGTCACTACTACTAGTCAGACTTTGAGTGACGCTTGTTCAATCAACGTTCAGCCTAGTCGTTCTATTAAATGTCGTCATCCAATGAACACGCTAGTCATTCAATCAAATATCAGATTCAACCAGATGACTGCGACATATATAATTATATTTAAATATTTTCCCATTTGTAGAAAATTTCCAATTTGCCGAATAATATACTTAAAGTTTTAATTAAAATAGTAACGGTATACCGTTATTAGCGGGTTTTCGTTATTAGTATTGTTACGCGCTCAAGTCGACGGCACTAGCGCCATCTAGTCTCGAACCGAAGAACTAAACTTCTTGAAGTTTAAAACTCGAACTCTCGGTACCTTGCGCGTGTTTACTTGAACATTCTGGATATTTCTTTGCTAATTTATATAAATAGGCGCTGCAAGATGCGATCGAGGCAGTATTGAATTTGGCGAGACAAGCGAAGCTTCGGAGCGAAATAAAGTGAATCAGTGTGATTAATTAATTATTCGTGTCTTTTAAGTTTATAATTAGCGTAAAGTGAATTAAAGTGTTAATTTTGGTAATTCAATCGGCAGTTTTTACTGTCACGAACCCTAAGCTCGTAACAGTATTGTGCATGTTGACAGTACGGGCTCAATAAGCACTCTTTATCTGAACGGGCTATATGAACAATGAACAACCAAGTTTTGGATGGCTGGTCCACAAACAAAATCATATTAAATTGTGATCGTGAAGATATTATGATTTACAAACACAAAATTTTTTTCTGGCGTTGACGCAATATTCCGAAAATTTAATTAAAGATTTCGTAAATTTACCTTTTAACTGAAGATAGCTTTCAAGATTTCGTTTCCTTAAATTATTTTAGGACAATTACGAATAATTGCTGATTTTTATCTATTTAAATAGACGCTTAGAAAGAAAAGAGATCTTCTTTAAGAATTTGTTTATCTAAATAAGCCTATTGTTAAACTTATTCCGAAACGCGTCTTAATAGTTTTAAATTCATCTTAAAACCGGTTCAAAGCATTGTGGAAGAAATAATATAATTTACTGACGCAAATACGAGTATCACATACTCACAAAGAGGCGGTAATTAATTGTGTGGCTCACCTGATGGTAAGTGGCTACCGCAGCTCATAAGCAATTGTAACACTAGGGGAACTGCCTTTCAGAAAGGAGTAACCTTTTTTTGAAGGTCCCTAAGTCGTATCGATCCGAAAAAAAAACGCCGGCGGAATACAATTAGACAGAGAGGTTGTATGAAAAAAAAAACTTCTTGTAAAATGCATGTGGACCGCCAAACATCCAGATGGCGTGGACGGTATCGTGAGTTTTAACGCGATGTCCGTCGATGAAAATTGGCGGCTGGAATTAATTCGAACAACAGAGCACTCCCCGTGGTAGTAACTTCCCTTCGGAGCGCCAGTAGATCGGGCTAATCAGAAAGAACTCGGTTGTCGACTATTCGAGCCACTCTGCGCTGGATACAGTCCAGTGGAAGGCGCTGGCACTGAGGTGCACTGGCCCAAAGACGAGAACATTATTTTACGTGAGGCTGAACTTGCGCCTTGTAAAGTTGCAAGTGGTGTGCTGGCATAAAATACTATTAAATATTCCACACTGCTGAGCACGCCAAGCTTTATAGAGGCTGATTTGGCCTTCATTTCCAAGGGACCACGAAACTACAAATTATTCGATATGTCGACTCTGGTTTTTGAACTGAATCTGTCGGTTCTGGGTATTAAGCTAGACTAGATTTGGACACAAGTTTCTTTCAGTGCTCGACGACGTTTTCCTGACAAACATTGGTCTGTACAGCAATGAATGTTACCAATTTGCAACATATCATTGAAATGCAGAAGGAACAGCGTTAGTGATAGCACGTAGCCTTGTGAAATACCAGCGTTAATAGGCTTGTAACCGGAGTATGTACCGTCTTCTACAAATTTGATGCTCAGATCAGCAAGGAAACTAGTGAGTAGTGATTTGCGAGCCGAGCGCTGCGTAAACCGCACATCCGGCATGGAGCAATTTCACAGCGGGATAGTCGGCAGTGTATTACCCCGTCATCTAGAGCCGAGTTGGATGTAAAGAGAGAACATAACATTTCGGTTTTCTGCTTTTTTAGTTTAATTTCTTAACCTAGTTATGCATTATAGAAAAGTAATTTAAAAAAAATATTTGAACCGTTAGCTTCAAAGAAGATAAAGCAATAATCAATTATCAAGGGCATTCAATTGCGTTAGCTTGTACAAATGTGTTTTATAATATACTATATAGGACGAACAAAAAGACCTATAAAACTCGCGTACGCGTAAACATATCGCTGATGTTTAGCCGAACTGATGACCTGAGAAGTCTGCAGTATGTCAAAGTAAAAAATTGGGATAGTATGGGATCACAAACCCTCGCAAAGGAATACCGATTTACATCAAAGATGATTTGCTGGTTATTGAAATTTAAAAAAAATCGGGCGGCTCTGAAAATTTCGGGTATCAAGGAAGTGACACAACATTACTATTTAAAAATGTATTTATTGCTTTTCGACGTATTTTCCGCAAAATTTTACACATTTTTCCATAGGATGGAACCAATCATTGAAGCAACCATTCCATTTGGAAGTTGGGGTTTCCAAAATGGCCGTTTTGTAGGCGTCCACAGCCTTTTCAGGTGATGAAAATCTCTGTCCACGCAATTTATTCTTTATTTTAGGGAAAGTGTAGAAATCATTAGGGCTTAGATCGGGGCTGTACGGCGGATGGTCTAATAATTCTATGTTTTCTTGCTCTAAAAACTCTTTTGTTCTGTGTGCGGTGTGAGAACTCGCAATGTCGAGATGGAGGATGATGCGGCGGTTGCAGTTCTCTTCACGGAGTTCAGAAACGACCTGTGTCAAACAAATGATAGCATACCATTCTGCATTAACCGTTCTTTGTCCCTCAAGAGGAATAGTCGTAACATGGCCGGTTTTGGAGACAAACGTGGCTACCATTTTTTTTGCAACACTCCGTGAACGAACAATTTTTGTTGGCTTTAACTCATTTTCGAACACCCAAACTCGTGACTGGTTTTTTGTTTCGGGTTCGTACGCATATATCCAGGATTCGTCACCGTTTACGATGTTGTATACAGCATTTGAGGATCCTGCATGGAATCTTTCGAGAGTTCTGACGCACCAAGTAACGCGAGCCGCTTTTTACTCTTTACAGAGCAAATGCGGTATCCATCGGGAAAACAACTTTTATACACCTAATTTTTCATCCAAGGTTATTTATATTTGACTCATGCCAATGTATAAAGTTGCTTGAATTTCGTGGTATGTCACCTGTCGATCTTCCTCAATCACCTTACGCACAGCATCAACATTTTCTTGGGTGACTGCAGTTTTTGGACGACCTTGACGGGGATCATCACTGAGCTTGACACGTCTACGTTGAAATTCAGAAAACCAGCGATAAATTGTGGTTTTAGATGGGGCTTCATCACCAAATGCAGAAATCATCCGGTCAATACACTGTTTTTGTGTTAAACCACTTCGAAATATATATAAATATATATATGTATGTATACGTTTATGTTATGTTATGTTATAATATATATATATATATATATTATAACATAACGTATATAATTATATATATATATATATATATATATATATATATATATATATATATATATATATATATATATATATATATATATATAAACGCTCACGCCTGTCACCCAGAGGGGTAGGCAGAGACTACAGACTTCCATTTGGCACGATCCTGACACACCTCTCTTGCCTCCTTCACATCCATACACATACGCATACATGCTCGTCGGTTAAGGGTACTCCTAATTCGGTCCGTTTTCAATAAATCGCCAATTTGGTCGATAAATTTTCGCCTAGGACGTCCCTTTCCGACTCTGCCATTCACTTCTGCACCATAAATTTTCTTTGTCACTCTTTCCTCATTCATTCTTTCCACATGACCAAACCACCGAAGCATTCCCTTCTTAATCCTGGTCACAACATCATCTTGCAAACCACACTCTTCTCTTATTACACAATTTTTTACCCTGTCATTCAGATTCAGCCCTACATACTCCTTAACGACCGCATTTCTACTGCGTTTATTCTACTCTCTTGCTTCTTCTGCCACACCCAACTTTCACTACCATACGTTAAAGTAGGGACCAACACAGCATTGTGAATTGTCATACGTGCCTTTTTCGACACATTTTGACTCTTCACAATAGAGTGCAAGGCCCCATTTACTCTATTTCCCGCATTCACTCGTCGTTCTATATCCTTATCATATCTCCCATCCCTGCTAAATATGCAGCCTAAATATACAAACTCATCTACTTGCTCGATCAAATACCCTTCTATTCTTATTTCACAAATCGTTTTACTTTCTTCTGTTTCAAAAACCATAACCTTCGTCTTACTTGCGTTCACTTTCATACCCCTTTCTTTTAATGATACGTTCATTAATGTAACCATCATTTGCAACTCGGCCGCCGACGACGCAAGAATAACTTGATCATCGGCGTACAAAAGGCATTTGACGGTTAACTCACCCATTCTTCATCCGCATTCTTCAACTTTAAAATTTTGCAAACAACTGTCCATAAATAGGTTGAACAGCCACGGGGAAGCCACACAGCCCTGTCTGACACCTTTATGGATGTCAAACCAGTCCGAGTAGACCCCGTTGATCCTAACACAAGCACTAGAGTCCCTATAAAGAGACTCCAATGCCTGTATCAATCCAGCGCTCAACCCAAATGAGTTCAGTGTTTGCCCGCACGAAAAACCTTTTGGTTTTTGGCCAAAAACTTCTCCGCGATCATGCGCATGGAAAAGACTTGATCTGTACATCCCATTCCCTTTCTAAATCCCGCTTTCACATCCCAAATTTTTCCGTCAGTTTCTTTCATGATCCTTTCAATCAGTACCTTAGCATACAGTTTTCCCACAATGCTAAGAAGGCTGATGCCACGGTAGTTTTTACAGTCCTGCTGCGAACCTCTTCCTTTCTATACTGGGACTATCACGGCTTTGCACCAGTCTACCGGTACCCGCTTCAGATCCCAGCATAAATTAAACAAGGTGTGCAGCAGGCCAGCCACCACTTCCTCTCCAGCCCTTAGCATTTCCAGTAAATCTCTATCATATCCGGCAGCCTTTCCTGCTTTCATGCTTTTCATTGCTTTCATTATTTCATCTATACTTATCTCGCTACCTCTTTCTTCTTTTTTCGGTGTTTTTACTTCACTTAGTACACACGTTGTCTCCTCACTCATAAACACGCTTTCAAAATATTCCTTCCATCTCTTTAAACTCAAAACTTCATCATTCAGAATATAGCCATTCTCGTCTCTTATAGCATTCATCATAGGCTGTTTTGAATGTCCCCTGGCAGTTCTTACAACTTTCCAGAACATTTTAATATTTGCCTGGAAGTTATCCGATATTCTTCTATCATTCTTATCCGTTCTTTCTTGCTTTTTTCTTTCAACTACTTCTTTTACTCTCTTATTAAGATGTCTAAAGGCTGCCTTTTTTCTTTCAATATCACCATTCGTACCACTAGAATTAGCAGCCTTTGTTGCTAGTAAATCTAGCCATGCTCTCTTCTTTGCTTCAACTTCCATACGTATCTCATCATCCCACCATAACGTATTATTTTTCCTTTCATTCTTTCTCTTACTAACATCACATACTTCGGTAGCTGCACCCACTAAACCTTTCTTTACATTTTGCCATATATTCTCCAAGTCTAACTCCTTCATACATAATTCATCCAAACCGCATATATTTTCATTCAGTCTACATTTGAACTTGTTTTTATCACTTTCATCTTGTAACCTTTCTGTTCTAACATGCTGTAACGCAGTGGTAGACACAGACGATCGATGGCGCCAACCCCTGAATAGATCATTAATTCGGCATAAAACTAAATAATGATCCGTTCCTACGTTAGAACCCCGGTAAACTCTCGTATCTACCACTGCGCCCCTCAGTCTTTCATCCACAATTATGAAATCTATCATGCTTCTATCGTCACTTTTTCTCTTTCCCAAGTAAACATGTGAATCCTTTTGTGGCGAAAGCAAGTGTTCTTCACAAAAAGATTCTTTTCCATACATACGGTGAGGAGACTTTCACCCTTCTCATTTATACTTTCATCACCAAACGTTCCCAATATCCTTTCAAACCAAGCCTCCTGACCCCAACCCTTCCATTAAAATCTCCTAGCATAATAATATTTTCATTTCCCTTACACTTCATTAACACCATCCTTACCATTTCCCAAAACTGCTCTCGGATATAAGTGGGCTTAGACATGTCTGGGGCGTAGACCCCTAACACAAACAACTTCTTTAAGCCCACTTTCATTCGTATCCATGGCAGTCTTGGGCTTACACATTCATATTCTTTCACACATTGGCCCATTCTTTCTGAAAGGATGATACCTACTCCCTGGCATGCCCGCTCGATCTCGTCTACACCAGACCAGTATGCGGTATACATGCCATGTGTAGTGACATCCTTCCCCTTCCTTTTCATCTCATTTACGCATAACGCATCTATTCCTCTATCATACATCATATCGCATAATTCATCCATTTTATCATTCATTGCCCCACATACATTCAACGTAGCCAGACGGGCCTCTGCAATCCACTTTTCGCCTCTCCGGGAGACAGAACGTGAGGTGGCGAACCTCGTCGTCGGTTTTCCTCCCGGAGATTCTTCGCACCCCTGCCCCATAAAAGGGGCGCCGGGAACTCGGAGCTATTTCTTTAATTCGATTCCTCATGGTGCGAAATGGGGTGGTATATTTAACGCCGCTACCAAGGCGTGGAGCCTAGTCTGTGGTATCGGCTTGTCGCTCATTTAGCACCACCCGGGGGACACGTGTAGGGTGGGCCTAGGAACAGGTGGTCAAAGCTTACGGACGCGAGCGACTTATCCCCCGATCACCCGACCACTTCGAAAGTCATAATAAATCATCGCTCTTGAATTTTCTCGCCTCAATTCCATTTTCTCAACGACTAACCAAGTTTGACAAAACCTTGTGACAAGACCGAGATTCTTTTTTTAAATAAATAAATGGTATTCAATTTTTAAAACCAAAGAGTTTTCAATTAAAAAGATTTTAATATGACAGGAACTGTGGAAATATTCCATTTCCGATACTTTTAGTGTAGCCTAGGTACCATCTGCTTGAGATTACATTTCTATATATAAAAGTCAATTGCTGTCTCTTAGTTTTTTTAACTTCCCGCTAAGAAAATTGTCGTGTCATGAACGTCTTGATCGATTGAGATGCGGTTTGCGTTTGCGGCGTTCTAAAGATCTGAATGTGGAATAGATTTGGTGATAATATGAACTAATTCGGAAAAGTAGATTTTGAGAAATCTCAAAAATAAAAAAAATTTAAAACGGTTTTTTTGGAATAACTTTTAAACAGCTTCACCAATCGATTTAAATAATTAATCAGCTCTTAACCTCAAAAAATGACGTCGAATGCCGTTTAGAAAATAAAAATCGGTTCATGCGTTTGTGAGATACCAAAGGAGAAAGAACTTGAAGAAAAAAACGTTTTATTTAACATAAATTCGAGATTTCGCAATATAATTTTATGAAATTTGGAGCGCTTTGCATTTGAAATTAGCGGGAAGTTCCAGGGATGGCCTGCAGTATCAACCAATTTTTTTTATAGAATAAAGCACACAGTCCACCTGATGGTAAGTTGATGCTGTGACCCATAGAAATCTACATTTATCCTCGATTAAGAATCAAAATGCAGATGAGTTGTCACCCCTCCCGTTACCTCTGACAGCGCGCGACATGTTATACTCCGGTTCCCTCAGGACCTTAATGGCGGGAAAATTTGTAAGTTTTTGTTTTTGCTATATTGCAAATTTTGCTATATTTTCACTTTGAGACAATATTTATGGATAAAACTTACAGGAATTCTTGTTGAATGTATAAACTATCGAATAAAATTATTTTTGGTTGCTATAAATTGTAATAAAATACATAAATTACCTTGTATAGCATAGTAGTAGTATATACTTCAATTTTAGTGACAAAATTACTACTAATTTGAATTCTACACTTTTGTTTTTGGAGAAATTTATATGAAAATGTTTGGAAATATGTATATTTTTATGTTTTATGTGTTTCTATTCGTTACTCATACCAAAATATTAAAATATTAAAAAATTAAAAAAAAATAATAATATTTTATCTGTGTGATATTTCGAACAATATTTCAAAAATAGTTTTGTGTGAATTTGAAATAAATACAACGTCAAGTTATTTGAAATATGTAAGAAAACTATTTTTACTTACATTTTACACTAAAAATAAATGAGAATTTGAAAAATAACACATTTATGACCCAACCGCCTAAATGGGCCTTCCGGATTTTGAAGTACTTTTGGCAATTTACTTTTCACTTTTTATACCACAAATTATATATCTACGTGTTCACTATATTACAAGGAATATAAAAAAGTATAATACTTTCGTTTTTAGTTCAGACACAAATATAAAATTCTATAAAAAAGACGGAGCACCTTCATCAAAGCGACACGTGGAACGCCGAAAGTTCAGAGTGATTTCTTTTTTTTTTTTCTAAGAAACATTGCCAGGTTATGGTTTAAAATAAAAGAGCATATCTTTGTCTTTGATACTATTATCTATTGCATATTGTCTTTGGTTTTGTTTTAAAGGATTAAGGTACTTCTGATCCGACCTGATCTAATTCGACCCGTACCAGAGCCGACGTCAGGTAGGTATTGTATGATCTAATTAGATCCGTAGCCGAGTGAAAGGGTTTAAGACTAAAATGGAATACCTCGTTTCCAGTAAAAAAGGGTGTCCGGATCTCTACACTTACCATACGATACACAGCAATATTAAACTTTTATTTTACGCTGATATTCTGTGAGGGCGTGGTCCTTCCCCGGTCGAGCCGACCCATTCGTGCTACAACCATAATACAGCTGCAGCGTGCCTCTACTACGTATAAAAGTTAGTCTTGCTAAAACTCAAAACCAGCTGGACTGATTTCGATTAAGTGTTTTTGTGTGTTTGAGTGAGTCCTCGAATGGTTTAAATTCACAGTTAAACCATTTAGGGGCGCTGTTGTCGAAATTCAGAAATCACCCTTGCGAAGCCGGGGCGTATCGCTATTAATTAAGAAAAATTAAATCCAAATTCAAGCATACCGCTGCAATACTTCAAGATACCGTAAGCTCAATCTGTGAAGCTATCAGCAAAAATTAATAATACATAAAATTAAAGCCCGTAATGCAGAGGGGTAGGCAGAGACTTCAATTTGGTTCAATCCTGACACACCATTCTCGCCTCCTTTACATTCATAATATACTTACGCTTAGATGCTTGTCGGTTAAGGGTAGGTACTCTTAATATAGCCCATTTCCAATAGGAGATTAAAAATTAATAATAAAAAATGTAGGTAGCCATAGTTCACTAACACATGAGGACATCAAATACTTCAGTAGCACCCGTGACCAAGGGTGCTGTGAAGTGCCCAAAACGTCGGAATTCAAAAAAAATAATTATGTACGATAAAACCCGTAAAATAAGTTTAATTCTGCGACCTATTAAGTCATATTTTTTATATATGTAAATCGCTTTGATAATATTTTCCTTTAGCGTGCTACTAAATACGTTTTTTCCTACAATATATGTTTAAATTGCCCTCTTAGCATACGAGTACAGAACTAGATGGTTTTATTTAAGGTCCAGAACAATACGTTTAAAATATAATATGTTTTTGAGTAATGAGTAGAAACACAATGAAGTGAGAAATTTTTTAATCTTTAAAAGTTATTAATGTTTAATTTTTACCTTCAAAATGTTTTTTAAGGAAGATATTGACAATATTCGCTGTATTATCGTCAGAGATTTTTTAGTTTCATCGTTATCGTAAGAGTGGAAAATTCCAGTAAGATTTTTTGGACTCTACTAGCAATAATGCGCTAGGTGTAGCTAAGTAGTGGATGTATTTTGTATATGCCATTTGTAAAATACGTCGGTACTGCGATGAAGTCAATAATTATCCTTCTAAATGTGACGATTAAAGATAAAAGTATAATATGTTCCATACAAATGCAGAGGCAGTCTACTGTAATAAAAATATACTGTAAATTTTGTACAAAATTTTTATTCCCGATGAATATTATATAAAGTTATATAATAGATAAATCGAGTAAAATAATAGATATGTAGCGCTGTGTTAACTCATCGGCTAAGCACTAGCTGTGAATTTCAGTTTGATCCCCGCCTACCGCCAAATACATCGTGAGGAAACTTCCTTTATTAAGAAACTAAAATAAATAATATTTCGATGACATTGAAGTCCACCAACACGCATTGGGGCAGCTCGGAGGATACCAAAGAGTACCTTTGTTTGTGGAAACATCCTTGGACTAAAAATAATCTCAGTAGTTAAAGGAGGCCCGAACGCATAACCACACATATTAGGCTTTTATTTTACTATTCAAAAATATTTCAAGAATTTTTATATCGTGTTAAAATAACCTGAATCTATTAAAAAGAACTTCAAACTTTTATTTTCATATCATGTCAGGTATTTTACTTTAAAAATAATTTTCCTCGCAATAAGAAATTCATAAACTTTTCGGACATGAATAAAATGGACAAAGAATTGTTGATTTTACTTGTGTAAAGAAAAAAGTGGCTTATACCGTGGAATGTAGTCACGCTAGGTACTTAATTTATGGGTAGTAATGAATTTCTTAGAAAACCACAAAATACTTCACACATAAGCTAACACGATATCCACTTGTATATTCTAATTTAAATACCTGAAGCTACTAAAACAACACGGTCGTAGTGGCTCAGGGGATAACCTTACGTGGTACGTGGTAGGTTTTGGACAATGCACTTGCTGATTATCCTAATTTACTATATCAGCTGGCAGGGCAGGAGCATGAGCTGCTGTAGGAAAAACAACAAATGATAACAGCTCAAGATAGGAGCAGGCACTTACTTGAGTGTCTGCACGCGGCCTCTTACTCCCAGGCCTCGAGGTTGGTGTCACTACGTTGCAACAGCGGTGAGTGGTGCGCGACTATAAATGCACTGGGGTTGAACGTACGTCACAACGAATTGTTGGCACTAGTGCGCGACGAATTGCACTGTGCAAAGCGGTCACTACGAAGTAGTTCTGTGACTCGACTGCCATAGGGGTGCTATCCTATTTAAAATCGAGCTTCAATTGCTCGGCCGCAGCGCACATCGACAACTCTCGTCTGTATCGGTGGCATGTTTTCTACCTTATACTTCAATTAGCGCGTGTCCCACAACGCGTGTCGAACAGAATGACACCACCATTCTAGCCTCCTATTGGAGAAGTGCCCGTGTAGAAAGGAAGCGGAAGTGAAGAAGGATATTGCCAGCTAATAAGGTAATTGAACGTAGGCTGATGTGTGTTCGTTTCGGCGCAACCAAGCACAAATGGGTCGATTCGACCGGGAATATTGCTGTTTCTCAGGGATGACAACGCATCTGTATTTTGAGTTCTGATCGAGGATAGAAATAGTAGATGTCTATGAAACACAGCATTCACTTACCACTAGATGGACTGTGTGGTCATATGTTCTTGTACTATAAAAAAGTCCGTCGGCATGCACAAGGCAGAGATTGCATTGCTGTCGTATTAACCCATCGTATATAATATTATTTTCGGTAGTTTTGAGATTCAATTATTTCTGTTGGTATATAAGTAATTATTATAAATTTGACTCCCATATTCTTAGTTTCCAACTATAAAATAAAAAAATGATTGAATGTTTATGAACGCTATATGATAAGTAGGTACTATAAGTATGCAGTGTACGGTAAAGACATAGTTATTGATGTGTAACATCTTTCCTCTCATTTTTCCGCAATCTTTGTCAACGATTTCATGAAAAGGGACGGAAGTGTGTAACAGAAAGCCGAGGAAGCGCGCTATTTGATTTAAACAATGATTGCGTGTGTTGGTAGTAAAGTGTGATGTTATATAAACTAATTTATAAGTGTAAACAATATTAATAAAAGTATTTACTGTTGATAATAAGTGTTTGAAAAAAAGTGCAGATTATTAATAAAAAATGCAAGTAAGTAATAATGAATAATTATTCGAATAAATATTTCAGTATTTAGGTTTTAATTTATATTTTGTTGTTAATTTCTGTCGCTGCTCAATTGATATGTTTAATTTTAATTAAAACTTATAAAAAAAAACAAATAGCTTTTTTCAGGATATAATGGTAATGTTGCTTATTACCAAGGTAATAAGGTCAGATGTTACACATCACATGCGACTCCTCTAAGGTTCGCTGTTTTTTTTTATTAGACTGAAACGACATACGAAGTTACATTCCACCTAATGGTAAAAGATAGTCCACGGTCACCTGCAGCCAACTTCAAACAAATAAGGCCATAAATGCGTTGTTACCTCTGAGGACTAAGATAAAATGCCTCTCAGCCTATATTCTACTGGCTCTATATACCACTCGACTTGTTGATGTCCAGGGAGAGGAGTGCTTACCGCACCGAGCGATGGTCAACGGTGCGTTCCCTCTGTCATCAAGACTTGAGTTGGACGCAAAGAGAGAGCCTAGTAGATCGGCCTTCTTCTTTGTGGCATGGGCTAGTGAGTCATCCTCCCTGTGCAAATATGGCAGAGATAATGTTATTCTGGCTATTACCGTCATTTTTATTATCAGAGGGTTAGATTAGTTTTATAAGTATACATGTAAACGTAATATTTTGATCCTGCGCTAATCACAAATCATTAATATAGCTATTTCAGGCATAGAGCAACAGGAGCCGCCGGTAAACCGAATTACCTATCGTAACATAAACACTCACGCCCGTTACCAACGGGGTAGGCAGAGACTACAGACTTATATGTTTGCCTTCTCCACATCTTTCGCCTAGGACGTCCCTTTCCGACTCTGCCATTTACTTCTGCAACATAAATTTTCTTTGTCACTCTTTCCTCATTCATTCTTTCCACATGACCAAAATACCGAAGCATTCCTTTCATTTTCACATCATCTTGCAAACCACACTCTTCTCTTATTACACAATTTCTCATCCTGTCATTCAGATTCAGCCCTAACATAACTCCTTAACGACTCTCGTGCTTTTTCTACGACATACAACTTTCACTACCATCCGTTAAAGTAGGGACCAATACACAGCGTTGTGAATTGCCATACATGCCTTTTTTTGACACATTCTGACTTTTCACAATAGATTGTAGGGTCCCATTTACTACATTACCTATCACTTAACAAATAATTTAAAGTGGATTAATTTATCTATATATAAAAAAGATAGATACGGCTGTATAGACCATGTTCCTTTGCGATCTTTATTCTACGCTGAGATTTTTTAAATTTGCCATGCTTTTTCAGTACAAACTTTCGTTTGCCAGACTTTTGTTATTTTTACAAACCAGTATTTAAAAACCTTAGAGTAATTACACACATAGATAAAAAACTATCGCTCGGTGACATCGAAAACTCGGATACAGATTCGGATCAGTCGTTCGTCCGAACCGCATATTGTATGAAGGTGAGCGGTCTGAATTGGTAAGCAAATCTAACAAAACCGTTAATATGGACTGTTATTATTTGTATTTTTATAAGGTTAAAAAGAAATAAATAGTACTAACGTCATTAAAATTACTTACATATGAAAGATAACCCCATCTTTTTGTAAATTTGACATAGCAGATCTCTTTTTGCAGCAAATTGTACGGCTACAACTATAGTACGGCCAACTAGCAGCGACATGAAAGGTCGTTTACCTTAAAACGATTGTGGAGTTGATAATCTGTTATCTATCTCTTTCCATCTTGTGTATTTGTCGTAATTTCTCGTTTTCCTGTCAAGCAGGGTCAAGACGGGATGGCCAACATTCGGAAGGCCTTTCGGAAGGAAGGGAATTTAGTAATTGTTCTTTATTTAATTATTGTTTTTGTGTTTTGTTGATAATTGTTTTTATTAAGAGTGGTTAATGATGGAGCCACAATCAAGTACGTCGAGAGATAAAACAGCAGATTTTACTTCTCCGAAAAAGAAACGTCCAAAGGTATGTATAGGAATAGGATATATATGAATGTTGTTTAGTAGTTTTAATTAAAACTTATTGATTCGGAGTGTACTTTAAAGTAATCTTAAAGTTATTTAAAAAGCAACTGTAATAATAAAACTTTTCTTAATTTATTGAAGATGCATGTAGGTACAGTATGTAAATCATTTTAATTTAATTTTATTTATATTAATACCTACAAATATGTTTTTAAAAACCTGGCCTAATGATAAAAATACCCATACAAAAAAGAGATGGCGGAGATAGCATTTATTTAATTTAAGTATACATTATACAATAATTCAAATTATTAAAAAAATAATATAAAGAGTCTATTTTTTTGGTTTGGTACACATTTTTTAAAACTATATTGTCTACTTAAATATACTGTTGCAAGCCATAACTAATGCCCCTAGCGCCGTCTAGTGTCGGGAGCAGAGCGAGGAGAGCTTTCTAGAAAATGTCATGCTAGAACTTTCCACTAACAGCGCCATCTAGTATCGAGTAGAAGAATTAAGCTTTCTAGAAAAGTCCACACCCGAATTTTCTCCATCTAGTCCATCTAATCGGTCGCGATCAGCATTTGCTTGGACATTCCAGATGTTGCGGTGGAAAAGGCCTATATAAAGCCGTTCAAGGCCGCGACCGGGGCAGTATTGAATTGGTGGTTCGAGCGAAGCTTTCGTAGCAAAATAAAGTGAACTAAATTGTTAAGTGTGATTAATTATTAGTGTGATATAAGTCTTAATTGGTGTTCAGTAATTAAAGTGTCAATTTTGGTAATTCAATAGGCAGTTTTTATTGTCACGAACCCTAAGCTCGTAACAATATAATTTAACTATCAAAAAGTTACGCACCCCTGCTATTCCTAATAATCTTGCATTGGTTTTATTTACATTTGCTATCGCTTCACGTTGGCCGTAGTATAGTTATATTGTACGCATGATACGAGTGTAAGGTCGAACAATTTCCAGCATTTGTTTTCATCTCTATAGAGCTTTGTACACTAAATCCTTTGCAGTTTTGATTGGACACGTATATTTATTTTACGTCATAAATTGATGGATAAAGAATTTTTGTATGATTAATAAAGAAAATTATATTTTAAATTATTAAACGACGTTGTTAGTGTCCCGTGGTTAAATTTCTACTAAATCATCAAACGAAATATCACCATCCTTAACATTATAGCCAATATCAATTCCATTGATGAACGTAGGCCTCTCCCAAGGAATGCCACAAAGGTTCTGAGCCACCTGCTAACACTAACTTTCTGCACCTAATCATTTTCTCATCATAGACAAGATACGGTGAAGAAAAACTCTCGAAAGGCAGCCTCCTACCAGCAAGAATAGTGTAGAGCAACCCCTACCACTACATTGAGTGCCAACCTGACAAGGACTTTCGAGTACTCATAAATAAATATAGTGTCTCAAGTCAACGCTTGCTTATGTAAATGCGAATTCTTTGCAGCATATATGATCATCAGGGGTGGGGAGTAATGAGGATAAAATAATAATAAAATCCCTACTAAAAATGTAGCTCATGTGAGAAACCACTCCAGAAATTTGGTAGTCTGTGAAAATGTCAGGATCGCCATCGATATCAGAGATGAACCACAAATTATATTGCTGTCCTCTTGACTGGTCCTTAATCTAGAATATATGTAAACTGTTTACTCAATTGTTATCCTGACTTGTATAAAAATAAAAACATGTGTGCAGTTCAAATACGTTAGAAGTGAGACCTACAGAATATGCTTCGTAGGTATATTCACACATTGGCTGCTACTACAAAATGTTCAAGTTCTTTTTATTTATAGCTTTTACTATTAAAGGCTTCTAAGCCGGTAAGTCACGTGTACCTTACACATGTACGCGACAGCCATCTGTGTAATATGTTAGGAATGGGAATAATATTTAAGTTGAAGCCTATTTATTGTACTAAAATAAATTCATTGGTTCACAGAATTTGCTGTGTTTGATCTCTGACATTATTGTTAAATGTAACTTACATACGAGTAGTTGGCTTACGTTTATGCTTATAATTTATACATTATAATTTACTATCCAACTTTCGGCAGTTACAATGGAGTATAATAATAGAAATGTCCTCCAGACCAAATTTTGTTTACGACAATTAGCCATCTGCGTAGTACAGTATTATAGAGCACAATTACTAGCGCAAATAAATCACAGGTGTACTCCGTATTCCCCTATCGCTATTTTCCTAATTATCGTAGTTCGACGCGCCGATAATCCGGCAGACGGAGAGAGATCAGTCGCAGGAACAATAGTTGTTTTACGTGCTTTCCAAGGCGCGGTGGTGAAACACCACCAACTTCTTGACTCGGAGCTGCTACTGAGAATTCCTTAACAGAAAAATCTAATAACTTATTTTGGACTGAAACGCGTTTACGACTAAACCAACAAGGCAGTCAAAAAAATGTACAACAAAATACTAACGTATCAAGTGCCATTTTAAGTCGTAAAATAATCATGGAAATAAATATAATTTTTAACGTGGTTGAGCTACGCTGTACTATATTATGGTTGCAGCACAAATAACATATCGAATCGACTGAGGAAGGAACACGCTCTCACATAATAATCGTGGGAAAGAGCAGCAAAACGTTACTGTGTTTGTATAGTGCGTGGAGAGTACTAGAGACTCTTCGTACTCAAGGGTGACA
The DNA here is from genome assembly GCA_907164705.1 of Parnassius apollo. Taxonomy (NCBI): domain Eukaryota; kingdom Metazoa; phylum Arthropoda; class Insecta; order Lepidoptera; family Papilionidae; genus Parnassius; species Parnassius apollo. The sequence goes on along the minus strand of CAJQZP010000220.1, from coordinate 17,276,570 downwards.
TATCGTGGATATTTTGGTTATAAATTGAGAATATAGTAAGTAGATATTTACGAGTGGTGAATGCAGCCACCGAAGTATGTGGTGTAAGTAAGAGAACAAATGAAAGGAAAAGGAATACGTTGTGGTGGGATGATGAGGTGCGGGTGGAAGTTGAATCAAAGAAGAAAGCATGGTTAGATTCACTAGCAACTAAAACTGGTAATTCTGGTGGTATGAATGATGAGACTGAAAGAGAAAAAAGGCAGAATTTAGACGTCTAAATAAGAGAGTAAAAATAGTAGTTGAAAGGAAAAATAAAGAAAGAACGGATAAGAATGATAGAACGATATCTGATAATTTACAGGCTAATATAAAAATGTTCTGGAAACTCGTAAGAACTGCCAGGGGAAATACAAAACAGCCTATAATTAATGCTATAAGAGACGAGAATGGATGTATTCTGAATGATGAAGTTTCGAATTTAAACAGATGGAAGGAATACTTTGAAAGCGTGTTTATGAGTGAAGAGTCGTCTGAATTAAATGAACAAGAAATTCCGAAAGAAGTGGAAAGGGGTATGGAGATAAGTGTAGATGAAATAATGAAAGCAATGAAAAGCATGAAAGCAGGTAAGGCAGCTGGATATGATAGAGTATCACTCGAGATGCTAAGGGCTGGAGAGGGAGTGGTGGCAGGCCTGCTGTACACCTTGTTTAATTTATGTTGGGAATTAAAACGGGTACCGGATGACTGGTGTAAAGCAGTTATAGTACCAATATATAAAGGAAAAGGGTCACAGCAGGACTGCAAAAACTACCATGGTATCAGCTTGCTTAGTATTTTGGGTAAACTGTATGCAAATGTGTTAATTGAAAGAGTTATGAAAGAAACGGATGGAAAAATTTGGGATGTGCAAGCGGCTTTTCGAAAGGGAATGGGGTGTACAGATCAAGTCTTTTCCATGCGCATGATTACGGAGAAGTTTTTGGCTAAAAACCAGAAAGTTTTTTGTGCGTTCATGGACTTGGAAAAGGCTTATGACAGAGTGGACAGGAATGTGTTACGGCAAACACTGAACTCATATGGGTTGAGCGCTGGTTTGATACAGGCATTGAGGTCTCTTTATAGGGATTCTAGTGCTTGTGTCAGGATCAATGGGGTCTACTCGTACTGGTTTGGCATCCAAAAGGGTGTCAGACAGGGCTGTGTGGCTTCCCCTTGGCTGTTCAACCCTTTTGGGTGTCAAAGGCATTAAAAGAAAGGGGAATGAAAGTGAACGCAAATAAGACGAAAGTGACGGTTTTTGAAAGAGAGGAAAGCAAAACGGTATGTGAAATAAGAATAGAAGGAGAGTTAATTGAGCAAGTGGATGAGTTTGTGTATTTTGGATGTGTATTTAGCAGGGATGGTAGATATGATAAGGATATAGAACGACGAGTAAATGTAGGGAATAGAGTGAATGGGGCACTACACTCTATTGTGAAGAACCAGAATGTATCAAAAAAGGCACGTATGGTAATTCATAATGCTGTGTTAGTCCCTACTTTAATGTTGGTAGTGAAAGCTGGGTGTGGCAGAAGAAGCACGAAAGTAGAATAAATGCTGTAGAAATGCGGTCTTTAAGGAGTATGCTAGGGTTGAATCTGAATGACAGGGTGAGAAATTGCATGATAAGAGATAAATGTGGTATGCAAGATGATGTTGTGACCAGGATTAAGAAAGGAATGCTTCGGTGGTTTGATCATGTAGAAAGAATGAATGAGGAAAGAGTGACAAAACAAATTTATATGGTGTGTAGTCTTTCTGCTTCTTTTTCACTTTTATTCGATAAATTTTTTATCGAAAACTGCTGTACTTTGGCTGTGGTACTCCTTGTACCTAATCTTTGACATTTAGTTTTAAATTTTTGTACAGTTTTATAGTTCATAAAATATAGCTTGATCTCTGCGACAGCTGTCAGTAAAATCACGTCTATGAAGTCCTGAATTTCTTAGTAGTACATACAGTACCTGTCAATGTCATACTTTATAGACATGCACTAATTTGGTCGGCATACCCATAAAGTATGACATTGACAGATACTGTCTGTACTAATAAAAAATTTAGAACTTCATAGGCGTTCATTTTACTGACAGCTGTGGCAGAGATCAAGCTATCTTTTATGAACTATAGTCAACATTCGGTCAGTGGTCGTCATTCTCATCCGAAATAAACAAAGTATATACGTTAAGTTGGCGGAGATTATATTTTTAGGAAAATTGGTATATTCTCCTTTTTATTGTATTGACCAACCTCAAGTAAGTCAATTTAATAGTAAGTGGCCATTGATACTTGCAACCACCTTCCAAAAAAAGGAATTGTATGTGTTTGTCCGCTTGAACTTAAATTTCTAAAGGGCTGCTTTAATTAAATTTGCTGAGAATAAAGGTCGTTATCCTAGATATCTTTGTCAAGTTTTATATCTGAATCAGCTTTTATCATTTAAAATCATAAATAACACTCAACCTACTATTGCCCGGGGTTTAGCCTTGTAAGCACGTAGGCTGGACTGCACGTTAGCATGGTACCTATGGTTGTTATGAAAAAATGATATGAGTTGATATATAACTTATCAATATTAACTCGACCAATTAATTAAAAGACTATCATTGACAAAGAAACTCTTAACTGACACTTAGGCCTTAGAGTAATTACAATACTATATACTCATATTTTGTATATATATATATATATATGTACAATATATAACGTAATTAATGCACACCCTCAGACACCCCAATTAGTATATTATGTTATAATCATAATACATTGGTTTTATGCACTGATTATTTATCAAATTTTAGTTATACTAATTCCGGAAGAATGTTGTGGTCATATGTACAAATCCACGAACGTAAAGACTTTAACCTGTTTGAAATAAAGTTCATTTTTCTTTACTTTTATTGAATGACAGAATTAGTAATAATACAAATAAAACTGCACTCTTAAATGTCTTATTGCCTTAAGTTACGATTTAGTGTGACTGTAATTTACGTAGTTTTAATTATTTTTGAGATAAAAAATTACCTGTATTAAAAATGATAGGATTCGATTCAGTAAACTATTCTAAACAAACTACTTTCTCAAAGTGCGTTAATTCTGTTACATGTTGTATATATATATTATTTATTATATGATATGTATATACTGAATTGTTAAACGACGACAACAAAAGGGCAGACTTATTTTACGCGAATAGTAATGATTTAAATAATTTTTTCAGGAACTAAAAGTAAGCCTGCGTGAACGTTAAGACGAACAATTTTTTTAACCTAAGTTACAAACGGACTTACAGCCATCCTGACAGAAAGTAGCTATTGCTGTCCATGGAAACTTACAGCCAACTTTAAACAAGGAAGGCCACCGACGCGTTGTCAACTTCGAGAACTAGGATGGAATGCCTCGCAGATTGTAGTTATACAGACTCTATTTACTCCTCTAATCGGAACATAGCATTGAACGCACTGTGTTTTTGCAACAGATAAATAGATAACAGGGTGATATCTACCCAGCTGGACTGTTAAGCAGATCGACCTATCTTGCGCAGGCAGACCAACATGGGACAAATACAATAAATGTAATAACTAAAATAAAATATGCTTAAATTAATATAAACTTAAAATACAGCCAGAGCACCCTATTATATATGCCACCCCATGCTTTGTCAAAGAACGTAATTTAACTAATTTATAAATATTAAGCATATTATTAGAAAAGAGCGTATCTGCAGTAGAACCAGAGTGACCGACATAGCCCAACTGATTAGTAAGCTGAAATGGCAATGGGCCGGCCATATAGCTCGAAGAACCAACAACCGATGGGGAAAAAAGGTTCTCGAGTGGCAGCCTTGTACTGGTAGGCGTAGTGTAGGGCGACCCCCCACCAGATACAGTGACGACCTCGTAAGATGCAGGAAGTCGGTAGATGCAGGTTTCTCAGGACCGTGCTTTGTGGAATTCTTTGGGGGTGGCCTATGTTCAGTAGTGGGCTTATGAAGGGCTGTAATGATGATGATGAAGCATATTATACGGTATATGCTCCTTGAAAGAAATATTATAAAGAACGTGTGAAAGAGTTAAAATATGTAAGACTAATTTTCATAGCAAGAAGTACCTATTTTCTTCAAGTGATCCTGGACCCTAATTTCCTTCCATAAAATGTTATGTTATTAATTGGAATTTGAAAGTGGCTGCAGCTATACCGCAAAAAATTGGCTTTGAAGTATAACCGTTCAGATTATGAATAAGTGCTCTTAATTACTCACAAATTGCTCATTTCAAATCCGCAATTGCTCACAATATTAATTAATTATTTAATCTGATATTAATGTTACGAGCTTAGGGTTCGTGACAATAAAAACTGCCGATTAAATTACCAAAATATACACTTTATTTCCCTCAAAGCTTCGCTTGTCTCGCCAAATTCAATACTTCCCCGATCGCGGCATGCAGCGGGTTTAAATACACTTTTACGCCGAAACATCCAGAATATTCCCGTAGATAAGGGCGCCGAGCGACCAGACGCAGAAAGTTCGAGTGTGAGGCTTCTAGAAAGCTTAGTTCTTCAATTCGATACTAGATGGTGCTGTTGGTTAAAAGATTAGTCATGTCATTTTCTGGAAAGACCCGACACTAGATGGCGCTAGTGCCAGACGTCAACTTAGGCGCGCAACAGTAATAATTAAAATACTGGTAACGCCAGTTAACAATCTACTTTATCAACATTACATTACTCATCGCATTGAGTTCGTCCTAAGTTTCTACTACTTTATCAACATGACTAGTGCATATTTTTGTTTCCTTCCTTCCTTCCCTTTCCTACCGCACGCGCTGCCGCCGAGGTGAAGGAAAGGATCTCGGCGCGCGTCATTATATACTAAGTGACATTACGCCATCCGCAACGCACGGCCAGCCGTCGCGTCTTATATATATTAACCGCGAACCGCGCAGGACGAACATTAAGTTCTCCTGTTTATCTTTAATACTCACCGCATCAGACATTGTGTCTTTGTAACTCATAAAAGTGTGAGACGCCCCCGTAAGGGCAAAGGTCGAGAGTGTGGGACTTCACGAAACTGTTCCGAGAGTGCGTGTGCGCCGAACCACGTGGCGAGCTCGCTGTATAGCAGACACTCCAGGAGGAAGGCGAGGCAGCCCTCATCAGGTCAGTGCGTGCTATCCCACCTATTTATTTTCCCCTTTGCCGTATGCACCAAAATTACAGTCCACTAAATCTTTATCGAAGATACCTTAAGTTACTGGCGTCTCCATTTTAATGGTCACTTCTCGCTGGATTGACCTTGACTTTCCGCCCTTATTAGATCGTTATCGTAATAAGCGTTTATATAATTAATTATTTATATTTCAATCCGACTTCGGATTGACCCCGCCCTTATTAGAACACTAAAATAGGTCCTAATAGGTGACATCCATAGTAATTTTAAAACTATATTCATAGAATGAATAAGCATATAATTATCTATATAAATTATTTTGTTGTATGTTCACATCACGTCATCAACTTTTAACTACATCTATAGAATATACAGTTAAATTACATTTATTATTTGCATATATATTTAAGCATTATATTCGTTATAAATAACTTCATAATTATTATAAAAGTTAACAATTAAAGTTCATCGTTAACAAAACTAATATTTAATAATTCAACCGCGTAGCGAGTTCGCTTAGAGACTACCCGCTTATAATTATATTTTGCCGTATAACTTTAGCCGTAATGCCGCCTAAAAAACAAATAGCATCGAATAATAGCGATTCCTCGGATAATGAGGGCACACCTGATGCTGAGTTGGTTTTATTGTTAGCTAAACGAGATGCTTTATTTGAAATAGTGCAAAAAATATATGATATGTCCCTCGGACATCCACACGAACACTTCCACGATGGAGCGTTTTCTTGATGGAAGTTCTAATATTAATGCTTTACGTATTGAGTTTAAACAGGTCTTAGATAATTATAATTCACATTTATTAAAAATAAACCCTATTGCTAAACCTGATTATAACAGCCTCATTGCGTTTGAGTCTCTTTGCGGTAGAATAAATAGGCTTTATTTACAATATTCGCAATCTAATTCACAAAGTACTAGTACACCATCTAAAGCCAGATTCACACTTCCGCCTATCGAACTTATGCCATTTTCGGGTGACATTCGCTCATGGCCTTTATTTTATGCTAGCTTTAAATCAACCGTCCATGACAACCCATCGCTCACCGACGCTGAAAAGTTATACTATTTGCTAGGTAAACTAACGGGCAAAGCCCTATCTGTATGCTCAGGTATAACTCCTTGCGCTGAAAATTATAAGATTTTATTGCAAGCACTCGTTGACAAATACGAAGACCGGCGTATGCTAGCATCTACATATATTAATCAGATGTTCGAATTTAAGCCATTGCAATCGGCCACCGCAAATAATTTTGATTTATTTACTGATAACTTTATAAGTGCAGTGCGCGCTTTACAAAACTTAAAGTTAGATAATCTCGCGGACTTAATTGTTCTTCATATCGGGCTTAAGAAGCTGGACCCGGATACCATTCGCTCCTTCGAATACAGTCATAACTCGATAGTACCTACCTTTGATGATTTAGTAAATTTTATTAAGACCCGCTCCAAAGTTTTGCAGCGCACCGATTCTAGTATAAATTCTAATAGCGCGCCAAACAATCGACGAGGTATCGATAATAATCGTCGCTGTAATAATACTTCATCGCCGAAGTATCAGGCGTACGTAAGCACGACGACTAGTAGCTCAAAGTGTCTGTGCGATAATATTGTGCATCAACACCTATTTAAGTGTGCAGACTTTAATAAAATGACGCCGCAGGAACGATTTAAATGCGTAAAGAGTAACCATGCATGTGTGAATTGTCTCAGTTTAAGTCATCGAGTGTCTAGTTGCTCTTCAAATTATAGTTGTCGAGTTTGTAAATTTAAACATCACACATTGTTGCACTTCCACCGCAGAAGCGATAATGCTTCCCCTGCGCTGGCGCATTCTCCACCGCCTCAGCCAGTTACACTGAAGTCTACAGCCCCCGCGCCCGCACACTCGCCACCCCCTCACCGCAGGTGCGCGTTCAGACGTCGCGCTGTGTACTTCGTTCAAGAATGTTTCTCAACGTTCACCGCCTCCCGCGCGCGTAAGTCGTTCGCAGAGAACTGTTTTACTATCAACCGCTCAAGTCTTTGCATACGATGCTAAGGGAGAGAAACAAATTATTCGTATATTATTAGACTCCGCGGCTCAAAGCCATTTTATTACTAAAGAGTGCTGTCATCGTTTAGGCGTTCAACATCACGATACCGAATGTACTGTAGTAAAGGGATTCGGTGGAGTTGAAAAAATTGTAAAATCGAAATCGATTGATATTAAAATTTTCTCACGATTCGACTCGAATATTAACTTCAATATTTCAACGCTAGTTGTTGATCAAATCACCGACCTTTTGCCCACCGCTGTGGTAGACACATCTGTCTTATCACACTTCCATGGCATAAGGCTCGCTGATGAATGTTATAGCATGCCTAATAAAATTGATGTGTTGATAGGCGCATCCCTTTTCCCGCACTTACTGTGTCCAGACGTAATTTATTCGTCTAACGACTTGTCCGGGCCCTCAGCTTTGAATACGGTATTTGGTTACGTTATTATGGGCTCAGTGCCGACACTTCAGGTAAATCATTCTTTAACGTGCTGCTCAGTTCTAGAGTCTCCTACCGTTGACAAATTAGTGCAACGATTTTGGGAGCTTGAACAGCCACCCTCCGCACCGCCCATTCAGTGTCCTTCAGACATTGAATGTGAAGAGTTTTATAAATCTTCGACATCCCGCGATTCTTTTACTGGTAGATATATTGTCGCCCTGCCATTTAAAGATGACGTTTACTCTCTCGGAGATTCTTATGAAACCTCTCGACGACGATTCATGTGCTTGGAGAGGAAACTTCAAGCCTCGCCTACATTAAGGTTAGCATATGATGACGTCATAAAGGAATACTTAGCTAATAATTATATATCCCCCGCACCGCCGTATGACTCTCATGAACCCGCTCCAATATATGTCATACCGCATCATGGAGTCTTACGCGAAGATAAGAAGTCAACGCGTCTGCGCATCGTCCTGGATGCTAGCAGTAAGACTAGCACTGGGCGATCATTAAATGATATTCTGCATTCAGGACCAAATTTGCAAGGCGACTTGTTCAATGTAATTTTAACTTTCCGCTTACATCCAATCGCTATGACAGCCGACTGTCGCCAACAATTTCTGCAAATAGTTGTTCGCGATTCTGATCGTCGTTACCAATGCTTCCTATACCGCTTCCGTCCACAAGACCCACTTGTGTTGTACCACTTCAATCGCGTGTGCTTCGGTTTAACTTCGAGTCCATACCATGCATTGCGCACGGTAAGACAGCTCATTGATGACGACGGCGCAAAGTATCCACTTGCAAGTCGTATCGCATCTACTTCGCTATATATGGACGACATCGCGTTCTCTATGCCCAGTGAATCCGAGGCCAGTGAGACCTCTCGGCAGCTGATAGACTTATTCAAGGGTGCCCAATGGGACCTGATAAAATGGCATAGCAACCGTCGATCTGTTTTAGATGACCTCCCTACTTCCCATAAAATTACAGGAGAAGTAGAGTTCGATAAATCAATGCCACATAAAATACTAGGCTTGCATTGGTCTACCGATAGTGACACCTTTTATTTTAAGATATCTGTTCCCGCTGATGTGACGTGCACTAAGCGCGCCATCTTATCTACTGTCGCCCGCCTGTGGGACATAATGGGTTTCGTTGCTCCCACAGTCGCGTACGCTAAATTGTTAATAAAGCAGCTTTGGCAACTTAATTTAGATTGGGACGACATACCACCACCGCCAATTATTAAGATGTGGAGGCAATTCTGTGCTGAATTACCAGCTCTTAATGATTTACGTATCCCGCGACATGTTGGTGTATCCAAAAACTGTACTGCGTCACTCCTGGGGTTTTCCGACGCCAGCGAGCACGCATACGGTGCCGTAGTTTACATACATGTAAAGAGCGTCAATGGTAACACCGTCCAGTTGATTTGTGCGAAGACTAAAGTCGCACCAACAAAACCACTATCTATTGCACGCCTTGAGCTTTGTGGAGCTGTTTTACTCTCAAAATTGCTTCGCAGAGTACTCGACAATTATTCTCTTGACCTTGCAATATCAGTCTATGCCTTTGTAGATTCAAAAGTAGCTCTGTACTGGATAAAGAGTTCGCCACACAAGTGGCAGACCTTTGTTGCAAACCGCGTTGTTCAGATTACCGACAATATTCGCGCTGATAACTTTTATCATGTCGCAGGTACTGAGAATCCCGCTGACATACTTTCACGTGGCGTTACGCCAAATAAATTAGTTTCAAACCCCCTGTGGCTCCATGGGCCTCAGTGGACTTCGTTAGATCCATCTCAATGGCCTCTTCGTACTTTAGACAATGAGGTTATTGCAAATATGCCTGAGAAGAAGATTTTGTCGCACACTGTGTGCACATCCGTCTGTAATTCTGCGATTTATGAGCTCGCACTCCGCATCTCTTCTTGGAGTAAACTTCTACGTATAATTGCGTACGTGTGTAAGTTTGCTAAATTATTGCCCCGCCGCAGCACTACTGTAGTGACTGCTGATGATCTCAGTTTCTCTGAGGTTATAATGCTCCGCGCCCTGCAAAAACAGCATTTTGCAGTGGAGTATTTAAATATTGAAGGTAACAACCTTGCTCGCCCGCTTTCAATCGTTTAAGGCCTTTTATTGAGAATGGTTTAATCCGCATTGGTGGTCGTCTTTCGAACTCCGCATTAGATTACACGCAAAAAACATCCAATTATACTCCCGCGCAGTGATCATGTAGTGAATATGATCATTGACTATTATCATATTAAAAATTTACACGCTGGGCCTGAATTGTTATTGTCATTACTCCGTCAAAAATTTTGGATACTCTCCGCACGCCGCACTGTGAGAAGCAGAGTCCACAAGTGTAATATATGTTTCCGGCTTAGACCCCGTCCAACTTACCCTTTGATGGCTGATCTTCCCCATAGTCGTGTAAGACAAGCTATTAAGGCATTTACACACACGGGCTGCGATTATGCCGGTCCTATCGCATACACTCCTGTACGTCGTCGTGGTGTACGCAGCGAGAAGGCGTACTTATGTGTTTTCACATGCCTCACGACTCGAGCTGTGCATATAGAAATCGCTACAGATCTTAGTAGTTCTAGTTTCCTCGCTGCGCTTAAACGTTTCCTCTCTAGACGAGGGCCGATTCAGTTTTTATATTCGGATAATGGAACGAATTTTAAAGGTGCCGCTTCGTACCTTCGCGATCTCTATAAATTTCTAAACGTTGAATACCGCCCAAAGCTTGAGCAAGAGTGTGCTGAGAATCGTATAACATGGAAGTTCATCTGTCCCAACTCTCCTCATTTTGGAGGCGCTTGGGAGAGTATGGTCAAAGTCGTAAAAACGCATCTGTTCCGAGTTATCGGACATCAGTTACTTTCATACGAAGAGCTTAATACTGTTCTTGCGCAAATTGAGTGCTTGCTAAACTCGCGGCCCTTGACGGTATTAAGTTCTGATTCCGCAGAGCCTTCAGCTCTTACTCCAAGTCATTTTTTGAATACCGCACCTTTATTGTCATTACCCGCACCCGAAGTCAAATCTGACTCTACCAGTCTGTTACACAGGCATTCTTTACTGGATAAATTAGTTCAGTCGTTTTGGGATCGGTGGAGGACGGAATACCTTCACGGATTACAAGTTCGTCAGAAGTGGAACACCCCGTCTACGGTTATCGTACCAGGCATGGTTGTAATTGTGATAAATGATAATGAACCGCCCCCTTGCTTGGCCATTAGCGATTGTCGAGTCTGTTCATCCTTCGAAGGATGGCGTAGTTCGAGTAATGACCGTGAGAACTACTAAGGGAACATATCTCCGTCCTGTTGCTCGTATCTGCCCTCTCCCAAGACAATAAATCACGATTATTTGATATAGGAATTAAGTTTATATTTATATATTAAAAAGTATTAAACCGCAATATTATATTTATGTATACATTTTCTCGCTTACCAAGTAGGGTTAGTAGATGACACACGCGCATTGAGCGCATCCTCTCACTTTATATACCGCTTATGTATTTGTTTTCCTTTTCTTTTTATATTACGGTTGTCTTTTAAAGGTGACCCTTTAAGGGCGGGAGGAAATGGTAACGCCAGTTAACAATCTACTTTATCAACATTACATTACTCATCGCATTGAGTTCGTCCTAAGTTTCTACTACTTTATCAACATGACTAGTGCATATTTTTGTTTCCTTCCTTCCTTCCCTTTCCTACCGCACGCGCTGCCGCCGAGGTGAAGGAAAGGATCTCGGCGCGCGTCATTATATACTAAGTGACATTACGCCATCCGCAACGCACGGCCAGCCGTCGCGTCTTATATATATTAACCGCGAACCGCGCAGGACGAACATTAAGTTCTCCTGTTTATCTTTAATACTCACCGCATCAGACATTGTGTCTTTGTAACTCATAAAAGTGTGAGACGCCCCCCGTAAGGGCAAAGGTCGAGAGTGTGGGACTTCACGAAACTGTTCCGAGAGTGCGTGTGCGCCGAACCACGTGGCGAGCTCGCTGTATAGCAGACACTCCAGGAGGAAGGCGAGGCAGCCCTCATCAGGTCAGTGCGTGCTATCCCACCTATTTATTTTCCCCTTTGCCGTATGCACCAAAATTACAGTCCACTAAATCTTTATCGAAGATACCTTAAGTTACTGGCGTCTCCAAATACAAAATTGTTTTTGCCTAAACCAATGAACTTTTTAAAAATGAATAAGTGCTCTTGATTGCTCACAAAATGCTAAATTCCAATCCGCAATTGCTCACACTTTTAACTAGTTCTTTAATCAGTTATTAATAATTAAAAGTACAAAATTGTTTTTGCCTAAACCGCTCAGATTATTGAATAAGAGCTCCTTATTGCTTACAAAATTCTCAATTCAAATCCGTAAATGCTCAAACAATTAATTAATTATTAAAATAGTTATTAATAATAAAAAGTACAAAATTGTATTTGCCTATTAAACTTAAACCAACGAACATTTCTTAAAATTAATAAGTGCTATTAATTGCTCACAAAATGCTCAATTTAAATCCCCAAATGGTTACTCTATTTTTAGTTATATCTAATAAGTTATTAATAAAATAAAAGTACAAAATTGTTTTTGAATAAACTGCTCAGATTAATGAATAAATGCTCCTTATTGCTCAAAAATTTCTCAATTAAATCTGCAATTTCTCACACTATTAATTAATTATTTAATCAATTATAATTAAAAGTACAAAACTGTTTTGCTTAAACCGCTCAGATTAATGAATGAAAGCTCCCTATTTCTCACAAAATTCTTTATTCAAATCCGCTATTGTTCACTGAAATTATAGGGGCATTTTGTTTATTATTTGTTGTATAATGTTATTTATTTATCCCACGTTGGTTTGGGACATATATGTTCCATGTTAAGGGAACTATAACAGAAAAGAATATGCCGACTGTGTTACTTGCTTAGCATGCTGTAAAAGGTCACTTATGGAATGTTGGGGTTTTAAATTTGTATGCGATAGGCTATATAAAACAAAAGTATTAGTTTATAGTTTAATACATAGTAAATTAAAGCGAATGCAGTTTAAAAAATAACTGATAGTTATTATTCTAAACTTTTAAGGGCAATCTGAAAATTTTGATTGGCAACTTCATTGTTATTTCGTTGTTACAGTTATTTATCTTAATGTTACTGACACTTATTTGTATGAATTCTAAATTCACTACTCATGTATAAAGCATTCTTATGAAGAAAATAATTTTAAATAAGATAATTATTTAAAAGATAAGATGCATGAAAGACGAAGGACATAATGACCTTCCTTATACCTCATATTTAAAATAAAATAGCCTTTTATTTTCAAAATTAAAAAATGCAATTATAGTTTCCTTTTAAAGATTACCCTTATAAGTTCATTAATATAATTATTAATTATGAACATTATTAAAATATTTATAATATGACATATTTATGACACAATATTTAACTAATTATTTAATAAATCTCTTATAAAATTAATCAGTAAAATTACGTTTATTATTTAAATTAATTACAACAAGAATATGGGGTACAACAATATTTTCACTAGATAAAGTCCCTGATTTCGAAATGTCTATTGACAAAGACCACCTATAGACCTTTCCATTATTCCGGTCAAGTGCTAATCGTCTCCAGTCAGGTCCAGTCGCATATTTTCAATAATATTTCCTCATCTACGCTTATTCAAATTTGGACCCCTTTTTTCTTGACGATTACTAAGCGCGTATCCATCTCATTTTCACTTTTGTAATTCAATTTTTTGTATAACACATACTAGGGTTTTGTTTCTAGTGACTTCGTTCCTAACCCGGTCATTTCTTACACCAATCATGTTCCTCTCCATTGCTCGTTGACATGTTAGCAATTTATTTCTATGTGAATTTTTGAGGGCACATGATTCGCATCCGTATGTTAGACAGGGAAGAACACACGTTTCAAACATTTTTCGTTTTCCTGCCATTACCAACTCCTTGCTCTTCATTGTTTCATTTAGTGACCAATATTTTTTCACCCATTCACTATTTTTTTTGTATATTAGGGTCTTTTGTTGATATGATTTATCCTAAGTGGATTTTTCTACGTATTCTAGTACTTCAGCGTTAATAACTATTGTTATTTGGCCTATATAGGACATGATTTTCATTTTCTTCATGTTCATTACCAAAATAGCTTTTTTTGATCAGTCTTAATAGTTATTCTTGACATGAGCTTCGAATAAAACGATATCATTGCCGAAACTATCTTGGTGATATTTTTTAAATTTATAGTCCATTTTATCCCAATTTATGTGTACAAATATATGTTCTAGATCCGACGAAAATAGCTTGCTGAAAC